>CM074719.1:415863273-416543273 GCA_037306005.1 Rhinophrynus dorsalis | reverse complement strand
GGCGATTTAGTATTATCGGAAAATTCCGCTTTAAAGAGTTTGACTTACATCAGTTGCAATCTTTCAAAATTTACAGTATAAAATATCTATTCTTCTCTCTTTAACCAAGACAGAGGAGCTGAGACATACACAGACAGTTGTAGTTGGGTCTTAATGCTATATAGGTCCAGCAAACTTGCTTTGCGCAGTCCACAAAATATGCTGGCAGATCTAATCTGTGTTTTTTTTTTTTTAAATGGTGTCACTCACCTTTAAATAGGAACCATAATATTTTGTAACATATGGACTATCACACTGGCTAAGCACAGTGATTTCCTGTTGAATATCTTCTATTTCATCTTCTGCTTCTTCCAGATCTATGATTTTAATAGCCACAACTTTTTGAGTCCTATTATCAATTCCCTTAAAAACTTCCCCAAACGAGCCTTTGCCGATCTTCTCCAGCTTTCTGAATAGTTCCTCCGGGTCTGCTTTTAGATTCTGTCAATAAACAAATAGATATCTCAGCATTGTTAAGTTCTAGGTGACATTATGTGAGGCGTTGACACCATTTGCACATAAATGTAAATTAAAATAATCTCTACACTAAAAGGTTATTCAACAGTGGTTATTGTTCCAAATACCTGAATGGTGTGAGGGAAAAGGAAAGGGGCATAACAACAAAGTGGGGGTGGGGTAATTACATACAGTGGATATAAAAACCAGGTTATTGTGAGTTTTTTTATTTTTCCCCCTCAACGATTTCAGTTTGTTTTGCAACTGAATTGTTCAAGTTATAGGTCACATTAAAGGTGGAAAAAGTTCTGACATGATTTATCTTTGTCTCATTCTTAAACATCACAAGAACCTGGCATTTTAACAGGGGTGTGTAGACGTTTTATAGCCACTGTATATGCATATGTACAAAAAGCAGACAATATAAATGTAATGGGTCTTGAGTGCCCACCCACCATCCACTATCTTAAACAATATAAACTTGTCATAACATAGCTCAAGCAGGGTGTCAAAGTACAAAAATCAAACCAGCATCCGTAAAAGCAATGAAACCAAAACTGTCTTAGAAGCTAGTGCTGTTCTCGTGATCTGGTCATGGTGCTGGAAAAAGTACATATTCACCTCACACCATCACTAAGACGACCTGCGAGTGCACAGACCATTATTATCATTGTATACTACCCCTTTTTGTTTTTTTGTTTTAATATAGTACCAAGGTATTATATAGCTTTAATTGTTCCACAAATGAACCCTGTACTAAACTTATATGGGAAAAAGGAGAAATTTGTCTTACCGATATTTCCTTTTCTTCTGTGTCCCTCCATGGCGATAGAGACAAATGGGGTATACATCAGCGCCACCCAGCTGGCGTAGGACCAAACATAAAATACAAAAGGAAGCCACCTGCTTCCTTTGGTAGTCATCTATTATCATTATTAGCTGAAAAATATAATATAGAGATGGGCAGGGAGTGCCATGGAGGGACACAGAAGAAAAGGAAAGAATTGGTAAGAAAAAAATATGTCTCCTTTTCTTCCATGTCGACAGAGACGAATTGGACATACCCAAGCAGTAAACAAAAGGGTGGGTATAAAATACGGAGTCCCTTCATATTAGAGAAATAAAAATAATAATGTGCCTACCCATCCACATGATTCTGTTAAATCAGGTAAGATAGGAGAGGGGAAAAAAAAAAAACACAAAAAAAAAAAAACCTACTTTTACCGATCCTGAATGAACTGCTGCCTCAAGGATATTTCTTTCGAATTTTGCCTGCTGAGGCATGTACATCAATCTGATAATGTTTGATGAAAGTGGAAATTGAAGACAGGTTGCTGCTCTGCAAATCTCTTCCGAGGAAGCAGAAGCTCTCGATGCCCAAGAGGTAGCTACTGCATGGGTAGAATTTGCCTTAAGGGTTTTTGGAGGAATTTTCCCTGCTTCCAGATAGGCCATTCTTACGCATTGAGTTATCCACCTTGAAAGAGAGGTTTTAGATGATGGTGATCCTTTGTATTTTCCTTGGAAATGTACAAAAAGTGAACCCGCTTTTCTAAAGCCTTGGGTTCTATTGAGATATACTGAAACATATCTGACTAAATCCAGTCTGCAGTTTTTCCTCTCTCTCGCCTTTTGGATTTGGACAGAAGGATGGTAATATGATGAGGTCTTGATTCAGATGGAAATCAGATACCACTTCTGATCAGATAATGCCTGGATTTCAGATACTCTTCTTGAGGAGGTCACTGCAGTGAGAAGAGCTGTCTTTAGGGTAAGCATTTTCAGAGGTATAACCTCTAGGGGTTAAAACCTAGGAGATTAAGACAATTGTTCTAATACTGTATTTAGGTCCCAAGGAGGAATCACTCTTCTAACTCTTGGTCTGACCTTGGTTATGGCCTTTAGATATCTCTTGACCAAATCTTCCGCAAACTGTTTTGCCAATAATGCTGACAATGCGAAAAGATGAACCTTTAGAATTGCTGGACATGAATTTTTTTTACAAGGGTTTGAAAAGGGTTTAAGATATAAGTTGTCTTAATGAAGGATCTATGCATATTCTCACTTTTGCACCATCCTGAGAAGGTTCTCCAAATTCTGCAATATGTTTTGGAGGTGGACTTCCATCTATAATGGTATTTATGACTGTTTCTGAGAGTTCTCTAGATCTTAAGGAGTTCCTCTCAGCCTCCAAGCCATCAGTCTAAAAAAAAATGGGATTCTGATGGAGGATCGGTCCCTGTGAGAGAAGGTCTAATCTGTTCGGAAGGGGCCATGGATCCTCTATTCCTAGGATTTATCAATTCCGAAAACCATACTCTTCTCAGCCATTCTGGAGCTATGAGAATGACATTTGCTCCTTCGCATCGAATCTTCCTTAGAGCATTCTGAATCATTGGGGTCGGAGGAAAGATATAGGATAGGGGAAAATTTCATGACTGAGCCATGGCAGCCACTGCTTGAGCTTTCGGATGTCTTGTCCTGGAGAAGATGATGTCGCACTTCACGTTTTCCCAGGTCGCCATCAGGTCTATCACTCGATTCCCCCATCTGTTGACAATCTGTATATTTCTTCGTTGAGTGACCACTCTCCTGGGTCCAGCCTGTTCCTGCTTAGGTAGTCTGCTTGAAAGTTTTGAGCTCCCGCTATGTGGATAGTTGATATTGCCACTAAGTTCCTTACAGACCACTTCAGTATCTTTTCTGATTCCAAATTTAGGGCTTTGCTTCTTGTCCCTCCCTGGTTTTTGATGTAGAGTACAGCTACCATGCTGTCTGATATGATCTGTGGAGGGTTTTTTTCCTTTTTGAGACCATAGCCCTTGAAGGGAGATGTTGTTCCAGCATCCTCCCCAGCCTGACTGATTCGAGTCTGTCGAGATTCTTTGCCACTGCAGATCCTGGAGAGAGGTTCCCTTCTTCAGTTTTCTTGGATACATCCACTACAATAGATCAAATTTTACTTGTGGAGTTAGACAAATCCTTTGAGGGGTGTTTGCTGGATTCTTGTCTAATGGGATAGGAATAGGTTCTGAAGAGATCTTATGTGAATCCTGGCCCACGGTACAATGTGAATAGAGGATTTCATTACTCCTAATATTTTCATGTATTTGTGGGTCGTGTGCACCCGGTGTTTCCTGAAGGTCCTGACCCGGTTGATAATCCCTTGCATCCTTGAAGAGGATAATGTCACTAGATTCTTCTTGGTGTTGAAGGTCATACTCAGGAAGTTTAGAACCTGAGAAGGCTGTATCTGGCTCTTTTGGTAGCTCACCAACCATCCCAAATTCTGTAAATGTTGCAGGGTTATCTGGGTGTTCAACTCTGATTGAGACACAATGAGAATGTTGTCTAGATATGGGAGGATTGTTATTCCCCTTCACCTCAGAGGTTCTAGAGCTACCGCTAGTATCTTTGAAAAGATTCATGGAGCTGATGACAGACCAAATGGCAGAGCTCTGAATTGCCAAAGCTGTTCCATGAAGCAGAACCTGAGGAATCTGCGGTGACATGGCGCTATCTTGATGTGGTAGTATGCATCCATGAGATCCGCCGTTGTAAGATAAGTTGCTGGGTGGACAGTCTGAATTACTGATGATGATGTCTCCATCTGGAAGTGTTTTGGCCTTATGTTTGAATTCAAGGTTTTTAAATCTAGAATTGTTCTGAACCCTCAGGATGCCTTTGGGACTGCAAATATTACTTCGTTGAAGCCCTCTCTGTTCTGAAGAGGTACTCGTTCTATTACTTTTTTGAGGGCTAGGTCTTGGACTGAGTCCCTTAATTATTTTGCTCTGATAGGATCTTTTGGTATCTTTGACGTTCTGAATACATTTCTTCAAGGGATGTGGTTGAAATCCAAGAGACACCCTGCTTCTAATATTTGAATTACCCACTTGTCTGGAATGGTGAGGATTTTCCAGGTTTGTAGGAAATTTTGCAGTCGACCACCGACTGGAATTAGAGGCAGGGTCCTCTGCACTTAATGAGGCTTCTTTCTTGAATTGGCTAGCTCTGGGTCCAGATCTTTTAAATGAACCTATTGAGGACTGGCCAAAATTACCCTTTTTCTGTTCATATGATCTTGAAGATTGAAAGTGTCTTGATTGGCGAAAGGATCTTCGGTTTTTGAAAGATGCCCTTGATGGGGAACTTCTTGGTTTCTTATCCTGTGGGATGAAGGAACTTTTCCCCCAGTGACTTTTTTTTTTTAATAATTTCATCCAATAGCTCTCCGAAAAGAGTGGATCCAGAGAATGGTAAAGATACCAGTTTATTTTTTGAGGATGGGTCAGCTCCCCACGGTCTCATTCACAGAGCTCTTCTAGCTGTAATGGAAAGGGAGGAGGATTGGGCCGCTAATCTCATCATATCCCAGGAGGCGTCACACGAGTATCCAACTGCATCCTTTATGAAGGCTACTTCTTTCATCAGCTTTGATCTGGACATTGAAGATTCAATTTTTTCTTCTAGTTCAGACAACCAAAATTCTTATTGTTCTTGAAATACATGTGAGAGCTGTTGCTGCTTTTATGTTTGTCCCAGAATTGTAAATTGTTTCTTTAGGGTGGTCTCCAATCTCCTGTCCATAGGACCTCTTAGGGAAAACCCGTCTTCCACGGGGAGCGTGGTCTTCTTCGTTAACTGGGCAATTGGTGCATCTACCTTGGGAAGTATTGTTGAAGAATATTTCTTTAAAAGGGTACATTTTGTGAAACCTCCTGGATTCTGTTATCCTTTTATCCCCCTTCTTCCACTCTGTCTTTATCAGGTCCGATACTGCATGATGTACAGGAAAAACTGGTGTTTCTCTTTTTGCCCAGGAAGGCCACATCCAATATGCCTTGTTCTTTAGTTTCTTCTGTTAACTCCAGGGTTTTACGCAGACTTTTATCAAGGCTAAAAGTACCTTCATTTTCTTCTAGAAGCTCTCCCTCTTCTGAAGAGTAATCTGAAAGACCTTCAAAGAGGCTGGATTCATCTACTTCAATGTGTCTGGAAGACGTACCTTCTCCAGTGTCTTCAATTCTGGGTCTCTTTTTAGCCACTGAAGATGCTTGAAGGGAGGGAGGAGAAAGTTTCTTGCATAGAATTTTTCATCCAAGACAGGAAATCGTGGAACTGGGATAGAATCTCAGGATTAGCAACTTTATTTAAATATTCTGTACATAACTTGGAAAGATCTTCCGTAGACAATTTTTTTTTTTTTAATCACAACCTAGGCATACTTTCTGGGGATTTTTGTCTTCTTTTTCCTATTTCCTTATCCTTGATAGGTACACTCTTAGCAGAGGAGGACATATCTTGAGGCAATAAAAAATTCTTAAAACTTCACTTTTAATAGATTAAATAAAAAACACAAAACCCTTCTAAAGCCAGGAAAAAAAACAATGCATACCTAATGGTTCCTTAAATAGTATAGGCACTGGGCGTGCATTTCACCTTGAAACACATAGGCCCAGCTCATTAGAATCCAACAAATTAATAAACAGAGGTTGGCTCATAACCTTAACCTTTCTCCCATAGCAATCATGCTGTTGGAAGGGAACCTGGTTGAGCAAACGCTGTCCCCGGTTCTGCTTACTAGCGGTATCCACTGTCCCCCGGTCAGACGCCTGCGAATGACATCACTGGAGCGCGTCTTCTTAGGTGCCAAATCTCTATCCGTCAAGGGAGACTCCAGGCTCCAAGTGGATCCACATTTGCCTTGCCAGCTGTGGCAAAGCAAAGCCAACAGGGAATCCTTCTCCCGGACTGAGCAGCAAGATGATGCGGCCCTCAAAACGGCATGGAAATAAAAGAAGGTAGGAGCTGACTGCCACACGCCTACCCCCAGCTGACAAAGGACCAAAACTGACTGGTGAAGGAAGCAGGGGGCTTCCTTTTGGATTTTAAGTTTGGTCCTATGCCAGTTGGGGGACGTTGATGTATACCCCATTTGTCTCTATCAGCATGGATAGGGACACAGAAGAAATCATATGCTGTGATCTTGCATCCACTCTGGACACACCTATAGGTGGCAGTAGGATGGAGTTGGAATAAATGCATTCTGGGATATAAATGTTGTTTTGATTTCTTAGGATCTGCTCTAGTACTTGCAGAACAAAAGACACATCCCAGTTAAACATTTTCTGAAGCTTAGCTCTATAACCAAAACAAAAATGTACATTGTTTCAAGGTCAAGGACGTCCTAGAATGGTAGAACAACTGACTCTCTAATAATTACACAGACTACAATAAAAGTTGGGAAGAAGTGACTTTCCAGCTGTTGTATTTCAATTCTCATTCTCAGAATAAAACGGACACAAATAAAGGGACACATGCAAGAAAGCATGCAGGAGAGCAATACAGATGAAGAAAAAGGAATGCAGCAAGAGAGCAAGACAGAGTGCGTACTTGCAAGAAGAAAATAAACACATTTGAGAGAGAACACACAAGCAGTGAATGAGTAAAAAGAGGGGAAAAGAGAAAGAGGGTGAAGTGAGAGAGACAGTACAAGAGCAATAAAAAGTCAGTGCAAGTGAAAGAGCAGGGAAGGGAGAGTGACGGCAAGATAGAAAAAGAGAAAAGATGGAAGAATGAGTAAGCGAGCAGAACAGAGAGCACAAGAGTGCAAGTGAAAGAAAGCAGAAGCAAAAGTTACAACAGAAGCGAGGAGAGGCAGGAGAGAGTAAGACAGGATAGAATGAAAGGTACAGAGAGTGGAATCGAGAGACAGCCCACACAGAGAAAATGACTTGACTGAAAGACAGCAATAATGCCTGAGAAACTTAAAAAGACAGCAAGAGACCAAAGAGTGGCAGAAATATTTAAATTATGACAGCAGCATCTGTGTATGCTGCATGTTACACATCGCAATGCTGTGCCATATTATTTATTACATATACATACACACATATCTGTGTGTTTATATGTATATATATATATATATATATATATATATATATATATACATATATACACATTATATATAGGGAGGCAGCTTTGCATATGTCCTCCATTGCCTGAGCCCAGCATTATTACACAATTATAATACACACACCCCAGGGCAGGTACATAAGAGCACATATGCAGATCTCCTATAGAGTGCCATAGCCCAACATACACACCCCAGGGCGCAGCTAGGGAGCAGATTAGCATTACTCGTACATACAGCCATTTAAATTTCCACACCCCTCACTATCCCTTCACCGAAACAAAAAATGGCTGACACTCTCCTCTTGGGGACAAAAATGTCACTTGTCAACACATTCTGTTTCTTCCTAAAAACAGTGCTGTTACACTAATGTACACTGTTAATACTAGAGATGCACCGATACCGCTTTTTTAAGACCGAGTACGAGTACCGATACTTTTTTCAAGTACTCACCGATACCAATTACCGATACTTTTTTTGTGGTCATTTGCCAGTTTTCCCAAGTACCTATATGCTTTAGGTACTTGGAAAACTGGCAAATGACCGCAAAAAAAAAAAAAAAAAAATATATTGGTAATTGGTATCGGTGAGCACTTGAAATATTATAATATACACACATACATAGTTACATAGTTACATAGTAATTTAGGTTGAAAAAAGACTTGCGTCCATCCAGTTCAACCCTTTTCCTATTCCTGTTTACCATCGCTGACCCAAAAGAAGGCATCCGACTCCAAATGGCAATCAGATTTCTCCCTGGATCAACAAGCTCTAACTAAATATTAATCCCAATACTAACGTGCATAGCCCTCTATATTATGCTCTTTTAAATAAGTATCCAGGCCCCTTTTAAAAGCATCTAATGTATTTGATAGCACCACCTCCTCCGGAAGTGCATTCCATACCTTTATTGTCCTTACTGTAAAAAAACCCTTCCGCTGTTGTAGACTAAATCTCCTTTCCTCAAGTCTAAGCGGGTGGCCCCTTGTCCTGTGTACTGTTCTGTTAATGAACAGGTCTTTTGAAAGCCCTTTATATGGGCCTTGAACATATTTATATAGTGTTATCATATCCCCTCTAAGACGCCGTTTCTCTAGTGTGTACAAGTTTAACTTTTCTAGCCTTTCTTCATAACTAAAACATTCCATTCCCCTTACTAGTTTTGTAGCCCTCCTCTGCACTCTCTCTAGTTCCATAATGTCCTTCTTCAGAAAGGGCGCCCAGAATTGAACAGCATATTCTAGGTGGGGTCTTACCATGGACCTGTAAAGAGGCATAATTATATCTTCCTCCCTTGAGTCAATACCCCTTTTAATACATGTCAATATCTTATTGGCCTTTGCAGCTGCCAGCTGGCACTGCATGCTACTGCAAAGTCTATTGTCTACCATTACTCCTAAATCCTTTTCATTAGTAGATTTCCCCAGAGAAACACTATTTAAACTATATGTTGCATTTTTATTATTATACCCAAAATGCATAACATTACACTTGTCTATATTGAATCTCATTTGCCATTTGCCTGCCCAGTTACTCAATTTGTCCAAGTCCTCTTGTAATGAAGACACATCCAGTTCAGCCTTACTTAATTTTGTGTCATCGGCAAACACTGATACATGGCTTCCTATGCCCTCTGGGAGGTCATTAATAAACAAATTAAAAAGAAGAGGACCCAGGACAGATCCCTGAGGCACTCCACTTATCACGTTTATCCAACTGGAGAACTTGCCATTTACTACCACTCTTTGCATTCTATCTTTCAGCCAATTTCCAATCCACTCACAAACATTTTGCCCTAGTCCTATTTCATTCAATTTGTACAGTAACCTCCTGTGTGGAACCGTATCAAATGCCTTGGCAAAGTCTAAATAGATCACGTCAACCGCCTCTCCCTCATCTATATTATTACTTACTTTTTCATAAAATGCGATCAAGTTCGTTTGACAAGACCTATCTTTCACAAAGCCATGTTGGCTATTGCTAATGATATTCCTGTTCCAGCAGAATTCTTGAATATATTCCCTTAGCAACCTTTCAAACAGCTTCCCTACCACAGATGTCAAGCTTACGGGTCTGTAGTTTCCTGGCTGGGACTTTGATCCCTTTTTAAATATGGGCACCACATCTGCTTTACGCCAATCCATGGGCACCATACCAGAAATAAAAGAATCCCTGAAAATCAGATATATCGGTCTGGCCAGGGTCTGGCCTAGCTCCCTAAGTACCCGTGGGTGTATACCATCTGGCCCCGGAGCCTTGTCTACCTTGACACCATTCAATTGTTTTAACACTTTTTCTTGTGTTAGCCAGTCCCATGCTTGCTGTGCCTGTTCTGTAAAAGTAGTTTGCAGATTCTTGTCCAATGGGTCTTCCTTGGTAAAAACAGAAGAAAAGAAATTATTTAAAATATCTGCCTTCTCTCTGTCACCTTTGACCATCTCACCCGTTTCAGCTAACAAGGACCCAACATTATCAGACTTTAATTTTTTGCCATTAATGTATTTAAAGAATTTTTTTGGGTTGCTTTTGCTCTCCTTAGCAATATTTTTTTCATTCTCCAGTCTAGCTAATTTAATAGCCTTTTTACAGGTTTTGTTGACATTTTTGTATTCTGCAAATGCCTCTGCTGATCCCTCAGCTTTGTAATGTTTAAATGCCGCTTTCTTTTTATTTATTTCATGAATTACTTTACTGGTTAGCCACATTGGTTTCAATTTGCTTCTTTTGTATTTGTTTCCAACAGGGATAAATTTATATGTGTATTTTTGCAATATTATTTTGAAGGCATTCCACTTACCTTCTGTGTTTTTTCCTGAAAATATTTTATCCCAGTCAACGAGACCAAGGGATGAATTAAACCTGCTAAAGTTGGCCTTTTTAAAATTCAGTGTTTTGGTGGAACTCGTATCAACTTGTTTTTTTGAATTAATCTCAAACGATACCATGTTATGGTCACTATTCCCCAAGTGCTCCCTTACTTGGATGTTAGAGATAAGTTCTTCATGGTCAGTTATTACCAAATCCAGACATGCATTCCCTCTGGTTGAGGTCTGCACTAGTTGTGACAAAAAATTGTCATTCAACAAGTTCAGAAACTTGCTGCTTTTAGCAGAGTTAGCTATTCCATTTTTCCAGTCTATTTCTGGATAATTAAAATCCCCCATAATTATAGTTCTCCCTATTTGGGAAGCCTTTTCTATTTGCATTAATAGCTGTGTTTCTTCAAGGTCACCAATGTTTGGTGGTTTATAACAAATACCCACTAATATTTTCTGGGCAGTTTTATCCCCAGTGACTATTTCAACCCACAGGGATTCCACATGTTCACTACTGTCCTCACATATATCTTCCCGCAATTGAGGCAATAATGCTGGTTTGATATACAGACAGACCCCACCACCTCTTTTGCTTGACCTATCTTTTCTAAATAACATGTAGCCCTCTAAATTGATTGCCCAATCATGTGTGTCATCCCACCATGTTTCTGTTATGCCTATCAAGTCATAGTTTTCAATTTCAGCTACCAGCTCCAGTTCCCCTATTTTACCAGTTAAACTTCTGGCATTTGCAAGCATACAATTTATGCCACTGCTGTGTTCCATTTGTGATTTAATTTTGTTGTGGCTTATAGTCTTCTCCCTATCATCTGTACTAACCCCGCCCCCAGATCCTCCCACCTGGTTATTAACTACATCGCCTTCCCTTTCTATACTATCTATCCCAGTATTTATTGGCCCCTCCCCCCCCTTCCTAGTTTAAAATCTCCTCCAACCGTCTGGTAATCCTCTCCCCAAGCACTTGAGACCCTCTTGCATTCAGGTGCAATCCATCCCTGCTATAGAGATTGTACCCCAAAGCAAAATCAGCCCAGTGCTCTAAAAACCCAAAGCCCTCCTTCTTACACCAAGACTTCAGCCATGCATTGAGCTCCCTAATCTCCCGCTGTCTCTCTGGCGTAGCGCATGGCACAGGTAGTATCTCTGAGAATACTACCTTGGAGGTCCTGTTCCTAATCTTACTGCCTAAATCCCTAAAATTACCTTTTAGGACTCTCCACCTTCCTCTAACTTTGTCATTGGTACCAATATGCACCAAGACAGCTGGATCCTCTCCAGCCCCTCCCAATAATCTGTCCACCCTGTCTGCAACATGCCGAACCCGGGCACCCGGGAGACAGCAAACCATTCGGTTGCTGCGATCAGAGCCACAGATTACCCTATCTGTTCTCCTAATAATAGAGTCCCCTACCACCACAACCTGCCTAGGCTTCACTTCCCTCTGGATCCCCTCTGTGCTAGAGGAGCTGTTCTCCCGGCTGTTAGGGAGAACAGTCCTCTCCAGCAATTCCACCTCTGGGTTTGCCTTCCCAACATCTTCACTTAAATGAGCAAATTTGTTTGGATGGAAAAACTCAGGACTGGCTGCCCTCTTCCTCTTCCCTCCCCCACTGCAACCACTTCTAACTGTCACCCAGCTATGTGCCTGGTTCCCTTCTAGCTGATCTCCTCCCTCTTTGCTAGGTGACCCAGCTAGACTCTGCTCCGTTAGCAAGAGACTCCTCTCAAGGTTGTCAATGTCTCTCAATGTTGCAATATGACTCTCTAGAGCTCCAATCTGAGCTTCTAGAAGGGCCACTTGCTCACATTTGCTACAGCGGTATGGACCCTGGAACTGCTGTTCCAAGCATGCATACATATGGCATGATGTGCACTGAGTGAGATCTCCAAACTTGCTCATCATGTATGGTGCAAGTGTGAGTTCCTAAAAATGTAAGCAATTAATTTACCTGTGTTGCACTAACTCCTCTGTTTCACCAACTGCTGTGTTTCACAAACTGTACACTTATTACAGAGCACTTACGAAAGAGCACGCTCTATTTGTGAGCAAGCTCTGTGAGTCCTGTACCTAGATTTATACAGGCCTACACAGGGGATTGTTCACAAACCCCACCCTTAATTAATTAATTACACACACTCCCAGAGAAAAACACAACCTTTTAAACTTTAACCTTCTTACTGCAGGTTAGAATGTCAACACAAAAAACACTTTTTCCACATACATACATACATATACACACACATACACCACCTCTTGACTCTTGATTCTCCCCTTTTGACTCTTTCGCCTCCTCTTGAGTCCCACCTTTTGCTTCATTCTCCCCCTCTTGAGCCCCCTTCTTTTGCCTTGGCTTTTTCTCTACCTTTTGATCCCCCTTTCTCCCCCTCCTTGACTCTTCATCCCACCCTTTTGCCTCTCTCTCTCTCTCTCTCTCTCCTGATCCCCCCTCCTTTTGCCTCTACTTGGCCCCCCTCCTTTTGTCTCCTAATCCTTCCTCCCTTTGCCTCTTTTTCTCCCTCTTGACCCCACTCTCTGCCTCTTTCACCTCCCGCTTCCCCATCTTGCCTCCCTTATCCTCCTCTGCCGGGTGCTCGCTGAGCCCCGGGCAGAGGTCAGCGTCGGATCGTTGTCATGGTAACCCGCGGCAAAACTCCAACGCTGCAGAAGAAAGAGAGGTGACCGGGAAGCATTGTGAGCAGCTTCCCAGGCTCCCTCTCTGCAGCACCGACCCTGACACAGGGTATCGGTGCTGGCATAGGCCAAATTTGTGCGAGTACAAGTACTCGCGCAAATGCTGGTATCGGTATCGGTGCAATCCTAGTTAATACACGTTGTGTGCCTTAACCCTTTGACTGTCAAAGAGGTGAACAACGCATGGCAAACTAATGCGATGCCTTCCACAGTGGCACTCAAACGGGTTAACTTGGCATCTTACACTCACAAGCTTGCGTCATTCCACATTTTCCCCAAACTATACACACACGCCCGCAACACAGACAGACAATACACACACACACACACACACAACACAGACAATACACACACCCACATTCAACAATCCAGTCATTAAGAACATTGTCTTAAAAGGATTACAGGCTGCTCTACTACCCTGCTCTGTAACACATTAATTACAAATGCCTTACCTTACACCATGCCTGCCACACCACCAGTACGGAGAACCCAGAAGTGAGAGGCTGGTCTCATGATTCCTCAGCCAAAAAGAAGAAACCGTGCAAATTGCAATCACCCCATACTTGGACCTGAATGGAACTCACAATTCTCTGACTGCCCATACTCTTAGTGATTTTATCTGCAAAGAGTAGCCCTCCCCGCACTCAATCTTTTAAAAAAGAACAAATAGGCCATTTCCTCCCTCTGCCACTTGATAAGATAAGGGATTGCAGGGGCCTTCTTCAGTATACCCACACACAGACACATAAACCACACACACACAATACACGCACCACACACAACACAAGTGCGCAATACACACATATGCATGAAAAAAAACACAAACAAGAGCATAATACACCACAACACAGGATACACAACACAAAGAATACACACATGCACAATATACACTCACATGCAATACATAGACATGCAATTTTTTTTATTGTAATTTTTTTTTTTTTTTTTTTTAAATAATGAATAGTATGTTCAGAAAATCATGTAACTTTGTGTTTGGCTTAAAAATCCAGTTAAAAGTTTACCCCTCACAGCCCTTTCAATAAGTCACGGAGACACCCCTCAGATCCGAAAGCCAGTCTCTTGACCAGATGGATCACAATGAGGGACAATATTGTGTCTGCCAGTGTAAAAAAAATACTGCCCCCTTGACAAAAGAGGGCATGTTTTCCTTATGCTGACACAATATTGTCCCTCATCGCAATCTGATCTGAGTGGAGTCTGCAAGACATACTGAAAAGGGTAGGGAGGGGGAAAGTTTAACTGGATTTTTAAGCCGAACACGAAGGTACAGGATTTTCTGAACATACTATTCGTTATTTAAAAAAAGAAGAGACACTGAACAATTGCATGTAAATTTATTTTTTTGACAATACTATCACTTTAATGGCCCCTATTTACTAAGGAAACAGCTAGTTAACACCCCCATACATACACACACAAAAAAAAGTCTGCTTCCATATGAGGAATAGCAGGAGAGCAGAATGGGTTCTCTAAAGTGACCCCAGATGTTCTCTCCCATTGTTCCTGTGATTGATTCTGAACTGTGAGATTTGTAGTCTCACAATTCAGAATAAGCTGAACAGACCTCACCTTCTTTCAGTGATGTACTGAAATCAAAGAAGCCCTGCATTATCTATTTTTTAAACCAGACCTCACCTACAGTTGTGTGTACAGTTCTGAAGACCACATATCAACTCGAGAGATTTTGGATGTATTTCAGAGAAGAGCTACTAAAATGATGAGTGGTTTACAGCATAAAAAAATTCTTATGACAGACTAAAGGATCTGAACATGTATAGCTTGGAGGACAGAAGAGAGAGGGGGTATATTATAGAAATATTTAAATACATAAAGCTATTCAACAAAGTACAGGAGAGAAGTACATTTCAAAGGAATATAAGTAGGAAAAATGCCAGACTAGATGGACTGAATGGCTCTTCTCTGCCAACAAATTATATGCGTGCCCCAAGTTAAAGGAGAGGTCTGGTCAGCCTTAAACAGAATAATGGGGTATTCAACCCAGCAGGCTGCATGGACTGCTATGGGTAAGATTTTAGCCCAACCATAGGTCTGTTGTGCTGTGTGTGTGTACAGCTCAAAGACGTTTGGCGTTCAAACATTTCTCCCCTCACCTCACTCTACTTCCCCTCTTTTGAGTCGCATGCTGTCCGTATTTTTGCTCCCATCTCTCAACAAGTCTTGGTTATCTATCGCCCGCCTACCTCCACATTTCCTGACTGACTTTGATTCATGGCTTTCCATCTTTCTTTCAGAGACACACCTTTTCTTCTGGGGGACTTCAACTGCCATGTGGATGATCCCCGTCTCCTAAGCATACAGTTTTCTCTCTCTAACATCCCTTCCTGGCACTCTGGACTCTTTCAATAGTCACGGAGGACAAACTGACTAACCTGCTATCCACCACTCCCTCCACTACATGCACACTTCATCCGCTTCCCTCTCACCTCGTCAAGTCCCTCTCCCCCACATTAATTCCTATCCTATTACAGATCTTTAACTAGTCCTTTGCCACTGCTACCTTTCCTGATGACTTCAAACATGCCTTAGCAAAACCCATTCTTAAGAACAACTCCTCTGACAGTACTACACCCTCTACCCATCGACCAATTTCTCTCCTGCCTTTTGCCTCTAAACTCATGGAGCACCTAGCCTACTCATGCCTGCTCGACTTTCTTAACACACACAACTTGCTCAACCCTTTGCAATCTGGTTTTGGCACATTTCACTCCACTGAAACTACGATCACAAGAGTGGTCAATGATCTTCACATTGCCAAAAAGCAAGGTCACTATTCACTACTTATCCTGATTGATCTCTCAGCGGCTTTCAACACTGTTGATCATGCCGCCCTCCTCCGCATTCTTCACTCCTTAGGAATCCATAACATAGCACTGGACTGGCCCTCCTCTTATCTAACTCACCGATCCTTCAGTGTCTCCTCTGCCACCTCTTCATCATCTCCTGTTCAACTCTCTGTTGGTGTTCCTCAAGGTTCTGTTCTAGAACCGATTCTGTTCTCTCTTTACACAATAACACTAGGTGATCTTATTAACTCCTTTGGTCTCAAATATCACCTCTATGCAGATGACTCCCAGATTTACTTATCTGCACCTCAACTGACTTCTGATATTCAGGCTAAAGTCACAGATTGCCTCTCAGCTATCTCAGACTGGATGGCTCATAGGCACCTCAAACTCAATATGTCTAAAACAGAGCTACTCCTCAAACCAAGTAGGCCTTACCCTGTAGAACCTTTCCAGATAACTGTAAATGACACTACCAAAAATCCAATATCAGAAGCACAGTGTCTAGGGGTGATAACTGACACATCTCTCATTCTCCCCTCATACTGATGCCATTACTAAATCCTGTTGCTTTTTTTGGGGTAACATTGCTAAAATCTGTCCCTTCCTCTGCTCCTCCACAGCTAAAATTCTCATACAAGCACTCATCCTCTACCACATGGACTACTGCAACCTTCTGCTATCTGGCATTCCTGCCTCCCATCTCCATCCACATCAATTCATGCAGAATGCTGCAACACAAATTACTCTTTTGTCACCTAGATTTGTCCTTGCACCGATCCTTCTCAAATCTCTACAATGGCTGCCTATCAAACTCTGCATATCTTAAAAAATCTTACTTCTCTCATTCAAGACCCTTCGCTGCTCTACTCCTTCTTACATTCCCACTCTGATCTCCCGCTATACCCCATCCCGCCACTTACTTTCAGCCAATTATGGTCTTCTCCCAGCTCCTTTTGTTTCCACAGCCCTCACGTTTCAAACCTTTTACTTGCATTGCTCTGTATCTATGGAATGCTCTACCTCCCACGCTGTGTCTCTCTGATGGTCTTCAAGTCTCTCTTGAAAATGCACCTCCTGGATAAAGCCTCAACATACTAGACGACACTGATGTTGTATAAAGAACTCTTATAAGTTATTTACTTTACTCTAGCACTGCATTCAGCATTTGACCCTTATATACGCTGTATGTCTCCCATTACCACTTTAGATTATAAGCTTTCAGGTGGGACCTTACACCCAGTGTTTCACTCTACAAGCCACTTGTAACCCTGTATTGTCTAAAGCCTCAAATTGTAAAGCGCATTGTACACTTGTGGCTCTATATAAACATATTCATTCATACATAAGCCTATGAATTGAACATTCTTCTGGCACTCAAAGGGTTAAACAGTCAAGATGATCACCGCATGAATGAGGACTACTTAAAGTCCTAAAAATATGTTACAAGAAGCCATGGACAGAAATCATCCCCAAACATCTTTTGTAACTTTATATAATTTATACTGACAATTATTTCCACTAGACTCAATTGTTTTCTTTAGTACCACACCTGAGGGTAGGTTAAAATTACAGTGGTAAATTATAAGCGCAAAGCATTACTACTGAATCCACCCAACAGAAACTTCCTGCTTTTGAATTACTCACATGTAACTAATCTGGCAACCTCCTAAATGGACTGCAATCATCTCCCTTGCTATGCACCTGCCACTAAACTGGTTGGGAGATAATGACCTGTCAAACAAGTCAATTCAGGTTTAGTACAGGGCTTTCTGTGACAAATATGGTGCAATAGTTTTGCTCCAGATAAAAAAAAAAAAAAAACACGACTTCATAAGTACCTCCTCTGTTCAGTACACCATGCTGTCCAGAGACACAGGAAACTGCTTCTCTTTATATAGGAAGGAGTGAGAAATCTGTGACTCCCCAGCTAATGGAAGCTATAGTGACACTGGTAGTCCACTCATGCCATAGTCAAAGTGGACAGCTGGTGGCTCTCCTGCTGTTTATGGACCACAACTCCCATTACCAGCTAAGGATGATGTAGTCCAACAGCAGCTGGAAAGATGCCGGATTCCAATTCATGCCATGATGTATGGTCCCTTTAAAGAGTAATTAGTAGTATGAATTCCTGGCAGTGCGGAGATTAACAACTCACCTTGTCTGAATAAAACAATAGTTTGGTTTTTGTTATGTCAGATAAAATTTATTTTAACACAGATTTTTAATACACAGCACATTTGGTAAAAAATTAGTTAAAAATTACACATCTCTGGCGATTTTGAAATAGCTTTCAAAACTACTTCTGTGCGGGGGGGGGGGGGAGGCAAAGCCATAATATGTTTATATGGAGGGGGTAATTGTAGGTGGGGGCACCACCAGACACCCATGCCTCTGTTTTACTAACAGTTTTAATTTACACTTATAGATTATACTAATTAATTAATGCTCTCAGGCACTTCCTATCTTATCCCTACATTATCTCCCCATGCACTGCCTTTTAACTCTTTCAGTAGTAGCTGTATCTATGTTCCTGTAAAGATTGCTTTAATTGTCAGTCTATAAAATAAAAACAAAAAAAGTCTAAATTAAATAAAATAGGCTAAATAAAAACAAGAGATATCCTTGAAAGCTCATTCAACATTTGCCAAGATGTTCTTATGTATGAGTCCCTTTAAAGATTGCGCAATATCTTGCAGATGCATTGACTTCTATTTTCTGCACATCATGGTTTCCTCTCACATCCTGATCATATCTAACACCAGAATTGCAACCAGCTTTGAATAGAGAAAAGCAGTTAACGTATGTGCAGCAAAACTACAGTTAATACAGGCTTAAATATTTACATTACTATGAAAAACAAACACTTTCCACAAAGACTAGATCAAGTTTTATATATTTTTAAAACCGTGCTTACCTAATGTAATATAACAAAGACAATTTGTTTTTGTATAAGAATTTTAGTTGTGTTATGTTGCAGGAGTATGTAAAACTCCCAGCACTACTTTCAAGCACATCCCTGGAGCTTCAGCATCAAAAGGACATATTAACCTGACTGCCAGAGGGACACAAAGGACAACTTTTTTTGGCACAGCAGTTATTCAGGTTTTGTGGGAGAGGGAATAAAGTGTTTGCTCACTTTAAAGAGCAGCGGTTTTCCTCCAATTAAAAAAAAAATAATAATAATAATTTTAGATCAAGAGGAGATAACCTGTGTCTCTGCAATTTGTTGTTGGACTACAGCTCCCATTAACCTCAAGTGGACAAAGGGAATTATAGTCCAGCAGTAGCCGAAGAGCCACAGGTTGTACACTCCTGGACTAAAAGTCAGAAATAATCACCAAACACATGGAAAGTGAGCTCAAATACTACTGTCTTTGTAATCTAAACATTGTCTTGGTTGTACAGACAATAACATCAACAACTGGCAATTTCAAAACAAAGTCAGAATATTTAATAGGGGTTCACCACTTTCACATACAGATGCTACAAATCTCAAGAGCTGATGCGAAGACCTAAAGCTTCTGCACAATCTGACCCTGCAGATCTGAGCTGGGTCATTCAGGAGAAATGCATTGTATATTCTTTGCCTTCTTAGGCCCCGTGACAGCATAGTTTCAGCAGGGCTATAAAGGAATTATTAAAACAGTTTTCTGTTGTCAGAGAGGGTGGCATATCCAGTGGCAGAAAAGCTATGAGAAGTGGTATGCACGGTGGGAGAGCAGATCTTACCTGCATCCCAGGCAGGCCGGTCTGCACCGGGGAGTGAGTCATGCTGATGTGCCTGGATCTCGCAGCAAAGCCCTGAGATCCACTACAAGCCGTGGACACCTCCCACGCAAACCGGGATTCCCTCTGTCTATCAGTCCGGGCCCAGGAGGAGGAGAAATCGCAAGGTACAGAAGCACAAACGTTAGCAGCTAATTCCTATCAAGCTGATGGACCCAGTGACATCACAAAATCATGTGACTCCAGTAGTCACATGGTACAAAGAGCTACAGGAAGCAGCAGGGAGGGAGATTCGAAAGAAAGTAAAAGGTGGTACCATGTTAGCTGTAGAAAACCAAACCAAACCAAAACAAAACAAGAGACTGGCAGGGTAAAAGTGACACCTTTATTAGCTAACTGAGTAGGTATAGGATGTAAGCTTACCTCCTAACGTTACACAGTTAGCCCACCTTTACCAGTCTCCTGAGAAGGAGAATGTCTTGGGCTCTTTCATCTTCTGAGTATTAATTAGTCCTGGATGTGGGAATTAAGTAGTAAAATTAGGGTATTGATGTAGTTATTTTTATTTTATTATTTATAGCAGGAAAAATAAATAATGCATGTGGATAACGGTGAAAAGGAAACCTTAATTGTATTTTAACATCTTTTTCTGGCGCTGAAAGGGTTAACCCTTTGAGTGCCAGAGGGGTACTTAGTGCATTGCATTTCGATGAGTTGTATAGCCCTCTGGCACTCAAAGGGTTAAAAACCCAGCAGTTTTAATATTATTGACTTGTTGCTTTTTCTTTAGTCATAATTAAAAACATTTGAATCCTGGATATGGAGGAACATTGCAAAGGAAACCTGAAGATAAGTCTATTTTAACATATATTTTTAAATATTTATTACAGTCTTGAAATCTTGGGACCCTTTTTGTTGTTGGTTCCTGAAGTGTCCTGCTGCTGTCCCTCTTTAATGGCTGGCTGGAGCTTCGCTGCTTTCTGGTGGTTTGGAGGTCCTGAAATATCCCAGCAATTCGAGCTCTTTTGCAAATAGTGAAAACCCAACCAAAAACTAGCTGTGACTTAGTGAAGGGGGATTCCACAAGGAGAATTTGTTTATTTAGGAAAGCTACAGAAGTTATACAGAGCACAACAATTATCTACAAAACAGACATTGTAAGCATTTAAAGCAGAACTACCACATCCACTAAAGTCACCCTGCAATACTTAGGCAGGTGGCAGCTAGCTTACTAATCATTATTTTACCTCTCAAAAGTGCCCACGAATAAAGTTATCCTTAAGGTTCCGAGACTGACAGCCAGGTTACTGCAGCATGTGCGCCTGCGCCATCAGTCTCTTCTGGAGCCGTCCGAGCCAGTGCAATGCCTGTGAAGGATGAAGAGGACTGACAGTGCAGGCGAGCATTCCGCCTTCATGCCTGGCTTCCTGTCTTGGAAGCGTAAGGATAACTTTATTCATGATTAGTAAGCTAGTCGCCACCTGCTTAAGTATTGCAGGGCGACTTTAGTGGAGGTGCTAGTTCCGCTTTAATCTTGGTTTCCGAAAAACTGAACAATTACGGCAAAGGGGTTTGGAGTACAGTGACCAATGGGATGAATGGGGAAGGCACAACCAATAGAAGCACAATAATAGAGGGCCGGGAGCTGACCAGCCAGTGGTAGAGGTGCCTACATTCCTCACTGAGCAGAGGCAACTGTGCTTGACCTTTACTGAACATAGCTGCCCCATGTGTAGTCTTATACAGGTCCTTTAATTCACTAGACCTGGTCACACTCCCCCCCCCCCCCCAAGGTCCTGGACAATCCAGGTGTGATGCCAGATGGATCCACCTTGGCACTGTCCACAGAGTCTTTCAGGCATTTTGTTGGGATAGTCCATCTGCCGAGTCAGTACTGAAAGGTAAAGTTGTAAGGTTGCAGGGGGAGGCTCCAGCGTAACAACCATCTGTTGGCCCTCGCATCCCAATTCAGCATACTTGTGGGTTGTGGTGTGTTATTGCAGCAAACTCCAATCCATTAAGACATGGTTATAGCTTCCTTAGAAAAAATACCAATGCCATCCATTCTTTTTCAAAGGTCACATAGTCTGCCTCCCGGTCTTGCAGTTTACAGCTGACATAGAGATGGGGTGGACCGCTCCCAGGCTGAACATGGAGGCATTTGATGCAGAGTTTAGATTTAGAGGTGGCTAGGATGGGTGCTTTTCCTAACACTTCTTCTAGGCTGTGGAAGGGCTCATCACACTCAAAAGGACCACAGGACATGTCTGGGGACAGACTTTTTAGTTAAGTCAGGTCAGGTGTTTGGCTATGTCAGTGTAGCTGGGCACAATAATGGTAGTACCACACTCTATCTAAGAAGGCCAACACTTGTTTCTTGGTGAAGGGCATTTGAGGATATCCTCTATTTTAGCAGGCTCAGGCCACTGCCTCCCACATCCCACCTTTTGTCCCAAGTGCTGGAACTCTGCCATATTGACCTAAGACTTGTCAGGATGGATGGTCATGCCAGAGTTGGTCGTCCCACGTGTGGCTAAAAATAGCTTTATCATCTGGGTATGCACAGACAAAATCCTGTAACCCATTTAGAAGCCAGTTCACCAGCTGCTGTAATATGGCAGGGACTTTCTTATTCCTGAATGGCATAAACAAATGGGGTTATGAAAGCTGACTAGGGAACAGAGTCCAGAGCTAGTGGAATCTGCCAGTGTCCCCTACTCAGATCTTATGTGGTCAAGTAGGTATCACCAACAGTCAGTCCAGTAGTTCATCTATCCTGGGCACAGGGTACTTGTCTATCACTGTTTTGTCATTTAGCTATTGATAGTACAATCTTTTTGTGAACTAGTGCCACAGGGGATGCTCACGGACTCTTAGACGGTTCAGTGATCCCTAGCGATATCATCTCATCTATTTTTCTTCATTCCAACTGTGACCACCTTCATTACCAGATTAAGCCGGTTGCCAAAGGGGTTGCTAGTTAGAGTTTTCTACCTGGTGCAGAGTCAATGGGGTAAAACTCAAAGGGTCCAAACATGTCATGCCACTCTCTCTCAGCAGGTGCTGCACTTGTTCTTGTTCTCTTGTCCTTAATTGTGCCCCTATCTGCACCTGTTCTAGTGAGGTGTTCTCTCAAGTAGCCTTGAGGAGATCAGGTAGAAAACAGCCCTCAGATTCTTTGGTTGGTGTAGTAAATTTCTCACTTGAGGTACTCCATCATGTTAACATGGCATGTTCACCACACTCACCCTGTGGGGACCCTGGTAACAATGCATGTGGTGTTGCTGAGATGATTCAGTACTGATGCGGGCCATCCCAGGTCGCCTGCCATTTGTTCCACCTGGTGGGCTACAGAAGAAGTACGCTTTGTCTGACATGGAATTTGCAATTCCAGACTCCCTGATTGTAACATAGATTCTGCTGGTTTGAGCTCATTGAAGAGTTTCACAAACTAGCTCAATCAAGTTCTTTAACTTTTCCCTAAGCTCTAGTACACAGGGGATGACTGGAATTTCCTTATCTACATACTGTACTTCCCCTCCTAATATTCATTTAACAGATCTAGGGGTCCTGCACTTTCCAAACATATAGTAATTCAGGGGCAGGGAATCTAGTACGTTCCTGTGGCATGTCATGATACACAAACAGGAGGTGAGGTAGGAAGTGTTCCCAGTTGGAATGGATAGTCACAAAGGTTTAGTGTTGCATTGAAATGTTCACAGATCCTGTTAGTTCAGGGGTGGAATGGGGAGCTCCTGATAGGTCTGACTCCACAGATCTGCTGAATCAGATCAAAGGTGAATTGGGTACACTTATCGGTTACAGTCTCACTGGGGAACCCGACCCTGGTGCAAACTTTTTACTAGGGCATTGGCATCCATTTCTGTGGATATGGAGGAGAGGGCTACAGCTGCAGGGTACTGGGTGGCATAATCCATGACAGTGAGGACCTTTTCCCAGTGTAAATAGCCTTGGCTAGGGTACTAACAATGTCCACCACTACCTGGTGGAAAGGTTCACTGATTACTGGCAGGGGGTGACGGGTCACTCAGGAATGGTCACCCCACTTCTTCGCCCACTATCAGATGTCACAGGTATAGCAATATTACAGCATATTGTGTAACACCCCCAGCCAAAAGAAGGCCTGGGTAAGCCGGTGGAGGGAACAACTTATCCCAAGATGTCCTGCAAGGGGAATAGCCTTAGCATGAACAGTCTTCATGAGAATGCACCAGTACTTTTTAGGTGTATTAAGAGGGTCAGTCTCTACCCGGGCGCTGTATCCAATTAAGGTCAGATCGTCCATGAATTCCTTACAGAAATCATTTGATGGAGCCCAAATAAGTTGGGGTTCTTCATTTTGAGCCATGGGCAAGTGGGCTTAAAGGGATAGTGATGTCCCCCAAAAAAGTATAAACAAAATGGTAGCTGCTATAAATAAATACTTAATGCCCTTATTCCTATCTTTCAAACCTTTATGGTTTAAGAGATAAGAAAATAAAGTTCTCTATTCCCTCCCCTTTCTGCCTGATGAGCTGTAAAGCTGTCAGGCGCAGAATCTGGTCGCGTGACCAGACGTGGCTCTTCAGGAGATTGAGATATCTAAGTATAAATACTTCACCGGAATGATGTACAACGTGTGCTTGCAAACCAGGCACACGTTGTAGACCATTTCAATTAAGTATTTATAGTTAGATATCTCTATGTCAGCGCTCCTGAAGAGCCGCCATCTGATCCCGGAACCAGTATCTCATGCCATCAGCTATACAGCTGACGTATGTGAAGGGGGAGGGAGCGGAGAACTTTATTTTCGTATATCTCTCAAAACATGAAGGTTTGAGCAATAGGAATAAGGGCAGTAAGTATTTTTTATTGTATCTATCATTTCATTTATACTTTTTTGGGGACATTACAATCCCTTTAACTGGGTCCCCTCAGTTTGTCCCTGATGGGCCTGGGTTGGGGTCACAGCCATTCAGCCATCTGTGGTGGGTGAAGTGAGGGAGCTTGCAAAGGCACTGGTAAGATTTCCCAACAGTACTTCAGCTGGGATACTGGACTGCTACCTTGCGATCTCCTTTACAATCACCCCAATCCAGCGTTATCCGGGCCAAGGGAATATGGTGTATGGCTCCACAGGCAACTCATACAGCCACTTTCTAGCCAGTTCACTGGGTGTCGGGGCCCATTGGGGTTGTATCATGATGAGGGTGGCTCTCAGCCCTTTGTCTGGATGCTGTTCAGCAGTACTGTCTGACCATGTTGCTTTTGGTAATTGGTGTTGTGCAGCTTGGACCATTCTCACCTCATGGTTCAGTCCCCACACACCTTCCCCATCACAAGGGGCAATACTGTAATCCACTTCCACAAGTATGGATAACTTTTTACCCACAGGTTCAGTGCCAGATATCTCTGCCATACAGAAGGCTTGTTTTGGTTTGCTGTGTGGTGGGTCCGGTGATGGTACAGGCCACTAGAGCATGGCCTGGCCTGGAACATCTTATTTCTCCAGTGGTGACCCAGCAGCAAACAATCATAGCACCACAGACCAGGGCTGCACCCGCAGCTGTCCTAGTTGTGAGTGGCTGGAATGGGGCTGAACCACTCAATAGGCAGCAGTTGATCGTGTAGGAGCCGGAAAGGGAGGGCCCTCTTCATTGGGTCTTCACATATTAGCCAAATTGTCTGCTTCCCCCAGATTGCATGGATTGTGGTCCCGTACCAAATCTCAGAGCAATATGTTGGAAGAATTGTTCCAGTAGGAAGAGCTGCTGACAGTATACCATAATCTTTGCATTGCAGTCATGGAGCTAGTTGGCGGAATCATGATTTATGCGGTATGTTCATTCTGAGTCCTGTTGTTGTCATCAGGCATCCCTGAACTTCCACTGGTAGGCATCAGGGCTCACTGCATGCCAGGCAAGCAGGCAACATTTTGCATAAACATAATTGCAGCTGGCTTCATCAGCTACAGCTTGATATGCCTCGACTGTCCATCCAATCAGTTTGCCCATCAGAATAGTTACCCAGTTTCTCTGATCAACCTCATGAAGGGCACACTGCCTCTCAAAATCTTGCAGGTATGTCACTTGTGCTCTTGTCAAACACACTGAAGACTTGATGAAACAGTTTGCCACCAGTGGACCCACAGCTTCATGGAGGTCCTGGATGACACTATCTACCACCTCATGGTTAGAGCTATAAATGCTAAGATGAAAGCATCCTCAGACTCCGTATGGCTCAAGTCCTGTGCTGGACTGTAACGCTAGCTGCCCCAGCTGATAATCTTTCCATCTACATCAAGGCATCAAATCCATCTTCCTGGGGCCACTTGCTTCTATTCCTCTGACAGCAAGGAACTCTTTTATGATGGATTGCTTCAGTTGCCAGTAGAGCTCTTCCATTCACCTGCAACTGGCTCCAGCCAAGTCTCCAGACGGAAATTGTCATGGTGGTAGATACCTTTATGAAGAGAGCATCCCAAAGCTAACACCAAATGTCATGCTACCAGGATTAGAGAAAAGGGATTTGGTATACAGTAACCAATGGGATAAATAGGGAGGGGAGACAGCACAACCAATTGGAACACATTAACAGAGTCTTATAAGATAACAGTGTGCTGGGAGCTGACTAGCCAATGGGAAAATGCCTACATTCCTCAGTGTTATTACTAACGTTTTGATTGACAGTGGTTAAAAGATCCTTACCTGGTAAAAACGCACATAAGTATAATCACCCACTCTGTCCGGGTTTACTTCTCTCTGGAAACGCTGTATCCAATAACAGATATAGGAAAAGCTATGGCTGATGTAAAGTATAAAATGTTTAATAAAAATAACAATTACAAATAACCATTCAATATAGGTCAATATGTTTTACGTTCTTACAGGAGCCAAAATCTAGCTAATCGATATGAATGAAGGAATTTCGACTTACGTACCCATTGAGAGCAAAAAGATAAGGATAACAGGATTAAGACTCAACCAATAGATAAACTGTTAGAAATAGAAATAATTATTATGTAAAAAAAATATATGTGTGTGTGCTGTAGGGTTTATCCCCCTGAATAAAACAAGGGTACCATCACTGCTGTAAGGTGTTTTAGTCAATAGTTATTACAGCTGAAACTTGATTTTTTTTTTTTTTTTTGGTGCAGTATTTCACTGGCCTGAAATTTTACAGTGAAGCTGTTGCTACACAGTCCTATGGAAATTTATGGTCAACTGACCAGAGATCGCAATAAGATAGTGTAGCAACAGCGCAACTGTAAAATTTCAGGCCTCCGAGATAAAAAAAAATCAAGTTTGAGCTGTAACAACATTTGAATAAAACACTTTTCAGCAATGGGAGCACCCTTGTTTTACTGAGAGAGATAAACCCTACAACATATTTTTTTACATATTAAGTATTACTGTCCCTTTAAAAGATAGGGAGTCCAGAAGCAGAAGAACAAAAAAAAAAAAAATGCTCCGTGGTCTTTAACTGACTGGCCGGTCGTTAAGGGGTTAAAAGAATGGTGTGCTAAACTAATAAGAACCAAACCTCAGAAACATCCGATTAGATTTTCTGATTGGGATATGATAATAGGTGCCCCTCAGTTCTGTTGGCATCAGGAATGATTTTGGCCAAACAGAGGTTACCGTCTTCATTTTGAATGCTCAATACCTCAGAAAAGAGTTTAGGTACACCAGTTCCAGAATGATTCTGAAACCTCCTGTTGTCTTTGGTGCCAGGAATATCACTGAATAAATTCACCTCCTTTCCTGATATTGCAGGACTACTTTTATTACTTTGGTTTGAGCCAAGGCTTAAACATATTTTTTCAACTCCATAGCTTTTATGGGATTTGAAGGGATTGAAGAGGTCTTGAATACGTTTGCACTGGGTATCTGTCACGGGTGCTCAGGAAGGCTCAGAGTCTGTATGGTATAGTCAGTAAAGTTTATTGAAATAAACAAACAAAGAAATAGGCAATAAGAAAGCAAAGAGTACTAGTTATCAAGCCTAATACAGAAATAATAGGCTGGGTCCTAGACCACCCTGCTGGAGACTAGACTGAGGTAGTATCACAGTGCCTGTGATTCCTGTCACTCTCAGTTGTGGCTGTCACTGATTTGCTAACTGAGTTTGACCCGCCTCCTGATGACCTTTTTATACCTGGCTATCACATCTGTCTGATGCCCTTTCGTGGTGTTCCTGAGCCAGTAGTGCTGTTGCTGTGTTCCTGTATTCTGAGTTCCTGTGTACCGATTCGGTTTGTCCTGACCATTCTCCAGTGTACCTGCTTGTGTATGACCCGGCTCGTCTGCGTACCACCCTTGGATCCTGACCCGGCTAGACTGACGTTCCTGCTCGTGTATGACCTGGCTTGTATGACTGCCTCCTACGTGCTCCGACCCGGCCCGGCTGACTTCCTGCTCCAGCTTGTTCCAGTGACCTGCGTTTCTGTTGTCGCCGCCGCGACATTTCCAGTCTCTGCTGCCTGCGTCAGAGTGACTGCCTTGCCTGGTGCTTCCCTCGATTTAGTGCTGTGCCTCGTTCTTTGTGCAGAGTTCTGTGTATGCTGTGGGCCTTCCTCTCTGTGCAGAGCCTTGCAGTAGCGCTGAAGCCTCGAGTAAACGTGCATTTTAACTCTTGCAGTGCTGCCTCGAATTCACTCTCGCTATCTCCTGTACGAGCCTCGTTACCCGTGATACTGCTGCTGAGTTGGCCGCTCTCCGTCGGCAACTCTAGTCCATCATTGCAGAGTGTTCACATAGTTGGGCCGTTTGGGCGCTTAAAGGGATAGTAATACTTCGTTTTAACTTTATTTTATTTTGTAGGCATTAAAAAAACATGAAGAATGATATAAGACTTATCTCTCAAACCTTTATGGTTTATGAGATATTCACAAGCAAAGTTCCCCTCCCCGCCCCTTTTTCCTAGTGTAAGCCATCTCTTCTCAAATGTGAGTCTGGTTGTATGACAGGACAGATAACAGAAGGGGACAATTTTCTTTGTATGAAAACAATGAAAGCCCTTCCCCCCTTGACAAGTTTTTCAGCTTTTTCCATTATCTTAATTGAAGATTGTCCCTCTCTGCAGTCTACCTGGGCATCTCCCTTCTGATCTGGTTGAACAGGGAAGGGATACTTTGTTTGTGAATATCTCTTAAACCATAAAGGTTTCAGAGATAAGACTTATATCATTCTTCATGTTTTTTTAATGCCTACAAAATAAAATAAAGTTAAAACGAAGTATTACTATCCCTTTAAGGCTCTCCGGTATTGGCTACCGACGATATCATTTGACACAGAGTGTTGGCAGAAAGGCTTCAGTGTTGGCTTATCCGGTACTATGCCCGAGGGGGCTAGTGGCTCTTGCTCTCCTATTCCAGCATTCGATTACACTTAAGGAGGCTGTTAACTCTTGCACCGCCGGCCGGTTTCCGTTACGCCCTTGGGGGCTACTGGCACTTGCACAAACGAAAGCAGTTCCTGTAACTACGCCCGTGGGGGCTAAGTTGATTCCCTTTCTGCTTACTATCCAACACCTTGGCAAGGCAGCTCTATCCTCAGCACTTGATGGACTTTGTCTATACAGCACAGCCCTTTTAACATCCAGGGCGTGTCAAACCTCCACATCTGAGACAGACTGTTATATGGACATTAACCCCTTGGGGGTCAATATCATCCTAGTGCATACTGTTTTGCATTTATGTCTTTTGTGCTATTACCATTGTAAATATCTCAGTTTACTTATCTGTGTATTACCTACCGCCTCTAGAGGGCGTACTTGTGCCTTATTCACTTTAATAAAGTGTGTTTTATTTTCACTTATTTGGTCTGAGAGTCCTAAAAAACCGTGACAGTACGAAAGGGCCATGACCTCAGACGGTAAGGGTGAAAGTAATACTCAGAACATCCACTGGAGAATGGATGTCCATGAGCAGCGCCTGGACCAATTGGCACTGGCTCTACAAACGTTACTTGAACGTACAGTACATTTGGACAAGTCTGGTCCTAATCCGGTGGTCACCCCAGTCGTGACACCGGGGAATCCCTCTGTATCTCCCAGTGCTAACACTAGAGGGTTAACGGCAGCGGTACCGTTACCCCTAAGATATGATGGCGAACCCTCCCTATGCAGAGGTTTTATTAACCAGTTGGAGATATTTTTGGAGTTGGCACCCCAGGCATTTCCAAATGACCGTAGCAAGGTCGGCTTTATGATATCTCTGTTGACGGGCAAAGCTTTGGCATGGGCAAATCCGTTATGGGAGAATGCCAGACCCTGCACACTGAACTTTAGAGATTTCATGGTTAAGTTCAGACGTGTGTTTGAGGTTCCTGGCAGGTCTGCCTCTGCTGCCAAAAGGCTGATGGAGATTCAGCAGGGCGAACGCACTCTGGGCGAGTATGCTATCGAATTCCGGACCTTGGCAGCAGAGGTAGGCTGGAACGATGAGGCCTTACTTGCTGCCTTTACTCAGGGTCTTGCTGAATAGATTAAGGACGAGATAGCAGCTCGAGATGTACCCAGCGAGCTGGATGAGTACATTGACTATGTCATGTTGATTGACTCTCGCATCCGGGAGAGACGCTTGGCTAAGAGGGCCAAAGCAAAGAGTTATGGCCAGAACCAGTTCCTTAACCCACACACACCACCCGTTCTACCTGAGCGAACAGCTGACAGCACTGAACCTATGCAAGTAGGTTTTACTAAGCTCACGGAGGAGAAGCTGTATCGTAGAAGGCAAGGCTTATGCCTATACTGTGGCAAACCGGGTCATGTATTACGCAATTGTCCTGTAAGGCCGAGAAACTAACGCACCTAGGGTACCTTGGGGGACAGGCCCTAGGTGGTGTTGAACAGTCCCTAGATACTTGCATCACTAAACCCACCATCCAGGTGGCATTTGCTTGGACTGATAAGGTCATAGAAGTCCTAGCATTGGTGGACTCCGGGGCAGCCGGATACTTCATGGATCAGTCCTTTGCTGAGTTGCAGGGCATTCCGTTATGTAAAAAGGACTCTCCTGTGGCTATAGAGGCCATTGATGGCAGACCCCTGGATCCTGCTTTCATTACGTTCGAGACAATCCCAGTGACAATGACTGTGGGGGCTTGTCACAGGGAGCAGATACAATTTCAGATCATTCGTTTCCCGCATCATTCAGTTATTTTGGGGTTCCCATGGTTACAAACACACAATCCCCAATTCGACTGGCAAAGGTGTGAAGTTAACTCTTGGTCTGAGTACTGTAACAAGAATTGTCTCTCCCTTCCTGTTAAGATTATGTGTACCTCTCCAGCTGTGCCAACAGAATATGGGCAATTCAGTGACGTGTTTAGCAAAGGAGAGGCCAGCGCATTACCTGACCATAGGCCATACGATTGCGCCATTGATTTGCCTCCAGGTGCTGTGCCCCCCAGGGGATGTACTTACCCCCTGTCATGTGAGAAAAATAAGGCGATGGAGGAGTATATCACAGATGCCCTGGAAAGGGGAATCATTCGTAAATCTACATCTCCGGCTGGTGCCGGATTTTTTTTGTCAAAAAGAAAAATGGGGAACTCAGGCCTTGCATTGACTACCGTGGGCTGAATAAGCTGATGCCCAAGAACGCCTATACCATTCCACTTATTACAGAATTATTCGACAGATTAAAGGGCTCTTCGATCTTTACTAAACTTGATTTGCGAGCTGCCTATAATCTAGTCAGAATTAAAGAGGGTGACGAGTGGAAAACGGCGTTTAATACCAGAACAGGGCATTATGAATATCTGGTGATGCCATTCGGCTTATGCAATGCGCCTGCAGTATTTCAGGAACTGATTAACGATATTTTACGTGACTTGCTCCAGTCCTGTGTGGTAGTATATCTAGACGATATACTGATTCACTCTGCTAACCTTGCTCAACATATTAAAGATGTCTCTGAAGTCCTGCTCCGACTTCGTAAGCACAAGTTATTCTGTAAACTAGAAAAATGCGAATTCCATACATCTCATGTACCGTTCCTGGGGTTCGTAATATCCAAAAGTGGCATTGCCATGGATCAGGAAAAGTTGGCAGCGGTTCTGCATTGGCCTCGGCCTAAGGGGTTAAAGGCCATTCAACGATTCCTAGGTTTTGAGAACTATTATAGGAAGTTCATCAAGAACTTTTCCACGATTGTAAAACCACTGTCAGATTTGACTCATAAGGGCGCTTCTCCCTCTCAGTGGTCTGAGGCAGCTGAAGACGCATTTGTTACCCTGAAATCTGCCTTTGCATCTGCTCCTATACTGTCCCACCCTAATCCCTCCCTGCCGTTTACTTTGGAGGTTGACGCTTCAGAGGTTGGGGTTGGGGCGGTACTCTCCCAACGTCCTGTGGGAGGTGGCACTTTAATGCCTTGTGGGTTCTTCGCTAAGAAATTGTCCAGCGCCCAGAGTCATTACGAGATTGGCGACAGAGAACTGTTGGCCATCATACTTGCACTTAAGGAATGGCAACACCTCTTGGAGGGCACTTAGACTCCAGTACTAATTCTTACTGACCATAAGAATTTAACCTATCTCTCTGAGGCCAAAAGGCTGTCTTCTAGACAGGCCAGGTGGGCGCTGTTTTTGTCCCGGTTCAATTTCCTAGCATCCTATCTTCCTGGTTCAAAGAATATCAAGGCTGATGCGTTGTCGCGTCAGTTCGCCTCTGACACTGAGAGGGAGGAAGTACCGGTACCCATCATTCAGCCAGATCAGATCCTGGCTACTATTCGTACCACCATAACCTCGCCACTAGGGGAAGAGATACTGGCATCACAATCACGGGCACCTCCTGAAACCCCAGTGGGGAAGTGTTTCGTAGATGAGTCATTCCGTGTCCGTCTGTTGGAGACTTATCACGCCTCTAAAGCGGCTGGGCATATTGGTAGGGACCAACTAGTATGGTCCCTCTCGCAGTTATTTTGGTGGCCTACGTTGAGAGCTGACTGCGCCGCCTTTACGGCAGCTTGTACCACTTGTGCCCGTGCCAAGACCCCTAGGCATCTCCCCGTGGGCTTATTGCAACCGGTGCCTAACAGAGACCGTCCGTGGTCTCATATATCCATTGACTTCTTGGGAGAACTACCGGCATCTAGAGGCTACACGTTCATTCTTATGGTGGTCGATAGATTCTCTAAGATGGCACATTTTGTGCCTCTGACTGGCCTTCCATCGGCTCAGGAATTGGCTATAGTTTTTGCCAGAGAGGTGTTCCGTCTGCACGGAGTGCCCAGAGTGATTGTCTCCGACCGTGGGAGCCAGTTCGTGTCTAGGTTCTGGAGGGCATTTTGTGGTCAGATGGGCATCCAATTGTCATTTTCCTCTGCCTACCATCCCCAGACGAATGGGGCCGCTGAGCGTGCCAATCAGGGACTGGAACAGTTCCTGCGCTGCTTTGTCACCGATCATCATGATAATTGGGCTGACCTGTTGCCATGGGCAGAGTTTGCCAGAAACTGTGCGGTTAACTCATCGTCCGGGAGCTCCCCGTTTCTTGTGAATTATGGTTTCCAGCCTTGTCTGCTCCCGGACTCCTTTCAGGCGCAGCAGATTCCTGCTCTAGACGAGCATTTGGCACGACTTCGTTCCACTTGGGCACAGGTTCAGAGGTCCCTCAGTCAGTGTTTCAGGCGGCAGCAAAGGCACGCTAATCGCAGACGCCTTCCAGCTGTCTCATTTCAGGTTGGGGACAGGGTATGGCTGTCATCCAGAAACCTCAATTTACAAGTGCCATCCAATAAACTGGCTCCCCGGTTCATTGGTCCATTTAAGATTATCCGCAAGAGTAATACGGTTTCTTATGCTCTGGAGCTTCCATCCTCTATGCACATTCATAATGTGTTCCACGTGTCACTCCTGAAACCCTTGGTGTGCAATCGTTATACTACTACGCCGGTGATTCCTGGGCCGGTGGACGTCCAGGGCCAAGAAGAATATGAAGTCCAGAGTATTATTGATTCCAGGAGATTTAGAGGAAAGCTGCAATATTTGGTTCATTGGAAGGGCTATGGCCCTGAGGAACGTTCTTGGGTTGATCAGGGGGATCTCCATGCTCCGAGATTAGTACGCAGCTTTCACTCTAAATATCCTTTGAAACCCAGACCTCAGGCTTGGAGAGGGGGTCTTTGAGAGGGGGGTACTATCACAGTGCCTGTGATTCCTGTCACTCTCAGTTGTGGCTGTCACTGATTTGCTAACTGAGTTTGACCCGCCTCCTGATGACCTTTTTATACCTGGCTATCACATCTGTCTGATGCCCTTTCGTGGTGTTCCTGAGCCAGTAGTGCTGTTGCTGTGTTCCTGTATTCTGAGTTCCTGTGTACCGATTCGGCTTTTCCTGACCATAATCCAGTGTACCTGCTTGTGTATGACCCGGCTCGTCTGCGTACCACCCTTGGATCCTGACCCGGCTAGACTGACGTTCCTGCTCGTGTATGACCCGGCTTGTATGACTGCCTCCTACGTGCTCTGACCCGGCCCGGCTGACTTCCTGCTCCGAAGATCGACTTCCAGCTTGTTCCAGTGACCTGCGTTTCTGTTGTCGCCGCCGCGACATTTCCAGTCTCTGCTGCCCGCGTCAGAGTGACTGCCTTGCCTGGTGCTTTCCTCGATTTAGTGCTGTGCCTCGTTCTTTGTGCAGAGTTGTGTGTATGCTGTGGGCCTTCCTCTGTGTGCAGAGCCTTGCAGTAGCACTGAAGCCTCGAGTAAACGTGCATTTTAACTCTTGCAGTGCTGCCTCGAATTCACTCTCGCTATCTCCTGTACGAGCCTCGTTACCCGTGATACTGCTGCTGAGTTGGCCGCTCTCCGTCGGCAACTCTAGTCCATCATTGCAGAGTGTTCACATAGTTGGGCCGTTTGGGCGCTTAAGGCTCTCCGGTATTGGCTACCGACGATATCATTTGACACAGAGTGTTGGCAGAAAGGCTTCAGTGTTGGCTTATCCGGTACTACGCCCGAGGGGGCTAGTGGCTCTTGCTCTCCTATTCCAGCATTCGATTACACTTAAGGAGGCTGTTAACTCTTGCACCGTCGGCCGGTTTCCGTTACACCCGTGGGGGCTACTGGCACTTGCACAAACGAAAGCAGTTCCTGTAACTACGCCCGTGGGGGCTAAGTTGATTCCCTTTCTGCTTACTATCCAACACCTTGGCAAGGCAGCTCTATCCTCAGCACTTGATGGACTTTGTCTATACAGCACAGCCCTTTTAACATCCAGGGCGTGTCAAACCTCCACATCTGAGACAGACTGTTATATGGACATTAACCCCTTGGGGGTCAATATCATCCTAGTGCATACTGTTTTGCATTTATGTCTTTTGTGCTATTACCATTGTAAATATCTCAGTTTACTTATCTGTGTATTACCTACCGCCTCTAGAGGGCGTACTTGTGCCTTATTCACTTTAATAAAGTGTGTTTTATTTTCACTTATTTGGTCTGAGAGTCCTAAAAAACCGTGACAGGTAGTCTCACAATACAAGGACATGTAATAAGCAGCAACTGGAATGGCAATCTTGATCCGACGAACAGGAAACCAGGATGCTCAGGAACAGTAGAATAGCCCCAAGTCGGTGGTAGTATAAGTGAGTCTCAGGTACGCACCTGCAGACTAGCGAGAACCCTCTGACTCTTAACGTGCAACAAGGAACCCCTCAGAAACACACCTGCCGCCAGGTGGGAACCCCTAGGCTAGAGACAATAGGATACAGAACCCTCTGACTCATGCAGCAGTCAGATTCTGGACCCTAAGGCTTGGACACACAGTAGGTTACAGAACCCTCTGACTCATGCAGCAGTCAGATTCTGGACCCTAAGGCTTGGACACACAGTAGGTTACAGAACCCTCTGACTCATGCAGCAGTCAGATTCTGGACCCTAAGGCTTGGACACACAGTAGGTTACAGAACCCTCTGACTCATGCAGCAGTCAGATTTGGGACCTTCAGGCTTGGACACCCAGTAGGTTACAGAACCCTCTGACTCACGGGTCAGATAACGTAAGCCCAGATACACACACTGTGGCTAACAAACGAGGTAGCCAGCAGCAATATAGACCAGCTAGTGTGTTCATACCACAAGTAAGTTACTCAGCAGTCATACACAGAGCGGGTTCGCCAACAAACTGGGTCATACACAGAGCGGGTTCGTAGCCAAACGGGATCATGCACAGATCGGGTTCGCAGCCAGAAATGGGTTGTACACAGAGAAGGTTCGTAGCCAGACTGAGTCATACACAGAGTGGGTTCACAGCCAAACTGGGTCATACACAGAGCGGTTTCGTAGCCAAATGGGATCATGCACAGAGGGTTCGCAGCCAGAAACGGGTTATACACAGAGCGGGTGCGCAGCCAGAATCGGGTCATACACAGAGCGGTTCCCTCAGCAGAATGGGTATACATTAAGCGGCAACTACCACAGTATAACACCAACGCAAGGGTAGATTGGGAGTGTTGAAGCTGCCCTTTAACCCCTGAGAACAGGAAGTAGCAAGGTGGAGCTAAGCAGCAACAGGTATAAAACTAACACAGGCGACATTACAGCTTCGCGTATGACGCTATGCCAGTTCACCCGCAGGCAGCGGTCCAGTGCTACTATAGCCCAGCTCATGGGCACAGTCGCCATTGAACACCAGCAGATCTACAGCCAGGCCTCCAGCAAGATGTCCACAATGGCCCAGCGCCATTTGCACATAAGGTCTGGGTGCCGCATCGCCAGGAACGTCCTGCGGGTAACTAGGTACTCTAACAGTACCTCCCCCTCAAAGGCCCCTCCTCCTCGGAGCTGGCCTGGGTTTATCAGGAAATCGTAAGTGAAATCTGTGTACCAGAGTGGGAGCATGAACATCACCAGCAAGAACCCAGGAACGCTCCCTCATGCCTGTAACCTTTCCAGTGAATGAAATACTGTAGGCGTCCTCGAACCACACAGGAATCCAAGATGTTTTCAACCTCATACTCCTTGTGATCTGCAACTCTCAAGGGAGCCGGGTGGACAGGATCTGATGTATACCGGTTGCAGACCAAGGGCTTTAACAAGGAAACATGGAAAACATTGTGAATGCGCATATGAACAGAGAGCTCTAGTGTGTAAGCCACTGGATTGACTTTGTGCAACACTCGGAATGGACCAATGAAACGGGGTCCCAGTTTGCCACAAGGTACCTGAAGGTGCAAGTTGTGAGTAGATAGCCATACCCTATCGCCTACCTGAAAAGTAGGTGCTGGCAATTGCATCACTGAGTTAATGGGTCTTCTTCAAATACTAGCTTAAAGGTAGTAATTTGGAATTAACTTTGCAACATCGATACATTTATCATAGAGCTGCCATGTCTTCTTCAGGTATAAAAAAATGTCAAAGGTTTGAAACAAAAAAGTAAATAGAAAAAATCTCCTGGTAAAAACAAATACATAAACAGTTATTTTTCTAACTATTATAGTTGCAACAAATTAACCATAACCTGAAACTCAAGAAGACATTATACATAAGATGGCTATAGTATACAGATGATTAGTTACAAACAAACAAAAATAGATAAAAAAACAGAAATAGCAAAAGGGTCTCAGTGCAGTACAGAGAATTTTTAGCAGAATACTAGGTCTCCCATATTAAATCTTCTCAAGCTATAATTAGCAAAATAAGAACCAGAAAAATTGTGGCTGAGACTTAACAGGAGACATTGTGCTCCATGTTAAAACCTTGAGGATGTCTTGTCTTTAGTGTAATTATCCCAAAAACTTATCTTTTGCAAAAGGTAGCATCAAGGTCTCCATCCCTAACTCCCACTGAGACTTTTTCCAAACCCTCTAAGACTATCAAGATGTCCAGCATTAATTAACTTAGAAATGTGGATTTTAGGTCAAATGTCTCTTCACATTTTAATATATCTAATATGCTCACTAATCCGTTCTCTAAGAATCCTAATTGTTTTCCTTACATGTTGATTGTGACATCCCGTACAAGTAATTAGATACACAACACCCTTAGTTGCACAATTTATATACTTCTGCACTTCAAATACCTTATTGGTGACACAAGAGAAGGAATCTGATATATGTATAAATTTACATCCACAACAAGTACTCCCACATCTGAAGGTGCCTTTAACAGATAGCCAGTTATGATCTCCCTCAATTCTGTCTGACTCAAACAGGTTAGGGGAGAGAGTGATGGCCATAGTGAGACATTATCTGGCTGCAAACCTGAAACTCCTAGATACTACTGGCTGCAGTTTTTCATCCCCATTCAGAACAGGTAAATGTTTCTTGAGACTACTAGTGAGTTCTTTATATTCCAAGCTAAATGGGGTTGAAAATACCACCTTAGCATCATCTAGTCCATGACAGCACTTTTATACTTTAAAACATCTTATCTTTATTTTTAGCTACAGTATATTGAATGCTGTATCCAAAAGCCAATTGGGGATATCCTCTCCTAAAACTGTTTTATACAGATATTTAGACTGGTGAACAAATGAATCCTCAGTAGAACAATTATGTCTGAAGCATATGAACTGACTCACAGGAGTGCCTTTGGTAAAATGGAATGGATGACAACTATCTGCACGCCATACTTTTGCGACAGATTTCTGTACTTATCAGACTAGAAACCGGATGTTCACTAATATATCCAAGAAAAAATTGTTTGTAAATTGGATTCATATGTAAATTTGAGATTGAGTTTATTGTCATTAAGATACATGACAAAAGATTCAATGTCTTGTGATTTACCACTCCATATCAATAAAAAGTCATTGATATACCTTCAGAAGAATTCAATAGAATTCCTAGAAAGATTCCCATGTATGGAGATAAAACTCTCTCAAACAAGAAAAACATATGCATAAGGAGATAGTCACCCACCAACAATAGAAATTCCTTCAGTTCATCTGAATATAAACTGTAATGGTCCAAATGATATCTTAAAGCACTAAGGCCTAATGTATGTGGATACAAGAACAAAGTGGCTTATAGTCACAGCTTATGTAAGTATAAAACAGGTTACCATTTCACACAATCTAGCAGTTGTATAACATGTTATGTAATTTAGATAACTAAATAATCTCCATCTGGGTTCACAAGAGATTTGTGTATTTTTGTCAGGTGATGGAAAATAGGGTTGATGGTATGTTCAATTAAAATGAAATCTGACTCACTTTGACCCAACAACTCCATAGACAAACCTCTCAAAATCGAAGAGCCCAGAAGGCAGTAGTAGTGCTTTTCAGACTCCCTTGTCTGCATTCTTGATCACTTTGTTTCTGTTCACAGAAATTCTTTAGGGCATCTCTTTCTTTTCTGGTCATATAATGCATGCTGTCTGTCTTATTATCAGGCAAAAGCTATAAGCTCTTTTTCAGGTAGATCCTGGAAGTTATCCAGGACCCTACCCACCACACCCTACTGGATATAATCTAGATTTCTTGCTAACAATCTCTTATTAGTAGTGACCAATAACACTTCAGACCTGGTACCTTCATGTTGGATATCCACCATATCCATCAAACAACTGTGATCTTTAAATGACAGTTTGGTGTTATAGCTTTGTTCTCCAGTAGGAGTGCTGTTTACCAATTTGGACTGTGTGTAATCATCTCTATCATTCAAAAAAAAAATTAAAGGTTCATTTTCGCATATAAATATCCAAAATGGTATCAAATGTCTTGTTGGCACAAAATTTAGTCCTTTCTCTAGAACTTTTATTTCTATATCAGACACTCATATTGTGAAAGATTAATTATTGTCCTGTTTTCTTGATTTTGTTTGAATTCTTCTGTGAGCAATTCCTTTTGCCAGTGTTTCCTTCTTCTTCCTCTTCTTGTTTGACCCTAATTATCTTTGATAGCTTTGATCTTGATGATGATCTTTTAATTTGAGGTCTTATCTTCTCCTGTTCCCCTTTATTCAGGAATATCGTTGCTGCTTTGTCTTCATGTCCCGGTGATAAAAAAGATGTTGAGGTAGCAGAAATAGAACACGTTGAAGTACTCAAAGCCTCCTTTCCATTGTTAAAATCTGTGATGTCTGATTTAGTGCTTGAGAAGCTTACTGTCTTCTTGTCACGGTGAACAATACAAAAGAAGGTCAGACACAGGCAAAGTAAGATAAAACCACCTATATTGATTTAATGAAGTAAACCCCCACAATCCCCAGATATAGAAGAACGGACAGCACTACAGTCCACTACCGAGGGCTGTACTCTGTGCCGAGGCCTGCACTACTTGTAGCGAGATAGCACCAGGGAGAGAACCTAGCCTATGGATCTATCCGGTAGGTAGTAGCAACACTACCAATGGTAATGTTCTTGTGCCACACGGATACTAGAGCCAATAATCAAGAGCAGAGATTGCTTGAGTCTCAATTCCGCAACTGAGGGTAATCTGACAAGCCAGGGTCATACACTGAGCGAGTAGTTAGCCAGAGCCGCAGGTCAGAACCGATGTGGGTAGTCAGACAAGCCGGGGACAGACATGGAGCGAGTAACAGAAGCCAAACAATGCTCACAACAAGACTAAGCGACACACAAGGAATGATAGCAGGAACACCACTTAAGGGCAACTACCTCTAGCCTCTGGGTAGTTTAAATACACCTCCATAAGACGGGAAGCAATTAGGCCAATAAAGAAGAGCCTATAAAAGCAGAGCACCCCCCACTTCACATAAGATGAAGTGGGGTAAAATTGTGAGTATTATACACGAGATTTTACGGTACTTTTCCATTTATAAATATCTCATCTTTCATAGTTCTCGTTATCCCTTTGGAACTTCTTTTTTAGTTCCATAACAGTTTTTTCAAGTTTTTCTAGAAGAGTAGATAACTTTTCATCTAACATAGCAAAGTCACTATAATCCTTATATACTACTATCAAACTCTGGTTCTCTTTAATATGAGACAGTTGCTGTTACATAATTTAGCTATATTAAGGTATTTGAACATTCGGTCAGATCTTCATTCTATTTCTCCAGATCTTTTAAAGTATAAAAGTGATTCTTTGGCTACAGAAAGGATGAGTCAGGGACTAGATGATCCTAAGGTGGTGTTTTTTTTACCCCATTTAGCTTGGAATATAAAGAAACCGCTAAGATTATCAAGAAACCTTTGGCAGTCCTAAATGTGTATGAAAAACTGCAGCCAGTCATATCTAGGGGTTTCAGGTTTGTCTTCCCTGCCTAAACCTCAGGGAGTACCTGATGTGTCAGATTCCTCTGAGGAGGAACTGCTGGTGGACTCAGATATTGAAGAATGTTCTGTGTTGGAGTTCTCTCAGTTTCTTGAGGATCCTTTTGAGGCTGATCCTGAACCCTCTGCTGAGGGCCTAATCAGGGCTGTAGTAACTACTCTTAACATCCCCCTAGTTCAGGAGGTTCCTTCTGATCCCTCTGATGTATTCCAGGAGCCTTCTAAGCCCCTTACATACTTTCCACCTAACTCCACTGTTGACCGCCTTGTGTCTGAGGAGTGGAAATCCCTGGACAAGAAAGCTAGAAAAGTCCAGGAAATTTGCTTTTCTGAGGCTGTGCTTGCTCAGTGGGTTCATCCTCCCAAAGTAGATGCCCCTATTTCTAGGCTATCCAAATCTACTACGTTGCCAGTCACTGATGCCTCTGCTCTGAAGGACTGGACTGACAAGAAACTTGAGGTTTCCATCAAGTCCATTTTTGCCACTACTGGTTCTGGTATGCGTCCAGCGTTTGCCACTGCGTGGGTAAAGCGGGCCAATGTGGTCTGGACTGAGCAGCTCACCAAGGCTGTCCAGGATTGCCTCTACTTCAGGTAAGTTGCACCTTCTTGCCAACATATCTGAGGCACAACACTATGTTTCTGCTGCCTTATTTGATGCCATTCGTATGATGGCTAGGGTTTCCACCATGTCTGTGGTGGCCAGACAAGCTCTTTGGCTCAGAATGTGGTCTGCTGACACAGCTTCTAAGAAAGTCTTACTTTCCCTGCCTTTTCAGGGTACCTCTTTGTTTGGGGAAGATCTTAAGGATCTGATCAGTGAGGCCACAGGGGGTAAGAGTACAGTTCTACCCTTGGTTCCTAGGAAGAAATTGCCGCTTAACGGTAACCGGCTTTTTCGTTCCTTTCATAATGAGACACGTCCGGTGAACCAGACGGTTCCCTCAGCTCCACGTGCCTTCTCCAAGCTCAAACAACAATGGAAGCCCAAGGTCTCCACAAAGCCCAAGGCTTCCAAGACTTCTTCGGCATGACTCACCGAACCCGGGTCCGCTGTGGGTGGTCGTCTGCGACACTATCACAGTGTTTGGGAGGACTCTGTGGCGGACCCATTGGTTTTACAGGTAGTGACAGAAGGGTACAAGATCCTTTTCATTTCTCTTCCTCTCTTTTGTTTTCGTCTTTCTCATACTCCACAAGGTACAGAGAAACGCTGTCTGTTCGACAGTGCTGTTCAGGCTCTTCTGGACAAGGATGTTCTAGAGCCAGTGCCTTTCCAGGACAGGGGTTTCAGGTTTCTACTCAAACCTCTTTGTGGTCGCCAAAAAGGATGGCAGTTGTTGTCCTATTTTGGACTTGAAGGACCTCAATTCCTTTGTGACCCGGACTCATTATCTCCAGGAGTCTCTACACACAGTGATTGCTGCCATGTCCCCGGGAGAATTCCTTGCTTCTCTGGATCTTCAGGACGCATATTTACACATTGCCATTCTTCCAGAGAGCCAGCAGTACCTCTGGTTTGCGTGCGACAGGGGACATTTTCAGTTCTCAGCCCTTCCATTTGATCTGACGACGGCTCTTCAGGTCTACAACCGTGTCCTGGGTGTCTTGATATCCGTCCTCCACCGGAACGGCATCAGAGTTACTCCATCATGGACGACTTGCTTCTGAAAGCCCCCTCTGCAGAATTCCTTCTTCAGCAAGTTCAGGACTGCATTCAGGCTCTCACCCGTCACGGGTGGATCATCAACTTGGACAAGTCAGATCTTGTCCCATCCCAGTGTCTGGTCTTCCTGGGCCTTCTCTTCGACTCTCAGAAGAGTATGGTGTTCCTCACGGACGAAGTGGCTCACTAGATCGCCCACAGGGTTTCAGAAATTCTGTCTCAGGATCCGGTTCCAGTCCAGAAGCTATCATCTCTGGTGGGGAAATTCATTTCCACCATAGAATCGGTTCCGTTTGCCATGGTGCACACCAGGGAGCTCCAGAAGTTCGTGATCCAGGTGTGCAAGGGTCAACAGGATCTTCGGAAGTCAATTGTTTCCCTTCCTCTTCTTGTGGAACTGAGCTTATCATGGTGGCTCGACCTTTCCAACTTGCTGAAGGGCAAGTCCTTTCTGGTGACCTCTTGGACCAAGGTAAAGACGGACACGAGCCTCTCAGGCTGAGGTGCAGTCCTGGGTCGCTTAATCGCGCAGGGTCGATGGTCTCCGGAGGAGTCTTTCCTTCCGATCAACATTTTGGAGGTTCGGGCAATATTTCATGCCCTGAGACATTGGACTTCTCAGCTAAAAGACTGTCCAGTCCGAGTGGAGTCCAACAACGTCACGGCCGTGGCTTACATCAGCAAGCAAGGCGGAACAAGAAATCTTGCTGCTTGGTTAGAGGTCAAGGCTATTTTGTCCTGGGCAGAAGATCACGTGCCAGCTATATCCGCAGTGCACATTCCAGGTGTAGACAACGTCATGGCAGACTTCCTCAGTCGACACACAGTGGACAGCGGAGAGTGGGAGTTGCATCCACAGGTGTTTCAACTCCATGTTCAGCAATGGAGACCCCTTACATTGACCTATTGACGACGAGACACAACAGGAAGGTTCCAGTGTTCTGCTCTTGGTGGCGAGACCCTCTGGCTCTGGCGGTGGACACAATGTCCATTCCTTGGGTCTTTCCTCTGGCTTACATCTTTCCTCCCCTTCCCATGTTACACAGGGTGTTAAGGAAATTATGACTGGAGCGTTGCCCAGTCATTCTGATTGCTCCATACTGGCCTTGCCATTCTTGGTTTCCGGAGCTCTTGGATCTGTCAGTGGCGGAGCCCTTTCGGCTCCCCAACCATCCGGACCTTCTTCTACAGGGTTACCTGTGGAAGGAGGATGTTCATCGGCTAGCTTTGATGGCTTGGAAACTGAATCCTCAATATTGAAGAAGAAGGGATTCTCTTCTGGTGTGGTGGCTACTATGCTCAGTTCCCGCAAGCCTGTGTCTTCCAAGATCTACCATCGTGTCTGGTCGACTTTTCTGTCCTGGTGTGCTGACAGGGACCGGTCTCAGGAATTTGATCTACCTACGGTTCTGGCCTTTTGCAGGACGGTGTGGATAAGGTCCTCAGTTTGAGTTCCCTTAAGGTTCAGACTTCTGCTCTCTCTGTTTTCTATCAGAGGTGCATTGCCATCCTTCCTGATGTCAAGATTTTATTCCAGGGCGTTGCTCATTCTCTTTCTGTGTTCAAGTCTCCCACTTCTCAGTGGGATCTTAACTTGGTTTTGGGCATCCTTCAGCGCCCTCCCTTTGAGTCTTTGGCTACTATTCCTCCACGTCTGTTGACGTGGAAAATGGCTTTTCTCCTGGAAATTGTGTCAGTTCGCCGTGTTGCGGAGTTACATGCTCTGTCCTGTAAACCACCTTATTTGGTGTTTCACAAGGACAAGGCGGTGCTTCACACTTCTAAGGAGTTTCTACCGAAGGTGGTCCCTGAGTTCCACATCAATCAGGAGATTGTGGTGCCCTCTTTCTGCCCTCACCCCACCTCTGACAAGGAAAGGGATTTGCACTTGTTAGACATGGTGCGGTGTCTCAAGTTTAATGTGCATCGCGAGTCTATCAGGCAATCTGACGGTCTGTTCATCATTCCTGAGGGTCCTAGGGCAGGAAGACCTGCATCCAAGGTGACTTTCGACTCTTGGATCAAGTCCACTACTCGCAAGGCTTATGAGCTGAGGAAGAAACCTGTCCCTTTCAGGGTCACGGCTCATTCTACTCGATCTATTGGGACCTCTTGGGCTTACAAGAATCAGGCCTCCGCTGATCAGTTATGCAAGGCGGCCACTTGGTCTTCTGTGCACACTTTTTCGTGTGGATGTGTTGGCATCGGCTGATGCCAGCTTTGGGAGGGAAATCCTGGAAGCAGTATTGCCTGTCTAGGATTATCCTTGGTTCTTAGTGCTTCTTTCTCTATCAAACCCTGTTGGTTCTAGTTCAGTGTGCTCTGTAACGTTCCTGGGGTGCCGTTATCCTTGTTTTGTGTGTGTGTTGACACTTCAGTTGTTGTTGGGATATCGCTGATCTGATGGTTCATATATGTTCTGGTGACTTTGGGGTCCTTGCGCCTGGTCCTTGCCTTCTTCCCACCTCTGGGAAACTCAATGGTTGGACATCCCAAAGTTACCAGTAACCTGTATTTGACGACAGAGAAAAGAGGATTTTAGTCTTACCTGTTAAATCCTTTTCTCTTAGTCCATACAGGTTACTGGTCTCCCACCCTGCCAAGGGACCATGCTTGGCTCTCCTGTGGCAGACTCATAGGAGTCTTCTTTCCCTTCTACTATCTAGTCATAGTTAGTGTCTCAAATCTTTCTGGTGCTGATTGGCTAGCTGCAGCCAAGGAAGGAAGGGAGGCTCCACCCCCTGCATACTTTGAGAATTGTTATTGCCTACTAAGGGGCAGATAGCCTCCCAGAATTACCAGTAACCTGTATGAACTAAGAGAAAAGGATTTAACAGGTAAGACTAAAATCCTCTTATTTACACTAAAGACAAGACATCCACAAGGTTTCAACAAGACGTGCAATGTCTCCTGTTATGTACTAGCCACAATTTTTATGAATCGTTTGCTAGTTATAGCCTGAGAATGTGCTTGGTTTTTTTTTTTTTTTTTTTTTTTTGTTTTTACAAAATATGAAGCAAAATAATGCTGTTTCTGCTCTTTCTGTTTATGTAACAAACACAAAAACATTTTTGTTTGTATCCAATCATCTTTATACTATAGTCGTCTGAAGAAGACATGGCAGCTCTATGATAAATGTATTACTAATGCAAAGTTGCTTTCAATTTATTGCATTAAAGGGACACTAATGTCCCATAAAAATTGTTTGTAGTTTTGTATAGCTTAAAATAGCTTAAATAAAATAAGCTAAGCGCTACAAACTCTATCTCTCAAACCGCTATGGTTTGAGATATAGGCATTGAAAGTTCCTCCCTCCCTCCCCTTCTCCTGACGTCGGCGTCTAGCTGACAGCAGGAGATCCCGGTCCAGGCACCAGCAGGCGGCTTTGCAGCAGAGCTGAAATCGCATTACTTAAAAAGAATTACTTCACTGGAAAGGTCTACAAAGTGTGCTTGCAAACCAGACACACTTTGTAGACCTTTCCAATGAAGTAATTCATTCTAAATAACTTAATTGCAGCTGTGCTGAAGAGCCTCCTCGAGTCGTACACTTCGAATCTCCTGCTGTCAGCTTTACAGCTGACATCAGGAGAAGGGGGGAGGGGGGCACTTTGAATACCTATATCTCTCAATTTGAGAAATAGGGTTTGTAGCACTTAATTTATTATTTTACGCTCTACAAAAGTAGAAATGTGTTTTTTTGGGACATTAATGTCCCTTTAAATTAAATATAAGAATAAAGAATAGAAATATAGATAGCAGCAAGAAATGAGAGGGTTCTCCAATCCCCCTGACATTAGGACTAAACCCAAAAGTGAAAACACATACAAAAACGACAGACCTGCGCTCCTCTATATATTGTGAACATTTGTGCCCTGTATTTAGCATATGTAATAACTCTTGGTAAATCTAAGTGAAAGTAAGTGAGAATTTTGTCCCACAAAGTGGCCAATCCGTGTGTAAGCTTACCACCACGCCAAGGTATCTCACTTTGTGGTAAGTCCTACTCTAATACACCTATAGAGGCCCTATCTAAATTTCTAAAATTGTTTCTTTGTTGCTCAAGTTCATTCTTACCAGATGGACCAGCATTCATATTGCATGTTACATGTGTATGTTCTTTAAACCACCTGCTTTTTTGTTTTTGCATTCCTTTCCCTTTATAAGGCACAGCATTTACAAACTTTAATTATTGCAGTTTGTTCTCTTGGATTCACAAAAGATTAAATGGCCCCCAGGCATGTGGTCCAGACCTATTCTTTGATATGGGTTATTGGGTTGTTCCCCCCTGCACATTAATTTCCTTTTAGGTTTCAAGGATCAATATGAACCAACATGTATGCATTTAATGTATAATTTTAGGGTTGTCTTTATACAAGTACAAGGGTACGTAAGGAATTTAGTTCAGAAATAGCAAGATCTTTTATACTTTAATATTATTATTATACATGAGGGGTGATATGATTACCATTTACAAATACATTCAAGGTCAATACAAAGAACTAGCCAATGAATTATTTATGCTAAGAGCTGAGCTAAGAACAAGAGGTCATCTATTAAGACTAGAGGAAAGGTGCTTTTGACTAAAACAAAGGCAGGGATTCTTTACAGTAAGGGCGGTAAAGTTATGGAGTTCTTTGCCTCTGCATGTTGTACTTGCGGATAATGCAACTGCTTTCAAAAAAGCAATGGTGTCAATGTAAGCAATGGTGTTAGGGTACCTGTTGGCGGTTGCTCGAGCTGACCGCATCTTTCTCCAGTGGCTCCATCCGCATTGTCCGCCCACACGTTGCTTTGCCTTCATTGAGGCTGGAGGACTTTCCTAATCTGGTGGCTCAGCCGCCTGCTGTTTCCTGGTGCGGCTCCAGCCACCTCTGCTGCTGGTGTGCTGGCAGGTGGGTGATGTCAGTATTGGGCGCACGTCCAAAGGCATGGATGTGCGCTCCATTTAAAGAGACAGCCACCTGTTGGCTGCTCCTCCTCTTCCTCTCTCTTGACTATTTGAAATGCCTGGACACAGGGCTCAGTCACCCCTTTGTTGGTGTCCAGTGCAGTTCTATAGTTTTGGCTCTGTGTATGATCTGGCTTGTCTGACTAACCAACCTGGTGCTGACCTGTCTCTTTTTATGTGCATCACATGCTGTGGCGTAAGATTTTGTTGGCTGACCAGTCTTCTAGGAAGTCTTTGGTATCTTTGCCTTTTGTGAACAAACAGTTACTTAGTCCAGAACTGGAGGCAAGAGTACTTTGCTGCCTCACTTACTCCGAAACTTTAATTAAAAACAAAACAGGGTTTTCATTACCACTGCCGCTACGGGTATGCGCCCAGAGAGCATTCTAGAACAAAACCCAAGCAGGCCTGGTCAAGGCAAAAAGCCTGCACCAAAGCTGTCCAGTGCACCTTGGCATGATTAATAGAACAATAGTAGGTCATTTACAGTTGTGTCACTATGTGTGTAGGCCATTTCCTTGGCAGACCAATGGATGTTATGAGTATTTCCAGAAGGGTACCACATAGACTTCAAGTTCCTTCCCCCATCTTGCTTTTAGTGTCCAGAGCTCCTCATGATCCAGAGTGAAGTCATCTGTTTTTAAACAGTTTCTTCCTTGCTAAAAATGCAGGTGCTGGTACCTGTTACTTTTAAGAAAATGGTTCCTGGGATTCTACCACAATGTTTTCATTCTTCCCAAAAAAGACAGTGACCTAGATTCACTAAAGGTCAAAGAGGACTGAAAATTTCAATGTCCTGTTGGAGCAGTGTCAAAGGCACATCGATTAGGGTTGCACCAATACCGATACTGGTATTGGTATCGGTACCAATACCAGCATTTGTGCGAGTACTTGTACTCGTGCAAATGCGGCCGATGCTAACAACGATACCCTGTGTCAGGGTCAGTGCTGCAGAGAGGGAGCCCGGGGAGCTGCTCACAATGCTCCCCGGTCACCTCTCTCACTCCTGCAGCGTCGGAGCGTTGCCGCGGGTTACCATGGCAACGCTCCAACGCTGACCTCTGCAGGGGCTCACGAGAGAACAGGGAGCACTCGGCAGAGGAGAGTAAGGGAGGCAAGATGGGGCAGCAGGTGGTGAAAGAGGCAGAGAGTAGGGTCAAGAGGGAGAAAAAGAGGCAAAAGGAGGAAGGATCAGGAGACAAAAGGAGGGGGGCCAAGAAGAGGCAAAAGGAGGGGGGATCAGGAGGGAGAGAGAGGTAAAAGGGTGAGTCAAGGAGGGGGAGAAAGGGGGATCAAAAGGGAGAGAAAAAGCCAAGGCAAAAAAAGGGGGCTCAAGAGGGGTAGAATGAAGCAAAAGGTAGGAATCAAGAGGGGGAGAAAGAGTCAAAAGGGGAGAATCAAGAGTCAAAAGGTGGTGTGTGTATGTATGTATGTATATGTGTGTGTGTGTGTGTGTGTATACCAATACCAATTACTAATACTTTTTTCTGCGGTCATTTGCCAATTTTCCAAGTACCTAAAGCATACAGGTACTTAGAAAACTGGCAAATGACCGGAAAAAAAAGGTATCGGTAATTGGTATCGGTGAGTACTTGAAAAAAGTATCGGTACTTGTACTCGGTCATAAAAAATCTGTATCGGTGCATCTCTAACATCAATAGTATTCACTAAAGTGTCTTTGACATCATATCACCATCAGTCCGACAAAAATATGCCCACATCGACATCCATCCGACAGGTTTACGAATTTTCACTCGTCACATCGACAATGGCCTATTTCCATATGGAAATTAAGTATGATGACTCCTTTCCATATGGAAATGCAGGATAATGAGCCATTATCCTATGCAAGGGTGTGTGTTGATATGTTAATGTGACACTTCAACACAGTCACTAAACTCCAATAGCAGTCTCGGTACTGTTGTAGGTGGGCAGTACATGTTGGATTGAGATGCGGGATGGCAGCATGTTTAGGATGTTAGGCAGCATGGGGAACAACACCATTGTGTGTTAGCCCCATATACACTGCCTGACACCCCCAGCCTTCTTCCTTTGCCCATGCAGTATACATGGGGATCTGTGGCTACCAGTGGTCAAGAGAACAAATCTAAGGTCCATGCAGTGTATTTGGGGTTCTATGACTACCACTGGGCATGGGAACAAGGCTGGGGAAAAGTGGTAGTCACAAATCAACATACATGCTGCCTGACCCCCAGCCTTGTTCCCTTGGGAGTGCACAACATGTATCATATATGATACAGAGCTAATGGAATAATTGTGTAATGCTTGGAGTACTTTTTAACCCTTTAAGTGCCACAGGGGTGAGCAGTGCACATCCCTGTGGCATTCAAAGGTATAAGAGAGTAACGCTGTCCATGGTGCTGAAATTATCCCTCTACTGGCCAAGTGAGGAAGCAGAGAGAATGCTCTTCAACTTCAGAATTGTTGTAGTGTTGGTGATGTGTGAAGGGAAGACATCCCTTCCACATCGACAGCACTTTGACAATCCTGTATACCAATAGGGACCTTCTTCACCCCTCCCCTTACATCCGAACATTTTAGTGAATATGTCCATGTGTGTGTACATCGAAATGTCAAAGTATATTGAACACATCAACAAAATCATATCGCCACAGCATTAAGCCTTAGTGAATCTGTACCATTGGGTACCATCCTATTCTGGACTGGAAGTTTCTTAACGGTTTTGTACTTGCTCTGCGGATCAAGATTTAGTCCTTGTGCACCATCATTTCTGCTATAAGGATTTTTTTGGCTTCCCTAGGCATAAAGGATGCTTATCTGTATGTTCCCATCCATGCAGCCCTGGTGGTATAGATCTTTTAGCTAGGGATTTTTTTTGCGTAAGGCTTCCTCAGAGAAGACTTTGCAACTTGTGTCTGTTCTGTAACAACATGGTTGGGTTCTCAATTCCTTCAGGTACTTGGGATGACATTCAACACTCTTCTGGGGAAGATGTTTCTGTGAGAAGACAAGCTTCTTTTGTTTTTTCACTAGGGCCTTGATTAAATTCCCCCAAAGCAAAAAAAAACACAAAAAAAACAGCCAACAGTATTTTTTTCAAGCACTGAAAGTTATTCAATTACCAGTACTTTGGAAAAATACACGATACAAAAACCCACATCGGGCAATAAATGTGCGTGAGTTTTCTCCAATTTAAAAAAATTGAAAGTTAAAGTCACCAGTGGATGTATTACTATAGGACCCTAAGCCCCATATCAGTTCATCCAAAGTACTGAAAAATGTGTCAAATGTTAGTAGAATTAACCCTGTGAGTGTCAGTGAGGTATGACTCACACGGTTAATCCAACTAAAAAAAAATACAGCCCCTGACAATAAAACACTTACCAGTAATCCCGATGTCCAGCAGAGTCTTCAGCACCCTGGTCAGCTACTGTCCGTCGGCTTCTTCAATATTCCTTCTTCTGATCTCTCTAATCTTGTTTCCTCTTATCTTCTTTTTCTGCTTTCCTATAAAATAAAATGTCAATGCAAGGTTAAAAAAAAATGCCCCCAAGATATACCAGAGTTAACCCTCTGAGTGCCAGAGGGGTATACCTCCAGCGCTCAAGGGGTTAAATTCAGTGTGGCATATCCTTTAAAAATAATATTGAGTAATTCTGTTTTAAATTAAGCTGATTGGCTGAGAGGTGTATAAGCACACATCACAGCGAATTGGAGGTTGGAATCTATTTTTAACAGAGACTGGCCATATAAAATGTATGGAGAAGGTTGCGCCACTAAAAATTGCTGCCCCCTCCAGCTGACATGTCTTTCAGTCTGGGAATGCCTATTTTTTATGGAAGGAAATAAATGCCTTATTTTAAAATGGAATGGCTGATATATTATTTCTAAAGGATATGACACAATGCATTTAACCCTTTGACAGCCAGAGGGGTAACCCTCCTGCACTCAAAAAGTTAATTCTGGCATATCCTGGGGCATTTTGTTTTACTTGTACTGACATTTTATTTTATGGGGAAAGAAGAAAAAGAAGCTAAGAAGATTACAGAGAACAGAAGAAGGAAGATTGAAGGAAAAAGACTGAAGAAGAAGGCGTACAGTGGATGACAGGTAAGTCCTACACAGATCTGGGTGTTATGCTAGAGTTAGGGATAGCACTTTACTGTTAGGGTTGGGTTGGGTTAGTGTTTGGGAGAGTGACTCTACATTTGAGCTAACGATTGGCACTTGAAAATATGTCAGACACCGACTGTTACCTTTTTCCTTTGAAGTTCCAATTATTCACACTATTTAGAGTGCGTTTTGGGAACTTAACGCACAAAACTGACATTTGGCCACAAGTCCTTTTCTGTGGACTAACGTCTGTGGTGGTTTCAGCTGGTAGGGCAATTGAATTGCTCTGCTAGCACTTTTTGCTAACAGGCCATTAGACAATATTGACCTACCGGCTGTTTTACCGGCCTGAATTGAATCAAGCTCTAGGTGTCTCAGGCTGTACTGAGACTGCCTGTGATGGTGTGGGAGTAAATGAAGGTGTTGGGCTACTTCGTTTCTTTTTTGGTGGCAGTGCTGTTCCACAATTCCATTCATGGGAACTGCAGCTGAAAATCCTCAGGAATTGATCCAGGCATCAATGTCCTCTCTCCCATGTCATGTCAGTGTTCCACCGGATGAAGGCAGACCTTCTTTGGTGGCTTCAGAGGCCCTATTTGTCTATAGGACAGCCACTGGTTATGCCAAATTAGGTCATAGCCATGATGGATGCCAGCAGGGATACCAAGATGAGACCTCAGATTGTTCTGGATCTTTGGCAAATATTGTTCTATAAAGATATTCCACGATTGCCCTCAGTGTCCTGGTTACTCCTGTTAACAATGTTAGGATTAGCTAAAGCTATGATCCCAGCTTGCTGGAAATTGACTACTCCACCTAGTTATGCAGATTGGGTCCGGAGGGTATTGGATGCAGCCACCATGCTGCGGATTTCTATTTCTCTGAAGGGGGGAGAGCCTGACTTGGTGGACTCCTTTCTTACCAATGCCTTTAGGCCTTAGATAATGGGATGGGGCCTGGGGGGTGGGACTTGAGGTGTACAGATGTTTCTTTTCTCCCTTCTTTCTATTCTATAACTTTTTTCTGTAGCTACCATATTATCATTCATTGGAATAATCTGATGTCTTCCTTAGATGTCTGAAGGGGTCTTTCTTCTTCTTACACTTTTCTGATTTTCTCTTTACTTTTTTCTCTCCTTGTCTAATTCTCTAGCTTTTCTATATTCTCTTCACTCTCTCTCTCTATTGTTACTCTACCTATTTTGTTCAGGTAGTGATTTCCGGTATCATTGATGGGGGTAATAATTTCCTTGGAGGGAGCTCACAGTCCAACTATGAGGGACAATGTGTGTTATGTCTATTGGTCCGATCTTTATGTGTTCTGATTGTCATCCCATTTCAATGTACCGATGGCTGTTCCTATGTATTATTATTATTATATTGTATCGCTTTATTCTTTTAATAAACTTTTTAATAAAAAAAAAAACAACTTTTGAATAAAACACCTTTCATCACTGAAAGTACCCATTTTTTACTCAGGGGATAAACATTACAATATATATTTTTTTACATATTAAGTATGACTATCCCTTTAAGGAAATGGAGGACTTGTCATATGAGGAACGACTAGACAAACTTAGTTTATTTACTGTAGAGAAAAGACAACTAAGAGGAGATCTTATTACATTGTACAAGTATATGAGAGGCCAATACAAGGATCTCTCTTGTGAGCTATTCATTCCAAGGCCTGATCAAATAACCAGGGACACCTCTTGCGATTAGAGGAAAGGAGGTTTCAAATGCAGCAGAGGAAAGGCTTTTTTACAGTAAGGTCTGTTAAATTATGGAATTCCTTGCCCAAAGAGGTGGTTATGGCATATACAATGGATACTTTTAATTGAAGATTAGATGCATTTCTTTCAAAAGGGAACACACACGTTATAATGTGTATTAGTAGGCAAAATAGGAAGGACTGATAAAGACAAACTTATTTGGCAGCAGGAAAGCTATATAATCCTCATGTCTCTGGGTTATGAGGCAAAGGTTGAACTTGATGGACTTTTTTCAACCTAATTTACTATGTTACTATGTAAGATGGAGCAAGCTCATGTCATTCTCATCACTTCATTTTGGCTCCTTCTGGCCCAGTTTTCAAATCTTGTGTCATCTAACTGTGGCGGAGCTGTTTCAGCAACCTCTGTATTCATACCTCTTAACTCAGGGTCAGTTGTATCATCCACAGTGGAAGAAGTTTGATTTGACGGGTTTCCTCTTGAGGCCAGAATCTTGAAGAAGAAGAAGAAGAGTTCCTTTATTCCATCATTGCTACTATGCTGATGGTTTATAAGCCAGTTTCTTCCAAGGCATATGACAGCGTATGATCCCTGTTCTATAAGTGGTGTGAAGACTGGGGGTTGGTGCTGTTGCTATTTCTGCTTCCAGTTGTTTTGGCTTTTCTTCCGGATGAATTCCACAAGGGCTTGGTTCTAGTTCTATTAAAGTTCAGATTTTAGCTTTGTCTTTTTCCACAGGCATCTTGCCTTGCTTCCTGATGTGCAGATCTGTGTGAAAGGAGTGGCTCATGCCTACTCTGTCTTTCAGAATCCCACTCAGTAGGATTGGAATCTGGTTCATAAGGCTTCACAAGGCTCCTTTGATTAAGACAGCTTTCTAATGGCTATTGTGTAAGTTTGGACTGGTGTATGAACTTCAGGCTTTATCTTGTAAGCCTTCATCTCTAGTCTTCCACCCTGATTGTGTGGTTCTGCAGACTCCCATTGGGTTACCCTTTAATTTTATTTCTGAGTTTCATACTAACCAGAAAATTGGTTTTCCTCCTCTCTGTCCAACTCCATCTAATAGACAGGAATTTATTCTTTTGGATGTAGTTAGATGCTTGAAGTGGTAGGTTCACTGGACACAACCTTTTCGGAAATCTTCCCTTTTGGGTGGCAATGTGGTGGATCCTTCAGACCAATGTCAAACACTATGATGTTAATGTACTGGCTGTATGGCTCTACAGGCTGTATAGTTTTCCTTCTTAAAGGAAAAGACTGACAAAAGGGACTGACAGTGCAGGCGCATGGACGTCACTGTGACAAGATGTCCGTGCTTCCTGCTCCTGTGAGCATCGGTAAAACGGTAAAATCTTCGGAACCAGGTAATATTTCTGGAGACTAGCGCTACTAAGCATCTAGTCGCCAGATGAAGAATGAATGCAGGTTAAGTTATTGCGGGGTGGTAGTTCCCCTTTAAATTTATTTTGACCAGTAACCTATTGGTTCCTGATCTTTGGTTTGCAGTGTTGGTGTCCATTGACACAGAGGTTCATGTTCATCTCTGTTAGAACTGGTCTGTGTTTTGAGAGGTTTTTCGCCTTCCCGCTATGCAATCTTGGTGGATGCTTTGGAATATCCCTATGATTCCTGTGTTCCACATAGGATCTAAGAGAAAAGGGGATTTTTGTGTACTTACTGAGGAATCCTTTCCTCTTTGTCCATGTGGAAGATAAGACTTCATTCCCAGAGAAAAATCAACTGTGAGTCTTGGACAGGATGGTCCTTTTGGGTTTTCTAGTTCACGGGACCTACTTTCTTGTTCCACTTCTGTTTCATCTTAGTTATATGTTACAACTGAGCATGTAGCCGGGGGGCAGGGTGTAAAGTGGTGCAGGCTTGGAATTTCTGCCCCTGAGAGCCTTTCTATTGAAATGCCCTGCCCTCGTGGAGGAGGAGACTTTACCCTATGGTTCCTATGTTCCACATGGACTTAGCCAAAAGGATTTATCGATAAGTACGCAGAAATCCCCTTCTCTCCCTTCACACACCATCACGCTCACCTAACACAAGGAACAGCCAGCTCAGAAAGGAACTTGGATTACACCTGCCTGTCCCTTTTCAGTCAAACAAGATTTTGGGGCATTTAAGTTTAATCTCTTTCCTCACTTTATGCTTTCCCAGAGCCCGCAAACTCCCCTAACACAGAGAACAAATTGCCTGCCCACAAGACTCCCTAAACTAGGCTCCAACTCCACTTTATTTACCTCACTTCTCTAGCTCTAAAATTGAACTATAAAACACAGAATAACATGCTGTGTGAACCTTTTCTCAAAAATTTCCAGTTTTGCGAGAAGTGCCATTTTTCAATTGATTCATTTTTGAGATAAAAAATGTTACCCATCCCTACTATTTACACAAATATCTGAGAAAAGATCTGAGGTCATCCATTAAAACTAGTGTAAATGCACTTTTGACAGTTGCTTCAGGTGTCGCAGATAATATCCTGGCTGTCTGCAACTCAGCAGGAGTACATGAAGGTTGTAGATTACCTGGTCTCTGTTCTGGAAACAGTTTTGTTCACTCAATTTAATACAAGGACTTGCAGCTGGATATTCTCAGATATTGTCACGGTTTTTGAAGACTCTCAGACTTAAGGTTTGGTAAAATGACTTAACTTTATTAAAAGTTAAAGGCAGTCCCCGTAGGGTAAACATACATAACAATACAACAGTAATAGAATATACAATAGGTTCTACCAACAGTAATAGAACATACAATAGGTTCTACCGGCCTTGCCTAAATACCGGGCAAGGCAACCCAAGTGACAGTTTAATGACAGGCTCTACCGGCCTTGCCTATACCGGTAAGGCAACCGTGAGATGATGTATACCGGTTCTACCGGCCTTACCAATACTGGGCAAGGCAGCCCAATGGCATGCAAAATGTAGGCTCTACCGGCCCTGCCAATACCGGGTAAGGCAACCTTAAAGATGGGGATATACAAGGTTCTACCGGCCTTACCAATACCGAGCAGGGCAGCCCAAAGGAGTACTGTAGTAGGCTCTACCGGCCCTGCCAATACCGGGTGAGGCAACCTACAGGATGGTGTCGTCAAGGTTCTACCGGCCTCACCAATACCGGGCAGGGCAGCCTGAGTAAGTAGACAGCTGTCAGGTGACTAAGACAGCAGAGAGCATAAGTATAGAGGTCTAATCAGCAGAAGTCTATTGTCAAGGATAATCAGACAACTGCAAGGAAGTGGACAGCGGCTGACCACAGTACTGGATGTACAGGAGCAAACCAACGTCCGCACGTTGGGACTAATGGTAAATAGCGCCACCAGGTTTAATGGAACAAACCAGCGACCGTACGCTGGAACCAACAGTGTAAATCGCAACCAGTCTAGTGGAGTAAACCAGCGTCCGCACGTTGGGACCAACAATGTATATCGCAACTAGGTTTAATGGAGTAAACCAGCGTCTGCACGCTGGGACCAATGATGTATATCGCAACCAGGTTTAATGGAGCAAACCAGCGTCCGCACGCTGGGACCAACAATGTATATAGCAACCAGGTTTTGTGGAGTAAACCAGCGTACGCATGCTGGGACCAACAATGTATATCGCAACCAGGTTTAGTGGAGTAAACCAGCGTCCGCACGCTGGAACCATCAATGTGTATTGCAACCAGATAGTGGAGCAAACCAGTGTCCGCACGCTGGAACCAACAATGTATCTCGCAACCAGTCTAGTGGAGTAAACCAGTGTCCGCACGCTGGAACCAACAATGTATATCGCAACCAGGTTTATTGGAGCATACCAGCGTCCGCACGCTGGAACCAACAATGTGTATGCAATAGCGAGGAGAACAATGTCGCCAGAGCGACAGCTGGAGCACGAGACTCAGGAACTCGTACAGGTTAACCTGCGCGGTGCTGGAGCACAGGAACCCCGGAATACAGGCACACCGGAACGCTGGAACACTGGAACACCGGAACGTTAGCATACAGGAACATTGAAACGCTGGAACACCGGAACATTAACATACAGGAACACTGGAACGTTAATGTACAGGAACACTGGAACACCAGAATGTAGCATACAGGAACACTGGCAACAGGCCCAGAGATCTGACAAGCAGGTCAGGCAGAGTGGAGTCAGAGACACCACGAAAGGGCAACCTGGAAGTGCTCCACCTGGGTTTAAAAAGGCTGTGTGAGGAGGGCTAATGACAGACAGCCAATTACAAATACTCAGCAGGTGATAGACACAGAGCAGCACGAATCACAGGCACCGTGATAGTACCCCCCTTTCAAAGACCCCCTCTCCTAGAGTAGGGTCCAGGCTTCTGAGAGTATTTGGCATGAAATACTCGTAGTAATTTGGGTGCATGAAGGTCCTTACTGTCAACCCAGGAACGATCCTCAGGACCATAACCTTTCCAATGCACCAGATACTGTACCCCTCCTCTACGTCTGCGGGAATCAATAATGCTTTGTACTTCATACTCCTCCTGCCCCTTGACTTCAACAGGACCTGGCATCACAGGTGTGGTAGTATAACGGTTACAAACCAGGGGTTTAAGGAGAGACACATGGAATACATTATGAATGCGCATAGAAGCAGGCAATTCCAAGGCATAAGAAACAGGGTTAATTTTGAGAATGATCTTGTAAGGACCAATGAACCGAGGTGCCAGCTTATTAGATGGGACCTTGAGCTTTAGATTCTTGGAAGACAGCCATACTCTATCCCCGACTTGGAAGGAAACCGCTGGAAGCCTTCTGCGATTGGCATGACGCTGATGTCTCTGAAAAGACTGGCCCAATGCCCTCTGAACTTGTGCCCATGTGGAATGGAGTTGCTCTATATGCTCATCCAGAGCTGGAATCTGCTGTGATTGAAAGGAATCCGGGAGCAGACAGGGTTGGAACCCATAATTGATCAAAAACGGAGAGCTCCCAGAAGAAGAATTAACTGCGCAGTTCCTGGCGAACTCTGCCCAAGGCAACAAGTCAGCCCAATTATCCTGATGGTCAGTCACAAAACATCGCAAAAACTGTTCCAATCCTTGATTGGCCCTCTCAGTGGCCCCGTTAGTCTGGGGATGATATGCCGAGGAAAATGATAGCTGTATGCCCATCTGTTCGCAAAATGCCCTCCAGAATCTGGACACAAACTGGCTCCCCCTGTCAGACACCAGCACCCTGGGTACTCCATGTAACCGAAATACTTCTCGAGCGAATACCATTGCCAGTTCTTTGGCAGAAGGAAGACCACGGAGGGGTACGAAGTGTGCCATTTTAGAGAACCTGTCTACCACCATCAATATGAAGGAGTACCCACTAGACCTGGGCAATTCTCCCATAAAGTCGATAGAGACGTGAGACCAAGGGCGTTCACCATTAAGAACCGGCTGAAGCAAGCCCACAGGGAGATGTCTAGGGGTTTTGGCACTGGCACAGGTGCACAGGCATTCGTAAAATTGGCAAAATCTGTTCACATAGAAGGCCACCAAAATAGCTGAGAGAGAGACCAGAACAATTGATCCCTACCAATATGTCCCGCAGCCTTAGAGGAGTGGTAGGTCTCAAGTAATCGAGTACGGAATGGCTCAGCAACAAAACATTTGCCCACTGGAGTCTCATGGGGAGCAGAGGCTTGGGATGCCAAAATCTCCTCCCCTAGTGGTGAAGTAATACTAGTACGTATGGTAGCCAATATTCGATCAGGTGGAATGATAGGTGCTGGTGCCTCCTCTCTGTCAACCTCTGCTTCAAATTGTCTAGACAGAGCATCAGCCCTAACATTCTTTGATCCCGGCAGGTATGATACAACGAAATTGAATCGGGATAGAAACAGTGCCCATCTGGCCTGGCGAGAACACAGTCTCTTTGCCTCAGAAAGATACGTCAGATTCTTGTGATCAGTCAGGATCAAAACGGGGTTTTTTGTGCCTTCAAGTACATGACACCATTCTTTGAGAGCGATGATAATGGCCAGTAATTCTCGATCGCCAATCTCGTAATGACTTTGAGCACTAGTCAATTTCTTTGAGAAGAATCCACAGGGTCTGAGTGTACCGCCTTTAACCTGTCGCTGAGAGAGCACCGCCCCGACCCCAATATCTGAGGCATCAACTTCCAAAGTAAAGGGGAGTATTGGATTAGGGTGGGACAACACAGGCACTTCAGCAAAGGCTACCTTCAACTTCTCAAAGGCCTCTTCAGCAGCCACCGGCCAGAGGGATGGGTTAGCGCCCTTATGCGTGAGGTCAGACAGAGGTTTCACAATAGAGGAGAAGTTTTTAATAAATTTCCTGTAATAATTGGCGAAGCCCAGAAATCGTTGGATGGCTTTGAGGCACTTGGGTTTAGGCCATTGTAAGACTGCCGTCAATTTCTCTTTATCCATGGCAATGCCGTCTTTGCCAATTATAAACCCCAGAAACGGTACACTGGTTTTGTGGAACTCGTATTTCTCCAGTTTACAGAATAATTTATTTTTTCGTAAGCGCAGCAAGACTTCAGACACATCCTTGATGTGTTGTGACAGGTCTTTGGAGTGGATAAGTATGTCGTCAAGATAGACTACAACACAAGATTGTAACATATCTCTAAGAACATCATTGATCAGTTCTTGAAATACTGCAGGAGCATTATATAGGCCAAATGGCATAACTAGGTATTCATAATGCCCAGATCTCGTATTGAAGGCAGTTTTCCACTCATCACCGGCTCTGATACGTATCAAATTGTAGGCTGCCCTTAGGTCCAATTTGGTGAAAATCGAGGACCCCTTAAGTCTATCAAACAGCTCGGTGATGAGTGGTATAGGGTAGGCATTTTTTGCCATCAGCTTATTCAGCCCACGATAGTCTATGCAAGGTCGCAGTTCGCCACTTTTTTTCTTAACAAAAAAGAACCCGGCACCGGCCGGAGAAGTAGATTTCCTAAAGATCCCTCTACTGAGGGCATCTGCTATGTATTCCTCCATAGCTTGGTTCTCCTCACAAGACAATGGATACGTGCGTCCCCTCGGTGGTACTGCTCCAGGACTCAGTTCTATGCGACAATCGTATGGTCTGTGCTGAGGTAGGGCGCCAGCCTCTCCCTTACTGAAAACGTCGCTAAACTGCTGGTAGGCATCAGGTAGTGAAGGGGAGGTGCACAAGACCTTAACAGGATGGGTAATGCACTTATCCATACAGAACTGAGACCAAGCAGCAATCTCACATTTCTGCCAATCAAATTGTGGATTGTGCAACTGTAACGAAGGAAAGCCCAAAATCACGGCATGGTGAGGAGAATTAATCAATTGGAACTGCTGCTCTTCTTTATGAAGAGCCCCAATAGTCATGGACAAGGGCATTGTTTCAAAAGTAACTTGGGCGGGTTCCAAAGGTCTGCCATCAATTGCTTCAATAGCAAGAGGGGTTTCTCTCTCAATCCGTGGTACCCCGTGCAATTCAGCAAAGGTATTGTCCATAAAATACCCAGCAGCACCAGAATCAACTAAGGCCAAAACCTCAACCGAGCGTTGTGCCCATGACAATACCACCTGTATGGTGGGTTTAAGTGTGCCCAACAATGGGGACGATTGGACACCACTTAGGGCCTGTCCCCCAAGGTACCCTAGGTGTGTGCATTTCCCAGACGTACCGGACAAGATCTTAATAGGTGACCATTTTTGCCGCAATACAGACATAATCCTTGTGTCTTGCGATACCTTCTCTGCTCCTTAGTTAACCTAGTGAACCCCACCTGCATAGGTTCACTTGGTTCCAAAATAAGTTCACTAGGTTTGGATGCAGAGGGAGGGTTGGGTTGGCATATGCTACTGGACCCATTATTCTTTAACCGTACTCGTCGCTCTCTGGCGGTTAATCTTTCACGTATTCTGGACTCAATTAGAATCACATATTCGATATAATCATCTAGGTCAGTAGGTAATTCTTTAGCTGCAATCTCATCTTTAATCTGGTCACTCAATCCTTGAGCAAAGGCTGCCAACAGGGCCTCGTTATTCCATCCTACCTCTGCTGCCAAGGTGCGGAATTCAATGGCATAATCGCCAACCGTGCGCCTGCCCTGTTGTATCTCCGTGAGACGTTTAGCAGCAGAGGTAGTTCTACCAGGAGGCTCAAATATTCTCCGAAAGGAATGCACAAAATCACAGAAATTCTTTGTGCAAGGTTTAGCGTTTTCCCAAAGTGGGTTGGCCCAAGCCAATTCTCTGCCAGTCAGCAGGGATATCATGAACCCAACCTTGCTGCGATCACTAGGAAATGCGTGTGCCGTCAATTCCATAAATATTTCAAGTTGATTAATAAACCCTCTGCATAGTTGAGGGTCACCGTCATATCTTAGCGGCAAGGGTGCAGAAGCCGTTAACCCTTTAACTGCGGTCCCTGAGGGCTTAGGTGTCGGAATTGGCGGGACCACCGGGTTAGCACCGGACTTATCCGCAAGTACCGTGCGTTCAAGAATAGTTTGGATAGCAACTGCTAGCTGATCCAAACGTTGCTCGTGCATATCCATCCTCCAATGGATATTCTGTGCATTACCGTCACTCTTAGTGTCTGAGGTCATGGCCCTTTCGTACTGTCACGGTTTTTGAAGACTCTCAGACTTAAGGTTTGGTAAAATTACTTAACTTTATTAAAAGTTAAAGGCAGTCCCCGTAGGGTAAACATACATAACAATACAACAGTAATAGAATATACAATAGGTTCTACCAACAGTAATAGAACATACAATAGGTTCTACCGGCCTTGCCTAAATACCGGGCAAGGCAACCAAAGTGACAGTTTAATGACAGGCTCTACCGACCTTGCCTATACTGGTAAGGCAACCGTGAGATGACGTATACCGGTTCTACCGGCCTTACCAATACTGGGCAAGGCAGCCCAATGGCATGCAAAATGTAGGCTCTACCGGCCCTGCCAATACCGGGTAAGGCAACCTTAAAGATGGTGATATACAAGGTTCTACCGGCCTTACCAATACCGGGCAGGGCAGCCCTAAGGAGTACTGTAGTAGGCTCTACCGGCCCTGCCAATACCGGGTAAGGCAACCTACAGGATGGTGTCGTCAAGGTTCTACCGGCCTCACCAATACCGGGCAGGGCAGCCTGAGCAAGTAGACCAGCTGTAAGGTGACTAAGACAGCAGAGAGCATAAGTATAGAGGTCTAATCAGCAGAAGTCTATTGTCAAGGATAATCAGACAACTGCAAGGAAGTGGACAGCGACTGACCACAGTACTGGATGTACAGGAGCAAACCAACGTCCGCACGTTGGGACTAATGGTAAATAGCACCACCAGGTTTAATGGAGCAAACCAGCGACCGTACGCTGGAACCAACAGTGTAAATCGCAACCAGTCTGGTGGAGTAAACCAGCGTCTGCACGCTGGGACCAACAATGTATATCGCAACTAGGTTTAATGGAGTAAACCAGCGTCTGCACGCTGGGACCAATGATGTATATCGCAACCAGGTATAATGGAGCAAACAAGCGTCCGCACGCTGGGACCAACAATGTATATCGCAACCAGGTTTAGTGGAGTAAACCAGCGTCCGCACGCTGGAACCATCAATGTGTATTGCAACCAGGTAGTGGAGCAAACCAGCGTCCGCACGCTGGAACCAACAATGTATCTCGCAACCAGTCTAGTGGAGTAAACCAGCGTCCGCACGCTGGGACCAACAATGTATATAGCAACCAGGTTTAGTGGAGTAAACCAGCGTACGCATGCTGGGACCAACAATGTATATCGCAACCAGGTTTAGTGGAGTAAACCAGCGTCCGCACGCTGGAACCAACAATGTATCTCGCAACCAGTCTAGTGGAGTAAACCAGCGTCCGCACGCTGGAACCAACAATGTATATCACAGCCAGGTTTAGTGGTGCAAACCAGCGTCCGTACGCTGGAACCAACAATGTGTATGCAATAGCGAGGAGAACAATGTCACCAGAGCGACAGCTGGAGCTCGAGACTCAGGAACTCGTACAGGTTAACCTGCGCGGTGCTGGAGCACAGGAACCCCGGAATACAGGTACACCGGAACGCTGGAACACTGGAACGTTATCATACAGGAACACTGAAATGCTGGAACACCGGAACATTAACGTACTGGAACACTGGAACACCGGAACGTTAATGTACAGGAACACTGGAACACCAGAATGTAGCATACAGGAACACTGGAAACAGGCCCAGAGATCTGACAAGCAGGTCAGGCAGAGTGGAGTCAGAGACACCACGAAAGGGCAACCTGGAAGTGCTCCACCTGGGTTTAAAAAGGCTGTGTGAGGAGGGCTAATGACAGACAGCCAATCACGAATACTCAGCAGGTGATAGACACAGAGCAGCACGAATCACGGGCATCGTGATAGGAATTTGTCCAGGCATCAGTTTCATCTGTCTTGTGTTATGTCTCTGTCCCTTCAGACAAAGGAGAAACTTCACTGGTGTCTTTAGAGATCCCATCTGATTCGCATATATCTGTCACTCCCAGCTGGGTCATAGTTTTAACGGATGCCATCCTCATGGGCTGAGGTATGACTTTGGGTCCCCAGATGGCCCAGGGCATTTGGACCAGGGAGGATAGCCTTCTGGCATTTGCATTGTGCTCTGACATTGGTCCAAATCCCTTCGGGGTCTCCATTGTGGATTCAGTTCAGCAATGCTACAGCAGCAGCTTACATCAACCTTCAGGGAGGGACCAGAAGCATGACAGTTTGGAAAAGACAGTGCAAGGGGGCTCCCAATGGATCCTGTTATCGCAACATCAATTTTATATATGGAAAGAGAATTTATACTCAGAAGATGAGTAGTTGTCAGAGGTCTTATTCCCACAAACAACAACAGAAAGCCAGCAGAGATATTGACCTGTCTCTGCTCAGGAGCTCAGGTACTAGGAAGGAAATCCCACAGAGTGCTGTAGTCTTGTATCCAAATTTTATTTTCTCAACTAATTCAATTGTAACAATAGTTAAAAAGTACTGATGTAAAAAAAATTACAAATAAAATTTGCATTAAGAAAAGGCTAGGTATATATAACATTTCGTAGCTTCCCAGCTACTTACTCAGATACAACTTAGCCAGAACAGATGAAAGACAACAACACTCATCCTTTTAAATATCCCTCCCTCCTCCCCGATAGGGTGATTGACATGATCTCTAAAAAGCTGGTCCAGACAGTATATACAACTTAAAGGGATAGTAATACTTCATTTTAACTTTATTTTATTTTGTAGGCATTAAAAAACATGAAGAATGATATAAGTCTTATCTCTGAAACCTTTATGGTTTAAGAGATATTCACAAACAAAGTATCCCCCCCCTGTTCAACCAGATCAGAAGGGAGATGCCCAGGTAGACTGCAGAGAGGGACAATCTTCAATTAAGATAAGGGAAAAAGCTGAAAAACTTGTCAAGGGGGGAAGGGCTTTCATTGTTTTCATACAAAGAAAATTGTCCCCTTCTGTTATCTGTACTGTCATACAACCAGACTCACATCTGAGAAGAGATGGCTTACACTAGGTAAAAGGGGCGGGGAGGGGAACTTTGCTTGTGAATATCTCATAAACCATAAAGGTTTGAGAGATAAGACTTATATCATTCTTCATGTTTTTTAATGCCTACAAAATAAAATAAAGTTAAAACGAAGTATTACTATCCCTTTAAATAATCTAATAAAAGGAACAGTAACATTACCTAATTGTTGTGCATGTTTTCCAACTTATTATGATTGCAGTAGATCTAGTTAATAGAAATAATGATATCACATAGTATAGGTTAAGCAAACCATTTAAGATAGTTCAAATAATTCACACATCAGATTATTCACAATTTTATTAGATAAAGCTTCACAGGCAGATATAAGTAATTAATACATCACCTTATACAACACATATTATTCATATTAACTTCTATTTTTAAAATTTTAGTGACACGTTCATGTTCATGCTATTAGTAGCTGAGCATGCCCAATAGTTTCAGGGAGTTTAGATTCACTACATTCATGGGCTGGTGTATTTTTTGGTGGTATTGTGTAGCTTTTGGGATCAACAGCTTCCCTCTCTAGTCAGTCTGGTAAGTTTTGATCAAGTGTGAACATTGTTGATTTTTAATATCTTGCAACTCTGGGAAATGTAATAAGATACAGAAAAATACCAATGTACTAACCTTGAATGACCCCAGTATAAATAAATAAGTGAAAAACAAAATGTACATTTTAGTCATCTGCTATTTTCATCTGTAAGCTGAGAACTAATAATCATTAATAATTATCTTTATTATGTTAACACCCAATTCACTTCCTGTCATAACTAACTCACATAGAGATGCAAATTGTTACAGCACACTGCTGATTCACATCAGTAGGTTTGATGTTCCAAAGGCAACTTCCGATTTTGCAGTTTTAGGACATTCAGGCATGTAATATTGTGACAGTTCAAAAGCGTTTAGTTGAGTTTTGGGGGCATTTTTTGCATTCTCAATACTTATTCAAATTTATAAGAGCACACTACAGAATTTACAATTGCTTATTGCCATTAAAATGTCAAAAAACTGTGAACACAAATTAAAAGGCGTAATTACCTAAAATCATCAAAACAATGCCCTAAAAGCATTCAATTTTAATTCCCAGAGAATTCAGAACTTTCTAGATTGTCTTCTTGTACAAAATAATCAAGCAAGGAACTTTGTTAGAATAAAATAATTTTCAGATTTCAGAAAAGAACACCAAACTCACAAATTACAGCACAGTATCTCACTCAAGTGTAACAAGCAATATTATGAAATATGAATGCTACATATCCATATACTCAGGAGATATCAAGTATACAGGTGCATTTATGTATTTTAACCATTGGGGCCCCCAAATTAGTAACAGCACATAAAATAATTGACTTTTGGTGTTTTCAAGGAGATGACCAAAATGGACTAAAAATGGTTTAGAAAGCCCAACAATCACTGCAATCCCCCTAAAGGTGAGAGGGCTAGCCAAGTTGAAATCGGCAGTAGATTGTTGGGTTCTCATATAGGCTAGCAAGTGAGTGGATGATTGCATTAGGTATCATAACAATTTTAATGTTAAACCTCCAGGTGTCCCTTGGAGTACCTTTGTTTATGGGGACCTATTTTTGGGTCTAATGAGTTCCAGATCATTGCTTCCCATTCACTATCTCAATGATAGCTGACCTTTGCCTTGCCTTGAAGGTAAGCCTGACAGGCCAAGCAGTAACCAGCTGTCATTGAGAATGATGATTACATCTGGGATCCATGATCAAGATCACATAGACCCTGATCATAGCTCATACTTTGTTATAGGTAAGTATCAGGACCCTCGTGATGTCACTCAGCTGTTATCCCCAGTATATGAATAACAGCAGGCAGCCAGAATATCCCCCTGCCTCTCACTACAACCATAGTTTTCTGGATTGTGTGGAAGGATCAAGGAAGCTGGCTGAATCATTGCTGACATCTACAGTGATGCTGCCAGCTTCCATGAAACACCAAGCTCCCAAGTGGTTTGGTTTGTAGAGAGGAACCTGAAACTCCATCGGAACACTTCTGTAATGTGACTAGGGGATCAATAGAAAGGGGACATCATGACAGTGAAGGGTAAGCCATGTACATACCAAATGTGTTTTGCAGCTGGGGGCAGGGAGTGTGCTTCAGACAGCATACACTTTAGCTACTGAACTGTTTAAAGTGGAACTTTCACCCTCTATAAAGTCTCCCTGCAATAATTAAGCAGGTAGCAACTAGCTTTATAATGGATATGTTACCACTGAAATGTAGCGGATTATAAAGAAATCCTTTATTGTAGGAGACCAGAAGCCAGGCATCAGCGCAGACATCTTGTCTGCATGCCTGAACTGTCAGTCCTGGTCTCCATTGAGAAGCACTGCAGAGTGCCAAATGGTAACCAGAAGGGACTGACGGCGCAGACCGCACTAACCTGCCTGTCATTCTCTTACAATAAAGGATTTCTTTATAATCAGCTACATTTCAGAGGTAACATATCTATTATAAAGCTAGTCGCTAATTGCAGGGGCGACTTTATAGCGGGTGAAAATTCTGCTTTAAAGTAAATTGGAATTCCCTTCACTCTACCTCAGAACCTGCACTTATCACCTACCTGTTCCATGCAATTATTTTTGTATATGCATTCCTCACCCACCTGTATATATGATGTCACTATTATAAATTAGAGTGCCGGCTCTTGGGGTAGGGACTAGTTTCTCATTGTCTGCTTCACTCTGCTGCACTTGGCACACTTTTATATTTTATATTTGCTTTAATTTCTAATGTACTTGTTCCCTTTATATATTATTATGACTGAAATATTTGTAAAGCATTGTACAAGTATATCATTACATGAATACAAATATTTACTTTTACATGGAAGAGGAAGCATATTTTACCATGCAGTGCCTTACCCCAAATGACATCTACCACATAGCCATTCTTCAATAATAAACTGGGGGGTCTTGTTAGACATGCCAGTTACTTACTGGCAGTTGACACTGCACCTGTCCTTCCTCTTAGCTGCTTCATTGAATACAGTGGATGGATGTCATGCCCATCTAATATCAGCTAGACATCATCCTACAGGTTCCCAGAGGTCATGGCCCAGGGGCTAAGAGCCAGTGTTGGAATCCTGCTAAATGGAGTTAGAGAGGGGAAAAAAGGCCAAGAAACTGATCATAATTTAGAGAAAGAAGAGTTTGAGATTATGGCAGTGGAGAACAGCACTGGGCCTCAGTGTAACATTTATAGGCTATTCAAAGGATACCTTAAAGGAACTCATTTGCTATGAGTGCCAGGACGTGCACAACTATTTGTTGTTATTGTACAGTACAGGCAGGCTGCTGTGTTGGCTAGGGGGCGGATAGGTTCACCTCTACCGCTATAGTTTATTTCTAGACCAAGCCTAATGCAGAGTTATATCACCAGGAGCTCCAACGTATCCTGCATTACTGTAATTCATGTGTGTTCCTAGGGACCACCCTGACCACAGTTCTCATATTTACAAGTTAATTTGCTACATTTCTAAACTACACAGACTTAAAAAAATAAATAAAACAAAATAAAAAGGTCTATCCAGCAGTACACATTTTACATGGTAGAGTTAGCTCCTATGGAGGCCCCACCAGGTGTACTAAGAAGGTAATTACTGATGAGATAAATGGGAAGGCTCACTGGATGGATAGTACAGCTTATTAGCTCTTTAACATTACCAAGTTAATGGAACACAAAGGCCTCCTAATATTAAACCCCCTCCCCCCCATTTCCTTAATTCAGACAGAAAATCTTTATGGCTACTATGAATCAATCCTGCTTGAATTGGTTTCCCAGCATTAATCTTTAACTCTTTCACTGCCAGAGAGGTATCCAATGCATTGCAGCCTAGTGCAATGGATAACTCTCTGCTTCTCAAAGGGTGAAATAATACTGGATATTCTGTCTGGAGACTTGGACAGGATTGTTGCTGGATTCGAGGACATAAAATATAGTCCAGCGAAAAATAATCACGTCACCTCCATGGTCATGATATCCAGTACTAATACAAGATTAATTTTAGAGAATTAACTTGCAAAGAATTGATTTATGATTGCCAGTTAGTAGAAACCTATTATTAGGTGTTAATGTTAATCCTAAAACACTCAGCTTTCTATATTCAAAACAAACAAGAACTCAAGGTCATAGTCAGTGTTTTCTGTTCACTTTTTCACTGTGTGTATTTATTTCCAACAGTGCAGTCCCATGGGCCTGTGACCATATATGTCAAAAGAGAGAATCTTTGCTGAGTTTTGAAACTTCCTGTATATTGTACGTGGAGGACAGCAAACCATTACATAATCATGTTTCAGTCTTCTGCGAGCACAGAAAAAGTACTTTCATAAATGATTTCAGATTGAAAACAGTGCTATGGGAATTATTCTTCTATGTTTTTTAGAGCACAGGCTAAATACCTTTCAGACGTATCAGCTGTCCTACTATGAGCAGCCAGTAACGAAGCGTAAAGGAAATCCATGACCAGATGTACATTCCAAGATGAATTGGCCCCTTTATTATAATTTGTGCTGGTGTTTCTTCTTACATGTGCACCCAAATGAAAATGTTCCCAGGCTCTGGCTCAGGCTGATGTGCAGCTGCTGCATTGTATAGGCATTTATTGAATCACTGTTGTTTAACCCTTTGGGTGCCAAATGGATTTGCAGTTGATTGATTTGTGATTTGCAATGTGTTGCACACCCACCTAGCAGTTAACAGAAATTATGCTTTGAATGTGAGTATCACAGGAAATGCATCACAAATAACTATTATTACCCAACAAACAGTATGGCCCTTACATTTCTCCCTCCTCTGCTATAATGGAAATACATTCATGTACCAGTTAACATGAAGGTGGGGAAGTTCCCTTTCTCCCAACACATGAACACAGTGTGGAGGGTTAAAGGAGCAGTAAACTTTTTTATGAAAAAATATATATTGTAAGGCTTTTCCTGTTGAGTAAAATAAGAGTACTCCCACTGCTGAGAAATGCATATTTCTGGTTCATTTTTAAAAAGTCGCATTGAAAATGTGTGGCTAGCAGCTGCATTAACCATGTCGTCATGTTGAAAATGGTGACATGAGAATCTCGCCCTGCATAAAAGTGGGAGGTTTTCATGTCACCTCTTTAAACGTTGCTAGCTTAATGCACGCATTCACCACAAAGATACAGTGTATAGCTGCAGACACATGGAAGATTACAAAACATTAAAATTAACTTTCACCGAAATGAAAAGTCAAGTATGGTGCCTTCTCAGCGCTGTGCTCTACTGATAAAAATGTAACCGTGTCATCTTGCTCAGCGCTGCCACGATGCGTGCGCATCATGTTGGTGCATGCCTTCAAGTCCTGACTTTCCTTTAGAACCCTCAGCACGGGACGAAGATAACAACGTTTAAAGAGGTGACATGAGAACCTCACAATTTTATGCACAACAAGATTCTAATGTCACCATTTTCAACATGGTGACATGGTTAATGTGGCTGCTAGCCACATTATTTCCAGCATTATTACAGTTTAAACACGTGTTTTTTTTTTTTTATTAACAATGCCCTCTAGTGGTCACATTTCAAATGGTTATTCTGTTAGATTCTAATGGAGAGGAAAGTCAGTGACTTACAGTTCTCCATAGAATGTGACAGAAACTGCTGAGTCATGCTGTCAGAACTTCCAGGACATAAATGCACAGTAAATTAACTTCCTGATTAGTTGGACCATTATAAATGTTGAATAAAACAACTGACAACAGTTAGTGTCCTTGTTTTACTCAGCAGAAAAAGCTCTATAACATAAATGTTTTCATAAAAAAAGTTTACTTCCTTTAAGTAGTTAGTTAATAGAGGAAGATTAGAATATTTGTGGCATCACAAATACCACCACTAGACATATCATTAAGCAGAATGTTGAAGTGACCCTGAGTCAGAACCTCAGCCTAAAAAGGACCAGAATGTATTTTTAAATAAATCTCCCAACTCTTTATGTAGTGAGAAATGTCTCCCTAGTTTTTTGACTGTCTTACAAAATATTGCTCACCTGTACTATATTATATATATATATATATATATATATATATATATATATATATATATATATACACACACACACAGAGACAAGCACCTAAGACATATATATACAGTACTACAAAGTAAATACATATCTATACTATAAAGGAGAAGCTGGTCATGTGACCATCAATTCTCCAGAGGTGCCCCACACCCCGGGTCAGTAAAGAGGAGGAGATGTGCACCTCTTCACCATTCACATTGCTCCAAAGATTCACAGAGGCATGCATGGAGTCACCCACATTACAGCTTAACTCTTCCCTCAACTGTCTCCCTTCTCACTCATTGTTCTCTGCATTGACTTTCTCCCTTCTCACTCATTGTACTCACAGTTAATCACCGCAACATCCACTGAGCATTATGGGTATTGTAGTCCACTTCCACATGATAATGTGTTGTTTCTAATCGCATACAACTTTGTCATGTCGACATTTTGATCAACAACAGCCACCAACATAAACCTCCGCCATTCCCTCCCTCTCCTGGCTGCTGCCGCTGCTTCTACTATCACCCTTCACCTGTGGCCACATTTAATAACTGCATTACATTCTTACTTAACCCCTTAAATGTCAGCAGCCTACACAATTCATTGCAAAAGGGTGCTTTACCCGGGCCTCTAGCACTAAAAAAGTTACTCGCCGCCACATCCAAATGAAGTGAGCATTATGGGTATTGTAGTGCAGTTTGTCAATGCAGCACAGCTGACTCCACCAACCCAACTTTGCTGTCCGAGCTCAAATATGACCTGACGCAACTGGGAACTAGAGTGCGGTTTCTAGAGGACGACGAGACTATCGTCTATTAACAAATGCACTCTCTAGAACAGGTTGTGGCAGAGCAATGAGACACAATCTCCTTCCTCCAGTACAAAATTTACGACTTACACAGTCAAGGCAGATCCAACCTCCAGATCCAAAATTTGATCACATTGGTAGGCTATAAGGATCTCGTAGATGTGGTTCAGTAGATATTCCAAAACCTACTCCAGATGCCTGAGGGTTAGCGGAGATCATATGCTCCGCAGGGCCAAGCCTCATGAGAAGCAGGATGCTGCCGGAGCTTGGAAACTACAAACAGGTTCCTGCCCGTCCCTACTTCTAGCTCTCACAGGACTGGAGCATTGGTGACTACCATTGTGGTTTGACCCTGGAGGAACCTTCATTGAGAGCTCTATTGTTCCACAACCTTTTGACGCTCTGTGGTGCTCAGTGTTCATCTCTCCACTATCGCAGAATGTTTGCTCTTCTTGGCATCCGTACCTGGTAATTATGCTCTTACTTTCTATGCGAATGTTTGCAATACGTTCGTGAACTTTTTCCTCTAAGTTACTGGCTCATACTTCTTCCCAGTGTTAAACTTGAGACAAAATATCTCATCAATAATTTGAGCTTTGGGTTTCCCCCTTTTTATTTCTCTAATTTAATACAATATGTGCACTGTTTTATGGCCTGAGGGAGTCGGACGCCTGCTGTAGCTCTTTCAATTATAATGTAGAACCCTTTTCTATCTTTGACGCCTCTGGAGCCTGTGGTTCTGCTCTGGTACATGCGTTTGATGGCTCTTAAGGTGCTAAGCCCCACATGCACTCCCAATACCTTAAATAAAATCACACATGACACAGACTGATTGTGGCAAATAGAAGTAATTTATTATTATTCCTACCATTTACAGACTAAATGGTGCTATGCACCACCCCCAAATGCGGCATTCCCCAAGCCAAAAAGGCCGGTAGCCAAGCCACGCCTGCACTTGGCCACCGTCGCAGCCGGACCTCGCAACACCGTAACCCAACCGCGTCCGGCTGCCCATACTGTTGGAGCCCTTTGCTCCACACCCCCTTTTCCTTGCGCATACCTGGCACTAGCCACCCTTTCTCTTGCCCTTCAGCACGCCTGACCACAAAGTCAGTGCCTGCCGCTGTACCGTAATCCAACCTGGTGGCTAGGCCTGCGCCCTTCCTGCCATCACCGAGCCTGACCACAAAGTCAGTTCCCAGTTAGGCCCTCACAAAAACCGTAACCTTCTGGGTGCTTTCTCCTCCCCTCTGGCTCAGGGAATGCCGCATTGCCGCCACCCAAAAGTCGGCAGAAACTACCTTCCCTGCCGCCTTTTACCGCCATCCCATTTGCCACTTCTCAATTGCATCCTGCAAACCTGAATTAAATATATCCAACCCTATGTCCGAGAGGTGCACTCCATCCTCTCTGTACAAACCCTTGCAACTATAATGCAACTCTGTATGTGATAATGCAAACCCCCCCAGAGAGCACACAAACTTCTCCATGGCTCTGTTTACCCTATGCCTAATGTGCTCAATGGCCTTTATGGGATGCGAACCTCGCCAAACCAACCTGGGGACAATGCTGGACCATACCACCGTAGCTTCCGGCCATTGCGCCTGCACACCTCCTATCACCTTCTGCAGTGCAAAGACCAAGTCTAATGATTTTAATGTGGTCAAGTCATTGCCCCCAGTGTGTATTATGATGAGGTCCTGCTTACCCCACCGACTATGCGCAGTCTTGATCAATAACGGCCAGTCTCTCAGCCTCATCCCCCTTCTCCAGAGCCAGTGAATGTTCGCGCGCTCTCTAGGCAGGGTCAGCTGCTTGCCGTAACTTCTAACTTCCGCCCTCCTTTCTGCCCAGTGTACAAATGAGTGCCCCATAATCAGAACCGACGCTCTCCGACGTCGTTCTGCAAATACAAAATTTTCTATTACTCCTCAATCCATAACTGGCCTAATGTACTTCCTATAGACCCCTGATTTCCACCTTCCTATCCTCTTAATCTCCTCCCCACTCAAACCCTCTCTAGCCCCCTCAGTAGCTGCGCCAATCCTAAATGAATGGGATCCAAACAGACTAGGATCACATCCCATCTTTTTTAATGCCCTTCTTAATACCGCCCTGAACTGGAACATTGTGAGCGGCCGCCCATCCCTATGTACCAAGAACAAATTTCCCCCTGCCGGCCGCACTGCCATATACTCCTTGACCGCCGCTACCGGGCATGTCAAGTCCCCAACCTCCCTCAGTGACAGCCACTTGCCCTTTGCACCCGGGTCCGTTTTAGACCTATGAATGCAACATAACACTGCCTTATCTGCACACTGCACTAGTCTATGTAGAAGGCCCCGTCCCTCCACTTTACCCAAGGGTGCCACCAATTCCCCTAATCTAAATGCCCCCACAAATGCCAGCGTAAACGCCGTCCTAAACAACACTGCTTCAAACTGATCCTGACAAACTACTCCGAGCACGCCCACCAACCCAGCCAGCCTGCTCCTAGTTACAGGCTGCTGCTTGTCCCTCTTAACCAATTCCTCCCTCCCCCAACCTCTCAATATCCTGGACACAACAAAATCCTTAGTGGGGTCACCCCGCCCCTTTATCTTGGAAAAAAATGCTATCGCTGCCAATGCCCTCTGCATGCTAGCCTTAGAACGCCCCTCCACATACCCTGCCTCCATATATTCCAACAATTTTCCCTTGCCCCGTGCCATATTTCCTTGCGCACCGCCCCCAAAACTTACCCACGCTTGCCACTCTCGCCTGTACGCCTGCCAGGATTTTGGCGCCAAAGATCTCCTCTACCCACTGCCAAAATTCAGAGGGGAAATTAGAACCAGTCCTTTCTGCCCCCGGAGCCAACATAAAAAACCGCCCCATCTGCCCCCTAGATAACGCATCCGCAATTCCATTATCCACCCCTGGCACATGCAGAGCCCTAAACTGTATATTATGCCTCATGCAAATAAACACCAGTCTCCTCAACAATCGTATTACAGGCAATGATCCTGACGATAGATTATTAACTGCGTGTACCACACTCATATTATCAGACCAGAACCTAACCGCCCTATTCCTTAGCTTCCGCCACCACAATTCCAAAGCTACCACAATGGGAAATAGTTCCAAAAATGCCATATTCCTAGTTAGCCCATTTTGAGCCCAATGCGGTGGCCACTGCTGCGCACACCAGCTTCCCTCAAAGTATGCCCCAAAGCCTACTGCCCCTGCCGCATCCGTGAACAACTGCAACTCCTCGTTCGTTTGCTCAGGCTTCCTCCAAAGACATACCCCATTAAAGTCCTGCAAGAACCTGTCCCATACTTCCAGATCTGCCCTCAAGTGCCTCGTCAACCTAACCTTAAAATGATGTTTTGACACCCCCGCCGTTGCCCTCTCCAGTCTCCTATTAAACACCCTGCCCATAGGAATCACCCTACACGCGAAATTCAAAACACCTAGCAACTCCTGCACCTTACCCAGTTCCAGTTTCTTTGCCTCCCTAGCCTGCTGCACCAACTGCCCGGCTTTGACCACCTTATCCCTTGGGAGCCTACACTTCTCTTCCTCTGTATCAATCTCAATACCTAGAAATGATAACCTCGTACAAGGCCAAACCGTTTTATCCTCTGCTACCGGCACCCCTAATTCCCCAAGTAGTGCTAGCAATTCTCTCAGCAATCCCAGGCACCTTCCTGACCCGGGCTCCCCTATCAGCAAAAAATCATCCAAATAATGCGCTACTGTTCCTGCCCCGCTTCTCCTGACCAGGGCCCAGTGTATGAACGAACTAAAAACCTCAAAATATGCGCATGATACTGCGCAACCCATAGGCAGGCACTTATCCACGTAAAACTTCCCCTTCACACAACAACCTGTATACTTGAAACTACTTGGATGCAGTGGTAACAACCTAAACGCCGATTCTACATCCACCTTTGCCAACATGGCACCCGGCCCTACGCCTTTCACAATTTCCAAAGCCTCATCAAAAGACTGATATTGCACACTACACAACTCCTTTTCCAATGCATCATTTACTGATCCTCCCTCCGGATATGATAAATGCTGAATAAGCCTAAACTTTCCTACCTCTTTCTTAGGTACCACTCCCACTGGAGAAACCACTAGCCCCTCAATTGGGCAGCTGTCAAATGGACCTGCCATCCTACCCAGACCTATCTCTTTGTCAATCTTTTCCTGCAGCACATCTGCATGCTTATATGCAGACTTTAAATTCCTCCCTTTGCCGCCCTTCAACAATTCCTCCTTTACCGGAATAACGAAACCTTCTACAAAACCTCTCAACAGCCATTCTGCCCTAGCCCTGTCAGGATACTCTTGCAACATGCTAGCCAAATTACCTACCTTCACTGGCGACTTCGCCAGTGCCAGGCTTACGAAAAGGCTGCTTACTCTCCACCTTCCCCCCTTGTCTACAATCCATCACTGCGTGTGTACCCCCACATGCCTTACACGCATGCCTGAATTTGCAAGCAAACCCCCTAGTACACTTTTTCTCATTATAAGCCCAGCATACCGCTTTCACCCCAGCCCCCTGCGCCACCCCTTGCTTAGCATATGCCACCGTCTGCCCTGACACCTTCCTATTAACTGCCCCCATTACCACATTTGTCCATATATCCATATCTTTTTGTCCAAAACTTAACGTCTTACATTCGGCCATCTTAGTTCTGAATTCCCTGTCATAATCTAACCATACAGAACCACCATGCTTAGTGCACAAATCCACAATTAAATCATTATATTTCCACAGATTCTGAGCCTCCTCAGGCTTGAATTCTAAATAAATACTGGCATACACTGAGAAACCCCTCACCCACTGCAGAATCCCTCTATATCCCTTGTTCCCTCCCTTTTCAACCTTACCCCCCTTCTCCTGCTTCTCCCTCACCGCCTCCCTAGTTAGTTCAAATACACAGACATACTTCCCAGCCCCAAACTTCTGTTGAACCTTTTCTTTCACATGCGCATGCAAAGATGTAATTGAGCATGCGTATGTATCCCCTGCTGTAGCTAGCTTAACACGCTTCCTAATCCCCTTTGTTCCCTTCTTTTCCTTTGACGCCTTAACACGCTTCACACATTTTCTCATAAATTTCAAAACCACACCTTCTTTAGAGTCATCGTCTGATGAATCAGATGAATCTGACCCCTCAGAGGATGAATCCTCCCCCCCTTTGACATTGTATCAACAATTACAGTGGACTCACCATTGCAGCCATTGACCACCTCCTGCTGACCTCCAGTCACTGCAGGCTCCTTCGTCTGCTCCAGCTTGTCCTCTTGAGACTGCTCCCTCCTGTCTGTTGCCTCCTGCCCCTCCAGTGCCTGTACTGGACCAGAAGACACCACATTACCAACATGCACATCCTCTGGCTTACTCCTAACCCCCACACCCTGACTGTCTATGCCCCCCCTTTCTTTCCCCCCCCCCTAGACTGAACTTGACCTCCTGGATAAGCCGGGGGTTCCCCTCCCCCTTCATTCCCCAAGACCCCGGCCCCCCAAAACCCCATCCCCCATTTCCTCCTGGACCAAAGTTCCCCCAGGGAGCTCCATAAGGGCCAAAACCCCATGGGCCCATCTGAGGGTGCTGTGGCCAACCCTGCCAGGGGACACCACCACCCCCTCCATGGTCCCCCCTCACCCTGCTGCCATGGACCAAACCCCTCCTCCCCAAACCCACCACCCATCTGTGAATCTCCCTCCCCCCACCTAGGGAATCCCCCATGACCCCTAGCACCCCATGGTCCCCCATACTCATACCCCTGCCTGCTGCCTCCCATCCCCTGTCCCCCTCTACCGTCCTCCCCACACACACTTACCATCCAGCGCCGCTTGGCTGGCGCCGCCTTAGCCCCAGCGCCCCTCTTGCCCAAGGAGTGGGCGCCCGATATACTGCCTCCCCCCTTCTCCCTGGATGCTGCCCTGCGCTCTGCGGCCGACGCGACATCCGGTTCCCTTACTTCCGCGGCTGCGTTGTGAGGGGAGGACAGGGGCATCCTCTCCTCCTCCGAGACAGCCGCATACTCATCACCTGACCCCGCATCCGGGACGGTGATGCGGCCATCCTCTCCCCCCCTCCCCTGCCTAGCCCACCAGTCCCTGGCCACTTCAGGACCAAAGCCCACAGGGAAAGCATCCCCATCCAACACCCGCTGAACCACAGCGGGGGCCCCGGCCAAACAACCCGGGGCAGGAGCGGAGAGGGACGCGGGCGTAGAGGGGAGGACAGGAGGAGTACAATGACCGGGGGACAGCAGAGAAGACCCCACAGATGGGGCAGCAGCGCAGGAGAGCGAAGTAGAAACAGACGGGGACGGACGCTTGCGCCGCGGCCTGGAGACCAGGGCCGCCTTACCTGCCACCATGGGCTCTTGGCAGTATCGTTTCGGCAGGGAGATCCGGCGTTGTGGCAACATCTTCTTCCCCTGCTCCATTTTCAGCTCCAGTACAGCACCTGAAAGACACAAGTGAACAGGTTAGTAGCAAATGTGAGGACAGCCTACCTGGCCTCACCTATATACACCTCCACCTGGCAGGTGTGAAAATCCCACCCCCCTCCTTTCCCGCCGGCCACGGAGGGACCAGCATGACTCATCTATTGTTCCCCTCTCCCTCTGCATGCTGGCCCCCCGCTGCCGCCATTTTTCCGTGCCTGGGGGCGAGCACCTTAATGGCGCTTGCTCCCAGTCAGTTGCTCACTTATACTTCTCGGACTTTTACGCAGAGTGTAATACCAGCTATTACTCATCTCTCTCATTCTTAATTGACCCTCATTCTTAATTGACCCTATGCTCTTCAGGCGTGCGACTCCTTGTCTTTGGCTTAACCATATTCCTTATTATATACTAACAGTGTTTGTTTCTTTGTTTTTAAAGCAATGCTTAACCCTTTGCATGGCAGAGGGGTACGCAAGACATTGCAATACATTGCAATGCATACCCCTTTGACACTCAGAGGGTTAATGTCAGCTTCAATGACACAAGTGTATATATAAAATAAATATGTATGTACTCATACACAGGACTGGATATATAATGCATATTAATCTACACAGTATGTACATTAATATATATTATACATACCCTCCTGTGTTTGCAATGTGTACATTAATATAATTTATATATACACTCCTGTTGTACTTTACAGAAGTTCATACAATCTTAAGAAAAAATAGATGGACAACGCTGTCCCACCCTGTTAGTATATGTATAAAAGAAAGACTGGTACCAGAAAAAGCAGACTCCTGAACAGGCTTAGCTGGCTGGGAAGGTCAGACGGCAACAGGAACCAGAAAGTAAGACTGGCTGAAGGTTAGGGCAGGCTGAGATGCTCATAGTTATTGGGCAGGCTGAGAGATCAAGGCAGGCTGAGAGGAACATAGTCACAAGGCAAGCTGTAGGTCAGGGCAGGCTGAGAGGTACATATTCGTCAAGCTGAGGTCAGAACTGGGGAGTCACTCAAAACAATGAGGCAGGAAGAATCTCTGACTGAACCTGCAGAATATATGAGCACCGATGCCGGTATGAGTGCTTCCTATATAGGTGCTCTGACGTTATCCCTCGGCACTGACGTACTCCTTCTGATAGTTGGATCCAGAGTGGAGCCTTCACTGGCCGAAAGTTTGGGGTCTGTGTACTACGATGCATGAGGTGAGGGGAGAATATTTCATTCTCCTCCTACATTGGCTCATACCCAGAAGGTACTGTCAAGACCCACCATCCCAGGACTCAATGGAAAGGAAATGAAGAGTGCTCTTAAAAAGCAATATTCACTTTTAGGGCAGAATATGAAGAATGCATCTGCTCTGGCATGTATTTCTAGAACCAAAAGAATTTGGCTAGAGGAGCTTGAAGAAAAAATGTAATCCACAGTCTCTGTCAAAGCTTCTAAGGGAACTGGCAACCATTAATGAAGCAATTGTATGCTCTTGTAATGCCTTCCTGTATCTCATCAGGCTAGCAGCAAGATCATCTTCTCTTTCAGTCACCAGCAGACGAGCTCTTTGGCTTAGGTCCTGGGGTGCAGATGCCTCTTCCAAGAGCAAATTGGTTTCCCTACCATTTTCAGGTTCTTTACGTTTTGGAGAGCTATTAGAAGAAATTATTAAGACGGTTACAGGGGAAACAGTTGCGAACTTTACTCATTCGTATGTTCTTTCAGAAACCGATGACAGTCCTTTCGTGATTCAAGGCATTTTCAATCTTCCAGATCCTAAGAGCAAAGGAAGCAGTCGTCTTCCCAGGCTTCAAGAAGTTCATTTAGAAAAGCTGGATCTAGCAGGAATCAGTTTAAAAGGGAGTTCCCATGAAGATCAGTGGACCCTGCTTTTCATTCCTGTAGGGGGTCAAATTGAACATTTTCTGCACATATTTGGTAAAGATGGATAAACTTGAACAAATGGGTCCTACACATACTGGAAGGATTTGACCTCATGGCTCATCAAAATTTCTTCAGGACTTCAAAAACACTAGTAAATCCTTTTAAAGGCTTTAGAATTAAGAAAAACAATTCAGAACCTGGCCTTTTGGAGCTTAGGAAGAAATGATTGTATTCTGTAATCTTTACGGTACCAAAATCAGCTGGAGTTTGCAAAACCATTCTAGATTGTAAAATTCTCAAAACATTTATAAAACAATGAAGTTTCAAGATGGAGATGGTATCATCTGTGATTTGTGCTGTTTGGTCGGGATCATGCCTTATGACAATACATTTATTACCAGACCCCCTCACCCTTGTTGGGGTGCTGGAGAGCAATGGCACCATTTTTAAACTTGGGGAAACAACATTTGCCAGCAACCTAAGTGAGTTCTATCCCCTCATTTATTCAAACTCTATGTTCCCGCTAAAAAGAAATGCATCTGATCTTCTCTTAAAATTATCCATTGTATCTGTCATTACCACATCCTTGGGCAAAGAATTCCACAATTTAACAGACCATACCATAAAAAAACCTTCCTCTCCTGAAGTTGAAATCTCCAATTGTGTATATAATACCACCATGTTTCAGTTATACCAATTATATCCAAATGCTCATTAACTGCTAGCAATTCTAGTTCTCCCATGTTAACTACCATACATCTTACATTCACCAGCATACAATTAAGTTTGTCGTCTTAATGTATTTTACTCACGGAGTGTCATTTAATAGGTGTTCCTCCCTATTAGCTATATTTATCTTTACCCCGACTCCACCCCCATGATCTTCTACTTATACCCAGTTCTGATCTACATTATCTACCACATTTTTACTAGCTATGCTCCCTTTCCTAGTTTAAAAGCTCCTCCAACCTTCTAAGCATTCTATCCCCTAGCACGGTGGCTCTCTTAACATTTTGGTGCAATTCTTTCCTTCCATACAGATTATACCAAAGAGCAAAGTCAGCCCAGTGTTCTAAAAACCCCAAACTCTCCTACGTGCACCAATATTTAAGCCATGTATTAAGTTCCCTCTGCCTACCTGCACTGGCGCATGCCACTGGTAGTTCCTCTTCCCCTGATATTTTTCAGGGACATAAGAAGGAGGTTGCTATTTTTCCTCCTCACCATTCCTTGTATCAGGTACTCTTGGAACAATGAAGGGACCTGACAGGAGGTTATTACTTAATAGGGTATATCTCTCTTCTGTGTCCCTTTTCTGCTGTGGCCTTAACACAGTGGGCTAACCCATATAGTAGATTCCCCAGTCTACTATGTTTCCAAGACTACAACTTTCCGCTGCAGCTTTTAAAAGTCAGGCAGATAAGCACTTGGATTGCTGTTTGAAGGTGAACTTTGCAACTTCGGGTGCTGCTTTCCATCTTACCTTTGCCAGTGAGTGGGTTACTAGGGCTATGGCTTTTTGGATGAGATCAGATTATGGATGCTGTCCAATCAGATGGTGCCAAAGAAGATCTGTTGGTTCTGATATCCAAAGTCCTTGAATCTAATGCATAACCTCTCTGAGGTTACTTGTAAGGCTTTGGGTCGCATAGTGGCCATGCGTCACACTCAGTAGCTTAAAATCTGGTCAGAAGAAGAAGTATTTTGGTTTCGCATCCTTTTGTGAGTAAACAGTTGTAGATCCCAGAAATGGACAAGGTTATCAATCACTTTACTCGAGGGAAGAGTACTTTGTTGCCACAGGTCACTCTTAAGCGTTCCTTTTTTCAAGAAAGACCTGTTTTTCTTCATTGTGGACAGTATGGGTAGGTGCCCAGGGCACTGGTTCCCTCCGCTACCCAGGAGTGCTCCACCAAAGCTCAAGAAATCCTGGTCAGACAAGAAGACTGCTCAGAAGACCAAGGCTGACAAACCTACCTCTGCATGACTTAATGGGTCTGCTCCACCCCTGGCTGTAGAAGGTCATTGCCATTTTTCCACAGTGCGTGGGCCATTTCATTGGTAGACTAGTAGGATTTGTGGTTAATCTCAGAAGGGTATCCCTTCCACCATACCAAATTAATTCATCTATTTTTAGACAGTGTCTCCTCTCTACTAGGTATGCAGGTGTTGATGCCAGTTCCTTCTTGGGAAAAATTCACCAGATTCTACTCCAATCATTTCAGCAATGGCTGATGCTGTCCTAGTCTTGACATCTCAACTGCTTTGTTTTCACTCCACAGTTCAAGATGGAGTCCTACATCATTGCTTCCCTAGACATAAATGAGGACCTTTGTTGGTGGCTTAAGAGGACCCATCTGTCTCTGAGATGGCCACTTGTTATCCCTAACTGGGCTGTAGTCATCACGGATACCAGCCTGGCAGACCAGAGTGGTAATCTAGGTCCTCAGGGTTTTTCTTTGGATCAGGAATGAGCATTCTGTCCATCAATGTTCTGGAGCATTGGGAGATACTTTTTGCCCTGCAGAATTAGGCTTGGTCCCTTCAGGGGTCCCCGGTATGGATCTAGTCTAACAATGAGGCAATGGTGGCATACATCAATTGCCAAGGAGGAACCAGAAGGGAGTTATCATGGGTCGAAGTCTGGCTGATTCTCATTTGGATGGAGACTCATGCTGGCTCTTTCCAAGATTCATATTCTATGGGTAGACAACATTGTGGCAGACTTTCTCAGCCTCCTTAACCTGGATCCAGGGAATTTGGAGCTCAATTGGAGTATATTCTACTCAGTAGTTCATCGTTATGGTCTTCCATCGGAGGACCTGTGTCACGATTTGTTAAGCCTCTCAGACGCAAAGTTAGTTAAAAACACAACTTTATTGAAAAGTTTAAGACAACCCCATAGGATCTCATACACATAGATACATATACATAGAAATGACAGAAAAGCAGTAATACTAGCGAGTAAGGCTCTACCGGCCCTGCCAATATACCGGACAAGGCAGCCTAACGGAACACAAGATGTATACAGGCTTTACCGCCCCTGCCAATACCGGGTAAGGCAACCCAAGATGAAAATGAAAGGAAGGTTCTACCGGCCTTACCAATATACCGGGCAAGGCAGCCTTAACGGAGATGGTGGCAACCACTGAGGCCTCAATGACCGTCAGATGACAACAGCAGTCACAAAGATGATATACGGAGGCTAAATGAGCATAGGTGGTAAATCATGGAATCACAGGGAATCACCAGTACCCGCGTACTGAGTAGCCAACATAGCTGTCTAGGACTTGACAGCAAAACCAGCGTGGAGCGAACCAGTACCTGCGTACTGGGAGACAATCACATGAGTATAACGGCAGCCAGATGACTATGAGAGAATCAGTACCCGTGTACTATGAGTCACCATATATACGAGGCGATAGTCGCCGTGAGGCAGCGGAGCGAACCAGTACCCGCGTACTGGGAACCAACAGTATCAATGGCAATGTAGGCCTTGAGGCCGTGGAGCGAACCAGTACCCGCGCACTGGGAACCAACAATATCAATGCAATGTAAGCCGTGAGGCAGTGGAGCGAACCAGTACCTGCGCACTGGGAACCAACAGTATCAATGGCAATGTAGGCCTTGAGGCCGTGGAGCGAACCAGTACCCGTGCACTGGGAACCAACAATATTAATGCAATGTAAGCCGTGAGGCAGTGGAGCGAACCAGTACCCGCGCACTGGGAACCAACAATATCAATGCAATGTAAGCCGTGAGGCAGTGGAGCGAACCAGTACCCGCGCAGTGGGAACCAACAATATCAATGCAATGTAAGCCGTAAGGCAGTGGAGCGAACCAGTACCCGCGTACTGGGAACCAACAATGTCAATGCAATGTAAGCCGTGAGGCAGTGGAGCGAACCAGTACCCGCATACTGGGAACCAACAATGTCAATGCAATGTAAGCCGTGAGGCAGTGGAGCAAACCAGTACCCGCGTACTGGGAACCAACAATATTAATGCAATGGAAGAGGTGAGGCAATGGAGTGAACCAGTACCCGCGTACTGGGAACCAACAATGTCAATGCAATGTAAGCCATGAGGCAGTGGAGCGAACCAGTACCTGCGTACTGAGAGCAACTAGTATCGAGGCAGCAGTAGCCGTACAGTAGTGGAGCAAACTAGTACCCGCGTACTGGGAGCCAGCAAGAGTGGAAATGTCGCCTAGGCGACCGGAGATCAATGCAGAAACAGATGAGTTGGAAACTGAACGCTGCAGACGAAACAGGAACCAGCACTCCGATGGTCAACCGGATCAGGAACGGCAACGAGGACTAGCAGCAGGAAGCAGCAACGTCGGCAACTCCAACCGGATCAGGAACGGAAACTGGAACCACTGAACAGGAGACTCAGGAACTGGACGATCTCAGAATAGCAGGAACACAGCTATGGCCCATAGAACTTCAGGAACATGATGAAAATACGAGCAGCATAGAGACAACACGAAAGGGCAACCAAAGGGTGCCCAGGCTCAGTCTAAATAGGCAATGTGGGGCTGGCTGAAGGCAGGCAGCCAATGGGGAGCCCCCTACAGGTAATAGACACACAAAGGCAGCAATCACGGGCACCGTGATAACCTGATGGCCTCTCAGCTGACCCACTAGGTTCCTTAGTTCTATGCCATGTCCTGGAATCCACTAGCTCATTCTATGGCATTATCCTCTTGTATAAGTGTTTCCCCCTGTTCCTCTTATCCCCAGCATGTTAAACAAAATCTGGATGGAGCAGGTTCATGTTTTTCTGATTGCCATGTTCTGACCCCGTCAGTCCTGCTTTCAGGATCTTCTCACTCTATCAGTGGCAAAGCTGTTTCCGCTTCATCTGCATCCTCACCTCTTGACTTTGTCAACCTCAAATGGAGAAGTTAGCTTTTACAGCTTGGCTCTTGACGCCAGCATTTGAAGAAGGGTTTTTCTGACTCCTTCATTGCTATCATGCTACAAGCTCGAAAGACAGTCTTTTCCAAGGCATATCATAGTGTATGGTCCCTCTTCTATAAGTGGTATGAAGTCTGGGAGTCACACCTGCAACCTTTACGGCTTCTGGTTATCATGGCTTTTCTTCAGGACTTTCTTAGAATGAGCTTGGACTAAGGTGCATTAAAGTTAAGATTTTGTCTCTTTCTTTCCTTTTCTAGAGGTATATTGTTTTACTTCTGCAAACTTTTGTCCAGGGGATGCTCATACCTACGCAGTTTTACGGTATCCCACTCCTTTGTGTGATCTGAATCAGGTCATGGGAGTGCTTCAGGAAGTTCCTTTTGAGCTGCTGTCTTCACTTTCTCTGTTTTTCCTGACACTCAAGACAGTCTTTCTGCTGGCTACTCTGGTGGATGGGCAAAATTCAGGCTTTGTCTTATAAGCCTCCTGTTTTTTTCACTCTACAGGAAGTGTATTATTATAGGGTTTCTCTCTAAGGTTGCTTTTGAGTTTCAGATTCACCAGGAAATTGTTCTTCCTTCTCTCTGTCCAGCTTCTTCTTATAATAGACAGGAGCAGGTGCTTCATCTGTTAGATGTGGCCAGATACTTAAAGTACTTTCTCTGTCGCCCAATATAGGTTACAGGTAACTTTGGGAAGGCGACTGCTCCTATAATTAGTGAGGAACAATTCTTGAAAAGGAGTGCAGGATGGAGCCTTCCTTCTATCCTTAGCTAGTCACCAGCCAGTCCCCATCCAGTAAGATGTGTTCCTTGATCAAGCAAGACAAGAGAACAGTTCTGCTATAGTTTTAGTTATATTTATTGTTTTCTGTTAGTTATGGAATACCCACCATTAGGCGGATTACCATTACTGACATCCCAATGGTGTAGTGCTCAGTTTCCAGGTGCTGTTGTGGACCTTACAGGGGAAAATCTTGTCTAGCGTGTTTTTTCCGCATGAGAAACCCACTGAGGCTTCTTCTTTACTAATGGTAATCTGAAGACAGAAGAACTGCTGAAAAGGTGAGCAACCCTTTGAGTGCTGAGGTCCACTTGTCCCACGCTTCCCCGCCACACAGGGGTCTCCTTGGGAGTTCCTACTGCATACTCCTGCACTCATTGGGTTTATATGTATGTCCACTGGGGTTTCTGTGGTAAATGTACCCTTCGTTTGCCATGTTGAGCATTTTTATAGGGTTTATTACACTTTCCCCACTGGGTTCAGTGGTGTTTACTCTTATTCTGATATGTTTTTCTACTTTTAGACTCACTTCGCTTATTTTGAGTTTGCGCTCTTTACCGCCTATACACCATGCTCCATTCACCTCTATGGGTCTTTACACTTAGGACATATCTCTGCATCCACTCATCGTAGCGACTTCAGAGATGGCTCATTCTGTTTGCCTACCCTTGTCCTGTCATCCGGTTAAGTTTCTGAGTCATTTGGGGGTCTCAGGGGGCTTCGGGCACTATTTTTGGGGTACTTGAAGGGAAAGTACATTTCCCATGAGCACCCGTTTCGAGCGCTAGTTTCTGATTGGCTGTCACGGACGCCATTTTCTCCTTTCCCTTCACAAGTATCCTACACAGGACTTGGACTGTCCTTCTCTCTGCAGCAGATTAACCCTTCGCCTGTCAGTTAAATGTATATTCACTATTTCTGGGGTGAAAACCTAATCTAAGACACTGTATTTGGGCTTTACCTAATACTTTCAGACGTTTATACCCTGTTAGGATGTCAGGCCCATTGGGACTTGGGGCTAGGCCTAAGACTAAGGACACTGGGGTGTCTGTGCACATTGCTCCTCATGTCAAGCAGGGATTCCTAGAGAATACTCAGGACATTCATGCCCTTCATGCGCTGCCCCCCTGCCTCTCTGCTAGGTGCCTCCAGCCATGCACTAGAGCCACTGTAGATGCAAGAGTTTAAGGATAATACTAAAGAGTTAAAGTCTAACTTACAACTCCTTCCAGCACAATTAAAGGGGGTCATCCAGACTTGGCAGCTCCCTACTTCATTCAGGTCTTCACTACCCAAACCACAGGGTATAGCTGATGTATCCTCTGAGGAGGAATTGTTGGTGGATTCAGATGAGGGTGAATGTTCTGAGAAAGTTTCCTCCCAATTCTTTGGGGACCCCTTTGAAGCTGACCCTGAACCCTCAGATGAGGGCCTGATCAGGGCAGTCCTCAATACTCTGAACATTCCTCTCATTTCTGAAGTTCCTAAGGACCCTTCTGATTTTTCACATACCTAAGAAGCAGAGTACCTTTTTTCCACCTAATCCCACTGTTGGGGCTAGATTCTATTGCAGGTGCTAAATGTTAACACCCATTTTATCAAACATTTTCCTATTGAAGTCTATGGAGAAAACTGGAGATAGAAGCAGAGATAAAAATAGCACTTGTAATAGAATCTAGCCCTTGATCAGCTGGTGTTCGATGAGTGGAAAAACCCTGACAAGAAATCTACTTTGTCTAGAAAGTTTGTTAAGATATGTCCCTTTTCAAAAGTGGCCCTGGGTCAGTGGGCTCATCCCCCTAAGGTGGATGCCCCAATTTCTAGACTTTCAAAAGCCACAGCTCTGCCTGTGTCAGACGCTTCCATTCTTAGGGATTGGACTGATAGAAAACTTGAGGCTTTTCTAAAAGCCATCTTTGCTACTTCAGGCACATCCTTACATCCCTAATTCGCTGCTGCTTGGGTGAACAGGGCCATTGCTGTCTGGACAGAATATCTTACTGTAACTGTACGTCAGGGTGCTCCCACGGTTGACTTGTTGTGGCTTTTGTCCAGCATCTCTGAAGCTCAGTATTATGTTTCTGCAGCTATCTTTGATGCTATTAGTTTGTTTGCTAGGGTTTCTACCTTCTCTCTGGCTTAAGATCTGATCCGCGGACACCATCTCTAAGAAATTCTTACTTTCATTGCCCTTTTTGGGGATGTCCTTATTTGGGCCGGAGGTTAATGGCCTCATCAGTGAGGCCACTGGGGGCAAGTTCTTTTGTGGTCAAAACTCATTATCACCAGTAGTCTCTAAGGATGGTGACAGCGGCTATGTGTCCTGAGGAATTTCTTGATTCTCTGGACCTCCAGGATGCCTGAATATAGCCATCCATCCGGAGAGCTGGCAGTACCTCAGGTTTGCTTGTGACCAAGGGCACTTCCAGTTTTCTGCTCTTCCCTTTGGTCTGACTATGGCCCCCCAGATCTTCAATCGTATCCTGCGTGCTTTAGTTTCTGTCCTGCACAGGGACAGCATCAGAGTTACTCCATACATGGATGACTTTCTCTTGAAGGCCCCCTCTCCGGAAAGCCTTCATCAGCAGGTCCAAGACTGTATTCACGCTCTCACCCATCAAGCGTGAATACAGTCTTGGACAAGTGCGTGAACATGGACAAGTCGGATTTGATTCCATCTCAACTACTGTTTTTTTCTGGGTCTTCTATTCGACACCTTGAAGGGCATGGTGTTTCTCCCAGATGAGGTGGCTCACCAGATCACCAACAAGGTGTCTGCAGTCCTGGCTTGCAATCCAGTCCCTGCAAAGAAGTTAACCTCTCTATTGGGGAAGTTCATATCTACCATGGAGGCGGTTCCGTTTGCAATGGCTGACACGAGAGAACTTCAGAAGTTCATGATCCAGGTCTGCAAGGGTAAGACGAACCTCTCTACCTCTTCATGTTGACCTGAGTCTGTCGTGGTGGCCTGACCTCTCCAATCTCCTGAAGGGCAGGCCCTTCCTGGTATCCTTCTGGACAACGATGACAACTGATGCCAGCCTCTCCGGCTGGGGAGAGGTCTTGGGTCACCTGAACACCCAGGGTCGGTGGTCTGTGGAGGAATCTCTCCTTTCTGTCAACGTTCTGGAGCTTCGAGCGATATTTCATGCTTTCCGGTACTGGACATTCAATCTGGAAGGAGGTCCTGTTTGAGTCTAGTCTGTGGCTTACATCAACAAGCAAGGGGGAACAAGAAGTCTCACAGCTTGGTTAGAGGTCAAGGCTATCTTGTTTTGAGCAGAAAAACATGTTCCTGCTATATCCGCTGTTCATATTCCTGGCGTAGACAACGTTCTAGCACGCAGTGGATAGAGAGTCGGAACTGCATCGAGATGTGTTCAACCTCATTGTCCAGAAATAGGGACTTCCTTGCATCAACCTGATGGTGACCAGGCACCGGAATGTTCCATTGTTCTGCTCCCACCGGAGGGACCCGCTAGCTCTGGCAGTGGATGTCATGTTGGTTCCATGACCCTTCCTCTAGCATACATCTTTTCTCCCATTCCCATGCTTCAGAGTGTTGAGGAAACTGCATCTGGAGGGTTTTCTAGTAATTTTGATCGCTCCGTACTGGCCTTGTCAGGCATTGTTTCCGGAGCTCCTGGATCTCTCGGTAGCAGAGCCCTCTCGGCTTCCCTGCAGGCTGGATCTCCTTCTACAGGGTTATCTGTGGAAGGAGGATGTGGACTGTCTGGGTTTGACGGCATGGCGATTGAATCCTCAGTATTGATGAGGAAGGGTTTCTCTTCAGGAGTAGTGGCTACTATGCTTGGTGCTTGATAACCTGTTTCCTCTAAGGTATACCACAGAGTCTGGTATACCTTTCTCTCTTGGTGTCTGATAGCGATCTTGCATCCCAAGACTTTGACCTTCCTGCGGTCCTGTCCTTTTTGCAGGATGGGGTAGATAAGGGACTCAGCCTGAGTTCCTTAAAGGTTCAAGCTTCCGCACTCTCTGTTTTCTTTCAGAGACTCATTGCCATTATTCCAGACGTTAAGGTTTTCTTTCAGGGCATTCCTCATGCTCGCCCTGTCTTTAAGACCCTGCTCCCCAGTGGGATCTTAACTTGGTTTTGGGTGTACTTCAGCACCCTACCTTTGAGTCTTTGGCTGCTATTCCTCTCCGTCTGCTGACTTGGAAGATGGCCTTTCTCCTAGCGATAGTGTCTGTTCGCCAAGTCTTTGAGTTGCATGCCTTGTTTTGCAAACCACCCTTTTTGGTTTTTCACAAAGACAAGGCGGTTCTTTGCACGTCTCAAAAGTTTCTCCCGAAAGTGGTCTCGGTGTTCCACATCAATCAGATAATCATTGTACCTTCCATCTGTCCTGACTGTACTTCTGACAAGGCAAGTGATCTTCACTTGTTGGTTGTGGTGCAAGTCCTTTAGTCAGTCTGACGCGCTCTTTATCATTTGTGAGGGTCCCAGGGCAGGTAAACTGACATCCAAGGTTAATATTGCTTCCTTGATTAAGTCTACTATTCGTAAAGCCTACGAACTCAGGAAGAAGCCTGTTCCTTTTCGTGTCACGGCTCATTCCACCATGTCTATTGGGGCCTCTTGGGGCTATAAGAATCAGGCCTCAGCTGATCATTTGTGCAAGGCAGCCACTTGGTCATCTGTGCACACCTTCTCTAAACAGTATCATGTTGATGTTCTGGCGTCGGCCGATGACAGCTTTGGTAGGAAGATCCTAGAGGCAGTCTTGCCTGTTTAGGGTTTTTCCTTGTTACTCTTTCGTACTCCTTAACTGTTGAGCCTGGTTGGCTCTAGTTCTGTGTGCTGTGCTACAGTTCATGGTGTGTTATACTCCAGTTTTTACATCCCTTGACACTTCGTTATATTTGTTATAGAGCTGTTTTATGATATGATTGGTTCATATATGCTCTGGTGACTTTGGGGACTGGCTCCTGGTACTTGCCTTCATTCCTGCCTCAGGAAGCTCAATATTGGTACATCCCAAAGTTACCTGTAACCTAAATTGGACGACAGAAAAAAAAGGATTTTAGTCTTACCTGTTAAATCCTTTTCTCTTAGTCCATATAGGTTACAGCTCTCCCACCCTGTCAAGGGACCATGCTTGGTTCTCCTGACTGAACGTGAGAGTCATTTCGGGTTCATGCTCACAGGAGTCTTCTTTTCCCTTCTTGCTACCTAGTCAATAGTTAGCATTTCAAATCTTACTGGATGGGGATTGGCTGGTGACCAGCTAAGGAGAGAAGGAAGGCTCCACTCTGCACTTCTTTTCAAGAATTGTTCCTGCCTAATTAAAGAGGGGATCGCCTTCCCAAAGTTACTTGTAACCTATATGGACTAAGAGGAAAGGATTTAACAGGTAAGACTAAAATCCTCTTATGATCAGTGACCACAGCCTTTTAGAAAATCGGATTCACTTTTTGTCAATCCTGAGGGACCACATGTAGGCCAAGCTTTGTCTAACGTGACAGTGGCTTCTTGGATGAAGGAGACCATGTTCTCAAGAAGAATCCAGAACCCTTTTGGGTTACAGTGCATTCCACCAAGTATGTGGGTGCATCCTGGACCTACAACAATCAGGCATCTGCAGAGCAGCTGTTTAAGTATGGTTGAAATTTTGGTCAGCTGCTCCTACAGGCCATTGTATTTGTGTAGGTGTCCTTCCTGATATAATTTTCATGTTCTTCAGTTTGTAGTGTTGGTGTTTGTTGGCACTTGAGGTTCATGTTGTATCAGTTCTTTTCTGTTGGAACTGGTCTGTGTTTGGAGAGGTTTTTCCTCTTTCCCTCCATGTAATCTTGGTGATGCTTTGGGATACCCCATGGATCCTGTGTTCTTACTTACCAATAAATCTGTTTCTCTTAGTCTCCTGCAGAAAAACCCACTGAGCAGGGGGTTCCTCTTGGGTTTTCTGTTTGAGGATATTCCTTTTCTTGTCCCACTTCTGTTTCTTTGACTTTGCTATACATTAAAACTGAATGTGCCCTGCAGGGGTAAATTGGACAGGGAAAGGAGACTTCACCTCAGAGACCTATTTGTTTATGTGCCCTGTCCTCCAGGATGAGGGGACTTTAACAGAGAAAATTATTTATTGATAAGTACACAAAAATACCATTTTATCTTTCTCTGTAAATGGGAAGATTCTTGGACCTGCAGACACTCACCTCCTTAGATAAAGATCCCTTTGAGCTCCAGGGTGTGTGCTGTGCATTGCAGACAATGCATTGTGCATTTACCAGGCTCTCACAGTGTTATATTTGCTCTCCTGCAGGTGCCTTCCTTTCATCTTTCTGCCACACTATGTTGAATATATATATGTGCCCCTTAATTCATACTTCGTCCCATCCTAACTAATTCTGTAGTTCACTTTCTGCTCACTCTTTTCCTTATCTGATTTACATCTCCACTTTATAGCTATTGAATCCCCTCCCTCTATCAAACCCTTACCTCTTTTTTTTGTTTTTTATTTCTACTTCTGTATTTTTCTTTCTTTGCTCTCCTTTCTCTTTATCCTCCATCACCATTTTCTGTCTGCTTCACTTGTCTCTTTTCTCCCCTTTCTCCTTGTGCCCTCCCTGCTTTACAATAAATACCCTTGTCTGCACCTTACTCTATCTACAGAAGGGCAAACTGAGATGGGGTCTACTGGTGCCCAGAAACTCCTTTTGCTCTCTACTGCTTCCTATTTGGTCACAGAGACACAAACCTTTTGCAATTTAGTAATACTAAAATCAGATTCAGTAGCAGATATGTTTATACAGGTCTGTATGGAGAAGTGCAGATTTGTTTTGCTCTGGCTTTCTGTTTAGGCTTTGGACTAATCCTAACCCCTTAAGGTCCAAGGCCGTGCCAGGACCGTCACGGCTGTCCGGCACTTAAGGACCAGTGATGGTCCTGGCATATAATGTAATTCAGGGCTCTCCGCACCACTCGGGAAGCCCTGAATTGGATAAAAAAAAAAAAATTACCCGTGGTCCTTAAATGCCGGCTGCGCATGCGTGTGCTGGTCCTTAATGGGTTAAGGAGCTTGGAGAACTCCCTCATTTCTTGCTGCTATCTATATTTATTCACATGGGTTCTCAATTTATATCTATAAATTATATGTATAAGCTAATGAGAGTTTTTTTTTTTTTTCTGGCCATGTTTTTACAGGTAGCTGTAACCTAAATCCCTCCACTGTTGTTGCATTATAATTCCCATTATCCTTAGCTGGTCATTAGCCATCTGAGGGTTATGGGAACTGTAGTCCAACAACATCTGGGGGAACACAAATTCCCCATTCCTAGACAAATGTAGGCAGATGGCCTTTTTTGCCAAAATACAAAAATAAGTCTAGGCATCATTATTGTTCCTTTTCTTATAATTTTTAGAAACCCTTCTCTGGGAATACCACTTTTTCCTAAGACACAACAGCCTTAGCATGAATAATTTTCATCTGTAAATTTAACCCTTTAAGACATTGCTCCTCAATGTTGTGGACACCCCTCTGGCACTCACACTGTTAAATGTACAGCTAAAAAGTAGAAGAGGGAATCCAGAATCCAATAAGATGCTCTCACCAGCACTCATTTTTGCAAGTTATTCCTCCTGATTTATAAATGACTGCTTAAACGGACAAAATGGGGTTAATTGCACCACAGGAAAAGCCAAGTGATTCACTGGGGATGTCTCTAACATCCACTTAATTAAATTATACTAACAAAAGAAGCACATCATTGTATGTACAAGAAGAGGCAAGGGAATGGGGAGATATCCCACTGTCCACTGGTTATCTATTATTTATCATCAAAAATTTATAAAGGACCAGCCCTACATTAGTTGACGAGACGTTTTAAAGTTACTGTAATAGCAGCTTTGGGAAAGTGAGGTATTGAGTGTGTTTATTTGAATAGATAGGCTCTTGAATGTGTGAAAGCTAGGGGAGATTCTGGACTGTGGCAGTGAGTTCCAGAGAGAGAGGAGCTATTCTTGGAGTCGAGAGCATGCCTGGGAACTTCTATGTTGGGGCTGTCCAGAGGAGAGCCCTCTGGTGCCGATGAGGGGAGAGAAACGACACGTTTTGTGTATAAAAGGGGCAGGGCTTAATCATGAGTGGGGGCAGGACTTCTAAAACAAAAGAAAAAATAGCTTTTTTTGGGGAAGGAGGAAAAGAGGGCGGGGAGTGGGAGAAACAGGGTAGGATTGAGCACAAGTGGGCAGAGTTTCATCAGAAACTCCCCATATCTGGAGAATAAGACTCTGCCCTGGAGACCCGGTAATTCAATGTCAAAACCGGAGAGTTCCCAGCTATGGTCGAGAGTGATGTAGTGGTATGGGGGAAGAAAGCTGAAGAGCATTTACTGAGCATAAGGGGCAGTCTGGTGTGTATTTAGAAATGGATACAGATATATATGGGGGAGGGCTCTGTAGGTGAATACCAAGATTTTAAATGTAATCCTTGCAGACACAGAGAGCAAATGTAGCACCTTACAGAGTGGGGCTGAAGAGTACATGTGACAATTGAGATTAATTATCCTAGCAGTAATATGCAATATGGATTGAAGTGGTGAACTGAAAGGCCACCAGGAAGGTGTTTCAAGCCTACAGTGTGTGGTAGTGTGCTGTGTAAGAAAAGGTCTCATTCTAGAGATGTTCCAGAATTGAAAGTGATAAGAATTTGTGGGAGAGTATTTGAACAGTGAAGAAAGTTGAAAATGATTGTAGGCAACGGACTTGAGTGCTAGGCGCTATAGTGGAGTTGTTCACATGAATGGTTATATTGGGTATGGGTATAGTAGCATGAGAATATAAGTTTCATTTAGGTGGCATTGGGACACCTATCAGGAAACTCTGGTTAAGCAATTGGTGACACGCAAAACTGGGACGGGTGATGTATTGATGTGAAGGACGCAAGAAATTGCTCAGTTGTTCACATCAATGTGAGTTCTGTTTTTAAGATACACAGCTGATATAGAAATAGTCTTGATGCTTCAGTTAGTAGTTCTGCTTACAGAAGTCAATGGAATGGATAAACCACACGAAGGACCACCCACTATGTGCTACTGGGTAGTTACCTGACGACTGAGCATTTTACATGTCATAGAGGATCTGAACTTTGGGTGCAGTGCCAGTGCTGTCTATGTAAAAAAGGGGGTATCTCCCATAACATTAACTCTATGGCTGCACAGATATGAATTAAATAAAAACACCCAGCTTGTCTATAAGAATTTAACATAAACACCTCCTATAGTTATAAGATATGAGTACTGTATTTGCTGGGTGTAGTGCCAGTGCTATCTATGTAAAATGGTGGGAATCTCCAATAACATTAGCTCTATGGTTGCACAGATATGAATTAAATAAAAACACCCAGCTTGTCTATAAGAATTTAACATAAACACCTCCTATAATTATAAGATATGAGTACTGGAATATTAGGTAACCCCCCCCACAAAATGCTGAATATATGACGTACATATCTGTGTGTATGTCCCTCACTTGAACGTTTTCCCTCCCTTCAGCTCCTTGTTATTTCATGTCCCCCTCCATTTCTTGATTTTCCCCATTTCATGCTACCTGTCTTCCTTGCTCTACCTTATTGCTTGTATTTCCAAGTGGCAGAATTGTTGAAGTGAGGAGTGACAGGCAACATTTTTATATTCGCTGCTCACCTCCATGCTGACATACCACATAATTTTCAGGTCCTTTCAGGTCATAACATTTGGAATTACACAAAGGATGGTAATACCGCACCATTCTCCATTTTAATGGATTAGCTAGATGTTGTTAATGTTGGTTACATAAGTTGCATTTGCTGATGGTCTCAGCTCCCTATAATGAAACATTTTTCTGCAGCAGATGTTGGATGATTTTAATCATCTTTGATGTACCAGCATATTTTTCAGTGCAATAAAATAAAGAACAGATTTTGATGGCTCAGCACATGCTATTTGCTATTAGCCATGAAACCTTTCAAGCAAACAATGAAATTAATGTGCAGAAGCGTACTCCTATTTATTAAAGAAATAAGCATATTTCTCTTTTTTTGCAGATAAAAAAACAGTGTATGTCTTAGTAACATCTTTGATGGAAGAAGTCAAATGAAACTGGAATGTTGCTATAACAATTCCTGCACTTTAATGCAGAGGATGTTACTACCCCTGCTTCTCTCTGGTTAAAAGCTGGTAAACTAACCCCCACACAAGACCTCTATGTATTAGAAATGGTACATGCAAGCTTGTTGGAGCATTGTATTCAGAAAACTATGCAATAGGTAAAATAGGGTTAGACTAAATAAAAATTATAAATATTTACCAACATTCAGGGCCGTTATAACAAAAGGGTGAAGTAGGAAGCTGCACAGCGCCCACTGGTGAAAGGGACCCCCTCCCACCAGTCAAGGAAAAACTTTAATTGACCTATAAGACAGTTTGGAAGCCTCTGTGCTGCCCTCTCCCTGGTGATCTGATGCACATAGTACAGTCTGATCAATGTGTAAAGCCAGACTTGAGAACACAGGATTGCGCAGGGTACATGTTGGTATTTTTTGACCTGGAGTAAATGTAAGTGCATAGCATTGAGTGAACCTAGGTATGGGAAAACCCATATTTTATTGAATGCAAAGTCATAATTGTGTAATGCTACTATTACTGTTAGTACTCACTTTTTACCAGTTTAGGAAAACCAGCTTGAATATTATTTCACTCCATAGGGCTCCATAACATTGCACAGCAAGACCTCTCTTTGCCCAGGGCCTGGTGGTGCTTTAACGCTTTGAGTGCCAGTGGGGTATCCAATGTGTCCCGTTGGATACCCCTCTGGCACTCAAAGGGTTAAAAAAAACTTGCCTGTGTTTAGCATTAGTATAAAAAGTCCATATTTTGTAGTATATTTCTTACAGACTAAAGCACTGACATTTCCACTATTGAGAGATGCCTTAATCAGAAGTTATTACAGAATGGTGTCTAAATGATTAGCCAAGGGAATTCATACTGACAACTCTCCTCTGTGTGAGCCAATCAAGCTGTGTTATTTGCTTGGACACATTTTCCAGAAATAAATGTTATGAGGTCTGCAAAGTATTGGTATAAAGGTCTCCAATGCTTTATAAAGCAAAGGGTTAACATTCACATTTGAATCAGCATACATATTTTGTTTTTTACATTTGGTGCAGTTGGCTTATCTCAGGATAGCGCCACTTGTGTCTTTAACCCTCTGAATGCCAGAGGGGTATGGAATGCATTGCAAAGCAATGCATTCCGTACCCCTCTGGCACACAAAGGGTTATACATAAGCTCCATGTAGGCTGACCAAACGTCACCATTAACCTTTAATCTGCTTCATGAGGTTTAACAGATTACTTATCTGATGACAAAAATCATGTAGTGTTAGAAATTGTGCTTCTGAAGTAGTAAGTATTGGGAGCATACTGCCACCTAGCACATATCTGTATACAGAAGACCTCTCCCTAAAATGCCAAAGTTTTAATTCATGTCTTTTGTATATGTTAATTGTTCCTGGATTCATAAACAAAAAGTAAAATGTTTTTGTTACCTTACTCTTTATATCTTGCAAACACAGATAGGTTGAACCCTCTTCATGTGCTATTGGGGGAACTTTAAGTACTAACCTTTTCTTAAATTTAAGTAGAGCTTTCTTAACCCTTTAAGAACCTTAAAAGGTTAAAGAGGAAGTAAAGAGTTGCAAGAAGTATATGTTCCTACTAAAGGCCATGCTGAAAATGTTTATTGTGTATCTGGAAAACCTTTATGAACCCTTTGAGTGCCAGAGGGGTACTCAACACATTGTGTTCCCCTCTGGCACTCAAAGAGTTAACAACTTCATAAAAATAAGAGGATAACATTGAATAAAACACTTTCCCCATAACTGACAAGTATTTTAACATGACTGTATGCTAAGTATTGTGCTCACAAAAGGAATGCAGATAAGCACATTTGGCCTCTTTACAATGAGGTATGTTCAGACATTGTAGAGGAAGCAGAAGCATCTTGACATTTTTACTGCTCTGGACAGTACATCATAAAAAAACGAATGGTCACTCTAAGCTACAGGTTCAAGGATGGGCTGTTTCAGTGAATCACAGATTTTGCTGGGGAAGTCATTAGTTGGGAGCATCAATATCAGGTTGGACTAAAAATGAGACAGACTGTCACAGTAGTTCACTGAGTGGTGGTGGAATCTGATGAAGAATGAAACATGTAGGTTTGAACTGTTGAGGGACACCACAGTAATGGGTAAGTAGAAGGCTGAGGTGGCTCATTGGAAGTTTCAGTTGGCAGTTGTCTTTCCCGGTGAAGGAGTGCACTGAAGTAAGTACTGAGGAGGTGTTCTGGATTCAAACGGTACTTTATTCTTTACTAGTTTTAAAGCCTGTGTACAGGGGCCAACACTGGTGGCGCTGCAGTCATTTAGATACCTGGCCCCAGGAAGGTGCGCAGAGAGGACTCGGTCTGAATTCAGAGCTCCCAGCTCCTTATCAGCCGTTGCGCAGGCAGTCAGTACTGCACATGATGGCTTCTGACAAAGATCCCTAGCGAATTATAATATAGGATTTCCCCCAGCAGCTTGTTATCACCCCGGAAAATAGCTTTTGTCTCTCTCTTTCTCTCTCTACGTGCCAGCAGCAACTATTGTCTGTCAACTCAAATTGCTGACTTTATTTACCATACAGCTAGTTCACTAGATCATCCTTTCCCTTTCAGTTCTCTTTTTTCATAATGTAAAACAAGCAAACTTTTTTTTAATGCACATCAGCTGGAGAGCCATAAGAAAGGACTCTGCAACATCATGTTACTCTGTAGCAGAAGAAAAATTAGAAGCTAGAAACTCATTGATCTATTTACTCAAAATGTAAGTAAAAATTTTGAAACTGGAACGAACCTTACTCCTACTGGCCCTATGATATTGAAATCCACAGTAAACCTTTAGATCTCTAAAGGTTGCAAAATAAAATATGCATTAATATTTTCCATTTTCAATCACATTTTTGTCTTAACTATAAAAAAAAAATGGAAATAAACAAGTCCTCTATAAACATCAATGAAAAATAAACATTCAACATGTAATACCTCAAGTGATTATTCTGCATATACTTTCAATGATTAATTAGCAAATTTGCTAAATGACACATGAATTTTGTATAATGATAGAATGAAAACATATATATTTGAAATACATGAAAAATGCACGTAATATAGGAATCCTTAAACTCGTCGTAATTATATGGTGGATTTTTTTTCTTTTTGAATCCTTTTGGAGTTTTGAAAAATGTTCCAAAATGACCCCAAAGTGAGACTATGGGAAGCCCAAGGGAGGCATCCGAAGATCAGCTACCTTCCTTGGGATGTATCAGACTTGGGAAACCAGGAAACAATGGTTCCCTGCCTTATCCCCCATGGGCTCGGGCACCCTCCTCACAACCCACAGTTAACCCCTTCATTGTCAGATTACAGTGATTCGGATGCTCAGACAATGGAAGGGTTAGCAACCATGTTTAGTAAAAAAAAATAAACACACCTAATCACCCCATATAGAGAAATGGTTAACTCCTCTGTTGCAGGACTGCAGTGATTTCACTGCTCCAGCAACAGAGGGGTTAACCATGGTAAGTGGTGGGAAAAAGGCAACCCACCAGCTGACCCCATTAAAAACAAATTAAAAAATATATGGGGTCCAGTCACCCCATATTATTTTTCAGTGTAGAACCATAAAATGAGAACCAAAGGACCCTCACTAATTAAAAAATGAAAACCTGGAAGGGTTCCCTGGGACCCCTTCAACCTCCCATCTCTCCATGGTGTGTCAGAGGTCCAGCAGTGTCCGAAATCCCCTGGTTCTCCACATCAATCAATCATCTAAAGAAATAAAAAAAGCCCTAGGATATTGCTGCCACACTTTCGACTAAAATGAAATAAAAAAGTAAACACATACAACCCCTTCCCCCAGCTAATCCTGCCTGGGCTAACGCCAGGCTAGTATAACAAAACAAAACAATAAAAAAATAAACAGGTATTGGCTTTTATACAGCCAATGTTTACATGTTTTTGCTACTCTCTGATTGGTTGGGAGGTGGGGTTACTTGGGACAGGGAACATGCTTATAATAACCTCAGATCCCTTCCTATCAAGAACGAGGGGAAGACGTCAAGCTTGTGCAATATGTGACTCCTTCCTCAGTCATTTCAGAGAAGTATTATGCATGCTTGACACTCTCTCTTCATTCTGGATTGGCTGGCAGTTGAGGTTACACTAGGGCATATTGTGTGCCCTGTGTAACTGCCTTCCAGCCAGAGGGTGGGTAAAAATTAAACTGGTATTGTCTTTTTTTTCCTCATTTAATTCAATGGCTTTCATTTTTTTCATTAGGTTTTAATTTTTCATACATTAATATGGAGTATTAAAGTAATTCATTGTATTTTCTACATTGAAAAAAGTGGGGTGAATGTACAGAACAATATTGAAAATTATGACAGATGGCTTCAATGCAGATAGGTTGTTGATCTAGGGAACTATATGACTGCCATTTGGAGTCAGGAAGGAATTTTTTACCTACTTCGGGCTAAATTGGAAATGGCTTCAGGGTTTTTAGTTTTTTTTTTTTTTTTTCCTTGCTCTGGATCAACAGGGGTTTTTTGGCATGGGCTGGACTTGATGGGCACGTCTTTTTTTCAGCCTCGTCAACTATGTTACTCTAAATATTCATATAATTCTTTAAAAGAGGCAACAGATGTTTTTATTGAGAAAATGTCTTTTCACCTCCCATGATCCCCTTTACTTCTAAAGCTATCCATCCTGGTCTGCTCTGAATGTAGAGATAGGGGGATAATGTGATTCCCCCAAATGTTTATGGAAGGTCATTTGGACCTTATATCTAACTTTTCATTTTACAAAGTTTAATCCCTGCATCCCCAGACCGGCTGGAACGCATTGCTTGTAATACGTTCCCAGCCAATCCGGCAATGGAGGAGTAAATGCTGGGCCTGGTTAGACTAATGGGGGTGGTAGGGTAGTGTATGTGTAATTGTTTGCTTAGTTACCAGACAGTCTGCAATATATTTTGACAGTAATGTGTTGCAAGCTGCCTGGCATCAGAGAGGTTAAGAGGGACTTGTCTGAGTGTGCATATCATTGTTGGGGGCATATAGAGCCACTGGGGTGGGACTATGGACTTTGTAGGCCAGATAGGCATTTCCTAGGCTCTGTAGCCCTGAGCTTCTGAGATAAAAGACAGGTCTGGCTAGGCTAAGGAGCCTAGAAAAGGTCATTCTGCTTGTAAGTAATGACGGACTAGCTGTTTGCAGTGCTATTTTGTCATGTATGTTGAATTGGAAAATTTAGCATACATATTGTTCAGTGTGTAATTGCAGCAGTAGGAGGAAGGCTTGTAGGAAAAAAAGTTGTTTTTCTGTACTTTTGCTGGCTGAGTTTCCACATTAATGAAATGGGATCTAGGCATTAGTAAGGTTAGGTTTTTGGGGTTTATGATTACGTTAATCTGCCACCTGTAGTATGTGCTGCAACTGCCTAACACCTATGCCAAAAACAAATGACATCAAGAAATGTCTGGTTTGTGCCCCTCTGCCTCTTGTTTTATACTACAATAAAGCACGAGGAAAATTTGAGATAAATCCTTCCATTTTCCTGTACATGCTATAGGGGCCACGTTTGGGCTTGATCATGTTAGATGCATGCGCAGGAGGAGTTGTACGAGATGGTATACAATAAAGCTGTTTTTACATAAGCAAAAGTGCAGGCGCAGGATTCTCAAATGTAAAAATAAACACAGCAAAGTGCTACTATCTCAGATTTGCACAATCCCCTTTGGTAGCATATTGCTCCATTTAACACAAACATAGAACCTGACGGCAGATAAGAACCATTCGGCCCATCTAGTCTGCCCATTTTCCTACTGTAAAAACCTCAAACCTTTTTTGGTCCTTGGTATTTTCTTATGTTAACCCCTTAAGGACCGGGAAAATCTGAGGTGGATTTCACTTAAGGACCAGAGCAATTCTGACCTTTTTGACTATGTCTTTGTTCAAAAGTGTTTTCCCTCTAAGTACTTTATTTTACCCAAGAAAATGATATACTGTTTTTTTATGCACAAATAGGCTTTCTTTTGATACCACACTTATATGGCTATCCCACCATTTATTTTAGTAAAATTAAAGAAAACTGTAAAAAAAATTGTAAAACAAACACCATTTTCCTCTGTGTCCAATCCACGGCTTGCTGGGTTATTGGCTCTGCCCTCCAGCTGGTAGGACCAAATCAAAATCTTTAAATCTAGTGTGTTCCCTCTCCTCTGCAGTTATTTTGGTCCTACCCAGCTGGAGGACGGAGGTGCATGCCTCTCTCTCTCTCTCCCTCTCCTACTGTTAAGGACTTACATTGCCTGACTCCGATGCGGCCTGCCTAATCACGGGGCACATAAGCAAGAAACATACCGAATCACGAATGTTATCTCAAGCATTGGGCGCATCCACAGCTTCTCTTAGGAGCCTGGCAATCTGCGCAGCAATATGCCATCTCCTATCTGGATCCGGAACGCCAACACGTCAGCGTGCGTCTGCTTAATGAACCTGGAACAGGAAGGACGTACCATTCTATCCGGTCTAGAAGTTTTAAAAGACGGGCTGTGCTGATGGCGTCCAGGTATGTCCAGTGGTTTGGTTGAGTCAGTTAGCTGTATTAATAATTACCCTGTTATGATAGTTTAATAACATTAATACTAGGCTGTCCTTCTTATCACCTGTACTAGAGCCGTTTTGTTTTCAGTATCACTATGTCCTCTTCTAAAGAAACTAAGGCAGAGAAGTCAAAGGCTTCTGAACCCTCCAAGGAACCTAAAGAACCACCTAAGGTTACGGCATGTGCAGGGTGTGAGCAGGCACTTCCCTTAAATGACCCAGCAAAACTTTGCCCAGCATGCCTACAACTGGCAGCAGGTGGATATGTGCCGGTGCAGTTCCAGGACTTCTTATCCTGGATGAAAACATCAATGCAGGACACCTTCTCCACCATGCAAGAGGCAGTGAGAAAGCGTCCCAGAGCATCCGATCCTGATGAAGGTCCTTCTGGTGCCTATGAGGAATATGATGACAACCTTATGGATCTGGACTCGGCAGCCTCCTCTGCAGAGGAAGGTGAACTAACAGATGATACGGGCAGCTTTAGTCTGGATAACATGGATACACTTGTGAAGACTGTGAGGAAAACTCTAGGTCTGGCTGAGATCCAGAAAGATTTAAACATCATGGACACCATATTTGTGCTGTATACCCCCAGTTTCCTGTTCATAGTTCAATACAGGAAATTATACAGAAAGAATGGAAACAGACGGACAAGAGAAGTACCACCTCCAGACGGTTCCAGCGTATGTACCCATTTGCAGATGAAGAGACAGCATCATGGCATACACCAATGAAAGTGGATGCAGCAATTGTGCAGACCTCAAGGAGAACCACTATTCTGTTAGAGGATGTTACCACACTTAGAAATCTCATGGAGAAAAGAGCTGATAGTGTGCTAAAGAAACAATTTTCCACTACCGGGCAAAATCTGAAAATAGCCAGAGCCATGGCTTCTACATTCCATACGCTACGCATATGGCTCGCGGAAGCAGAGGAAAACAATCAAATTGTCAGTATCAAGAGCAAGAATCCTCAAAGAATTATCCATTGTGAAAAATGCTCTAAACTATTCACGTGATACCTCACTGGACAACATTCGCCTGCTAGCCAGATCATCATCATTATCTATTACTGCCAGACAGGCATTATGGGGGTTGAAGCATGGGAAGCCGACACATCCTCAAAAAATTGATTGGTCTCCCTGTCATTCATGGGATCCAGATTATTTGGGGACCAACTGGAGGACATCATTAAAAGGTCTTCCCTTGGAAAAAGCCTCTTCTTACCTCAGGATAAGAAACCCAGAAGATCTCCAGTATGAACGGGTCAGTTTCACTGCCAATCCTTTCGAGACGCCCGGAGTTGTCAACCTGGAAGAGGATATGATCACAGGAAAAGAGGGGCCCCAAACTCCCAGAGGTCTGGAAATCGAAAGGATTTCCAGAAGAGGGGCCAGTTTCCTCAATGAAACCAAGCATTCCCCTTATCCTCCAGTGTGGGGCAGACTGGAGGACTTCCAACAACACTGGTCACAGATCCATCCAGACAGATGGAAGATGGAAGTAATACAGAAGGGGTATTCACTGGACTTCCAATCTGCCCCCCTTCTGAATCATTTCCAAACTTCTATCTTGAAGCAGAAGTTAAGGAGCAGGCAAATGAGCACTACAGACCGATCTGGTGATTGAAGAAGTTCCAGCTCACCAGAAATACAGAGGCTTTTATTCCACTCTTTTTTACACTATCAAGCCTTCAGGCGAACGTCGGCTCATTTTGGATCTGAAAAACTCAATGCCTTCCTTGCAGTACAGCACTTCAAGATGGAAACGGTTGCATCTACTCTGAAACTCATACAACCAAAAGCTTACATGATAAAAATCGACCTAACAGATGTTTACTATCATGTTCCAATCAGACAGTAGCATCGATGTTACCTCAGATTCCACATATTCTGCACTCACTACCAGTATCGGGTCCCCCCATTTGGACTGGCATCGACCCCACAAGTCTTTACAAAGATTATGTCCAATGTGATGGCATACCTACGGCAACATCATCACATAAGATGGATCCCGTACTTAGACGATATATTGATAATAGTCATCGCTCCAGTCAGCAGTGACAAGCACAAACATCTGTGTTGCCCTGTTAATCTTTGGGCTGGATCATCAACCACGAAAAAAGTTCATTGACTTCCACACAGAAACTGGTGTTCATGGGAACTCGTTTCGACACCCAAGACAGACAGGCATTTCTGTCAGCAGACAGACAACAGCAAATCCTCCACAACGTACGCAGGTTTCTCCAACAACACTCACAAACAGCAAAAGCCTTCTCCAGATTACTGGGCCACCTGACATCAGCATGCCAGATCCTTCCTTGGGCAACAGTTCACATTCGCCTAACTCAGTCCAATTACCTGAACTACTACAAAAAAACAACCTGCAAACTTCTTCCAGCAGATCCCCATCTTCAGGACAACCAAAAGGGAACTAGCCTGGTGGACGCGGCCGCTCAATCTGACAAAAGGCAGTCCTCTCACGGAACACAGATGCAAGCAGCCAAGGCTGGGGAGGCATATGGGAGAACAACACTGTCCAGGGCACATGGAAAAATTATGCCTTGCCTTCCACGGCAACCCACCCAAGGTTATATTGGTATGTGTATCGATTCCTTTAATTATACACTATAGCTACTGGTCTGTACTGCAGTATATTGCTATCTCTAACCTCACATATTTTTCAGCTTGGGCAACCATATAACTGCAGAGGAGAGAGGGAACACACTAGATTTAAAGATTTTGATTTGGTTCTACCATCTGGAGGGCGGAGCCAATAACCCAGTATGCCATGGAAGGGCACAGAGGAAAAACAAATATCGGTGAGTAAATTTCACCTTTTTTTTTTTTTCCCTCTTGGGATCATTTGGGCACAATGGGTTACAATTTTATGGAGACTGCATGAAATGTATGACCAGTCAGTCATACCTACAAAATGGGTAATTTTAAGTGGGCACTGTCCCCCCTGGGTGAAAATCCCCATGTTCCTTTTTCTCACCCTATTTTGCCAGTTTTTATTGATGATATTTGGCGGTGTGTATAAATGTATTACACGGCTCCACAACAATCAAACTCCCTATTTTGTTAATTCAAATGTTTTTTTTTTTAATAAAATTTTTATTTAAAAAAAAAAAAAAAAAAAATTGATTTTAGCAGGTCAAAAATTGACCTGCATTCAGCCAGCCTCCAACACAGCAGCTGCTGATTTTTTTTTTTTTTTTTAACCAGTAGGTGTCTCCTCTCTGCTCCTTGCTTTGATCGTAAGGGACATACATGCATAGGGGAGACACAGAGACAGTGTGCAAATCACACTGTATCAGTCATTCCAAATGCCGGTACATGTATCACAGTCTCCCTTTGAGGCCTAAGTGATCCTGTGCTCTTACCTCTTTATGGCCACCGGCTGGCATGGCCTCCAGCCACTTCCTCATTGCTATAGTCATGTTTCAGGCACTGGCACTGACGCCTGTTTATGGGCCTATTCTGTTGGGCCTAATTGGGCCCCGTCTTCTACTGCCTTCTAAACCTCATTGAGGCTAGGACTTGTTGCCCTTCGTGGTGTTCCTGTGTGCATCTAGTTTGTTCCTCTGACCCTTGCTTGTCTTACGTTGTCTCCTGGTGTTCGATCCTTGGCTTGTTTGACTACTCGCTCCGGTTGTGACCTTGGCTGTGGCTGACTTCCTGATCCGTGTATGACTCTGGCTTGTCCGACTACCCGCTCCGTGCTGACCTTTGCTGTGGCTGACTACCCGATCCGGTTCCTGACCGTGGCCTGTCTGACTGACACTCCGTTTATGCCTCGCTCCTGTCTGACTACCACTAGGCCGATCCAGGGCGCGCTCCTTTACCTCCGCTTGGTGCCTTCCGTTTGCCTCCGGGCAGGTAGTGCAACTTAGTCTCACTCCTGGGCACTTGCCTCTTACGCTTACCTATTGCCTGGCTTAGCACTTGCTGCGCTACCTACACTCTGTGTGTCCTAGTTGCCTTCGGTAAGATAGAGTGCAGCTTGTCTCGCTCCTTGCCTCAGTAGTGCACTCCTGTCTGGCTGCATCTATCTAAGCACCTACTCTGCTGCTTCGAGTGGTGCTACCAGTTACGCTATTGGTATCGGTGGTCTATTCACGCTCTGTGCCTCAGCTGGGTATGCTCCTGTACTAGTCTTATCATTCCTTCTTGTTGTGGTAGAGCCAAGTCTGGTTCTAAGACTCCGTACAATAAACCTACGTTGGTTCAGTGTCAGCTCCTGGGTAGTGGACTAGACACTGTCCTCACGTCTATCTCCCCTCTGACTGAGGTAGTGTTCATTATTACTACTAGTATTCTTATTATCTATTGCTCAATAAACTGGTTTAAATTCACTTGTACTGTTTTGTGTGTTTCTTTACTGAGAGTCCGTGACAACGTGATCGCCGCTGCAGCTATCACACGACCCGGCACTAGTGAAAGTAGCTGAGACTGAACGCTCCGGTACTGGAGCACTCAGTCCCAGTCTGGAATTAATTATAGCAGCGTGCATGGAGGTGCACTGCTATCATTTAACCCATGACGGTCCAGGACCTTCATGGGTCCTTAAGTGTATTCTACCCATGACGGTCCTTAACTGGTTAAGGACAGCTTTATGCCTATCCCATGCATGCATAAATTCTGTCACTGTATTATAGAAACATAGAATCAAAGACAACGACTGATGCACTGCCTGGAACATGGATATAGTGTTATACTTTGCTGAAACTTTCTCCACTCCTGTACTTCTGCTCACAGGGTAATATAGAAAAGAAGATATAGGGTCCAGGAAAAATGTATGAGGGGACGATGCACTAAAGTGTGATAAACAGTAATTTCCACACAGTGACTGAACTTTCCAGTTTCTATGGCGAAGTCTACTGCGCAGGGCTGGAGAGATCTAATGCATATGCTCCATACAAAAACAAAGGAATTGGAGAGGTTATCACACTGGAGAACTTATTACATCTTTATCATACCTTAATGCAGGGCTGTCCAAGTTCAGTCCTCAAGGGCCACCAACAGGCCAGGATGTAAGGATTTCTCTGATTAAGCACAGGTGAGTTAATCAGTGACTCGTTCATTTTAACTGGCTCACCTGTGCTTAATCAGTGAAATCTTTACATCCTGCCCTGTTGGTGACCCTTGAGGACTGAACTTGGACAGCCCTGCCTTAATGCATAACCCTTTAGGTTTCATAACCAGTTAATAATCAGAAAAAGAATTAAAGACAGATGCTCAGTAAAACCCCCTACCCCAGTTATGAGATTACATTGTTGCAGTGTTGTTTACAAATTTATATTAATTAACCCCAGCAGAATTGTTATTTATAAAGCTGGAGTTACAGAAAATACAATTTGATCTACCCATCAATTCTGTTATTAAACCAAAGTATAAAAGTATCGCAAGTATATAAACTAAGTTCTGTATAACACTAGTAGATGTATGCCTCTTTACATTTAAACGGTTGGGGCCAGAGAGGTATCCAGTGCATTGCTTTGGAAGTCAAATGATTAAACTATAATTAACTTATATAGCTACCAGTGGTAAAACTATTACAGAAGCAAATGTGTTATTATAGCTTTTATTATTTTAGTTGTAATTATTAACCTTATTATCCACCTTGGCTTTATTTTTTCTTTTAAGGGATAGTATTGTTTCAAAATAAAAGCAGCTCCAATTAATCTTCATTGTATTTGGGCCATGGAAAATGTGATTTCAGTACTGTCAGAGTTGTAGTTCAAGAGTAACTATCTTTTACCTAGTGTTAGCCACCTCCCCTCAGATGTGAAATCTGGTCCACAGACCAGGCAGCCGACAGCAAGGGACAATCTTCTTACTGTGAGAACAATGAAAGCCCCTCCCCCCCTTGACAGGTTTTTCAGGGTTTTCCCTTATGCTAATTGAAGATTGTCCCTCGCTGCAAGCCATCTGAACACCATCTTTCTGTTCTGAGTTGAGCAGTGTAACATCAGTAAAAGGGGCAGGAGGGGGATATCATCAATTACTCTTGCACTACAACTCTGACAGTATTGAAATAATACTCTCCATGACCCAAATACTATGAAAAATAATTGGAGCTGCTTTTATTTTGAAACATTACTATCTCTTTAATTCTGTGAATTTATCTTGAATCTGCTCTTTCAGGTCTTCTCTTCAATCCACCTTCACTGATGTGAACTCCCACACCATATAATATGTAAAAATAGCTTGCAACTCTCCTGTATCTGCATGGGAGTATAAGAATTTGTCTGTGTTCACTCTGCTTACTCTATATTTTCTGTTCAGCTACTACCACACACAAATGGAAAACAAGAGACTCACATACGCTATTTTATACACACACTATATATATATATATATATACTAAAGGGAATTAGAGCTATTCTGGAGCAAATTAATTGCACCATGGGGAGGAAATAAGATAAATTAAATTTCATTTGTTTAAATGGGGATTTTAAACCCTTGAACACTAGAGGTCTTGCGCGCATTGCTTTGTTCCCTCCTCTAATGTCCCAGGAAGTAAAGCCTCATTAAAATTAAAGGTAATTTCTATTATTGTGCCATTGGTTTACCCCTTCATTGCCCTAGATCTTCTCTGTATTTCACCCTCATTAGATTCCTAAGATCCTTTCAAGTAACGTTGTGTTCCTGACTGATTTTACAGACGGCTAAGGGTACTCATAGCTAAAAGTAGGAGGAAGTAGGAGGAAGAAAAGACCTGAAAAAGCAGATTCAATATGCACAGAATTAAAGGAATTAAAGACAGCAAGTTAAATTCATATATACTGCTAAAATTATAAATGTTAAAATATAATAACATTCCTTTAAAGGGATATCAATACTTTGTTTCAAGAAGGTTTAATATTATACTTATTAAAAAAATAAAGCAGAGGATCTACGTCTTGTTAATATAAGTTTTATAGTTTTCCTGTAATATCCTTCTAAAGTTTCCCCCGCCTGCCCCTTTAGTCACGTCAACACTCTAGCTGACAGACTTGTATTCTGGTCCCAGGACCGGACGGCTCATCTGCAGAGCCGGAATAGCATGGCATATAAAAAGACTCTTCATGAGAACGGTCTAAAAAAGTGTGCCTGGTTTGAGTGTAATATCATTTATAATTCAATAACATTTTATTGAAACCTTGTTTCAAATATAAATTACATGATGATGATAATCTATTTAAAATAAATATCTAGTCAGTGTCTGCTTAGCACAATCATTATCAGAATACATCACTAACCCATCCTGGGTTTGTTTTGTGCCTCAACACACTAAAATTACCTCACAGAATTTTCTTCATTGCAAAGATTTGGAAATTGTATGAATACACCTGCATGAAGAGTAATCAGTAGGTCTCCTGGCACAATTTTCTTGTGCTTTACTTCCAGGGTTGCTTGTATAAGGTTTCCTACTGATAATGATAAGATTACATGCCTAGCAGAGACATGAGTAAAAAAAATAATGCTAGGCATATAATTCTCTTATTAAATATTTTCTCACACCCCCTCTTTTACTCATGAAGGGACAAACATCTCCTAGTCAATAACCCTCTAAAACAGCGATGGACAAGGTGAGTCCCTCCAACTGCTGTCAGACTACATATTCCATCATGAATCTTGTAGTGTGACAGAAGCTGGAGGGCCACATGTTGTCCACCACTGCTTTAAAAGTTAACTCCACTGCAAACAATATTTACAATCCTAGTTATATTTTTACCAAACCCTCCATTTTTATTTTTATACAACCTCTTGTTGCAGTTGCCTGCAATTTTGCACTGTTTGTCCTATTTTTTTTCTTACATAAATTCTTGTTATATAAACAGTGTAATCGTGGAAGCTAAAGCGATGCAGTTCTGGAGCAAACCAACTGCACCACAGGGAACAAATAAATTCTCAGTCTTTTAAACAGGACTTTTAAACTCCGAATGCTGGAGGTGTCAAACGCATTGTGAAACAATACATTGCAGACCTTTCTATCATTCAAGGGGTGGGGTGGGTAAAAACCATATTTAAATGTATGGGATATTTTAGGAATGTTTATTGTACCCTATGGGGCAGTTGGTTTGCTCCAGAATTGTATATCTGTAGCATCCAGAACTGCACATTAAGAGTACAGTACAGATAATTATATTATTATGAAACAACATTTCAGAGACGGTTTAGGCAACCTGCAGTCTTCCAGCTGTTGTTGAACTACAATACTCATAATCCTTAGCTGGCCGTTGTAGTCCAACAACAGCTGAAGAACAGCATTATGGCAATCTTTCATTTAGAGTGGACATTGGCACTGAATGAGTCATAAAGTTGGTGCTTCGATGGCCCTTCTGGCCCTTTTCACTGCCTATGAATGTAAACCATAAGTGGGTTGTGTGCTAGAATCCAGTAACCTCACTCTTCATTCTTTACACTGATACATTGTTAGAATAAATAGAAATTATTTTTAATATTATTGCATTGTTTTCATAAAATGCTGACAAATTAAAGCAGTACAAAAGAATACAATAACAATTCTTATTTTTAATGTATATATATCTGAAAATCAGTGCAGAATTGCTTTATCCTGTTTCAGGAAACAAATTTGGTAGAGCTGCAATTTCAGATCATTGAACATTTCAATTGGAGAGTTAGTTTCTAATTTTCCATTTTGGTCTGCAGTATCCAGTCACTGTCTGGGCCAAGACAGATTCATCTGAAGTGACAAGTTAAGTACAATATATACATCTTTGGCTGGAACCATCTCCTATTACATTTTAGTTTGTGAGTAAGGTCCAGTCCCATTATCAAGGCCCATTGCCTCTTTTTCCTTTTCCGTCTTTTTCTTTTCATCTTCATCAAACTGAGCCTCAATCTCAGCAGGATCCACATAGGTATAGAAATAGGCCATGACCGCAAAGATGATGCAAACAGCTACCAACAGAGCAGCAAATAGAATGTACTCTGCCCACTGTGAAAACATTCATAAACAGCATGTTACTGGAGACAAGTGCTATATATGTATATCTTTACCAGCTGCAGTATTGCTGTTGAACACTATAACATTATATAAATGGTTATGTATTTCAGCAAAAATCTCCTGCAGCACTAGACATAGCAGAGCTGGGAGAAATGTAGTCAACAATATCTGGGTGTCATAAAGGTTAAAACAGCATCATTTTTTTATACTAGAGAGGTCAACTCCTTGCTTCATAATGAACTGAAAATCTCTCTAGCATTCAAGAGTTAAATTCCCATAGGTGTAAATCAGGCATCATTTTTTTAGACTCCCTCTCTAGTATTAATGGGTGCAGAAGAAGGCCTCAGTGGGTGTTCCTCAAATGTATTTGAGACATGACTGATCCCATGACTCATCAGTTTGACCAAAATAATTAACAGTTAGCTGTAACAACACTTTAAGGTGAACTATACCTGTAGGAGTATGTGGCTCTTCATAAAACTGAAGAACTTACTTAGCTGTAAGGTATATATATTTAAATATTTTGGCACAGTATCTGTGCCTGTGTCTGAGCTAGATGTAACATTCTAAATGAAATACACTATATCGAAGAGCACCACCAATGTCTATTTAGAACTATGCAATCTTTTTTAGACCGCAAAAAAGTCACTGACTATAGACTACAACAGAGTCCTAATGCAAACATAGAATACTGAATCTACAATCTCTTGTAGGAAGGAAGTCCTTCTGATAAACGAATTAGGAACCAGGTATTTCTAGGCTATAGTTCAGCCATAACCCTGGTAATTGAACAAGGGGCCTTTTGTGTATTCATAAATGTTATTACATTCACTTGCAGTGGGTTCTCACAGCAACTGCTTAGAATAATGTATGATAAAAATGCCCTTGCTTACATTTAACTGATAACCAGAGCCAGAAAGTAGTACTATTCTGATATTAATTTTAGTGTGTCTCCCTTGTAGACCATTCTTTCCTAGCATTGCGAATTCATAAGGCACATTTAGAATTCTTCAGAGTACAAGACTATAGTGTATTTTAAAGCACAGTAGAACGTTATAAATATGGCATAAATGCCTGATCCTGCATAAGAGCCATTCGGATTAGAAAAAACCCTGCTCTGCTTCATACTGATCCTGTGCATTGCATATATATATATTTGCTTATAATACCAACTAGTGTCAAAGCCCATGTACATGGGCCAAGGTCAGGGTAATGTTAACCGTTTGAGTACAATGCCTTGCGTACTCCTCTGGCACTCAAAGAGTTAAGAGGCCGCTACCTCACTGCTCCACGCGATGCAGTCTTGCGTCGCCTCACTCACGCAATGCAATCATGCGCAGTAGAGACTGCACGAACACAGCCAGTCTCTACTGCAAATGACTGCATTGTGACAAACATTCTAGCAAATTATTATATAGGATATGTTACTTCATTAATATCTCATTTTGAAGTTTTGTTGCACTGTTTAGCCAAAATATGTTTGTGGCTTCCAGCCGAGTCATAACTGATATCTTTGTTAAATATTCTATGAGTAACATGCTGCTTCTTAATACTACAGATGCACCTTTAGAGGCTTTCAATGAAAGCGGAACATGTAATGAGTGGATGGTTGAATTCAGTGTTTGGGATGTGTCCACTTCCTTAGCACACAATCCATTCATGTAGAATTATACCCCATTATTCCTATTTCAAAATGATCCCAGACTATGCACTATTAAACCTCTCCTACAGTGGTTGCTTTTTCCAAATAAATATTTTGTAAAATACATTTAATGCAATACACGTATAACATAATTGTTATTTTTTTGTATTTTCATTTACTGATTTGTAGAATCCCTTCACACCTTGCGGCGCTTCATATTTGTGTGCGAATGTCACACATGTTTTTTGAAGCTGTGATTACTTTTGTCTTCTTGTGTATTTAATCCTTTGAATTTCAGAGGGGTAAGCAACGAATGGTTTTGTAATGCGTTGTGTACCCCTCTGGCACTCAAAGGTTAACATAATACATGGTTGAGAAGTCTTCAGTGCATTGCATAGCAATGTGTTGGAGATATCAATAGCATCCAAGGGATTCAGAACCATTATCTTGGTGCAAGCATATAAAGATGGAAGTCCCAGCACTCACTTATGATAAAAAAAAGTAATTTTTGAAGGATTAGGAAGCACTGTTAAATGGAAAAGGTTCATTTACCTGTTCACCAAGACCGGATGCGCCAGCCACAATAAGAACAATGATGTTACCAACAGCAACAGTCAACAGCCACCCTGCTTGGAGCACAGATTTCATGTTGGAAGGAGCCTTTGAGGGGACAGAATGAAAAGAAAATGCCAATATGTTACACTGAGAGGCTTTCAGAAAAAGACTATTTCATCAGGACAAACAAAGTTTTAAGGTAATCAATCCCTTGAATGATAAAAATAGAAATATCTTCAGTAAGATGCTCAAATGGAATGTTTCTTGTCAGTTACTATAAAGTTTTAATCTGCGCTATATGTTTATTTTGACATGCAAACAACACCAATACGGCTTCAACATTATCATTAAAAATTGCTATTAAATGAAATTATTCCTAAATATAGTTTCTGCATTTATGAAATGCAGTCAATAATGTTTAAAGTTTTAGCCTAAGTTTTGCTCTAGTTCTAGAATTATCTTCCATTATCAGAATGCGATGGCATACACCTTGTAATAACCCTGTATAAATGTAGCTATATAAGACTGGGGGAGATGCACCAAGGTGTGATAAAGAGGTGATGAAATGGAGATGACTTCTCCAGTGATATCACTTCTTCAAGTCCTCTGTTATTCTATGGAGCCAATGCACATTTCTCCATCTTTGGTGCATAGGCTCCATAGAATAACATAATAACTGGAGAAGTGATGTCACTGAAGAAGTAATCTCCGCTTTATAACCTCTTTATCTCATCTTAGTGAATAACCCCCCTTATGTCTACATATTATTCAGTCATGAATATCTTTTCTGCCCGATACATCTCAGTGATCAGTGGGAAATGCTCCCAACACCTCTGAAGTGTCTGTGAGCAGAATCTACAGGGAGAGCTGCAGTAAACATTTCCCGCAACTGCTCTGGTAAACATCTAAGTGAAATAAAATAAATGCTGATTTGTAGGTCCTCTACTTTAAAACCCACTATGGTTGATGTACTAAGAAAATGAGGTGAAACCAAGTGAACCATATGGAATGAATTAGAATTTCTATTTATTTCAATGAGACTTTTAAGCCCTTGAATGCAAGAGACATCTCCAAAACTTTGCAAAGGTCCAATACCTTTCTATATTTCAAGGACTTAAAAGTCCCATTTAATATAAATGAGAATTTGTATTTATTCCCTATTGAGCAGTTTGCTTGCCTTGAAAATGCACCATTTTTCCTTAGTACTTCAGCCTCAGTATTTTAACCCTTTAAGTGCCAGGAGTTATCCATCGCATTGCAATACAATGCGTTGGATACCTCTCTGGCACTCAAAGGGTGAATGATAACGGTCTAGCCATATGTTAAAGGAAAACTATCACCTGAATTAAAGTTGGGTTGATTTGAATGCTCATTTGCAATGCATCTGTAATCCTTGTATTTTTAATCATAATTCGGTAATCACAGAGATACCTGCTTTTAAACTTCAGCCCGTTACATCACGTCAGTACAGGCTGCGGATCCTTCTGAATTCTCATTGGCAAGAGAGCGTGCCAGCTTACATAGAGAAATCCTCCGTCATTGGAGGAGGTTTGAACGAGACACTACGTGGGGAGGGGAGCAGACGAAGATTGACAGGCTGCGGGGCAGAATGACCAGCAGTCTGTCCTCAAGTGAAGTAAGGGGCTGAAGTTTTAAAGCAAGAATATCGGTGAATACCCAATTATATTTAAAAAAATACAAGGATTACAGATGCATTGCAAATGAGCATTCAGATCAACCCAATTTTAATTTGGGTGATAGTTCCCCTTTAAGCACAAGATATAACTTTGGGCTTAGATAAGTTTATTTGAAAAGTACTCCATTACATAATAATATAAATATAAAGTGTTAGTAATGTCCAAGTAAAAATATTTTGTATTGTGTACAGCTGAAAAAGTTGAATTGAATGCAAAAAAATTTCTCTCTCAATCCGCTATGGTTTGAGAGATACATGCATTCAAAGTTTGATGTTTCCTGATGTCAGCTGTACACCAGGAGATCCGTGTCGGCCAACACAGAGGCTCTGCAGCAGAGCCGCATCGCATTATTTAAAACAAATGTCTTCATTGGAATGGTCTTAAAAGTGTCCTTGGAAATCAGGCACACTTTTTAGACCATTCCAATGAAGTCATTAGTTTTAAATAATGCGATTGCAGCTCTGCTGCAGAGCCTCCGTGTCGGCCGACACGGATCTCCTGCTGACAGCTTTACAGCTGACAGCAGGAAACATCAAAATTTGAATGCATGTATCTTTCAAACCATAGTGGTTTGAGAAATACGTTTTTTTTGCATTCAATTCAACTTTTTTCAGCTCTACACAATGCAAAATATTTTTACTTGGACATTACTAACACTTTAAAGGGATAGTAATGGTTAATTTTAAGTTGATTTGATATTGTAGACATTGAAAAAAGGTTAACATCGATGTTAGTCTTATCTCTCAAACCTTCATGGTTTGAGAGATATAACTTGCTAAAGTTACCTCTTCCTGGCTGTTTTACTCAAGTCTGCCATCTAGCTGACAGCTGCAGATTCCAGTCATTTGACCAGACACAGGCTCTTCAGCAGAGCTGAAATCACGCTATTTAGAAATAAATAACTAATTGAAACGGTCTACAAAGTGTGCTTGCAAGCCAGGCACACTTTGTAGATAATTCCAAATTAAGTATTTATCTTTAGATATTGTTATATCAGCTCTGCTGAACAGCCACATCTGGTCAAGTGACCAGAATCTGATTCTGACAGCTTTACAGCTCGTCAAGCAGAAAGGGGAGGGACCAGAGAACTTTATTTTCCTATATCTCTCAAACCATAACGGTTTGAGATACACGAATAAGTGCAAGTACTCTCTTTTAATTGTATATCCCATATAATTAATACTTTTTCTGACATTACTATCCCTTTAAAGCCAAGGATTAATCTGCCTCTTTTTGTTTGCATTAAAATGCTAGATTTTTTTTATGCAGTTGCTCAAAAGATTTTGGTCTTTGGAGGTTTACATATTTGAAGTTATTCAACACCTGCAGGAAAGGTGAGAATGAAGAACAGCTTTAGGTTGCACTGGGGGACAAATTCCAGTCATAGAAAAATATAAATTGTGTAGGTACCTGTGAGTATGAAAACTCCAATCCGGTGACTGAGAAGACAACTTCTCCTGCGGTAATGAGGAAGTACTGTGGAATCTGAAGAGCCATGTGTATTGTGTTGGCTTTAATATCTTCAATATAGTCAAGCACCAGCCCAGGAGTACACTAATTTTGAAGATAAAATAATGATTTAATAGAAAGCCTTACATGAATGCAATAAATATGGTGATTACAAATTATTTATTATCTATGGCAAGAGCTGTCGAACCCTCATTATTAACATACTAGTCTAAAACCCCGTGTACACGGGCCAAGGTCCGGGTAATGTTAACCCTTTGAGTGCCAGAGGGGTACGCAACACATTGCTTTGCAATGCGATGTGTACCCCTCTGGCACTCAAAGGGTTAAGAGGGCACTACCTCACTGCTCCACACGATGCAATCATGTGCAGTAAAGACTGCCCGCTTTCTACTGTGCATGACTGCATCGTGACAAACATCCTAGCAAATTATTATATAGGACGACAGTTGTAGAGTAGGTATATAAGATGAGTGGAGGTAGTAGGTGAGAGAGACTGAGAGGAGTAAGAGAGTGAGAAAAGATGTGAAAGAGAAATAAAGAACTATGGGGATAGGAAAGGAAGGGAGAGAAAATCAGAAGATGCAAATAGTTTAATACAATATGGGGCAACTCTTAAGAATCACCATTATTTTGAGATTGTAAGCTCTACAGGGAAGGGACCTCCTATCCTAATGTATTCCTGTCTAGCATACCCCTTATGATAAGCATCTGTATAACTACTTAATTACAGCATTTATTGTATCCCCTCTATACTAAATGTAAACTTCAAAGCCCCAAATACACCAGTTGGAGCGATATAAATAAAATATACATACATATATGGCAAATGCCTCATTGGCTAGACTTTTTCTACATTTGGTTATACATTTGTCAATATTTTGCACCAATAATCATTGTAATCAGCACTACATTTGTACTTTGTAACTAATTTTAAATACTGGAGCCCGAAAAAGAAATCAGAGGTGTTTTTGATAAGCATTGGCACTCATTAATCAGAGACCCAGCATTAGTATTCTTAGAGATACTACCTGTGCCATGCGCTACGCCAGAGAGACAGCGGGAGATTAGGGAGCTCAATGCATGGCTGAAGTCTTAGTGTAAGAAGGAGAGCTTTGGGTTTTTAGAGCACTGGGCTGATTTTGCTTTGGGGTACAATCTCTGTAGTAGGGATGGATTGCACCTGAATGCAAGAGGGTCTCAAGTGCTTGGGGAGAGGATGGGTAGACGGTTGGAGGAGATTTTAAACTAGGGAGGGGTCAATAAATACTGGGCTAGACACTATAGAAAGGGAAGGCAATGTTGTTAATAACCGGGTGGGTGGATCTGGGGGCTGGGTTAGTACAGATGATAGGGAGAAGCCTATAAACCATATCAAAATTAAATCATAAATGGAACATAGCAGTGGCACAAATTGTATGCTTACAAATGCCAGAAGTTTAACTGGGGAATTGGAGCTGGTAGCGGAAATTGAAAACTATGACTTGATTGGCATAACAGAAACATGGTGGGATGACACACATGATTGGTCAATCAATTTGGAGGGCTGTAGAAAAGATCGGTCAAACAAAAGAGGTGGTGGGGTCTGTCTGTATGTCAAACCAGCATTATTGCCTCATTTGCGGGAAGATATATGTGATGACAGTAGTGAACATGTGGAATCCCTGTGGGTTGAAATAGTCAATGGGGGTAAAACTGCCCAGAAAATGTTAGTGGGTATTTGTTATAAACTGTCAAACATTGGTGATCTTGAAGAATCACAGTTATTAATGCAAATAGAAAAGGCTTCTCAAACAGGGAAAACCATAATTATGGGGGATTTAAATTATCCAGAAATAGACTGGGAAAAATGGAACAACTAATTCTGCTAAAAGCAGTAAGTTTCTGAACTTGTTGACTGTTGAATGAAAATTTTTTGTCTCAACTAGTACAGACCTCAACCAGAGGTAATGCGTGTCTGGATCTGGTAATAAAGGACACTGAATAACTTATCTCTAACATCCAAGTTAAGGCAGCACTTGACGAATAGTGACCATAACATGGTATCGTTTGAGATTAATTCAAAACAGCAATTAGGTACGGGATCCACCAAACCACTGAATTTTAAAAAGGCCAACTTTAGCAGGTTTAATTCATCCCTTGGTCTCATTGACTGGGATAGAATATTTTCAGGAAAAAACACAGAAGGTAAGTGGAATGCCTTCAAAATAACATCGAAAAATATACAAATAACTTTATCCCCGTTGGAAACAAATACAAAAGAAGCAAATTAAAACCAATGTGGCTAACCAGTAAAGTCATTCATGAAATAAATAACAAGAAAGCGGCATTTAAACATTATAAAACCGAGGGATCAGCAGAGGCATTTGCAGAACACAAAAATGGCAACAAAACCTGTAAAAAGGCGATTAAATTAGCTAGACTGGAGAACGAGAAAATTATTGATAAGGAGAGCAAGAACAACAGAAAAAAATTCTTTAAATACATGGCAAAAAAATTAAAGTCTGATAATGTTGGGTCCTTGTTATCTGAAACGGGTGAGATGGTCAGTGGCAACAGAGAGAAAACAGATATTTTAAATAGTTTCTTTTCTTCTGTTTTTACCAAGGAAGACTCAATGGACAAGAACCTGCAAACTACTTTTACAGAACAGTCACAGCAAGCATGGGATTGGCTAACACAAGAAAAAGTGTTAAAACAATTGAATGGTGTTAAGGTAGACAAAGTCCCGGGGCCGGATGGTATACACCCACGGGTACTTAAAGAGCTAAGTCAGACTGTTATTTTGGATTTTCATGGATTCTTTTATTTCAGGTGTGGTACCCACAGATTGGCGTAAAGCAGATGTGGTGCCCATATTTAAAAAGGGATCAAAATCCCAGCTAGGAAATTACAGACCTGTAAGCTTGACATCTGTGGTAGGGAAGTTGTTTGAAAGGTTGCTAAGGGAATATATTCAAGAATTCAGCTTGAACAGGAATATCATTAGCAGAAGCCAACATGGCTTTGTGAAAGAAGGTCTTGTCAAACTAACTTGATTGCATTTTATGAAAAAGTGAGTAAAAATATAGATGTGGGAGTAGTCGTTGACGTGATCTATGTAGACTTTGCCAAGGCATATGATACGGTTCCACACAAGAGGTTACTGTACAAATTGAATGAAATAGGCTTAGGGGAAACGTTTGTGCGTGGATTGGAAAATGGCAGAAAGATAGAATGCAAAGAGTGGTAGTAAATGGGAAATTCTCCAATTGGATAAATGTGATAAGTGGAGTACCTCAGGGACCTCTCCTGGGTTCTCTTCTTTTTTAATTTGTTTATTAATGATCTCCCAGAGGGCATAGGGAGCCATGTATCAGTGTTTGCCGATGACACAACATTAAGTAAGGTAATAAAGTCTGAACTGGATGTGTCTTCATTACAAGAGGATTTGGACAAATTGGGTAACTGGGCAGGCAAATGAGATTCAATATAGACAAGTGTAAAGTTATGCGTTTTGGGTATAATAATAAAAATGCAACACATAGTTTAAATGGTGTTTCTCTGGGGAAATCTACTAATGAAAAGGATTTGGGAGTAATGGCAGACAATAGACTTAGCAGTAGTGCGCAGTGCCAGCTGGCAGCTGCAAAGGCCAATAAGATTTTGGCATGTATTAAAAGGGGTATTGACTCAAGGGAGGAAGATATTATTATGCCTCTTTACAGGTCCATTGTAAGACCCCAACTAGAATATGCTGTTCAATTCTGGGCTCCCTTTCTGGAAAAGGATATTATGGAACTAGAGAAAGTGCAGAGGAGGGCTACAAAACTAGTAAGGGGAATGGAAAGTTTTAGTTATGAAGAAAGGCTAAAAAAGTTAAACTAGAGAAACTGCGTCTTAGAGGGGATATGATAACACTATATAAATATGTTCAGGGCCCATACAAATGGCTTTCCAAAGACCTGTTCATTAACAGAACAGTACAAAGGACAAGGGGACACCCACTTAGACTTGAGGAAAGGAGATTTCATCTACAACAGAGGAAGGGTTTCTTTACCGTAAGGACAATAAAGGTATGGAATTCACTGCCTGAGGAGGTGGCGCTATTGAATATATTAGATGCCTTTAAAAAAGGGCCTGGATACTTATTTAAAAGAGCGGAACATAGAGGGCTATGTATGTTAGTATTGGGATTAATATTTAGTTAGTGCTTGTTGATCCAAGGAGAAATCTGATTGCCATTTGGAATCAAGAAGGAATTTTTTCCCCTCCATTCAAGGCAGAATTTGAAATTGCTGTATTGAGGGTTTTTTTGCCTTCTTTTGGATCAACGATGGTAAACAGGAATAGGAAAAGGGTGGAACTAGATGGACGCAAGTCTTTTTTCAACCTAAATTACTATGTTAATATGTATTAAGGACAGTTTTGCCATAAAACTTAGAATGGTATTTCTGACATTTAAAAAAGTGGTCTTCTCTAGTATACAGCTCAGAATAGAGGAATTAGTATAGCCCCCTGCCTTATCCTCCATGTGCGCGAGAACACTACCTACATCCCTGCAACCAACGATTAACCACTCTGTTGCTGGATCACAGTAATTTTGTACTCTGGCAATGGATGGTTAACCCCTATTTAACCATTTGAGCGCCAGAGGAATGCAACGCATTACAAAACAATGTGTTGCATACTCCTCTGGCACTCAAATAGTTTATATATATCAAGGTAGGCAGGAAGCACTCTAAATAAATGGGATAAGTACCTGGGTGCGGACCATACAGCTTCCAATAGACACAAAAAGAAGCCGCAGCTGCACACACAGAATTTCATGAATGGTGAAAAAAAGGTTTAAGTTTAATTGTCTACCAACCAATGAAAGGCTTGGCATTGCACTGAGAAAAAAACAATTATTCATAGAAAGTGATATCTAGAAGAGGAGATCCTTCTCTGGTCATAAGAAGAGCTTCCACCACCTTTATTCCTCTGTAGATGCATAGTATGGCTATTAGCCTGGCTGCTCCAGAAAACCTAATCAGATTATGGCATCATTCAAAAACAGAAGTAGGAACTATGATCAGATAGCATCACATTATTCCAGTGAAGATTGTATTCCTCAGTCTAGTAATGTTTCTTCACATATCCGGAGGACTGAAGTTCTGGAACACATTAGGCAGAGAATCCCAATAAGGGAGAAAAATATTTTGGCTTGGCTCTAGAATGTAGGCAATCCTCTTACAGGGTTTCTCTATTCTGAGACTCATCCAAGAAGCATGGGTACTGACCACTGTCATCTTCTGTACCACGTCAGTCTTTTAAAATAAAATTCAACTTACTTAGAGGCTTACCTGCTGCTATCTGTTGGGCCCTTTTGTTTGGAAAAGAGGGAGAAGACTCCATACTAAAATCCCTGGCTCCCTTAAAGGAAAGAGGACACCAAAGGCACAAAGCCTAGAAGGGTTGCCAAAGGAACATCTGCCACCAGGCAGCATAAACCCACACATTGGGTAAAAAGGAAACATATCACTTCCAACAGAAATCATGACCCCTAAAAGAGACTAAATGCATGACAAAAGTACCCACATGACTACCACCACTTCCATGAGCATAGAAGCAACAGTACTCCACAGAGCATAAAAAAATGCATAGGCAAACACCAGAGTGTGGTAGCATTGCAGGAGCAAAACTGAGTGGTAGATATTACAGGTTTAAGACCTAGTGAAAAAAGAAGTGCAAAACAGGCACACCACAAAAAACATAGACACAAGGACCAGTACACTAAACAAAAAGCATGGAGGTGCCTGTTAAAGCACATATTATCCAATATGCATGTATAGCCACAAGTAAATCATAAATGCGCACAGACAAACCTCATAACATTAGAGTATACACCAAAATAAGTGGACACAGCATATAAAACAGTCCACAGTAGATGCACAAAGTGGCAAAAGAAGAGTATATCTGCAATTCAGAGCATTTACACATGGGCATACCACAATGCATCCAAAGTATACATGTGGGAACTGCAGATAGCCACAGTATAGGCAAAGTGCGAACCAGCACAAAAGCATTACAATGCTTCCAAAGTGCATGTACACATGGTCATCACAGCCCTCAGCATTGCACAGCATATTATGTGCAAGTTCTCTCTTCATGCAACAAATAGCAAGAAGATGCTCATCAGTCACGTGATAGCAAAAATACTCCTACCAAGAGGATAACAGAGTACACACATGATCACACAAAATACTACATAGAAATACTTAATATAAGTATCATAGCGCAGAATGGGATGCTCAATTGCACCTCACAGCTGCATGAGTCTACACATGCATACCAGCACTGCAAGTGAGCACACCAGCAAGTATAGACAATAATGTGCACCTAAAGAGTAGCCAACTCACACACGCCATAAAGTAAAGATAGTTTATAGTGGCCATGAATGCACCCCAGCATGCTGTATCATGCACCGATAAGCACCACAGTGTAGCTATAGAGTGTTCCCATATGCACCACAGTGCAGTAACAGTTGACATTCAGGCGAACCACCATGCAGCCACAGCGGATCCTCACACACACATCACAGTACCATAGCCAACGTACATACAACAAGCTTTGTCATACCCCGCAAAGGCACCGGTCACAGATGTCCAAGCTGGGTGTCTCCCTAATGTGAGAATATCCATAGATCAACAACTGTGTTTGCACATGAAAACTCACAGCTGAAACACCATCTGTACATGAGAACCCTACAGAGTGGGAACAGCATTTGCAAATGCAAAACTATTCATGCACCTAGGCTGCAACAGTGCCCAAACAGGCATGCACCAAAGTGGGGCAACAGAGCTTGCCTCATATACACACACCAGTGTGGCCACAGCACTTGTTCACAATTTGACAATAGCGCCTATGCACCAGTGTGGCAACAGAGCTCAACAACAATGCTGCACCAGCACAGCCACAGAGCACCCGCACACTAGTTCAACACAGTGCATCCTTGTGTCAGTGGCACAATAACAGTATTCACCACAGCTCTGCAACAGTACTTGTGCACCACAGCAACAGCATATGTACATGAGCACCACCAAGCAATGACATAAAAGAACACATACACGACAGCATAGCCTAAAAACACAAGAGAGCACCAGCACCACGGTGCCGCCATGGAAGAAGCACTGTAATGCAGTTATATCATTGTAAAATACACATGTACCCAAGTGCAGCCATATGATTGCCCCTCATAGCAGGAACAGATGCAAACAAATGTGGCCAAAATGTGAACACAGGCTCGGCCATAGCGGCGTACACACATGCACATAGGTGCAGTCATAGACGGCACGCACAAGGTCATAGAATGTACACATGCAGCCACTGCATGAAGTGCACATGAATGTACACATGCATCCAAGGCCATATGCAGACATAGCTGTTACACACTCATCTAAGGCCATGTGCAGACATAGCATGTACACATGCATCCTAGGCCCATTGCAGACATAGCATGTACACACACATCTTAGGCCCAGTGCAGATATAGCATGTACAAATGCACCCAAATGCAGGCATAGCATGAATTGCATCCAAGGCCAAGTGCAGCCATAGCATGAGCACATGCATCCAAGGCCAAATGCAGACATAGCATGTACACACGCATCCAAGGCCATGTACAGACATAGCATGTACATACACATCCTAGACCCAGTGCAGAGATAGCATGTACAAATGCAGACATAGCATGAACTGCAGACACAGCATGTACACATTCACTTAAAGTCAAGTGCAGACACAGCATGTACACATGCACCCAAGGCCATATGCAGACACAGCATGTACACATGCATCCAAGGCCAAGTGCAGCAATAGCATGAGCATATGCATCCAAGGCCAAGCGCAGACATAGACTGTACACATGCACCCAAATGCAGCCATATCATGAATTGCAGACATAGCATGAACACATGCACCCAAGGCCAAGTGTAGCCATAGTAAGAATATTTGCAGTCATAGCATGTACACGTGCATCCAAGGCCAAGTGCAGACAAAGCATGTACATGTACTAAAAGAAACTCAAGGCATCTGCACACAGTGTGTCACATAGAGCTGTCATGAATAAGCATCAGAAACTGAATCAGCACACCTAGAAGTACAGTCATAGTACATGAAGATGAGGACAAATATGCACTCATCTGACTTCTCTGATGTATGGGGGAAAAATAAATAAAGCAAGATGCACAAAATGCTAAAAGTACATGTCCCAAAGCTATATAAGTATATAAGCCCTATTGAAAACCTGATTAGGGAACAGTCCTCCTTCCAGGCTAGATTGGATGGAGAGTAGGCAGAAACCAAGGCAGATGGTGGTAATAGGGGACTCTATTATTAGGAGGGTAGATAGGGTAATCTGCCGCCAGGAACATGAATGACAAACAGTATGCTGTCTCCCAGGTGCTCAGGTTCAGCATGTTGCGGTCAGGTCTGACAGATTGTTGGGAGGGGCTGGAAGTGATCCAGCTGTCTTGGTACATATTGGTACAAATGACAAACTAGGAGGAAGATGGGGGTCCCTAAAGAATGATTTCAGGGACTTAGGGTGCAAGCTCAAGGCAAGGACCTCTACTGTAGTATTTTCTGAAATACTACCTGTGCCATGCGCCAGTGCAGGTAGACAGAGGGAGCTCAGAGAACTTAATGCATGGCTCAAGCAATGGTGTAGGAAGGAGGGTTTTGTGTTCTTAGAGCATTGGGCTGACTTTGCTCTTGGGTACAATCTATATTGAAGTGATGGATTGCACCTAAATGGTAGAGGAGCCTCTGTGCTGGGGGAGCGAATGCTAAGAAGCTTGGAGGAGCTTTTAAACTAGGAAAGGGGGGAGGGTATAGATAGCAAACATTGGGTAGATAGAGCAGATAGGAACTGGGTCCAAGTAAATGACCAGGGGGGTGGAAAAAGGGTGGGGATAAATGTAGAAAATAGGGAGGGATACCTAGTAAATGAAGATGTAGATATAAGGCATGTAGGGAGTGATATATGTAAAGACTTCAAAATTAATTGTATGCTAGCAAATGCAAGAAGTATAGTAGATAAAATAGGAGAACTAGAATTGCTGGCGGTTAATGACCAATTGGACATAATTGGTATAACAGAAACATGGTGGAATGATGCACATGACTGGGCTGTAAATATAGAGGGCTATTCCCTGTTTAGGAGAGACAGAATTAATAGAAAAGGGGGAGGTGTGTGCTTATATTTGAAACCAGAGTTAAATCCAATTTTGAGAGGTGATATTAGTGAGGAAACTGGCCAAAATGTGGAGTCCTTGTGGGTAGAAATTGAGACTAAATATTGTGTAAAAGGTAAAAAAAAAAGTTGTTGGTGGTTATATGCTACAAACCAAATATTGATGACAATGTTGTGGCCCAACTGCTATTGCAAATGAGGAAAGCTGCCCAGCTTGGGCATACTATAATTATGGGAGATTTTAATTATCAAGATATCAACTGGAAAAATGAGACCTGTCAGAGTGCTAAGGGTAGCAGGTTTGTGAGCATACTTCGTGAAAGCTACATGTCACAAATGGTGGAAGTGCCGACAAGAAATATATATATCGTTATATTGATAACGAATAACACAGAAATGGTATCCAATATTAAGGTAAGTGAACATTTGGGAAACAGTAATCACAACATGGTTACATTTAAGATTAGTTTAGCAAAGCAAAACTGTATAGGTTCAACCAAAACTCTTAATTTTAAAAAACCTAACTTGAAATTAGTAAGGGCTTCAATGCAACACGTAGAATGGGATACATTATTTAAAGACAAAAATACTGAGGATAAATGGTCGGAATTCAAATTCAGGTTGCGGAAATGTACCCAACAGTATATACCAATGGGGAACAAATGCAAAAGAAGTACGTCACAGCCAATGTGGTTAAGTGCACATGTAAAGGAGGAAATGGCAAAGAAAAAAAAAGCATTCAAACTATTTTAGGAACTGAACATTCTTTCTTAAAATTCAGGAAGTGTAACAAAGATTGCAAAAAGGCAATTAGAAACTTGAATTGCAAGGAAAAGTAAGACCAATCCAAATTAAGTTTTTCAAATATATAAATAGCAAAAAACTTAAAGGGATAGTAATACTTCATTTTAACTTTATTTTATTTTGTAGGCATTAAAAAAACATGAAGAATGATATAAGTCTTATCTCTCAAACCTTTATGGTTTATGAGATATTCACAAGCAAAGTTCCCCTCCCCGCCCCTTTTACCTAGTGTAAGCCATCTCTTCTCAGATGTGAGTCTGGTTGTATGACAGTACAGATAACAGAAGGGGACAATTTTCTTTGTATGAAAACAATGAAAGCCCTTCCCCCCTTGACAAGTTTTTCAGCTTTTTCCATTATCTTAATTGAAGATTGTCCCTCTCTGCAGTCTACCTGGGCATCTCCCTTCTGATCTGGTTGAACAGGGGGGGGATACTTTGTTTGTGAATATCTCTTAAACCATAAAGGTCTCAGAGATAAGACTTATATCATTCTTCGTGTTTTTTTAATGCCTACAAAATAAAATAAAGTTAAAATGAAGTATTACTATCCCTTTAAGTGGAAGTGCATTGGACCATTCAAAAATTAGATGGGTGAGTTGATTAATGAGGATAAGGAAAAGGCCAATGTTCTAAACACTTTCTTTGCATCAGTATATACAAGGGAGCAAGGAATGGTAGAAGAGCCTCAACAAGAAACTAATAAAACAATACAATTATCAGATATTGGGTTAACTCAAGAAGATGTCATGGGTAGACTGAACAAAATTAAGACTGACAAAGCACAGGGTCCTGATGGTATACATCCAAGGGTTCTTAAGGAACAGTGCAGTGTTGGCAAAACCCCTATATTTACTCTTTAAAGATTCTCTCACCACAGGCTCAATGCCACAAGATTGGCAAAGAGCCAATGTAGTGCTTCTGTTTAAGAAGGGAACTAAAACAGAACCTGGAAACTATAAACCTGTGAGTTTGACCTCTGTAGTGGGAAAACTGCTAGAAGGGATAATAAGGGACTATACTCAGGATTACAACACAAAAAATAAGATCATTAGCAGGAATCAACATGGTTTTATGAAGAATAGATCATGCCAAACTAACCTTTTCAGCTTCTATGAGGAAGTAAGCAGCAACCTTGATAATGGCAAGGCAGTTGATGTAGTGTATCTAGACTTTGCAAAGGCATTTGATACAGTGCCACACAGAAGGCTGGGGTATAAAATAAGGAAATCGGGGCTAAGAGATGACCTTTGCAATTGGATACAAAATTGGTTGAAGGCTAGGGAACAGTGTGTGGTTGTAAATGGACAATTCTCCAATACAGTTAAAGTTGAGAGTGGAGTACATCAGGGTTCAGTATTAGGTCAACTGCTTTTTAACATGTTTATAAATGACTAGAAATAGATATAGAAAGCACATTATCAATATTTGCAGATGACACTAAATTATGCAGGCTAATTAATTCAGAACAGGATAATTGCTCTCTACAGAGGGATTTATATAAAATGGCAGATTGGGCAAACAAATGGAATATGAAGTTTAATGCGGGGAAGTGTAAAGTTATGCATTTGGGAGGAAATAATCCCAAGGCTACTTATAAACTTAATGGAATCATTTTAGGGGACTCATTGCTAAAGAAAGACCTCGGTATCCTTGCCAACTACAAATTTGGAAACAGTGACCAGTGTCAAATAACAGTAGCAAAGGCAAACAAAATCCTGTCTTGCATAAAAAGAGGTATTGAAGCAAGAGTGGATAACATTATTTTGCCATTGTACAAATCACTGGTAAGATCTCACCTTGAGTATGCAGTGCAGTTTTGGGCACCAGTTCTGAAAAAGGATATACTAGAACTAGAGAGGGTACAGCGAAGAGCAACAAAATTAATTAAAGGAATGGATGACTTGACTATGAGGAAGACTAGACAAACTTGGTTTTTTTACTCTAGAGAAAAGACGACTAAGAGGAGACCTTATCACATTGTACAAATATATGAGAGGTCAATACAAGAATCTCTGCTGTGAGCTATTTATTCCAAGGCCTGATCAGGTGACCAGGGGACACCCCTTGAGATTAGAGGAAAGGAGGTTTAGACTTCAGCAGAGGAAGGGTGTTTTTTACAGTTAGGTCTGTTAAATTGTGGAATTCTTTGCCCAAGGAGGTGGTTACGGCAGATACAATGGATACATTCAAGAGAAGATTAGATACATTTCTATTTCTGCATATAGCTCCAGAAACTCCAAATCAGCAAAGGGCAGAATATTCTTCAGATAGGCCCACATCTGTACTCACTGCTAGGATCTGCAATAATGTTACTGGAAGAAACCGCATTCCCAGCACACCCTCTTTTACATCTGCTACTGTAAGTATTTATGCAGGGAAACCCTGGCCGCTACAGGGTCTCCAACCTGCCGACCCGGAAAGGGAGGGGTAAAGTTTTCGTGTCAGAAGGAGAGAGGAGAAAAACTCCAGCTGGAAAGGGACAGAGGACGCTGCCTGGTAAGCCTCAAAAGAAAACGTCAGCTCTCAAAAAGAGAGCCAGCAACTCAAGTCCTTCCAGCTTCAGAGGACAGAGAAAAAAAGACAGCTGGTGAAGGGAGGGAAGGGGTCTCTTACACTGTTTGAATTTGTTTGACTTTTCTCAGTCCAATAAGCTGAAATGGGAGGAGCTAACCATCTAGTGAATGCTGCCATGAAAGTCCAGGAAATACCCCAGTGTGACAAATCAGGAGCCAAAAACAGCATTCTAAGATGGTGATGATGTCATCACTCGGGGGAGGAGCTGGTCAACACTGTATTCAAGTGAAAAGTGTAAACATCCGAAGTAAAAACAAAGATACAGAAAGTGTCAAAAGTTGCATCTAATAGAAACAAAACTGCTACTGTCAAATGGTCCACCAACAAATATGGCAAGGATGAAAATTATAAACATCTCATAAAGCAGTGAAGGAGAATGAATGTGGGACAAGAAATGGTCACATGGGCCAGCCGATCTCGCAGGCACGTGATGTGAAAAGGGACTGATGAGGATAATAAATATATTAATAAAGCTGGGTACATGGAGGAAAGTGTGATGCTACAATGATTCAGGAGGCAGATGTTGCGGGAATCTTATGCGTCGTAGCTCAGATGGGAACATTGCAGCGCAGATGAGCACACGCTATCTGTATGCCTCACTGTACAACTGTAGGTTCATACATTCGAAAACAGGGATAGTAATGGTTTAAATTAAGCAGATCGCTGAGTCTTCTTTATTGTAAATATAACAGTTTGCTCTATATTTAGTAACTTACTTTTATGTAGTTTTCAAGATATTACATGTAGAAGTATCCCACTCACTCCCCTTCTGGCCTCCTCCCCTTGTAGCTGCAATCTGGTCCCCAGACTGGACAGATGGAGAGAGGGACAAACTTCAGTAAGTTTAAGGAAAACCCTGCCCTCCTTGATGAAGGAGGACAGGATTTTCCTTTGCATACTGAAGTTTGTCCCCTAGTCCTAGTCTCATTTTGTCTGGCAGCGCTGATAGGGTACTTGCTCACATGTGCTTTAGGCTAACTCTAACTAAGGCAAAACAAAAGTAACAGGTGGGGTTCCTATACTGTTGTCCTTGGCCATGTCTTTTTGTGTGGGTGCTAAAGTGACCACACTACTGAGCTGGCACAGCTAGCACAGAAAGTGGTCAGGGTTGCCCTCAGACACCTTGAACACCTAAGCTGGACATACAGCAGCTGCCACCTGTGTGACGGGTACAGGCGTTATTGCTTGGTAGACCGAGGGTTAAGTGATTATCCAGCCAGGCAACAAGATGATAAATTGCATTTATTAGAGTGGCCATGGCAAACAGAGGACAACAACTACAGGCAAACAAACAGAGGTAAAGTATAAAAACTACACACTTCTGCCATTCTTTCCTTGGTATTCCAGCAAAATTGTACAGATTGACAGGGGTTCCACTTAATACTCCTAGTCAATTTTAGCTTTATTCTGGACCATGCTGCCCACTGCGCATATTGCTGGGTTGCATGAAGTTTCTTTGTACCATGTAGTCTTGACAGAGGGTTTGGAGAAGATGGCCAAAGAGATTATTCACAGTCTCTTTCTTTATTCTTGAGGCATAGCCACCAAATTTTAGTTTTATGCACACCATCCTTGCTATGGGAACATCAGGGTAATTTTTGTAGCTGCAGCTGCCACAACTTGGCTTACAGCACACAACTGGAAGGGGACCCGGCCACTTCGCTGCCCACTCACACTAACTCTTCCGGATAGGGCACACACCAGTCACAGCTTCCCCAGTACTGCTTTAGCAAGCACATGGGCCAGTTAAACTCAAGACTGGTCCCATCCCCTCCTCCATTCTAGTGAGGCCTTCACCACTTCCCCTACATTCCCATCTCTCTTCTGTCCTTCTCCCTGAGTTTATCTCATAGACTTCCTTCTACAAAAAATATTTTGCTTGGCCTGATGTATGGGGGAAGGGACACCCATTCCATTCACAGATTTGCTATACTCCCTGTATTTGCTAAGTTTTTATTTCCTTTCCTCAAGTTGTACTAGTGACCCACAGGGGGCTATCTGATAACAATTAATCTCTTTGGTTAGCTAGCCTCCATTGCACCATGCTTCTGTACTTCAACCATACATACTAACTCATTCAATGCTGGTAAATGGCCAACACGCTCTAATACAAGCATACACAAGGGGCATTAATGTTTTCAAGAATGGGAACACATGGTGAAGACAATGGAGGTCACTGAAAACAGACAGGGTTCATTCTCAGGGTGACCACCATTCCATCACAGAACCATTACTAGCTGTGAATAATATTGAGAATTATGACAGCTGGTTTCAAAAGCAGACAGGGAATTGATCTAGGGAAATATCTGACTGTCTTTTGGAGTCAGGAAGGATTTTTTTTATCCAGTTGGAGCTTAATTGTAAATGGCTTCAATAGCTATTTTTGCTTTGCACTGGCTCAACAAGGGTGATATGCACGCATCTTTTTTTAACCTCATCAACTATGTTACTATGCAGAGGGAACCAGGATAAAAAGGGGTCTTCCGCATTTCTCATTTCCAAGTAGAACCTACATGAGAATACCCTGCGTGTATGTGAATAGATATACTGTATTCCTCACTACTTTTTTCATGGTGATATAGTAGCTGAAAGCTGGTCATTAAGAGATGAGGCAGTTTTAGAAGAGGAGCACCACAGAGCGTTCAAACAGGAATTAGTTGATCTGTGTTGAGGGAATATCCCCAAAGGCAGGGCATCCAAGTTTTTCAATCATGCGCCTCATGATCAGAAAGCCATAAGTGCAAGGGTGTCATTATTTTTTATTGATGGCTATGGTGCATTATAGCCTGTCAACTATTTAAAAAATATGAATTTATTTATCAAGACAATGAAAATACTGATATTCAGCATACATCTGTTCTTGAACTGTATGTTACTGTCAGGCAATGGATTAGGTCTTACTAGCTTTCTAGTTCATGTGCTCTATTTCATTACGTAAAAAAATATTTTTTTAAAAATCTCAAGCTGGCTGTAACCTGTGGTCAGACAGGCCGCATTTGGCCCACAGGCCACATGTTGGATGCCCAGGTTCTACAGGCATGCATCTGTGAGAGTTATTTCACTCTCTATATTGCCATGATTCCATGTTTAATAATACTACTGTATGCGGTGCATCCTCCATTTCTTTCTTTTCGTTTTGATGCTATAATATCTTTATTTCCACCACTATGTAAACAGCAACTCAGATTAATAGATTTATATCTTTATTTCCAAAGTGTTTCCATTGGTTGAGTCCCTTTGCATTTTGTACAACATTAAAACTAAAGTATGCATAGTATGAAAAGTTTGACTAAGATGACAGTATAATGCAAATAAAAGCCCATACATTTTACATTGTATCTTTGTGAAATTGTCCTTACAACAAAGTAGGAACCATAACATAAAACAGAATGCCATTTCTGAACTACTAACCTCATTGATGATTATAGTGTAAGAGCTTCCGAATCCAAACTTTATTGAATCACCTGAGCATTTTTGTCCACTGGCAGTAACAACTTCAATATATTTTCTGGAGAAAAATCAGGAGAAATTTAGAACAAAGGTAGATGAAGTGCAAGAAATCTATTGATAGTCAATGTGAAAAAAAAAATCATTGGCATAGACAATGATTCAGTACATTTCAGATGCGATTCCAAGCATTTTCTTGTACTCTTTATTGATTGAATGAATGAATGAATGAATGAATGAAAAGTATGTTGCCTATAGCCTACTGTATAGACAGATGTAATTTTTCTCTTCTATTATAATTATATTTTAATTATGTTCCAATGATTTATACAGGAGGTCCACATTTTAGGTAATCATACAGTTTGTGTCTGTATTGCCCTGTGCAAAAAAATAAAAAATATATATATATAGCTGGGGAGTTTAAAATCCCCCGCACCCAAAAAAATGTGTATGTATGTGTGTTTGTATAGATATATATATCAGTGCTCACTGGGGTACTGATGCCACAGTAATACTGTTTTATTTAGGTGACACACTGTTGAGATTGCATTGATGACTCTGCTTTATTCCTTTTGTATTGCTCGCTCTGTAATTATTGAAACCCTTTATGCGTTGCCATGAGCCATAGTACCAGCTGGACAGTTCCCACACGTGTCTCTATCCATTGACATTGGGTTGCCAATTAATAATTTGGCTTTGCTACATGTTGCTGCCCTATGTGCTCTTACTCTGATGCTTTCAGCCGGCAGCGTTTTGTCTAGCATCTAACAACTAGTTTATCACTGATTCATAAAGTATCCTTACTCTAGGTTGATAGCACATATTTTCTGTTGTTTTATTATTATTATTATTATTATTATTATTATGTTGTTTTGCCATACATTACCCATTGTCTGCCTTTTTATGTATATATTTTTTCTTTTCTGTTTGGCTTTTATTGGAGGTGGTCCTACATGGATGCTCATTGGGACATTCCAGTTAAAGTAGTGGACAGCACATGTGGAGGATAGAATAGCAGACTCCTTGGGCAGCACAGGTAGTCTTGATCATTTACATTAAGGTATTTAAACACTTGTTTGTCCGCTAGTCTGGGAACCCTGATGAAGGTCCATTGAGGGACCAAAAACATTTGCACATTAAAGCATCATTTCTTTGAAAATTCTTGAGTGCTGTTTCATTCTGGAAGCGCAGGCTGAGTAGATTTTGATCATATATTATGGGACGTGCATCTAAGTATAATTGTTTGGTTTGAGACATACTTTTCCACTGCCAACCATTGCTTTTGATTCTTTTATTTATTTAGAAAATGTTTTATGAAGAGGAATACGTTGAGATTTCTCTCATTTTCAAGTATGTCCTGGATAGTTTTAAGTAAAGGGTTACATATTTACACAAATAGAAAATCAATATATATACAAATACACACATAAAAATACATACATATGAACAAATTATATACCGTTACATACTGTTTTTAGAAATAAAGAAGCATTTACTTTTAAGGATTTTAGACTGGGAGAAGATCTGATTATTTCAGGAAGATTATTCCAGGCTTTTGGAGCTCTGAAGGAGAAGCAGATCATCCAGTTTATTTCCTATATTGTGGTATAGGCAGTGAGTTGTTAGCAGTGAAGCGGGGGTTATAGTTAGTATGAAGGGTATGTATAATTCGAGTGTTAACCAATTTAGTTATTTAAGCATCTCACAGTGATGGGCAGTGTAATCACATTGGAGGATAAAACAGCATAATGAATGGATTTGTGGCGCTGGAGCATATACTACGTCCCCATAGTCTATGACTGGTAGCAACATCTGTTGTACAATACGTTTTCTCACCAGGGGACTTAAACATGATTTGTTTCTAAAGAGAGTATTTATTTTGGGATAAAGTTTGGATGTTAATTTATCAACATGAAGACCAAAAGTGAGGTTGGGGTCAAGCCACATACCAAGATATTTGTAGGAGTCCACTGGGGCCAATTTACGATTAGAGTCTGTTACAACAGATAGGTGGGCATTGCAGAGGTTACTGTAACGGTTTTCTGACACTCAGACCAGGGTGTAAAGTAAAAACACAGTTTATTGAATTAAAGAGTAATACAATGCCCCTAGGGGCCAGTACAGGAATAGCAGAATTAGCAAACACGAACAGAGTGAATGCAATACAGCAAATAATACTGGACAATGGATAGATAGTAAATGACCCCAAAGGGTTAACAAGTGCAAGAGGAGAACTCAGTCCTAGTTTGGCCAACGCCCAGGATATATAGCAGTCTCTGGGTAATAGTTCTTGAATCACAAAGCTGGAACTAAGTAGCAGTCTCTGGAACACAGTTCTTGAATCACAAAGCTGAAGCAAGGTGTCTGTACTAGATTTACTCTCAAATGGTAACGGAAGGCACAAATGCCAGAGCTGAGTAAATACCACCACCGTGGGATATGAAGAAGTGCTATTGCCAACCTGAAGTACAAGAACCTGAGCCGCCCTTAACTGAGAATGGAAGTTAACTCTGCATGTACCCAATGGATAGTGCCCTGACACCTCTAGGATGTCTAATAGTGGTATCGAATGCACAAGCACTGAGAGCCAAGCACTGGATAGTGCAGATAGATAGCGTAACCTCTGTACGTCAGTAGGCCGGAGCCAGGACACCCCTCCGGTGCCGTACGGAACTTTCCCAGCAAGAGGCGAACGGATAGCAATGCCCACAGGCGCGGTCACGGTGCACCCTGAACACAGGACCGGCAACGCTCTGCTGAAGTAATGAAGCGTATCAGAGGTACAGAAGGAGTGGCTCTTAACTGAGAAGTGTATGCTTGGACAAGAACTGAGGCACAAGACTGAGACTACGAAGTACTGCAGGAGTTAACTGGTTCTGTACCGGAACACAGCAACGTACTAGGAATGGCAAAGCAACCTAAATCTCAGCTAGAGTAGTGAGAGTAATAGCGAGACACCAAGTGATCAGAATGTCGCGGACGCGACCGGGCCGTGCAGGTACACCGGAACAGCAGACTGGAACAGACGATAACCGGAACCGGAGCACAGCAGGAACAGCAGCCGAAGAACAGGATCAATCACAGAGCAGGGTCGTCTACCGGAGCCGGGTCGTACACGGAGCAGGATCATCAGCCAGAATCGGATCAATCACGGAGCAGGGTCGTCAGCCAGAGCCGGGTCATAAACGGAGCGGGATCATCAGCCAGAACCGGATCAATCACGGAGCAGGGTCGTCAGCCAGAGCCGGGTCATACACGGAGCAGGAACAACAGAAGAGTCAGACAAGCCGGGTCGTTACACTGGAGAACTGGAACACAGCAACAAGGCGCAGATACTGGAACACCACGAAAGGGCAAAGCACAAGTGCCCAAGCCCCAGAGTATAAAGGCACATCCTGGGTGGGCCAATCAGCATCCTCCAATGCACAGATAGCACAACCCTGATTGACAGTGTAGCACGGGAACCGTGATAGTTACGCAGTTTGTGCTTTGTACCAAATACCGTTGTGACCATTTTGTCTGTGTTTAAGAACAGTATGTTCTTTGCTATTCATCTTTCAACTTCAGAGAAAACGTGTTGTAATATGGCCTCAAGTTCTGATACGTTTGAGTTTTTAACATAGATTATGGTGTCATCTGCTTAAATATGTACAGAAGATGTTTTGCAGACTGTGGGAAGATCATTTATAAAAAGAGAAAATAGAAGAGGGACAAGAATGAAGCCTTGGGGAACCCCACTGTGAGCGGAAGGGAGTTATTGTCAGCAACTGACACATACTGCGTTCTGTCTGATATATAGGGATCAGAGCCAGTTTAGAGAATTATTACCTAGTACTGAGCTTTGGAGTTTGCTGTAAGAATCATATGGTCTACTGTGTCAACGGCCTTTGCAAAACCTAGGAAAATAGCTCCAGTGAGTTCACCATTTTCCATGCCAGTCTGGATATCATTGGTTACTTTTAGGAGAACTGTGACTTTTGAGTGATGTGGGCGAAAGCAGAATTGAAGGTGGTGAAAAAACTGGTGTGACCATAATACTTATATAGTTGCACGTGTACACATAAGTGTGTTGAGCAACAGCGTGAGAGCAAGCACACATGTATGAGCTTGTGTGTTTTTTGTGTATTGTGTATAATGTTTTGTGTATAGCATATACCACTTGCCTATTGCATATAGTGAGTAGCCTACTGCATTTGCTACCGAGTATAGCTGTTTTCCTATTGCATATAGCTTTTGGCTACATCATCTTGCGTATAGCATTTTATTATAGTGTTTGGAGTATAGAATATAGCATTTGGCGTACAAAGTATTGTGTTTGATGTACAGCATATTCCATATGTATATATCTTTTGTTATTTTATTTTATTTTTTTAAACAGTTAAGTGCTGTGGACTTGGTTGAGTAGGCAGTGGAGCTCTTCCTGAAGCACGTCACTAAGTAGTTGGTTGAGGACTTCTCAGCCAGTCACCCAGTCACCGTTTCAATTTCCATGCCCCCTGACAGTGACCTAGAAACAGTTACAATTTGTTTTTCTCTCTCTATTATATATATATATATATAGATAGATAGATAGATAGATAGATAGATAGATAGATATCCCCTCTCTCACAGAAAAAATGCTGCCTTGAATTATTTCTTTTGCTGGTCACTTTAATATCAACAGGAAAAGATTATGGACACTTCTGGGGTGCCCTGAAGTCTGAAGAATGTGTAGGTTATATATTGGTTTGTTGCCAAGCTTCTTGCTGATTTGCTGATAACCTTTCATAGATGGACCTGCAATTTCACTGGGAAGTGTCTACTGACACTTCATAAATAAAGCACTGGGCTGACTTCAGAGATGTCAAACATGACCTTGTGATGCTAGCAACTTACTTATTGATAAAAGTGAGCCTGCATTTTCAAAACTGCTTTTTGGAGAAATGTGACCAGTGTGGAAACACAATGATAATTAAATTGCATTCCTTTATCCAATCTTACAAAATACTAAATACTTACTCTCCTAGAGTTAACATGGTGTAATTGGAAACTCCAAATGGTATCACAATACCCAGATCTGTACCAGCCACTTTCAGGTTGATATTTTCTTTGAGATTGTTGATAAATCTAAAACAAAATTATTTTATTATTTGCTTATGATGTATTCACAGTTTAGGATGTAACACAGTTCTATCAAGCCTCTGGTCAAGCAAGTAGTGGGAGAAAAAAAGGTAACATTTTTTTTCCAGCAGAAAAAGTAATGGTATACATGCAATTTATTCCAAGGTAGCCATTATTTTAGAAACAATAACTAAACGTGTACAATGCTTTAGAAATTTAGAAATTCTTAAAAGTAAAAAAAAGACTTTTGCTAAAATAAATTATAAGATTCTCACTCACTTAAAATTTAACTTGATGGATTTGTCTTTTGCTAACCTCAATTACTATCAACTATTTAACCAAGTAAAACAAACAAAATCCAGGGAAGTTAAGGTTAACTGTGAGCCCCACCACCATGCACCTCGCTGATAGCATCATACATGTCCTCACAACTGACTTCAATGAAGACATCAATTATAACGTCATCAGTTACATCATTCATTATATAATATATGTTATTTGCAAATCATGGAGAGGTACCAACTTATTTTTCATGGGATCATAATAAATTTCTTATTTTAAGAAAAGCTTTTAAGTTTGTTCTTAAATTAAGTATTTTGTTTTTGCATATATAGGACATTTTATTGAGAACCTTAGCCTTTGTACTTAAAATGATAGTAATGTTCCACAATAAAAGGAGCTTCAATTAATCTTCATAGTATTTGGACCATGGTGAGTGTTATTTCAATACCGTTCGAGTTGTAGTTCAAGAGTAAGTGAATGATAAAGTATCCTCCTCCCGCCCCTTTTACTGATGTCACACTGCTCACCTCAGAGCAGGAAGACTGTCCATATGGATCTCAGGGAAGGATAATCTTCAATTAGCACAAGGGAAAATACTGTCAAGAGTGGCAGGGTTTTCCTTATGTTCACAGTAATAAGATTGTCCCTTGCTGTGATCTGTCTGATCTCAAGACCAGATTCCACATCTGAGGGGAGTTGGCTTACACTATGTAAAAGGAGAGGGAGTGGGGATACTTCATCATTCAATCACTCTTGCACTGCAACTCTATCAGTAATGAAATAACACTCTCTATGGCTCAAATACTATGACAAAAAGTATTTTTGCCATTGACTTTCCATAGTTTTTTTTTTTTTTTTACCACACATAACACAATAAAGGGATATTTTAATTTTAATTAGCTATCCTGCCCATGTTAACCTGTAACAATTCCAAATTACTTGAGTAAATGAAAATGAAAGATTCAGTACATATTGGAAAGTTGTATTCAGGCTCTATGCATTTAATAGTAGTGGGTGGCAGACCATTATAAAATTAACTGTGGATACAGACTGTTATTTGAGGTCCCCACCGGCATGCTGCAGGCAATCCCTTCTGAAGCCAGTTCATTTAAGAACTTTTAATATAAAGCATTTTTGCAAGCCATATAATATGGTAAGGTACAATAGACATAGCTCATCTAAATGGGGTGTCTTCATGTGGCAGTCAAGCTTAGACATATTTTGGCCAAACTATGCAACAAAATCTCAATTTGAAATAAGCAAGTTAACATATAGGTAATGAGGCATGCTGTGCACAGGATGATCTATAAGTAATACATTTGGCACATAGCATGATTATCTTTCCTTGCTGTGCTTCATATTTTGTCCACTTATGTTCCCTTTTGTATATGTTTATAATGGAATTTTAGGGCTGTGAGTTCTCTTTTCTTTCTCTACCTCCATAAGTGCCTACTGTGTTTAACAGATGAAAGTCACACTGACATTCCTAATTAATCCATTGATGAAGCACAAGGCCATATCAACATCATAAAGATTTGTATTTGATTGATGGATGGCCATAAAGTCTGTATATCAAGCTCAGTTTGATCAATCATGGTAAGGTCACAAATGATGGCTCAATCTCAGGAAGCATTACACAGAACATGTTTACAATGAACTAGACCAAAAACAGTATAAGGTCCTCCTGCGTTTCACTTTACTCTGAGATAGAATACAGCTTCCTGTTCATTCACTTTCTTTCATTTTATTCAGTTTTAGTTCATTTTTTTTAACTTAATCTATATTTTCTGTCTTATAACTTGTGCTTAATGCACCTTTGGATATTGGGGCAGTGGTGCCTTTCAGATCAGCATGGCCATATTGAATTGGGACACAGACGATATTAGGGACTTTCTGTTCCACTGATTGCACTCTGGTGGGTGTAACAGGGCTTAATGGGCTTCTCTATCTTTGAAATGCATAGCGGTGGCCCATGGGGTGCTACTACAAGGTGGCTGGATAGCCACAGCTCCATTATTAAAAGGGTATTGGCTAGTGACTACATTAATCATTTGAAGGCTTTAGGGCATAGGTAGTGGAGGTTGTATGCGGATCCTTTTTTTTTTTTCTTTTCACTTCAGTGTGGAAGGCAGGAGATTGGTCTCTATTTTGTTGCATATAACTTTAAGCCTTTCAGTCTTATAAGTACTTTTATCTTTATATAAGTTCTTTTATCTTTTACTGTCCTGTATGTATGTCCTGACATGTGCAGGCTACCAAGCTTTTGGGGATTCCACTCCTTATCCCCTTACCTCATTGCCCCTCCAGATTGTCCCTATTACAGATTTCTGTGGTGCTTTATGCTCCTCTTGCTCTGTGGCCCCCATATAACTCCAGTGGCACTCTTTTAATGAACAGGAGTATACATGGTTTAAGTCCCTAATTTCTTCTATGAGTTCTATACCTTCCTCTATTCAAGGTATTACAGACTCTTGGTCTCAGAACTGTCCTGTGCCCCCCAAAAAGGCATTGCGGCCATTTCAGAGAGGGAAATTTTCCTTGATAGGGGACTCCTCACTTCAGGAAATTGACTCTAATGAGGACAGTTTTGATTTGTTCATTGTTAATGGGGATTATTTTGAGAAATACTCTGGTTATCCTGCTGAAGGTCTCATCCAAGCTGCTCTGGAAACCCTGAAGGTCTTTAATGCCTCAGATTCTAGTTCTTCACTCTAATATTTTTAGAAAATTGCAAAACAAATGAAGGGTGCTCTTTTTCCTTCACTGTTCCTTTAACTAGGTACTCCTAGATGAATGGAGGACATCTGACAAGAGGTTGTTCCTTCCCATATGTGTCTTTCTCTGGTGTTCCATTTGTGCAGATTCTGTAACATAGTGGGCTTCCTCCCTTCATTCTCTCATCTTTCCTATAATATAGCCTTGTCACTTGCAGATGTGGCTGTCCTTAAGGACAAGGTGGATAACTTACTGGATTCTCGATTGCAGATGACCTTTGGTGAACTCTCAGTGCTGCCTTATATCCCACCTGGTTAGGCCATGGCTAATTGGGGGCATCAGCTTTTAGAGGTTGTCCATGTGATTGCCCTACATTCCTTGAGACTAATGCATATCTTGACTCCTGGTCCACGTTTGAAGCCAGAATCCTGAGGAAGAAGGTTTTTTTTTCTGTTTAAACACTTCAATTGTAGATTATTTCTTTGATAAAGTGGCGTGTTTAGCCACGAAACGCGTTAGATATCAAATTATTAGACATATATATTGTCTTTCATATGTTATATTGACAATTTTTTATTAAAGTACATTTTTTTATTAAAGTACATTTTTTATATTGGAGCCACGTGGAGTTTCATGTTTATCCTGCTATTCCCGGTTGGAGACGGGTATTTCTCCTAATGCGTATTAGTCAGGCTTAGAACTGACCACCACAATTGTGAGTACCCAACTTTGAGTTTTATTGAACCATTCAAGTTGTTGAAGACGATAATACACTATCTGTTGCTCCTTCTATTTTTCTGTTGTATGGATATGGTTTATCGCTTTGGGGAGAGCGTTGTGAGAAGGAGCCGATTTTGGTCCATCTGAAAGATTACTGAGTTGCTGATTGGAGGGCAGCCTTAATAATCCCTCTGAGTGTATCTAGCTGTTGTGCACATAAGTGTATCTACAGCAACTTATCTTGTGAGTATAACTCACTAGGGTGATTGGTGAAGGTAAACTGAATTAATCGGATTCAACACAGGGTGCACCTCCGGGTCTTTCTCCCTTTCTCCTTTTTGTATTTACATCTCTGGATAGTTCAATTCCAGAATTCATGTCTGAATGCTCTATATTCTGCCCTCTCTTAAATTTCAAGATCAATATGTCTAAGTCTGAAGCCCTACCATTTGGGGTTCCTCTCACTTGTATTGCTAGGTTACGTTCCTCATTTCCATTCTGTTGGCCTTCCTCGCATATTAAATACCTGGGTATCAATCTTACTGCACATACTGATTATCCCTATGCTGTCAACCTCTTCTTTTGACTGTGATACGCGGGACTTGAATTCATGGGGTAATTTATATGTCTCTTGGGTAGGTCGAGTTCAAGTAGTAAAAATGATGATCCTTCCGCGGATACTTTACTTGTTCCAGACCCTTCCAATACGATTGCCGCAAAAATGTTTCTCTGACTTACATTGTGTGATATATAAATTTATATGGCACTCCAGAAGGCCTAGACTCTGTGCCCAGACGCTGTCTAGGCATACTAGTATGGGCAGATTAGGCCTTCCTGATTTGCTACTTTATCACCATGCTGCTCTCTTATCCTCGGTTCCTGGCTGGGCCCTTAATGGTGTACATAAACCATGGGTTCTCTTGGAGCGCTCTTTTGCGGAATTGGAAGACCCTCTTGTGCACTTCTTTAGCCCGTGGAATGGGTCTTTGACACCCTGTAATACTCACCCGATTATTACCCCAATTTTACTTGTGGGAGATAAATACAAAAGCTCTGGTATGCTTGTACCGAACTACTCTCCATTTATGAGGATCTTCTCTCAGAAGCCATCTACGCACTCTTTGCTAGCCTGTCAATTCCCTCTTTGGTCTTTATCTCTGGATCTATGTATTAAGGATCTCGTGAAAGACAGGGTACCTTTAGACTTTGTAGACTGCAGTTCATCACTCTCACTCTCACACCTAAGGAAATAAGGAGATATTTCCGAATAAAACATTTTATGGATGTCGCGTTTTGAAGCACTCCTTCAGCAGAAGCACTCGGTGGAGCGGTTTCTGGGTAAAATTTATAAACTATTGCTTTTGGACTCAACTTCCACTACACCGTCCTATGTGGGACTCTGGGAGAGGGAATTGAATCGCTCTCTGTCTTCTGATGAATGGAAAAGTATTTGGCGAGTCATGGCCACCTCCTCCATTTCCTCTCAATCGCTGGAAGTTAACTATAAATTTCTTTGTCGATGATATCTCACCCCTGACAGACTGAAGATGATGTATCCCTCTAGCTCCTCAGATTGCTGGAGGTGTGGTAATACACGAGGCACTATGTTACATATTTGGTGGGACTGCCCACGGATTAAATCTTTCTGGGTGGAATACCTTGATACTATTGAGTCGGTTATAGGGTTTTCTTTGTCTAGGGATCCTGTGCAAATTTTATTATTTAATGACCTTCCTTCATTGCCTAAACTTGAAATGTACCTCTTGCTATTGCTACTCACCTCGGCCAAAGCTATGATACCATTAAAGTGGAAGTCACCAGATCCTCCCTTAGTGCTGCATTGGAAGCAAAAAGTTGTGGCACAAGCTTCTTTTACACAACTAGCTTTAATACATAGAGGGTATGATATAGATTCTATTCAGCCTATATTTAGAACATGGTTTTGTTGAGATAGTTTGGATATCTATTCCCATGTGTCATACTGCTTTTTCTCTTACTTTCTGTGTCTTCCTGTCTCCTCATAATCTTTGTCCTCTCTTCTTTTATCCATCATCTTGCCTTCAACATTCTATTTCTTTCCATTCCTCTTTGCTCATACGCAGTTCAATATTCCAATCCAGATTGCCAGTCTATAATTTTGGATTATGCGTAATTACAAGGATTTTGTTTCATACCTTATTGTCCTACAACTGTACCCTGATCTGTTCACATTATTGTGTATGTACTGTGATCTCTATTTTGTATCTAAACTCAATAAAAACTATTTAAACAAACAAAAAAAAAACTACAGTGTCCTCAGGCATGTGTCAATCTGAATCTGGTAGAACCTCCATTTGGGGGCCTGATCCAGCCTGGTAGCCACCAAATTTATCTGTATTTATGTAGGGCAGTGTTGGTTAAAGGGATAGTAATGTTTCATAATAAAAGCAGCTCTAATTAATCATCATAGTATTTGGACTTTGGAGAGTGTTATTTCAATTCTGTCAGAGTTGTAGTTCCAGAGTAATTCAATGACAAAGTGTCCCCCTCCCGCCCCTTTTACTGATGTAACACTGCTCATCCAGAGCAGAAGGGAGGTGCCCAGGTAGATTGCAGAGAGGGACAATCTTCAATTAAGATAAGGGAAAAACATGAAAAGCTTGTCAAGGGGGGCAGTGATTTCATTGTTTTCATAGGAATAAGAGTGTCCCCTTCTGTTATCTGTCTGGTCTATGGACTGCATTCCACATCTGAGAAGAAATGGCTTATACTAGGTAAAAGGGCCGGGAGGGGAAACTTTGTTTGTGAATATCTCTTAAACCATAAAGGTTTGAGAGATAACACTTATATCATTCTTCATGTTTTTTAATGCCTACAAAATAAAATAAAGTTAAAATGAAGTATTACTATCCCTTTAACCTCAAGTAACACCAACAATGCAGTTTTTAAAGTGCAATTCTCACTTTTTACTATGTCTGCTCCTATGTGACTTAGTAAAATTAAAGCCCAGAGCTGCACTGTGCAGCCCTAAAATGGCTCCTATTAGCCATTCTGGGTGTGGTTCAGAAAGCTGACCCCCTTGACAGCACTGCACAGTACAGGAGACTGAACTTACTTAAGTCTCACAGTTCCGTCTCTTCCTGAAACGCCAGCAAGGCAGCATTCAGACCCCTGTTCTGCTCCCCCGTTGGGCTCATAACACAGCCCAGCTTCATCAATAGGTCTGCTCCCCGAGAAGCAAATCTGCTGATGGGGCAACATCCTGATGATAGCTGCTCTTTAAGGATTTTCCTACTTTAGCACATTTGTGTAATTAGTAGATATTTCATTTTGACTAGATTACCTGTGCTAAGACAAGGAGATCCTTGAAAACTGATACTGAAGGAGAGGCCTTGAGAGATTTTCATGATGAAAAACTCTGATAACCAGAAAAGCATAGAGGACCTTCTGAGACATAAGGTGGTAACACATTGGTGAGCAACTGAGAATGATGGGACATATAGTTTAACATCAGCTAGAGAGCTACAGGTTGTTCACAATTGTGTTAGAGGAAAACAATTATGTGTATTATGAACCATACCTGATTGCATTGCTGCCTTGTTCTGGCTTTTGACTTATATCTTCAACCTGCAAAGAAAAAAAAAACAAACAAATCTATTAGTTGTTAATTTGTAAGTAGAATAATGACAAAGAAAATAGAAACAGTGGGTGAAAGCAACCACATCCAGAATTGAGGACAACACAGTTGTCATAATTATAATTATACTCATAATTTTATTATGACGACTAGTGGTAGGAATCTTAATTAGAAAGAATACTCAATCTTTTTAAAATGGGTTTACTTTTTAAAGGTGCAGCAAGACTGGGGTGCGACCTTTCAGTAGACGTCATGAGAATCTTGCGCTGTCATGCAGTGTGAGATTCCCATGTCGCCATTTTTATTGCGACGACATGGTAAATGTGTGATGTGGCCGCACGCTCTTTTGCGTGCGACCTTTTAAAAGGATACCACCATATGGATCACGTTAAGGCTGAAGAACTATGAAGAACTAGATAATGTCTGGACAAGCCAACTGCACCATGAGAAGAAATACAAATTTCCCAAACTCCCATTGATTAAAGAGGAAAACAACAAAAAGACTGCTTGTAGAGCCTATATCAGTATAAAAAGGAAAGCATGAATGTGAGATCCAGTTAAAAAAAATCAATACTCACAAATTTTGTGTGATTTATGTTTTAAAGTATAGAGCACATTTAGGCTTGCCAGTTTTCATTGATATTGGCACTACATGTGCTTTGCTTGTTTTTCTCCTGTTTCTGTGAGGCTATTACATTTCCTGATGGAAGCGTTTGTCCCAGTCGCAGGAGAAAAATAATTTTGGTGTAGTATATGTATAAGAGCAGAACAATACCTCTCACAGGCACAGTGTGGCTACTGGGGTAACGGATACATTTTTGAGTACCCTTGTCAGCTTTCTTCTACATCGTCCATTAATCATCTATAGTGCAGTATGTAATGCCCCATGTGTGTTCTCCCATTGGTTTAAGGGCAATTATCCTGTATCATCTAGGGGCAGATTTAGGAAAAGCCCAGGGCTGCTCTGCACTGTGGCTAAAAGCCTTAAACTGCACTGGTTGTGTGCCAAGCCTCCACAGACAGTCTGTGGGAGTTGTGTACCCAGCCCAATGACACTAAACTGACAATCTTTAAATCTTGAACTTTAGTCTCTCACAGGACGATGGAGGAAGTACGGTGATCTCTTTTCAGACCTCCATTTAGCACTTCTTTTGATCTGCCAGGGCTCATAGCACAGCCCCAGCTTCTTTGGCAGGTCTGTTTCCAGGTAGCAAATGGCACTGACCATTTCAGAGCTGCCCTTTAAATGGCCGTTACCCCGTTTAATGGTAAAGAATTCTACAACACATTGAACATTTCTATTGCAATGTGTTGGACACCTCTCTAGAACTTAAGGGGTTAATACTTCCATCTTAATCTGTAAGAATGTTTTTGTCCCCAAAGGTGCAGCTGGTTTGCTCCACATATACTCCAGTTATTCTCAGTGTATTTACCTCAAAGGATCAACCCAAGATATTGCCTCAAGAATACTGCAGCGAGTAGCCTCAAAATAGCAGGAAACACCCTAAAGGTGGCTAGAGAAAAGATAATTTTGTGTGTAATATCATAATTATGTAAACACAGCAGTGTGGATACCCCACCAGACACCCAAAACCTGCCAGATGCACATTTCATGTCATCTTCATTGTGGAACTTGATACTCTTTCAATATTTTGTTTAAAGTAAGTACTGCTCGGTTAAATTAATATTCAGGTTTATCGCTAGGCCGCAGTTTGTGGCTCAAATATAGTAATTCATTTATTAGAAAAGAGGCTGAAACCATATTTGAGCATGGATAAGGACTTTGTTTTTTACTGTATTTTATTTCAATTGGAACGTTCAGCGCATAATTTTGGCCCTCTGTTTTTCAAAATATGTATAATAACTGTTAAAGCTACTTACCAGTTCTCCTTCGATGCTGGGTATATTTCTTATTATATAAGTAAATCTAGTCTTTTCAGGACCATTGCTTAGGGAAATAGTTCTGCTTTCATTTCCATATTTAAAATTAACACTGCTGGATATTGGCAGTGTCTTGTATTCATTAGCCTGCAAAAGAAAATAACTTCAACTATTATTTCTCATGACTGTATCAAATAAAAGTGCCAGGATTTTACAGTACAATATTTGTCTCTCTGTCAAATAAATGGATGCCCAATGCCAATACATAATTGGTAGCTACTAGAAACCTTACCCTTTCAGATCCATAATGTGTCGTACTCCCTTGTGGTCCTTAAAGGGATAGTAATACTTAAAATGTAAAAAAAACTATGTTGTAGGGTTTATCCCCCCAAGTAAAACAAGAGTACTCCCACTGCTGAAAGGTGTTTCATTCAAAAGTTATTACTTTTCAAAGTTGAATTTTTCAGGTGCAATATCACAGTGGCCTGAAATTGTACAGTGGCGCAGTTGCTACACCATCCTATGGACAGCTCTGGTCCCGGGACCATAAATCTCCATAGGATGGTGTAGCAACAGCGCCACTGTACAATTTCAGGCCACTGTGATATTGCACCTGAAAAATTCAAATTTGAAAATTAATAACTTTTGAATGAAACACCTTTCAGCAGTGGGAGTACTCTTGTTTTACTCAGGGGGATAAACCCTTCAACATATTTTTTTTTACATTTTAAGTATTACTATCCCTTTAAAGGGATGAGTGCATTTGCCATGGCCATATATGTGGAATTGCAGCCAGTCGTCACTGGACAAAGTTGATAAATACCTTGCAGAATTGTGCTGCAATGTGTTGGATACTTTTCTGGCACTCAAAGGGTTAAGAAAAGGATGCAGAATAAGTCATCATACTTTTTAACCACTTAATGCCAAATCACATGCCAGGACTGTCATGGCTGTCTGGGAGTTAAGGACTGGTGACGGTCCTGGCATGGCATGGAAATTTATGATCGTAGAATAGATGCATGCCGCACTGTGATCACAGAACACAGCCATGCAAAAAAAAAAAAAAGTGCCATAGTCCTTTAGAGCGCCCTATCCCCAAACCGTGTGGTCCTTAAGGGGTTAAATTAATTTAGGCTTAAAAAGAAAAGTTATTATGTGCTGTTGTGCTCTTATCCATGGGTTTATGGAGTTCAAATATATCACATTATACAAGACCCAAGGAGGCTGAAGTACTAAGATAAAAAGGAGCAGTTCTGGCACAAACCAAGCAATGGGTGTCAAATGAAAATGGCATCATTAACTAACTGAATGCTAGAAATGTCTTCAAAGCATTGCTTTACAATGCACTGGTGACCTCTCCAGCACTCAACAGGTTAAAAGCCCCAGTAATATCAATGTTTTTTTTTTTTTATTTGACCACAATAGTTTTCTGCAAAATTGCTCCAGTTGCTCTTAGTACATCAGCCTGGAATGGATAGTAATGTTTCAAAAAAACAGCTGCTCCAATTAATCTTCACAGTATTTGGGCCATGGAGAGTGTTATTTCAATACTGTCAGAGCTGTAGTTCAAAAGTATCCCCCCCCCCCACACACCCCTTTTACTGATGTAACACTGCTCACATCAGAACAGAAAGGTGATGTTAAGGTGGATCGCAGAGAGGGACAATCTTCAATTAGCATTAGGGAAAAACCTGTTAAGAGGGGGCAGGGTTATCATTGTTCTCACAGTAAGAAGATTGTCCCTTACTCTGCCCTGTCTGGCCTCGATACCAGATTTCACATCTGAGGGGAGGTGGCTTACACTAGGTAAAAGGAGTGGGAGGGGGAGGCTATCATTGAATTACTCTTGAACTACAACTCTGACAGTATTGAAATAACACTTTCCATGGCCCCGGGGTGTGTGGTCCTTTAAGGACCAGATAGGGAATTTCGGCGTGCCGCCCCATGTGACTGATCACGTGTGCCAGCACGCTGAAAGAGATCGCTCTGGTCTTGGAGCGATCAACTTCAGTCCCCGGTATTACTCACTGAGCTCCTGCAGGAGCGCGGTGAGTAAAAGTATGTGACGTACCAGGACCATCACTGGTACTTAAGCGCCGGACCAGTGTGACGGTCCGGGTACGTCAATAGTCCTTAAAGGGTTAAGGTGTCAGCGTCACTGGATAGCCATAGCACAGATGCACACTGGCTGATTGGCAGGTTGATTATGAGTACTATAACATTTAACATGATCTGGTTGCCCAGGAAACCTATGGCCAAATGTTGGACTGTGCCTCAAATCAGCCTTAGCTTGCCACTGGATTGCTGGTGATGATGAAAGTTGTAGTTTAATATGTTTTTGAAGCCAGGCATACTTGAGTGACCCCTCATTTATCATCCTCTGGTGGCCTTTACCTCTTCTGTTTGGATGAATGAACAGACAGGTGTCTGTTCTCATGATAGTAGATTTAATTGAAAATGAACTGAGCATTTGACCATAAGTAATAAGCATTGCCCATACCTGAGAACTCTCTGGATCTACTCTAGAGACTCCAAAGACATTGGCTGATTGTATACTCAGTGGGTTTAGTGATAACCCTGCCTACTTGAGCACCCTTCTGGTGCTCAAAGGGTTAATTCCTACAGCAGTGCATTGATAAATAAGGCCTTATTCGTCAAGCTAAAGCGGCATAATCATGTAGAAAACCAACAGCAACGTAAGGATGAAATGACAGTTCTGCAAATTCTCAATGATTTAACCCTATAAGTGCTAGAGCGCTCTCCAGTTAACTATTTTGCAATGATTTAGAGACCTCTCTAGCATTGAAGGGGTTAAAAGACGCATTTAAATGAATGGACATTTTCATTATCTCCCTCTAGTGCAATTGGTTTGTCCCAGAACTGCACTTCTTTATGCTTGATGAATATCCTTGTGCTTTGGAAATTAATTGTTATGCCCCTTTTGTATTATGTGAAAAGGGGAGAGTACAGTGCTCCACAGCATCAGTTTCACACAAGCCAGTTTTTAGAGATGCTTGGTGTAAGTATATTAATCATCATTATTTGTAGGTAAATGTTGATTTAGTATGTCCCAAACTAATAAACATTTTATTTTTAGTTATAAAGGTTTACTGTAATTATGAAGTCAAAAAACTACAATATAACAACAGTACTCTACCTGGAGAGGGTACAGCAATTCATCAGTGACTTCAGAAGGAGACGGCATATTTTCCACGTAAGAAATACTAAGGTCATTTGTGCCTAAATTTAAAACTTTTAGTTGAACCTGATTCACTGATGGGAAATCTGGTAGTGTTTTCTGGGGGAAAAAAGAGAAAAAGAAAGTTTATACTTTATATGTTCTATAACAAATGATTGTGTAAATGGCCCCCATGGAAATGTTTCCTGGATCAACTCCCATTTGGAGATTAGGGCATTAGAGTAAATGGAGGGGGTATAGGGGAAAGGCAATCGGGGCAAGCAGTAGTTAAGGTGGGTAGTTCTCCAACTGTGGGAGTGGGCAATGTCAGTCTCTCCAGTACGTGTTGGAATTCAAATCCTATAACCTTTGGTTGGCCAACAGTGTGTTGAGAATCATGAGGATTATAGTGCAATAGCTACTGAAGGGTTGCTTGTCCTAAACAGCTGGACACAGTCTTAGCATTACACCTTGCTCCTTGTACCCCGACACCTGCATTCTATATGGGCTGTATTTTCAGAAGTAAATTGGAATAACTGTACTACAGTGGAAAGCTAAAGATCCACATTGAAATGTGTGAAGACTTCACTAGCATTCTAACCCTCTGAATGGTAGTGAGCTCTTCAACACATTGAAATGCATTTTGACTTTTTCCCTTATAGTGCACTTGGTTTACTCCAGAAAATACAACCCTAAGAGCACATTTACAACTGAGAGTTTTATACATTGAAATAAGGATAGTAAGGGTGAAATCAAGCATTATTTAATAAATGATTTACCTTTATGTAAACAATATAGTAGTGGTCCATCTTGTCATCTTATACTCCCAGCCATGGGGGGGGGGGGGGTTAAAAAGTGACCATCTTACAATGAGCCAGTCACATTTTGGTTGTTAGGTAGAATGATAGCACAAGAGAATATAGAACTTTCCCTTTCAGTGTTCACAATTAGCTTTGTTGTGGGGAGAAGGGGGGATGTTTTAATGCAGAAAACTGTCACATCACCATAAAAGATTTGCCCAAAATGCTCAAGAGCAGTGGAGGCCTCAAGATCAATGACAGGAATGGAATATTGTGGTAGATGATAATGTACTTCTAAGTGTGTTGGGTTTAAAGCTCAGTATTGGCATCTGTTATTATATATCTATATTCCTGAGGGCACTCCTACTGCTTGAAAGTGCTTTATTAAAAAGTTATAAAAGCTCAGTGTTAGCCAAAATCAAGGTATGCTGAACAAAAGTGATGTGGGTAGGATGCTTTCCAGCAGGGTTGATCCCCAAGCTTTGTGCAGCCATAGCAGAGGTGCGCTAGAGAGTTTGAAAGCTTGTAAGCCAAATCAATGAGCAGAAGGGGAAATCAACAAGCCAGGAGTAGGGCAGGCAGCAAATCAGTGGAGTCAGTGAAACAGGCTGAGCTGAGGCAGGCATCAATCAGAAAAGAAGTCCAGAAGCCATGCTGAACTCACACAGAGGAGAAGTCCAAACATGTCTTTAAGCTAAGCCACTGGTCAAGATCAAGAGAATCAGTAGAGGAATGCCAAGCAACAAGGATTAACCAAGATAACAGCACCGGATTAAGAAAGAGGTGAGTTTAAAGTAAAGGATGTGAGCAGACACTGACAGTCAAAAACAATTACATACCATGGAAGACTATGAGCATGCAAATGCATTAGAAGGCATCCACGGAGCCTTGCAAACCAAGAGACAACAGCAAAGAAAAATGTGCACAGAGGAGTAGGGAGAGTGTGAAAGTAGATACCACAGGCTAGACATTGATACAGGTAGCACAACACTCAGACAGTTTTTTTTTGTTATTTTTTTGAGGGGTGAGGGGTTTATAAATGAAAATGCTAGTCCCTGTACTACCTGGTGTATGTTATTGTCTTTGATATAACTGAGCCTTAGCATAAAGCTCTCTATAGAAAGTGGTAGTAGAAACTATACTTTGTTGTGAATGTTTTAATTGTTAAAACACTTAAACATCACTTCAGTATGAGTACCCTTGTTTTACTCATCAATACATGTCCTACAACATATATACAGCAATATATAAACATTACAGTGACTTTAAATTACAGCTGATTATTTTAGATAGTTATGCAGTGAATATGTTTTGGAGCAACATTACTGAACCCTAGTTCTCAGGGAATCACTAACAGGCCAGAAATTTAAGATTTCCCAACATGGACACATGTGAGCCAATCAGAATGAAAGAGTCTCTGATTAATTTGCCAGTATGTAAGCAAGGAAATCATCACATTCTGGTCTGTTAGTGGTCCCTGAAAATTACGGTTGAGAACCAAAGGTTTCGAGCACCCCCAACCTGACATAAAATAGTAAGCTGGGTAAGGAACAAGAAACTATTTACTCTCTAAATACTGTATCACTAAATTGCTCTCGTCCTTAAGCAGCAGGTCATGGAGTGGGTGCTAATGAACATGGGTAACACATTAAAGGGTCTTAGGAAGAGTCAAGCGGTAGGTTGCTTACGTCTATTTCTATTTGTACAACTGCAGCAACAACAAATGCCATGGCAGCAAAGAACATCCCAACCGTCATTCTCTTCAGCGGCCTGCAAGTGCAACACAAGTTCATATTGAATATGGAGAATACTAAAGATTTGACAAGTTCTATTTATGGAACACCGACAGGTAAATGCTAACGTAACAACTAAATTAGGTAGCATCAAAGAAAACCATAGGTAATTCTGCAGTAAAAAAAACTGATGGTCTTACAAATACAGTGGTTTCTGAAAATGCATTATTTAAGAACAGGAAAATACAAATAATATCAAGATTGTAGTCCGTGGGTCTCTTTAACACTGTAGAAAGACTCTACTAACACTTCAAGTGGTGTGTGGGGGGTGCAATGCATTGCACACCTCTCTGGAACTCAAAGTGTTAATTACAGAATGTGAAACTCTGTATGGCAACTTTTTTTCTTTAGAAATGTAACTCTTTATAAGGGTCATGTTAAGGATTCATACAATGACATTGACTAGAATTGATTTATTATATTTAAATACTACCAAAATAAGCACAGCTTTGCCTGCACATGAAGAGGCTGGGGGAAGGGCAAAATATACCACTGTCCTACTGAGTGGTAGTCAAAGAACACCATACACATTATGTGACACTCCAGACTTGTTTTACTATCCACTGGTAGTCACAAAAAGCACAGAACCCCACCACACTCTCTGCAAGCCACAGAAACACACTACACTGTTTGCCAGCCCAGTCTTGTTTCAGCGGGAACTGTACATATGGCCTGCTGGCCATGTGGTTACAGAGTGGTGAAGAACATCATAGGCTTTCACTGTGGTACTATATAATACATAGCAGTTGCACCGGGACCCACATATCAGAGTGCCCTTACACTTTGCCCTTAACCCCTTGGATACCAGAGAGGTCTCCAATGCATTGCTAAGCACTTTGTTCGCTCATCTCTGGTATCCTAGGGAGTACATTTTTCTTTCTTGATGACCTGTGGGCCGGGGGGGGGGGTGGAGATGTGTGGGTGTGGGAGGATCACAGTGTGGGAGTGTGCAGAGGTGAACAGGGAGATCGCAATGCAGGTAAGTGAAGGGCAGTAGGCAGGATATGGGGGGGTGTAAGGTAGCAGGCCAATCACAGTGTGGGGAAGTGAACTGTAGATAGCAAACACAGAGGGTTCTGCAATCATTTGACATATATTTACTAAGATATAACTGGGGTAGGAGGCTTCAGCCTGCAGATTGCAGTAGGGAAGAATTTTCATAACCCTCCCTACAACTATCCAAGGGTGTGTTTGACAGTGACAAAAAATCCAACTAGCCTTATTGTGAAGCAATGTGTTGGCCAGCCCTCTGGCTCTCAAAAGGTTATTCCCGCTGCCACCAGAGGTGGGAACAGCAGTTATTAACTAATAAAAGACTGAACTATATAATACTTTTATTTAATGTTAGTTGTCCTTTATCAATTGAAATGTGGGAAGTTATAAATGCTCAATATTTCTATACTCACGTGAAATTCAACTTGCATTTTCTTATGAGAGGATATATCACAGCATCAACAATTGGCACAAGGACAATAATCAGGATGGGATTCACAGTCTACAAAAAAATTAAGAAATTAACAATAACTGTCATTAAAGCATTTTTTTCGCCTTATGTAGGATGCGAAAGAGGTACAGTTCTGGAGCAAACCAGCTGGACACAAATACAAATTTCTGTTGCTTTAAATGGAGCTTTTTAACCCCTGGAATGCTAGAGCTGTCTCCAATGCATTGCTTCACAATGTGTTGAAAACATCTCTTGCATTTAAAAGGTTAAAGGCCCATTTAAGTCATTCGAAATTTGGGGACATTTTAGTTATCTTCTGTGATGCATTTGATTTACCTCAGAAATGCACCTGTTCAAAATAATTCTGTGGTCCGTATTTGGCAAGTTAAAGAGGTGAATTAATGAATGAACCAGCTACACTATAGAGGAGAAATGGCCTGGTATTTCACTTTGAGAGTTGCCTTTAAAGGTATAGTAATACTGTTGCTACACCATCCTATGGAGATTTATGGTCCCGGGACCAGAGCTGTCCATAAGATGGTGTAGCAACAGCGCCACTGTACAATTTCAGGCCACTGTGATATTGCACCTGAAAAATTCAACTTTGAAAATTAATAACTTTTGAATGAAACACCTTTCAGCAGTGGGAGTACTCTTGTTTTACTCGGGGGGATAAACCCTACAACATATTTTTTTTACATTTTAAGTATTACTATCCCTTTAAGAAGTGCTTCAGATCATTAGCGCCTTCTGTATACACTGCCCATTGGTTTAAATAGAGATTTTTAACCCTTTGAGTGCCAGATTGTGTTGGATACCTCTCTGGCACTCAGAGGCTTAAATGTTGAATGCTAAAGTGGAGAAGCAATGCACTGGAGACCCCAATTTAATTAATTTAGGATTTTTTTCTCCCCTATATGCAGATGGTTTCTCCAGAACTGCACCTCCTTATCGAATATAGTTACTGGGTTTTTACAATAAATGCTGATTTACTATACCTGCATCTGGTCTGGTTGAATCTGAATGGCTCCCTAAAAAAAAAAAAAAAGTAAATGTATTAATATGTTGAGGCTTCAAGAGATAATATACGTACAACATCAAAAATATGTATTAGGATTAACTATTGAGATTAACATTGCCAGTGTCAAGGATCCATGCTTTTTAGCATCACATTCTGAAATAGGCATTAATGCCATATACATACCAATGGCTGTGGTCATACTATAAAAAGGCATTCTTTTTGCAGGTCTCTTTTGTAATGCCATATGCATACCAATGGCTGTGGTCACACTATAAACAGGCATGCTTTTTGCAGGTCTGTTTTGTAATGCCATATACATACCAGTGGCTGTGGTCATACTATAAACAGGCATGCTTTTTGCAGGTCTGTTTTGTAATGCCATATACATACCAGTGGCTGTGGTCATACTATAAACAGACATTCTTCTTGCAGGTCTGTTTTGAGAATGTCTGAAGCCTTAGCTTAGCAGAACTTGTATTTTGTAGCGTAGCAGGTTTAACCTCTTGTGTTAACTCTTTAGTCTTAAATAAAATCCCTCAGAACCCCAACAATAAAAATGTTCTAATGAGCTGGGGACCATTGTGTCTTCTAAGGCGTTAGCATAGTATAAATATCAATTGTTTTAAAAAAACAAAACAAAACTATATTATTAGGCTAAATTTAATCAGAAAACTATTTGAAAATGTTATTTATATTACAGATTTTTAATATATACATCATAGGATACACCAGCCTAAACCTGGTATATGGACACAGCTTGATTTATAATGTCATTTCCAGCTCGCTCACTAATATAAATAAAGCTCGAAATACAATAAAACATAATTGAAAGAAATATGCAATAGCGAGCAAAATAAGTAAGTCCATATCTGATTAACCTCTCTCTTTTGATAAATTTCCTCATATGAGTGAAGTGATCCTGCCAGATATTCTGGCTGGATCAACGAATTATATACCAATTGCTGAAAAAGCAGTGGAACTAACATTGTATATTAGAAGCCAGTCATGTCAGTGTTGGCAAACAGGGATTAAATCTAAGATTTAACATGTAAATATTACTAACATTGCAATGCTGTGTTTAATACGGGTCTGTTAGACTTGTAAATAAACTCACAAAATTTCCATCCATTGTGGTGGCTTGAAGAGTCCATCTTGATCCCTTCAAATAGAAAGAGAAAGAATAACCATGAAAAAAACTTTAATGATGATTGTGGATGTGGTGGAAGTGGCCACATTATGTATCTGAAATACTAGTGAGTATGGATGTGGTAGAGAAGGTAATGGACGGAATGATGTATTTGATTGTTGTGCATGTGTTGATGGATGTTGATGTGAAGGTTGGAGATTGTGATGTGGGGGTAGATGTGGTTGGAGATGCATATTAGGATGTGAAATTGGTGAATGTGAGTGTAAAGACACATTTCTACTAATTAGACATTTACAGGGAGTGTAGTTATGAACAAATTATAAAATGAATTTACATATTATTATAATAAAGTGCAAATATATGTTAATGATTAAGCAGGTTAATTTAATATCAGGCCATCAGCTCATATATTGCAAACACCAGGTTGGCTTACTGAATTTCTACCCACTATCTTCGGAGTGTGAAATTCATTATACATCTTATTTCACCATATGGCTATATGAAGGACTCATAGGCATCTGAAAGGAGTAGACCACCAGGGCCATGTCTCCACCAGCTTTTGGCAAAGTTGCATTTAAGTCGGGAGTAGACAACCTGCTGCAACAACTAGATTGTTGCAGCTTGCCCACCCCTGTTTTTCATTTTGGAGTGATTCTTATATAATTTCTTATTCACTATTCTCTATATATATTGCACCATATATTTACAATGCAAATATAAACTTATAGATTGGAGCTGGTTGGATGGATAATTTAGTTTGCTTGTCTTCCTTGGCCTTTAGATTTAGTCCTAACTAAATTAGTATTTCAGCTGAACTTATTAAGAACCACTCATTCCAACTGGTATAATTATTAGTCCTATCCTTTAAAAGGAGTTGCAATCTTGTGGGTCATCATTGGTATAAACACAGAAATATGTAATCTCAATATCTTACTAAATACATGGAACTGTTTTGTGATACTGTTCTCATAATATATCAGAAAGATAGTTTATGCAGTAAGCAAATTCAGTTTGTAAAACAAAATATAATCTTTGGATTCATATGGTTTAGCTTGTTTTGTGGAATTTAACTTTACAAATCTAAAAGTTGCAGCTGTTGACATCATAATGGAACCATCTAAGCTACATTTTTAATGCAGTTAACAGAATTGGGTGGGGCAGACATCTACAGGTATGGACTGTGTTCCAAGCTGGTGGACACTTCCCAGGTTTTGTTGTCAGCAGCCATTCAATGAAGGTATACCCTAAGGGTGGGTCAATGCGAGCCTAGAATGCACAGTTAGAGTTTCCAAGGTGAAGCAGTTTGTAAACCATATGATATGGTTAAACATATTATTTAGTATTTCCCTAAATTGGGGTGCAAGGCAGGTAACCTTGGAGGATTTTATTTTGGCAAAAATATGTATTCTGATACTCAATTTAAAAAAAGGCAGGTCATGTGTTAGTGTTTTAGCAGTAATATATGCTATACCCAAGTTCACATTTAAACAAGTTGTCACCGATATATATCTTCAAGTTTATTTTGTGTCACTTTTTTGCTCATATATATTGTGGTGTATCTTAGAGGTGTGAGTTTTTTCTTTTGCTAGGATTTTTTTTTACTTATGTTTTATAGTATTCCTACACTTTAAAGGGTATTTGTCCTCTAGTTAATATCCCCTGATATTGTAATTTTAAATTGAACGGAGCATCCCAGTGCCAAAGCAGATATAAAACAGACAAATACCATACAACAAGTGTACAAAGAAGAGGGAAGGCATTCTAGTGAGATAATCTTCTCCAGTACTTATGTTATTCTATGGAACCTGTGCACTAAGATCTCTCTAACTTCAAAATGAGTCTCCATAAAAAAAATATAGAAAATGGAGAGGTGTTTATCAGTAAAGTAAACACAACAAGGGGCATATGCCCTCAAAAAGATTAAGACTGAAAAGATGGTGCATAAATGGAGATAATGGGCTGCAGACTATAATGTCCTGCAGCCAAATGGCTCAGAAAAGAACTCTCCAACTGCTTAGACATAGAATGTTGGCATTATGGACACTTTGTCTTGGTCTTGTGTTCCTCTCACTGGAGTGACTTATCTCATCTTAATGCATATCCTCAAATAATGGAGATTTATGCATTAAGAAGTAGAATAATTCGGGAGAACCCCAACTGTGTCATAGGGGAGATGTAAAACTTTTCATTGATTTACATGAGGATTTTAACCTGCTGAATGCTGGAGAGTTCTCCAACACCTTGTAGAGTAATGAATTGAACACATCCAGCATTTAACTGGTTTAAAGTCCCATTTAAATCAACTCAAATTGGCAGAACTTTTATTTGTCCTCTGCGGTGAAGTTGGTTTATTCCATATTACCCCAGTCCTTAGAACATCAGCCTTGTTCACTCCATAGTAAACTGAATGCAGAGGGCTCAACAGGAAAAGAGACCAAAAGCTGAGATGGATCATGTTGCAGGGAGAAAAATGTATGTGATACACTACTATAAAATGCTACTCTCCTGCAGTCATTCATAAATACCACTCAAGTATCCTTAAATGATTGAGAGCATTTTCCTTGTTAATGCTTGTTAGCCAGATAAATATACTAGATATCAGCGTAAGTAGAACTTTCTATGTAGAAAATTCTACTTTGTGTATATTCTCCAAGAATGCTCCGATTCCCATTGACTACTATATTCTAGCCAGTACCTACTGTATGGAAACCAAACATAACCAAAGAGTATCCTTGTATTTGTTCTTTGATTAGTAAACAAGTACAATGTTACTGATAAGTAATGAATGGCTAATATTAGAGACCTCTGATAAAAAAAGACCATTTAGTGGTATATTTTGTCATTAATGACATCAATCTGTTCAACTAATTAATTCATTAGTAGCTGAGAAGCCTGGGCCAAGGAAGCCATCAAACTAAAGAAGACTGAATGAGTGCAGTTCAGCTGTGAAAATGACGCTAGAATTTCAACAATGATACATTGTACAATGACATGGTAATAGTCACATACCTGCTGATCAAAGAGAGCCCAAAACATGGGGAGGGGAATATAGAGGAAAAGAACCTTTAGAACCATCTTAATCTGAGCAATGAGACGCTCCTAAAAGAGAGAGAAAAAAAAATTGCACTTTAAAACATGAGACTAAAATAGGACATAGATCTCCTCTGGATAATGAAGAAATGCATAGGAGAACTCTCTATGATCCAATGGGTTAACTAATACTTATTTTTTAATTTAAAAAAAATAAAGCTTTCTGTGCTTACATCATACTTTTCTCTTGCCCAGTCCATCCAGTGCTCTCGCTTTGGAATTGACTTGCTACGATTCCTGTATCTGTTGCTGATGGCAAACTGTCAAGAGATTACGCAAATAATCTTATGTTATAATAATAATCATTGTAGATTGTATAGATATTGTGCTGTGCTCTAAGATATGTACCGTAGCTTCAAAGAGATGTTAGGTGTAAGTACAGGAGAAATAGAGACATTCAAGGGTTTCTACGATTATAAGAAAAATATGCACTTTAAAGGGGCAGTAACACTTCCTAAGAAAAACCCCGTACTTACCTTACTATGGCTAGAAAATCCTAATGGCCCCTCTGAATCTTTTCCTTGCTCTCAGTCAGTCCTGGATGTCATATCCATGGAGGCAGATATGACAGTTGCTAGCAGGACCACAGGACACAAACTCTGCTCACTGCACATTATAATATTAACCATTTAATGGCATGGAGGGGTGTACCACACATTGCTTTTTGCTATGCGTTGGGCACACCTCTGTCTTTTACTCTTGAGTGAGTTTCAGTGGGTTGGATACCTCTCTTGCACTCAAAGCCTTAACTCTTTGAGTGCCAGAGTGGTGCAAAACGCATTGCAAAGCAATGCGTTGAGTACCCCCTGGCACTTAAAGGGTTAACAGATAAGTCAAGGAAACAGCCATCATTCAGCCTTGCAGTGGTAGAAAACACTGACAGCCTAATATGTGTATGAAACAGCTGTAGCTGATTTTGTTCATAGTTATGTGTATACAGTATTGAGAAACAATGTGTCGGACGCCCCCTAGTGTTCAAACTGAATAGAATTACTTAAACAAAACATGGCATAAAATGACTTGTGATTTTTATTACATTTTAAATATTTAATAAAGAAAAAAAGTACACATTGCATCTAAAATGTCTATGTCAAACTCTGGACTGCAGATATATATGTAAGGTGACGACATATTCCATAAAATCAGGGATGTTTATAAAACGCCTTGTTTATATGGAGGGGGAAAGTGTCGCTACCCCCCCCTTGGACACCCATGGCAGGTTCCCATTAATTCTGATGCAGTTCAGAAGAATTACATTTTTATAAGACTCCCAGATATGTGATTACCTTAGATACATGCGGCAGTAAATGTTCTATAAACCTACACAGAATTGGAACTAATTGTTCATAATAATGCTAATAGTTCATAATTGTTAGTTACACATAATATAATGCACAATTTTAAGAGTATGAACAGAAGAAGCTGATATTGCTAAAGGTAGCATTAAATACATTTCATTAAAAAGTATTGTCTACTTGCTCTGAGTTTTAAAAAGCAGTGTTCTTAAAAGAACATTAACACCTAAAGATAATATATTTGGTTGATAGGCCTGTAAATATTTTGTGCATTCAATTAGTACCTATAAAATTATACTTATTACTAAAATATATTCCTAAAGTTGCATTTTAATGTGTGTGCAGACTGCCCTACATAGATAACATTTGTTTAATTTTTTGTGCAGTTTGAAGTGAGACAGAGCTAAGGTTGATAATTTGTTGAGATTAATTAATACCCCGTGTCTTGTATTCAGAAAGGTCATTACCTTATCTCAAGATTTTTACAGACAATATAATATTTTAATTTCTGAGTCAACTATCACGATTGTTATGGTAAGGGAGTCACAGGGAGCCCTGTGGAAGCATGAATGGCTGAGCCCAGGCGCAGGAAACAAATAACGTTTACAGATATTAGCATGAATATAGGTTATTTAAGTGTATGTAACCCCAATTTGGTTATAGGTGTTTTGGCTCTTTTAAATTTACCCCAAATTAGGGCTGTATTCTGTTTAATAACAATGGTTCTTTGGTATAATCACACACTATTAATATTGTAGATAAATATTGTAAGCGTTTACCCCATGGATACTAAGATGCTAGTATCAAATGAGTTAATTTGATAAAATGGGAATGAAGGGGAAGCAGTGCAAAATAAATATTTGTGAAAGTTGAAGATATAAAGTTGTTTTAGTTTTACTTACCCCAATGCACTTGGAAACTTTCACTATTATATTGCCTTGGGGAGACACTTTTTTGTACATATTACTTCCAGCGATAAACACAACTGTCAGAGCAATCAGGCAAGTTAGTTAAAATAATTAACAAACACATATACAGATAAAACTGAACATTTTAAAGAATATAGCTGAATCTTACTTACTGATATAATTTTTGAGTTAATGAATTTTTCATAGGAAATTAAATTTGTAGTTTTTAGGAAAGTTTATTAAAGGAGTAGTAACCTTTTTAATTAGTACCTATAGGATAAAGTGTGTTTCCTGCTGAGTAACACAAGGGTTCTCCCATGGCTGTCGTTTATTCTATTCAAAAGTTATAACTGCTCAAACTGTAAGGAAGTTAATAAAAGCATCATCACTTCCAGAATGTTCCCACTGGCAGGAATGACTCAGCACTTGTTTTCACATCCTGTGGCGCACTGTCTGTCAGTGACCCACCTTTTCCATAGTAATTTTAACACTAGCAACGGTAATATAAAAAAACAACAGTTTAAACTGTAATAACTTTGGAAAGATGTATCTCCCAACAGTGGGGGTAGTCTTGTTTTACTTAGCAGGAAAAAAGTTCTACTTTTTTCAGTAAAAAGTATACTGCTCCTTTAAAGTTATCATTATATTAACATTTTGGGTGTAAGTGAGGGATCCAGTGTATTAAAATATATTAGTTATAATTGTATTAACCCTTTTGTTTGTAAGAGAGATAACCCTAGTTTCCTATGTTATCATCTATGTGGGCATGTCTAAATAGTTCAAGTGGTTAATAAAAATATTTCACTGCTGTGCACTGACAATCCCTGTACTGGCATGAAAGTGTGAACATGCCCTATCCTTTTTCAAGATTACCGGGCACAAGTGCCAAGGATTGCATAGGAATTATAGCTAAGGAGCTCTGTTAGCCTTTTAAAGAAACTTCCTGAAGTCCTATTGTCTGTAGACATGAATAATGACTGCAGTGTTCTGTACAAAAGAGTTTAACCTTTTCACCTCAGACATTCAACACTACGTGTAATCTGTATTAAATAGACATTTATGGGACTTTTATTATATGATATTCATTGCCACTTGTGTAATCTTTATTGGTAGTCACTTTTTGGATGTTTTTGGCCCCCTTTTACAGAAACTGGCAACTAATATATTTAAGCTAGTTAAATATACATTATATCATTTATAATCTTCCTACATGTATGATTGTGTGCTACTATATTTTCTTATGATAAATTTTATATTGAGAAATATATATATATATATATATATATATATATATATATATATATATATATATCAATATCAATAGGACTACACTTAGGGCCATAAGTTCAAAGGGATAACGACAAAAAATTGTCGTTTGAAAGACAAAAATAAGTCATTGAATGCATGAACGACATATTTTCTAAAGAGTATACGACAAAAAACTAATAATGTCCGTTGTGTACGACACAACTCCAGAACTGATGGGAAAAGGGGCGGGGCAAGGGTGTCGTTAAACTATTCTCCAGTGTTGTATAGAGGAAAAGAAAATTTGTCGTAACTAATGACAAAAAAATGTCTTGCAAAAGACAAAATTTGTACGTTAAGAAAAAAGTGGAGGAAATGTGTTCTGAATGTGAGAATTTTTGTCTTTAGTTAAGACATTTTTGTAGTTGGTTAAGACATTTTTTAAGACATTTTTTGTCGTTACATAAGACAATTTCAGTCAGGACAAACAACATATTTCCAATCACAACCGACACTCTCTGAAAATATTAATGATCCCAACGACCCTGTACGTTGAAAAGTTGTTACAAGCGACAAAAGCTATTTCACTACTTCTTTGAACATATGGCCCTTAGAGTTTCTTTCTACTCCCCCCTCCTCCTCCCCATTTGTGTGCTGCCTATCTCTACTCTTGTTTTAAATAGACAGACAATCCAACCAAATTATTATATAAATTAAATATTACTACAAAATATACACTGGAAAAAAAATTCAGCCACTTTTAAACCAGGAGCAAGGGGAATATTGCAGGAGGGTCTGAAGTGTGCTGACCAAATACACAAGTTAAAATGTGAGCGTAATCAGTATACCAAAGGCTCCCCTCACAATCCTTGCCTTGCCTTGCCTTGCCTTGCAGTGACTTGCTTTGCACAAGTGAAAATTTGCCCCTGACTTTGAAATGTAGACAGAGACAGCATCCAATTTGGCTTGTTTCAGATAATACACCCTGAGCAGCATTTGGTTGTCAATATTTTTTTATATTGTCAGTTAAAATATGTTCAGAGACTGACAAAAATACTGTAGATTAGTATGAGTGAAATATTTACCTAGGGCAACCACCATAAGTCCAGCAGGTACTCCAAAGGCTAGAGGATAACACTTCTGCTGGCTGTGAATGCCACACTCTTGTCCTGAGGAGAAACAGGCAACCAAATTAACAAATATTGTGGAAAGCAAATTTGGAAATCCAGTAATTGTCTTTGCTTCAAAAAAAGCTGCCAATTGCATCAAATATTTCAGGCTGATATACTTACAGTATTTCAGCTGTGGCCATAAAGTTATTATTGTTATTACTCTAATTTCTGCCATATATTTTAAATGCAAATGTTAACATTTTTCAGTCATTTAAATGTATTGAATCACTTGCTTGCATACTGTTTCCTATAATGTATTTAATAAATGTGTTTTCTCACAACCCATAAATAACTTAGCAGCTAATGTGGCCCAGTCATCCAGGGGTCATTAAACCCTTCTAGACTAGAATAGTGATTCTCAGCTCAAGTCAGCTTTTTTTAAGGATATCCCTAATTAAGCACAGGTAAATTAATCACAATTACTTATCCACTGATTATCAAGCTGTGATCAAGCAGATATATCCTTAAAATCAAACCTGGTGGGGTGTATCAAGGACTAACATTGTGAAACACTGTAATAGAGATGTCATGGAGATATTTTTAGCATTCAAGAGGTCCAAAATATTACAGTGTACTGTTGTGTGTTCTGTATATCCTTTTGATTTCAGTAAATGTGTTTTTTATGGTTTGTCATATTAAAGTTGGGTGTCAGTGGCTTTACCAGGAATATATACCCCTATTATAACATTATTTCCATGGAAAAGGACAGCACCAGTTATAACACTGAGGGCTGCTTATATCAGTGGTTCTCAGCCAGGGCACATTTGGTGTGCTGTGATCACCCTGTTAGCATGCCCCTTTTTATTGTCAAGGCTATAAAGAAAAATCTGAATGTTGAGTTTCAGGTGTATATTTATTGAAATCATTATACACTAATGATTGTGATTGTGAGACACAAGAATAATCACATATTTGTGTATTTTCCCCTTCATTTAGCCCTTGACAGATGACATATCCATTTTTACAGTTGTCCTGAAAATCCCAGTATACATGTTAGGGATGCCTTGATTAGAAAAACAGTGACATACTGTTAATAATTATATTGTTCAGTTATTGATTCTCCAAAAATATTTTTTCATAACTAGTTGCCTATATGGAAATGAGCCAAAAAATAAATAGATTTACACTGAGGCAAGCAGTGGTGACATGTGGGTAAAACATATGGAACCACAACAGAGTGGCTATTTCTGCTACCATTTTATTTATTTATTGCTGTCTCATGTCTAAAGGTGTATAACAATATCATCACCCTATACCAGACAACCATGAATGTTAGTTGTAAAAATATTTATTATACAGGACCAAAATATGTTCTTAGTTTTTAAAGAAACTGTATATACAGTGAGGGAAAAAATTATTTGATCCCCTGTTGATTTTATAAGTTTGCCCACTGACAAAGAAATTAAACGCATTTCAAAAAAGTTATAAATTGATTTGCATTTTACTGAGTGAAATAAGTATTTGACCCCTTTGCAAAACATGACTTAGTACTTGGTGGCAAAACCCTTGTTGGCAGTCACAGAGGTCAGACATTTCTTGTAGTTGGCTACCAGGTTTGCACACGTCAGGAGGGATTTTGTCCCACTCCTCTTTGCAGATCCTCTCCACGCCATTAAAGTTTCGAGGCTGATGTTTGGCAACTCGAACCTTCAGCTCCCTCCACAGATTATCTATGGGATTAAGGTCTGGAGACTGGCTAGGCCACTCCAGGACCTTAATTTGCTTCTTCTTGAGCCACTCCTTTGTTGCCTTGGCCGTGTGTTTTGGGCCATTGTCATGCTGGAATACCCATCCACGACCCATTTTCAATGCTCTGGCTGAGGGAAAGAGGTTCTCACTCAAGATTTGACGGTACATGGCCCCATCCATCGTCCCTTTGATGCGATGAAGTTGTCCTGTCCCCTTAGCAGAAACCCCCCCCCCCAAAGCATAATGTTTCCTCCTCCATGTTTGACGGTGGGGATGGTGTTCTTGGGGTCATAGGCAGCATTCCTCCTCCTCCAAACACAGCGAGTTGAGTTGATGCAAAGAGCTCGATTTTGGTCTCATCTGACCACAACACTTTCACCCAGTTCTCCTCTGAATCATTCAGATGTTCTATGGAAAACTTCAGATGTGCCTATACATGTGCTTCCTTGAGCAGGGGGACCTTGCGGGCACTACAGGATTTCAGTCCTTCACGCTGTAGTGTGGTACCATTTGTTTTCTTGGAGACTATGGTCCCAGCTGCCTTGAGATCATTGACAAGATCTTCCTGTGTAGTTCTGGGCTGATTCCTCAATGTTCTCATGATCATTGAAACTCCACGAGGTGAGATCTTGCATGGAGCCCCAAACCGAGGGAGAATGACAGTTATTTTGTGTTTCTTCCATTTGCGAATAATCACACCAACTGTTATCACCTTCTCACCAAGCTGCTTGGTGATGGTCTTGTAGCCCATTCCAGCCTTGTGTACGTCTACAGTCTTGTCCCTGACATCCTTGGACAGCTCTTTGGTCTTGACCATGTTGGAGAGTTTTGAATCTGATTGATTGCTTCTGTGGACAGGTGTCTTTTATACAGGTAACAAGCTGACATTAGAAGCACTCCGTTTAAGAGAGTGATCCTAATCTCAGCTTGTTACCTGTATAAAAGACACCTGGGGGCCAGAAATCTTGCTGATTGATAAGGGGTCAAATACTTATTTCACTCAGTAAAATGCAAATCAATTTATAACTTTTTTGAAATGTGTTTTTCTGGATATTTTGTTGTTATTCTGTCTCTCACTGTTCAAATAAACCTACCATTAAAATTATAGACTGATCATTTCTTTGTAAGTGGGCAAACGTACAAAATCAGCAGGGGATCAAATCATTTTTTTCCCTCAATGTATATACACAGATATAATAAATATGAGCTACACTGAACAACTCTAACACATCCCCTATAATCAAATCTCGGAGTATAAAAACAGCACACATGACTAGCAGGGAAGCAGCGATACACGCAGGAAATCCTGGACCAGGGATATCCAGTGGTGTTCTCATCGGCCATACACAGGCCAGGATTTAAGAATATACCTGCTTAAGCATAGGTGAGTTAAGCAGAGGTGAAACATTCTGTTTTCAAGAATGATATCCTTAAATCCTGGCTTGTATTTGGCTCTTGAGGACAGGTTTGGACAATCCTGTCCCTAACAGGGGTTTGTGATGGCTCTAATTTAAAGAAACACTAATACCTAAAAAATTTAATCTGGCTACATATACTTAAAGTGTACCTGGCACCTCAAGACAAGTTTAGTTTATTTTCCAGATAATTTTATAATAATTTGCCTTTATGTTGTTGCTAGCCATTTTTCTGAGAAATTAATATTTATTCTTTGGTGGCACAGTGTGGCACTCCATGCTAATTCCATGTACAGAATGCAGAGAATTAGCATAAAGTATGTGTGGACTGTTGCCTAGATTAATTCACTGCACAGTGTGTGGTAATATTATCATGTACAATATACGAGTTACCATAAAATATCGGTAAAGCTGGTAACTGCAGAAAAAGCATACCAGTGTCCTGCATAAAATATCAGGTAAAAAATGTACTTTTTTCACCTTATGAGAAGTGTGTGTGGGGGGATGTATGGGGGGAGTGAGTACTAATCATAATAAGAAAAAAAATGCTGGTATCTGCTCCCTTCAATTTCACTTCTCCCCTCCACTCACCTCAACACTTTGTCAGTGCCTACAATGATCTCATCCTTCCTTTCCTTCCTCCTACCCACCTCCATTATGATGACCCCCACCAAAGGCAGCCTGGAGATCCATCCAGCTTCCTTGCCTGCTCAATAGTACTTTTGACAGTGCACTAGTATCAAGGCGCAGAGTTAGTATGACTCTGTATTGAAACCAGTATACTTTCAAGGCCTTTCAGATTCTCACAGGGCAACAGGACATTTTGCACATTGAAACAAAGGCACTGTCAAGACTTTTCAGGGTGATACAGCAGCTGAGGAAGTGGGTGGTAAATGCGTGCATGCTGTCTACTGTATGGATCTCCCAGTTGCCTCTGATGGGGGTCGTAATGGATGTGGGTAGAGGGAGGAAAAGGGAGGAAGGTATTAAGGAAGACTGTAATTGGTGTTATGGGAGGCTGCAATCATGAATTTTTGGATGCTGTAGGAGACTATAAACATGGGTGCATATTATAAATGTACTTCATTGTTTCTCTAAACAAACTGGGTATAATTTACACCTGAGTATTATACACAGGTGCATATTATACATGTGATTCTGTGGTAATTCTGTTAAAAGCCAAACTTTTTGCTTGGTTCTGTCTAAATTCATTCATTGCACCATTATATTGACCCAGCAGAGAAATGAATTAGGATGATGTGTCACACTGTGCAACCAACAAATAAATGTTAATGTCTCAAAAATCTGTTTAAATTATCTTAAATTATTTTAAGGTTGACAGGTCCACTTAAAATACAGTGTATTCCAATTTTAAGATTATTTTTTAGGAAGCCAGAGGGAGATTTATAAAAAACCGTTCTTAAAGAACAGTCCTTATGGCATGGCAAGTGAATTTAACGCCAGGTCTGATTTATAAATTATTAAAGACGTTTTTATAAATATGGCGCTATTATGCATATTTTAATGCCTGGAATGCTTAAGGACAGCATATACATGGCGTTAAGATACTGGCAATAATTCTGTCACAAAATTGTCACAACTCGCGACATTTCTTTATAAATTCGCTGCGTCACTTTTTTAACTTGCTCTAACGCCACTTAATAAAAAACTCAACTAGATGGTGTTAACACTTTAAAAACATTATAAATTCCATTAACACATTAAGCTACTTTTAAAGCCAGTTTTTCTTTAAAGGGATAGTAATACTTAAAATGTAAAAAAAAAATATGGTGTAGGGTTTATCCCCCTGAGTAAAACAAGAGTACTCCCACTGCTGAAAGGTGTTTCATTCAAAAGTTAGTAATTTTCAAAGTTGAATTTTTTAGGTGCAATATCACAGTGGCGCTGTTGCTACACCATCCTATGGAGATTTATGGTCAATTGATCAGAGCTGTCCATAGGATCGTGTAGCAACAGCGCCACTGTACAATTTCAGGCCACTGTGATATTGCACCTAAAAAATTCAACTTTGAAAATTAATAACTTTTGAATAAAACACCTTTCAGCAGTGAGAGTACTCTTGTTTTACTCAGGGGGATAAACCCTACAACATATTTTTTTTTACATTTTAAGTATTACTATCCCTTTAACGCCAGGTTTATAAATCTCCTCCCTAGAACTAAATAAGGAAAACCTATTTTTTTCACAAATGCTAGATTGTAGTACATGATATGTAAGTGTATATATATAACCACATCTTTATATATTGTTATTTCAAATTCTGTGCACTATTTATTAGCCAACTATTAACCAATAACCGTATTTCCTTTAAAAGTCATGTTGCTGTTTTTAGTTATTTAAAAGAGATCCATAAAGAGACACAAAAAATACAAAGCACAACATATATGAAAGCAATATTCTTACTTGACTTTGTTCTCTCTTTGGCCCATTACCTTACCTCTGAGAATAGGTGTTATAATGGTGGATAGAAGACTTCCAGCATTTATTGAAAGATAAAATATTGAAAAGAAACGACTTCTTTGTTTATCCTACAAGTAAAAAATATATATTTTAATTGTTCTGAATTGATTTGAAGAGGTCTTAAAAATAACAATATTTCATATATATTCTCTAAATGCTAAATATCAACAAATAAAATGTATTGAAATATGCAACAACTAATCTTTCAAGTGAGGAAAATGGTCTTTAATACAGATATAAACCTACATTAACTCTTAGGGCCCAATATGCAAGATATAGCTATTTGGACATTCTGATCTACGTCTCTGTTTTAATGTCATTATTTTTTATTTACCAGAATTATTAAATCATAACATAACTTATATTAATGCATTTAGCAACATTTTCTTACATAGCAAAATAAATAAACATTCTTTGAAAATATAGACACTATAGTGGGGGATGTATCAAGCTGCAAATGGCTTGATGTGCAAGGAAATCAGTGGATTCTTGTGTCCATTGCCTATTCACCAATTCATTAATGGACATATCATATTTGGTCATTGCTTATTCATCGCTAATTGATTGATAGATAGGCACTCACATTTCACCCAACAGCTCCAAGCTAGAAGATCCCATTGTACTAAATGTGGGTGAACAGAAGCATACATTTGCTGTATATGTATGTTTGTGTATCACCAGAATGCTGGCATTTACACCATGTTCTCGTCATATTTTGCTGCCTCAAATATGCAAGGCAGGGAACTAGATAATTGTTGAATATTTGAAGGTATCCCTCAATGATCACAGCAAAGTACTGAGGAAGAGCAGTGGTATTTGATACACAGCTTTTCCCGCAGTTTGATTATTTAACCCCTATACAGAGGAACCTGTGGTATTCATACATACATCTCAGTTTTGTTACTGTAATATTTGGAGTTAATATCATTATAAACTTATTATTTGGTGCTAAATTTGAACATACCCACTATTAAGATATTTTTTAAATAATATCTTACTGCATAAACTATTATAAAAGTGGCATTATCTCTGAAAGTTGATTGTAAAATATGTTGATGCTAATTACATTTTTTCAACATTTTTTCTAAAGTTCACTGCACACTACTCTGCCCACAGCAAGTGGACATGGGTGGGTTAGCATGGCTGTGACTGTAATAACTTTATGACTCTGCCACAGCCATTATGTCCTCTAATACAGTTATGTATAACCTGTGTCTTCAGCTGTTGTTGAACTACACTTCCCATCAGACTCAGCTAGCAAATAGCCATCTAAGAATGATGGAAGTTGTGATCCAACATCAGCTTGGATCCTGATCTAAGCTTCTGTAAACTGATGCATGAAGTGACAGCAGCGACTGTTTGGTTTATTTTGCCACCCCAACCAAAAACAGTTCCTTGGATCTTTGCCTCTGGCACTCTGTATATATTAACATTGTTACAAAGACATTTTTTAATGCATACCTGGGTCTCATCAAACTGGTCTCCACCAAAGGCTGCTACACAAGGCTTGATTCCTCCTGTGCCGAGAGCAATCAGAAGAAGGCCAATCATGGACATGGCTCTGTGGAGAAACCATAGTCACCACAATTTAGTTAATTATATATTTACATATTTACAAACACTAAACAATTGTCTCTCTAAAATACCAGAGAAATGGAAGCATCCTTTGCTATGCTTATTAATGCAAGTCTAAAAAATCTAGACATTTTAGAAGAGAACAAACTTAGAAAACAATGGGAAAATCACTAAAATGAAATAACCCCCCCCCCACTAACACTTAAATGCCTGTTGAAAAAGCAGTAACTCCATATATCTTATGTTCTGTCAAAATTTGGTAAATATTAGTCTCTCTGAATGTTATAAAATGTTGTACAACAGCAAATTGTATTATGGTATAATTTTAGAGTTAAATTCAGTTTGAAACAGCTTTTAATCATCTTAAATGTTGTAAAACATTGGCTTTGATTCCATTTCAGTATAACTATAATCTGTGAGATAAAAAAGTAATAAGAAATATTACTTTCAGTGTAATCCAGGCAGTATCCTGTTTTGTTTAGCTTTATTTGGCCTTGTAAAAGATGACCACCAAAGTATATTTTATTTTTCATTAAAATTTTATCTGCCATGACCACTTGGTCTGAATGCAAATTCTCTAATATAATAAACTGTATCAAACAAAATTGAGGAACTATTTAAAGGGCAGCTATCACTGCATAGTGCCCCATGAGCAGGTCATGCTAGTCTGGGAGCTGGCTTGCTGAAGAACTCAGGACAGGCAAGTTGATCAGGAGCTTAATAGGTGTCCACTGGTGCTGTCTGATTGATCCAGTTGTGGTGACTGATCTATGATATTCATGTTTCACAGTTCAGAGTATTATGGTATCTGACTCATCAGTTCCAAGAACTAGAAATCTATGGGGTTACGTTTGCACCTCAGCTACATTTGTGGCCTTGAGGAAGAAACTTCCAGGCTTCTTCCATCCAGCCCAACTGCCAGTCCAGGGCAGGTTTTCCGGCAGCCCCCCTCCATGATTAGAGAAAACATTTTAGGGCTAGGCTAGATTTTTTTGTTTTACAAAGTATGATTAGGTGCAGGTTTAGCAAAACATGATAAATGCCCTTCAACCAAATCCACAACATGCACAATATCCACCTAATGGAAAACAGTTATGTCTTAACAGTACTTACATGTGGACAGTAACATTATCTGGGGTTCCATTTCTGTCAGCATCCGTTAGATCGTGAATGGAACTTACTGCCATAATCACCTGCCCAACTGTATACACAATAGAAAGGTAGACGATAGTCCTGTCATTAGAGAGAAAAATATTTATCAATGATTACGATCTTATAAATGAAACAAAAACTAATAATTCCCATTGCCTCAAGAGAACAAAATCATTATGTATTGAAGATGTTGAGCAAACAAGGAGTTAAGATAAATTAGATGGAGAAAGAAAACATTAATGTGACTAAATGTGTTAATCTGACTTACTTGAACTTTCCCAGCCAGGAGTCAGCAATTATAGCCCCGAAGATCGGAGTCAAGTAACAAACAGCAACAAATGTATGGTAAATGACAGTGGCAAGGTTATCATCCCATCGCAAAAAATATTTAAAGTACAAAACCAGCACCGCTAGAGGGGAGACATGAATAATGAATGGTTAGAAGTCCTTTTCTAAAATCATCCCCTAAAAGTGAAGCAAATAAGATGAAGTAACTTACCTCGCATTCCATAGTAGGAGAACCGTTCACAGAACTCATTGATGACAATAAAGAAGATACTTAGTGGGTAGCCAAAGCAGCCCGGCTGGAAGGAACATTGGAACAAATTAAGATTAATTTAATACTTTACGTACAAATTGTTGGATGAAAGATGGAGGCAAGCTACATGTAATTCATTTCTGCCATTCCATACATCTAGGTTCCAAGGTCTCTTTAGTCACTTAAAGGGATAGTAATACTTAAGATGTAAAAAAATATATGCTGTAGGATTTATGTCCCTGAATAAAACAAGGGTACTCCCACTGCTGAGAGATATTTTATTTGAAAATTGTAATAGCTCAAACTTGAATTTTTTAGGTGCAATATCACAGTGGCCTGAAAATTTACAGTGGTGCTGTTGCTACACCATCCTATGGAGATTTATGGTCTACAGACCATAGCAGTCCATAGGATGGTGTAGCAATAGCGTCACTGTAAATTTTCAGGCCACTGTGATATTGCACCTAAAAAAATTCAAGTTTGAGCTGTTATAATTTTTAATAAAATATCTCTCAGCAGTGGACAAACCCTTGTTTTACTCAGGGGATAAACCCTACAACATATATTGTTTTACATTTTAAGTGTTACTATCCCTTTAAGCTTTTGATTGTCAGAGGGGTGAACAATATATTTCAGAAAACTTAAAAACTTAATCCATCCTTATTAAAAATGCAATCCAACTAGCATGCTGGACCTTTATTACACAGTTACATAGTAAGCTTGTTAAAATAGGTTGGAAAAACACAAATTCATCAAATTCAACCTTTTCCACAGTATATCCTACAAAAAAGAACTACATATTTTTTTCCAACTCCAAAATGGGTGTTAATCTATTTGCCAGAATTTCCAGTAATACATAATAATTTATGTCCTCTTCAGGTACAAAATGTATCTGATATCTTAAATGTATCCATTGTATCTTCCATTGCTATATCCCTAGACACATAATTCCACAATTTTAAACTTTACTGTAAATAATGCTTTACTTTTCTTAAACTAGTAATTTGAGTAGGCCTTGGAATGAAATGTTAATTTGAGAGCTCCTTGTAATCTTTCATACGCTTGTACAATAAAATCAATTTGGCTAAACGTTCTTCAACTTCAATTCGTCCATTCCCATAGTTAATGTTGTTGCTCTTCTATGCATACTCTCCAGTTCTAGAATATCCTTTTTAAGAACAGGTGCCAAAACAGCACTAAATATTACAGGTGAAGTCTTACCAAAAGTATATAAAGTGGCAAAATTATGCACTTATGTATCAATACCCCTTTTTTGCAGGGTAGTATTTTATTTGTTTTGCTACTGCTGTTTCACACATTACTATTGCCCCCATTTGATGTTTAAAAAAGTACACCAAGATGCCTCGTCAGCAGGTCTCCTAGAATGCTCCCATTATATTATAATCTGTATTGGCACTCAAACTTTGAAAAAACCCTTGTGAACTACTCTGTTAAAATGGTGAAATTGCAGTGGGATTTACATGAAGTCACATGTATGTATGATGGATAATGTGAGAAACAAGTGCTTAACATTTTACACAAAAATCTGCAAATGCTTTATTTAGTAGCTAGTATACACACACATAGACTAGACAATACGGCATACTATCAATAATATAGAGCATTGTTTTGTTGGAAATGTTATTTCATACAACACTGGCTAGGGCATGCGGCACATGCAGTGTAGATGCAGAAAGGTTCTAACATAGGTGGCACCCCAGGAGGTCTAAAAACCTGCTTGATATGAGTCAGGTATTGAGATTATGTAGGGCCATGGCAGTGTGTAAAAGCAACAGGTGCTGTCCAGTATAACATTTGCAAGGGGTGGGTAGGCATTGTCCTGTTGCAATGTGTCAGGAACTTTCTAGAGAAATTAGACAGAAGACATGTTGTACAACCAGGTCTTCATATCATTACACTAGCAGCTATCCTGTCTTGGCAATGAACTATATACACTTACAAATGCAGCAGACCACTGTCCTATCAATATGATTTCCTACACAATTCTGAGGGTCATTAGTAAAGAACATGGATCTCCATTCCTGCCTCCAGTGTTATCGGGCTTGTGTGAAGACAGTAGTGGCAGGCCTTGTAGTATTCATCTTTTTGTGTAACCATTGTCAAATGATTTGGATTTATACAGCTGTACAAGTGACTTTCGGGAAGTCACAATGGAGCGTACTCACTGTTGCGAAAGTGTTTTCCAATGTCACTGGAGTGTTTTGTGGTCTCAAGCCAAATGGGACCCATGAGTCCAACAGTAGCTCACATGAACAATCTGCCCAGTCAAAGTTCAATGATCCTTTCTCTTCTTGTGTTTGTCGGTTGTCAGTAATATAGACATTGTCATACCCTAGGCATACCATAAAGCATCCCAAAGCTGAAAAACATCTTCAAAGCTAACACTGTCAGTTAGCCCATTGCTTGTATGTTTTACAGGGCTCTATGTCTCCTCCTTCCTGGTATTGAAATTCCAATTTTGAGCCGTGTATAAATCACAGGCTAGGGGACGTGGCCTGACTGCTGAACAGAATGGCAGCAGATTAGAGGAGCTCCTTGCCCTAAAAGCTCAGACTGCCATCTTAAGCACTCTTTTTCAACCTGCAGCTGCCGTTCACATCCCCAACTCCTGCCGTGATTTGCCTGGGAGATGGAGGAAGTCTTCAAAGATTACTGAGGACCTAAAAGACAACGTGATATTTTGAACCCGCCAGCTCTGCGCTCTCCCCATTTAACCCCTTAACGACATGTGACTTACCAGGTACGTCCCGCAAAAACTGTCACTTAGTGACAGAGGACGTACCTGGTAAGTCACGGAAGTCCGCGTCTCCGTGCGGGTGTTAACGTGACAGCCGCGTACGAACGCGGCTGTCACTAAGGGGTTAAATATTGCATCCAAAACTGCTGGGGATAGAGATCTTCCTGGCCATCTAGATGGGAAGCTGTTTCCTAGAAGGGAAGAATTGAAAAACTTAGCTACCAAGGAAGATTTCAAGGCCCTTCCCTTGCGCCAAGACCTTGAGGTCATGATGGGGAAACAGAGAATCGCTCTGAGTGGACATTGCAGATCTCAATTGCAATTTGAGACAGATTGGCTTGAGAGTGTCAGACTTAGAAGACTCTAATGAATCACTTCTAACTATAAAACACTAGGCCCAACGGAGCCTTATCAATCAAGAGGAGGAAATATCCATGCTCAGTTCAGCTTGGATGATGTGGAAAATTAAGGACAACGAAACAACAGCAGGATCACAATTTGCCTGAATCATTGTCACTACAGGCTCTACGTGAAATGCTTGGCAAAATTTTCACCTCCATCTTGAAGATCGAACCTTCGATGATCCAGATAGAGAGAACACACAGAGCTCTGTGCCCTCGCTCTCGAATGGGCAAAAAGCCTATAGATGTGGTTTGCTGTCTGCTTTCCTTCCAACAGAAGGATGATATAATGTGCAAGGCCCAACAGGTACACTCTCTACATTGGGAAGAGATGGAAATACAACTTTAAAATTATCTCTTGTCCTACGTTCTCCAGATGTGACTCTGTTTCAAGCACCTGACTGATGCTCTATGGGACAATCACTTTCTTTACCGCTGGGGCTTTCCATTCATCTTGATTTTCACCCATGAAGTCTCTACCTACACCGTGCACAACTCAGCGGATGCCACCAAGCCCTGCACGCACCTCTGGTCCAGCTTTGGGATACTATGATCAATCAAAAGCAAAATCTACTCCATGAGTTGCATCTCCCTATGAGTTGGACTGTTGTCACCCCTAGAAAGAGAAGGCCAGACACAGTGGACCGCAAAGGAGTCAGGAGGACACTGCCAGAGCGGACTAATGAGCCCAGCCTTGTGGTATCTAGTTATTAACCTGTATCTTTGGAACCTGTCATTGTGGCAGCTCTTGGGGCTTGGGAGGGGCTAACATTATTATGTTGCTATCACGGTGCCAGTGATTATTGCCTGCCTGGTTGTGTGCCTGTCCGGTTCACTCTGATGAGTGGGTAGAGGCATTGCCAGCCACTGCCCCCTATATGCTGGCCTCTCTGTCGCGGGCACGCGCCATTGACGTCAATCTCGCTGTTTTGTAGCCTTCAGCACTAATTGGCTGGTTGTGTACCGCCTTCTCTTTTGGCCTTATATACGGCCTGAATACTGAGCTTAGTGGTGTACCTGTATTTTATTACTGTGTGTGTGTGTGCTCTTGTTTGACCCTTGCTTGGCTTCTGTTGATTCTCCGATTCGATCCTTGGCTTTGTCTGACTACCTGCTCCGTATTGACCAGTGGCTCTGTCTGACTGCCCATTCCAGTCTGACCCTGATTCTGGCTGACTACCCACTCCGTGAGTTCTGTGGCTCTGGCTGACTACCTGATTCAGTTTTGACCCGTGGCTCTAACTACCTGCTCTGTACTTGACCCCGGTTCTGTCTGACTCTCCACTCTGTCTCAGCCGGATTTTGCTGGCTCTGGCTCCGTACAGCCTACTTTTGTTGTGGCTGCCTTCCGCTCGGTAGCTCAGGGTCAGTCTCACCTCAGTTATTGCTCTAGCAGTCTCGCTCCGTTCATCCTATAGGACCGTCTCTGTCTTATCCTAATAGGCCCACCATACCCAGACTTTTGGGCAGCTGGGCTTGTCTTTAGCTTTTGTTGAGTTACAGTATAACTGCACGCACTGCTATATTCTTTTAATCAATACCCTGTAATACATCTTGACTGTTGACATCTTATCAGAGGTGGCTATGTCTTTCTCTTTTACTACTCCCTTTTTATTTATGAGACCATCTGAACTTTTATACATTTATGTACTTGCATTTCTTTCAATAAAGCTTTTTAAAAATTAATTTAAAAAATAATACTGTAAGTGTTGGAGAGGATTCTCATACTTTGAGCTTTGGAGAGGCATCTGACGATTCCTGTTAGCTTATTTGATTTCATACCTGCCTGACTAGCCAATAGTAAAAAGGCTGCCACAGGAGGTGGAACAAGAAACTGGAGGCTCTAAGTTTATAATGCTGCTTGTCACAGTGGTGTGAGCAGTAGAGATTAACTAGACTAAAACTAAGGGCAAGAAAAAGTAGACTAAAAAGAAAATAACATAAGAATTTTATTTTGTCTCTAAAACTACACATTTGTAAAGAGTAATAAACAATGTTTAACTTATTTAAGCCATAAAAGACGAATATAAAGAAATTGTATTAAAAGTGGGTATAGTCAAATGAAGTGTCCAAACAAATCCTAGGTTAAAAAGGTAATTATTAACTTCAGGTTAACTCTAAAAATGTTGTTAATACCATATTTTAAAAACTGACTTTATACTTTTGAACATTCCAGTCTGAAAAAAATTACATGATGACGTAATGCCCTAAGATTAAAAATATTTTTTGTTAGTTGCCCTCTAACGGAATAGCAAAAAGACTGTAGATATATGCTTTTTATTTTTTCATGTTAGTTGCCCTTCAAAAAATTCAATTATATAAATCAATGAGAGTTTTTGACTCATGGCTTTTTCAACAGACCATTTACTATATTAGCTTTCAGGTTTAAATATGAGATGTCCCACATTCACCAGACACATGTAGTAAAGTACAGGTATCTTAATAATAGATCCAAATAACCTATACTGATTCCATAGTTTCAACCTTCTCAATATAATCCTGAAGTGATACAATATTTATGTGCTTTTTATTGTACTGAAGCGTGATTGTTATTAAGAGAAAAAAAAAGTAATCAAATAATGCACTAACCTTTGATTTTTCATCTCGCCCTGTTTGAGGAAAAAAAAAAATAAAGGCGTTACAATAAAAGCAATACTCAATAATATTTAAGTTTTTTTTTACTTAAGTGGAAATTCTAAAGGCATTGCCTGTTAATTGTCCTCTTTAACAGATATGACAAGTAGTCAGAAGTGCAAATATATATTTAAGGCATGAGACTCACAAAATTTATTATTATTATTATTATTCTTTATTTATATAGCGCCAACTAATTCCGCAGCGCTGTACAATTGGGGAATAGACATACAGAGGTATTAAATAGTACAATCAGATGTGTAGAACAGGAGGATCAGAGGGCCCTGCTCGTGAGAGCTTACAGTCTAGAGGAAGGTAGGTTTGATACAGAAGGAGTAAGTGCTATTGCGTTTAAGTGCCTCCTGCCACATGAACTGCCAGTCAGTGGGTGGGAGTGAGAAGTGCCATTGAGTGCAGTACTCCGTGCAAGGGGTGAATCTTGGTGATGATGTTTATGGAGGCAGTTGATAGGACTCCCTGAAGAGGTGAGTCTTCAGGGAGCGTCTGAAGATTTGAAGGCTGGGGGAGAGTCTGATGGGGCGGGGGAGGGAATTCCACAGCTCAGGTGCAGCACGGGAGAAGTCCTGTAGGCGGGAGTGGGAGGATGTGATGAGAGCTGTGGAGAGCAGAAGGTCATGTGCAGAGCGAAGATGGCGGGCGGGAGTATACTTGGAAATGAGAGATGAAATATAGGGGGGTGCAGTGTTAGTGAGGGCTCTATAAGTTAGCACCAGAGTTTTGAATTTTACTCTGTATGCTAATGGGAGCCAGTGTAGGGACTGACAGAGGGGTGTGGTGTTAGAGAAGCGATGAGTGAGGTAGATTAGTCTTGCAGCAGAGTTCATTATGGACTGTAGCGGGGTTAGTCGGGTGAGAGGCAGGCCAATTAGTAAAGAGTTACAGTAGTCAAGACGGGACATGATGAGTGTTTGGATTAGAATATATAGAAATATATTACAAAAAGCAGTCTCAGTTCAAGGAGATATATCTCTTCCTTTTGGAGTGTTTTTTGTATCCACTTAAATGGATATATGGTGAATATGATGTTTTGCCTTCCTCTAGTCATCAAGTACAATATGGCAAAGACTGAACTTCAGGGGCGTACTGGCCCAGTGGGAAGTGAAGGAAATTGCCCCTAGGCCAGTCATAATTTGGTGCCGGTGGGCCAGTGCTTATCTCCATCTCCCCATTGCTGTATATATATACATACTAGTATGAAAGCCCGTATACACGGGCTAAAGTGCACCCAGCGGCCCCGGCTGCTGCCCCAGAGCCAGGAGCAGAGACAGGATGTGAGCCATCCGGAGCGGGGCACCACGAGTCATGCGCAGTAGAGTCTCGAAGCTCCCTGTGTGCGAAACCACACATGCACAGTAGAGAGACTCTACTGCGCATGTGCGGTTACTCTTACAGTGAGCAACGCATTCTACCACTTTATGTTATAGGATAATAGAGAGAGACAGAGAGAGAGAGTGTGTGTGTGTGTGTGTGTTATATATTTAACCCTTTGATTGCCAGAGTATAGTGCAATGCATTGGATACCTTTCTGGCACTCAAAGGGATATATAGTAGCCAATGATGCTGCCCTCCTTGGAAAGGAAAGGTAAGTATAAATGTATTTGAGTTTGACATTCCTATAGTTATTCTAAGGTGGTTATGTACTAAGGTGTAATAAAGAAGTCATTAAAAAGGAGATAACTTCACCTATGCATTCACTTTTCCAATGCTTGTGTTATTCTATGGACTCTGTACACTAAAATCATTCCCATTTGCAAAATCTCAGTTCATAGTCTCCACGGAATAATATCAACAGGAGATTTGATATCACTGGAGAAGTAGTCTCTGCTTTATCACACTTTAGTGAGTGTTCCCGCAGTTCTTCTAAGTACATCATCATGAGTCTGGTGCGTTTAATCAAGAAAAGCTATACACTATTCATCTGATGTAGTGACAATTAAAGCCTCTAGCAGGGCTCAAAATTTCCACTCGCCACTAGCGAGGGAAAATTTAGCCCTGGCGAGTAGAAATTCAGTCCTGGTGGGTATGTTATGGCTTGCAGTGGTGAGTAACTTTTCAGGTCTTGCTAATAGCAAAGGACTTCAAGTTTTAAGCCCTGCCTCTAGTATTTTTCTGTATCACTAAATATCCTTTTGTAATTAGAATTCCATGTGGATGTAGCACTAATATTTACATAAATGCCAGCAAGATATCAGACTCAACATTTTTCATTCAACATTCATTACAAGTGTGTAGGCAAAAACCATTGTTGGCCATCGCAGATATGCTCCAAATAATTTTGTTGGTAAACCAGAAATATAATGTTTAATGTTGCTGTTTCCAATACCGGTGTAGGTCAGACACCAGTGGGATTAACTCCATAAGTGCCATTCCAATATATCTTTTGAATAGTGTTCAAGTGCTCTCCAATTTTAGAATTTCTACTAGTCCTGTGTTTCTTTTATTTCTGAGTAAAACAGGGCTTTTGTACATCTTGAATGCTAGAGACGTCAGCAATGCATTGCAAGGGGAGACCTCTCTAACACTCAAGGGGTTAAAAACCCCATTTAACTCAAAGGGGATTTGGGGAATTTCTATTTGTCTCCTGTGGTGCATTTAGTTTGCTCCAGAATAACACCACTGTAGCTTGCTGAATTAGGACCTAAGAGCCTTATGACGAAAATAAAAATGAATTAACTCTGAAGCAAACCAACTGCACCATGAGGGATAAATAAAACAATTATCTTTGAAGCAAATGGGGCTTTTAACCCTCTTTTCCAACATATTGCCAAACAATGAGTTGGAGATCTCTCTAGCATTCAAGATGTTAAATGTCCAATTTAAATCCACTGAATTTTTTTTAATCTTTCCCCCCTGGTATAGTAGGTTTGCGCCATGGTTTCACCAATTTTATTTCAACATACGGCCCTAAGTACTGGACAATGTTTATTTTTACTTGTGCATATCGATCACTTGGCATATGCCTTGGTGCTTGACAGTCCTGGATTTTTTTATTTATCCACTCTGATTCAGGTGGATTTGCCAAAAATTGTTCCAGTTCTTAGTGCATCACCCCAACTTCCTTAACTTTTAACTTACTAATAAATCTTTTTTTTTTTTTAGAAGGTTACATGGACCATGGGGGGGTCATGGAATAAAAGTATCTCTACAAGGAGGCAGGACACTTAACAGTAGAGAGATGTCACCAAAAACAGAATAGACAAGAAAGGCCAGGGCAAACCAGAAGAGCTTTTCAAAGGTGGAATGACCTGTGTCCCCTAGTGGACAAAGATAAAATGATTTTTCCTTAAATACAAAAATTTCCTTTTATCTTTTATCCAGTAGGAAGCAGAGGGACCATGTAGATGTCCCAAAGTAGTCCAAAACACTGGGAGAGGGAGACAAATTCTTGCTGCCTGCAGACATTTCCACACAAAGCCAGCATCTTCTCAGACAAGATTATTGACCTAGTAGAATTTGGTGAATGAGTTGACAGAACATCATGTGGCTGCTTTTGCAGATTTGGGCCTGGATTCTATTACAGGTACTAATTTTATATCTGCCTTTATCTCCAGTTTTCCCCATAGACTATCATAGGAAAATGTTTGATAAAACGGGTGTTAACATTTATTTCCTGCAATAGAATCTAGCCCTTGGTTACTCAGAGGCTGATTTGTGAGAGCCCTTGAGGGGTTCCTGGCTCTTGTAGAGGGGACTGTAAACTAGAAAGAAACTAGGCTGGATTTGAGGGTGTAGGAATGAATTATAATCCACTTAATCCATGAAGACGTGGGTGGCTTTAGAAGCAGGTTTCCCTTTCCTAGAACATTCTGTGTAAAAAAAAAAAAGAGCGCAGGGCTTTTGCGTGAAGGTTTTGGGAAATTGTAAGTAATATTTAAAAGCTCTAACTACATCCAAGAATTGGAGTCTTCTTGGAAGGATACAAAGATAGGATTAATTCATGGTTCATATGAAAAGATGAATCCACCTTTCGTTGTAACTCAGATTTAAAAAATCTGTTTATCCAGATGAAATATTAGATAAGATGATTTGCATTATTAAGCATAGAATTCTGATACTCTCCTGACTGTTAGAAAAACAGTATGCATGTAATGTTTGAGGTATATTGTAAAATATCTAGAACCAAGTTCAAATCCCAAATCCTTATAGGGAGGAACCATGTGAACTACACCTTGAAAAAGTGTTCAAAATTCTGTAATGTATGTTATTTTGTTTGAAAAAAATTAAATGAACTGCCCTTCAGTCTTAGTTACAAAGTTACATAGTAAATTAGGTTGAAAAAAATGTAAAACACTATAACCAAAAAAACAAAAACTCCTAAATAAGTATTATTCTACAATTTAACATACTTTACTGTAAAAACAAAACAAAACAAAACAAAACAAAAAAAACTTCCTCTAATCTCAAGTGGTTGCCCCTAGTTAGTTGTCCATGCCCTGGAATGAAAAGTTCACACGAGAGTTCTTTGCATTACATAGTAAAATAGTAAATATAGTAAATTAGGTTGAAAAAAGACATAAGCCCATCAAGTTCAACCCTTGCCTTGTAACCCAGAGAAATGGAAATTATATAGCTTCCCTGCTACCAAATAAGTTAGGCTTTATCAGACCTTCCTCATTTGCCTACTAATACACAGTATAACCCTGCATGTTCCCTTTTGAAAGAAATGTATATAATCTTCTCTTTAATATATCCATTGTATCTGCCATAACCACATCCTTGGGTAAGGAACAGACCTTTAACAGACCTTACTGTAAAAAGTCCCTTGCTCTGCTGAAGTCTAAACTACCTTTCCTCTAATCACAAGGGAGAGTAAGTAAACCAAGTTTGTCTAGTTGTTTCTCATACTTCAAGTCCTACATTCCCTTAATTAATTTTTTTGCTCATCTGTGTACTCTCTCCAAGACTAGAATATCCTTTTTTCAGAGCTAGTGCCCAAAACTGCACTTCATATTCAAGGTGAGGTTTTACCAATGATTTACACAATGGGAATATAATGTTATTCACTCTTGCGTCTATACCCCTTTTTATGCAAGACAGGACTTTACTTTTGCTACTGCTATTTGACACTGGTCACGGTTTCCAAATTTGTAGTTTACAAGGATTCCAAGGTCTTTCTCTAGCAACGAGTCCCCTAAAATGATTCCATTAAGATCATATGTAGCACTGTGATTTGTTCTTCCAAAATGTATGTCTTTACACTTTCCCACATTAAACTTCATATTCCATTTGATTGCCTAATCTTCCATTTTATGTAAATCCCTCTGTAGAGAGCAAATATCCTGTTCTGAATTAATTACTAAGTCCTCCATTCCCTTAATTAATTTTGTTGTTCTACGCAGTACTCTCTCCAGATCTGCACTGTATATTCAAGGTGAGGTCTTTCCAAAAAAATTATACACTCTTGCTTCAATACCCCTTTTTATGCAAGACAGGGCTTTGTTTGCTTTTGCTACTGCTCTCTGACATTGTTCACCGTTTCAGAGTTTGTAGTTTGCAAAGGTCTTTATCTAATCCTTCCTGATGAAAATCCAGGAGGAGAGGCAAATTGAAAGTCTGAGAATCCAGTTGTTGCGGTTCACAAAAATTGATTATATATATATATATATATATATATATATATATATATATATATATATAGATCTTAGAAGAGAAATGCTTAAAGTTCATGCTGTTAAGGACAGACTGTCTTGGTTGGGATGAAGTGTCAGACTCTGAGGGAGAAGATCTGGGATCACTGAGCCCATGAAAGAGTGGAATCCTGTTCAGCGTGGCATACTAGAGGTATCAGAAGCACATGTCCTTTTTCTTTCCTGATCTTAGCCAGAGCCCTGAGGATCATTGCTTTTGGAGGAAATACATACTCCAGACTGTAATCCCAATGTATTACCACTGCATCAATTTCTGTGGTTTTGAATCTCTTCTTCATGTGCAAATCACATGAATTTTTCTTTGAGTCTGGATGATATTGGATATGTGTCTACTAGGCCCCATCTGGCTACTTTTATGTTGAATATTTCTTGTTTGAGTTCTTGATAGTTATATTGGGTAGACCGACTGTATCCTACTGTTCGACTCATCAAATGAAAATAGCTGATAGAGTCAGAACTTGTTTTTCTGCCCTTTATAGTGTATTTTGTACCTCTAATCAGGCTTTTTCTCTTTGCTCTTAGTTCCACATTGGGGATTTACGTATACTACTTTCACAATATTATCGGACAGTATAAGAATGGGATCTCCCTTCAAGAGGGTCATCCAAATTGTTAGAGTCTCTTATTTCCAACAGGTTGATGGGAGCAAAGATTCCTACTTTGATTACTGAGGCTGGCAAGAAGATAAGAGCACAGAACAATGCAAAGGACCATCAATGCAATAACAACTAATAATGATTATATATACTCACATTGCCCTTCTCTTGGGTGCGTAGCATCTCTGAGCCCCTGCCATGTTCCTCTTCTACAGTCTGCAAATATCCAGTGTCCAGTGGGATCTTCCATATTCCCCTCTCCATTTCACCTTACTAGCAATCTTGTGATGTATTCCAGCCTGTCTAGCATTGGGATAGAGCTCCAAAGTAGTTCTTAGCTATGGAAACTGTATCAAATTGGTGTAACTGAAAGAGGAAACCTCACAGGGGTCATTAGCTAGGGACTGGTACTGTAGAGTGAGCTTCAGGGGCAAAAGGTCATCTTGCTCATTCTCAGAATTCTTTACACATTCTGCCCAAACATTCCACTAATCACTGTAAATTGGTATAAACAATATTCATGGGGCTAAGGCAGCTTTCATTGGCTGAGAGGCAGCAATTAAGGTTTTGTGATAATCAGACCAGAAAGCGCCCAATGTAAGCTCCACAAAGAGAGAACAGGCAGTTATTAATATAAATGAACAGGACAACAGGAAAATACTACAGGTTATACTGCTAAGTAGGCATCAGTGAGCAAGGTGCCGGGGTGCGAGCATGTTGCTGGGGTGCGCTGGATGTTGAGCGGGGCTGGCTGGTGGTGGCTACTCTAGGGATGCCTTGCTGTGTTGGCTGCGAAGCCAGATAACAGGATGACAACCCTAGATACAGCAAATACGAACTGAGACAGGAAACAGGGGGACAAAACTTATCCACAGTATAGTTTTCTCTGTTGTAACAAAACTTAAAGAAACTGGAATCAGGATACATAGAATCAGAGAGACGAAGGACAAAGTCGAAGGACAAAGCTCAACGACAGTCGAGGGGGAACCAAGACAGACTAAGAGACAGAAGAGTTGAACTCGAGCGAGGGTTGTCATGTCGAACTCAACGGGTGGTTGGTAAGTAGAACTCGAATAAGGGTCGATGATGTCGAACTCGATTGGTTGTTAAGGAGAGTAGAACAGAGGTTGTACCTTACAGAGACAGAAAGGTCAGACTGGGCTGGAAGGTCGATGGAAATGAGCTTGACCAGGAGTAGTGTAAGTCGAGGAAGGTAATAGGGCACAGGAGAAGTCTCCGGAGGAGAACGGTCAACAGGCCAAATGAGCAACTAGTGGACATAGACGGTACCAGGGATAAAGTGAAGAAAAGTCAAATGAGCCAGAGTCTGAAACTAGTCGGGCAATGCAGCACACTAGGAGAAGGCAGTAGAAGAGTTGATGAAACGGAGCCAAGGTCAATACCAAAATACACAATGAGGAGCCAAATCGGCAACACAGGGGTGGTCAGGACAAGGCGGGACGTAAATGATGGAATCACACAGGAACTAGACATGACTCAGGTCACGGCAAGAATGCTTAGATCAAGAGCCCACACAAGATGCAGGTGCAAGATAAGGGCTCAACCAGAGTATCATAAACAGGGCAGGGATAATGAACCATGAGCAAACAAAATACCAGGCAAAAAATGCCTAAAAACAGGGAAAAGTATGACAGTCTTAAAGGGATAGTAATGTTTCAAAATAAAAGCAGCTCCATTTAATCTTCATAGTATTTGGACCATGGAGTACTGTCAGACTTGTAGTTCAAGAGTAATTGAATGATAATGTGTCCCCCCCTCCCGCCCCTTTTACTGATTTAACACTGCACAATTCAGAGCAGCAAGACTGTCCAGATGGATCGCAGAGAGGGACAATCTTCAGTGAGCATAAGAAAAAAACCTGTCAAGGAGGCAGGGTTTTCCTTATGCTCACAGTAAGAAGATTGTCCTATGCTGTGAGCTGTCTGGTCCCAGGACCAGATTCCATGTCTATGGGGAGATTGCTTACACTAGGTAAAAGGGGTGGGATGGGGATATTGTATCATTCAATTACTCTTGAGCTGCAACTCTGACAGTACTGAAATAACACTCTCCATGGCCCAAATACTATGAAGATTAATTGGGGCTACTGTTTTTGTAAAACAATACTATCCCTTTAAGCATTGGGTACACAGGTACCGCTTAAAACCTCAGCACAAGTAATTTTAAATTGGATAACACAATAGTATTATAAAAATATACTTAAGACTCATATATAAGATAAACCTTTTTATAGAAAGTAGTAAATTATATACTTCTCTCCTTGAAGATGTAGGCAAATATCCTCCCACACCTATAGACTCTTCATGTAGAAATTTAACATCTAATAAAATAACTCAACTACAGTTAAAAGTTACTTGTGACATTTATTGTCAGTAGATGGCGACCTAACCTAAGAAATACACACCTAGCTAAAATAAATGAATAATGCTCCAATGCATAATCACCACAGCACTGCAATATGAAATATTACAAAATTAAAATATTGCAATGATAAGTAATTCAATTTCACAATTGAGAGTCCCACACCAAACCTAGTAACATCAAGATTCTCTATAACTATAGCTAGATCAATATCAATGTTTGGTCCACTAGGGTTCAGAATCTAAGGCACATGTATCCAATATGTTTCTCTTTGTCTCAAGATTCGTAACTTATCACTGCCTTTGTACTTCTTAATTCTTTAATTGGCCATTACCTTGATGGGCTACCATGATGTACTTCTAAAAATGTTGCACAACACAAGGAGTTACAAGACCTGCCATGAAATTAGTGAGGTGTTCTCCAAAACTTTTTTTTTTTTTACATTTTCTTTTGGTTATTCACACATACTATAGGGTGTCTGTCAGCAAAATTGTCCAAGTAGGAAGAAAAAAGGCCTTCCCTTTGGCAAAATCTTGTTCATTCAGCCACAGGGACTGAACTTTCTTGTCCCATAACGGTTCCATTTGCAATTGCTCATGTGACTCTGTGTGTCCCAAATCAGAATATGCAGTTATTCTGAAGAGGAAATTAACTCTTGTAGTTCCATGGCAGTTGTTACAGATTTTATGGATTCCATCTTGAATTTGGGGGATCTCAAGTTCTTATTTGCATTTCAATGCGTTCGATACCTCTCTAGCACTCAAAAGGTTAAACTTGAGAGATGGTCTGACCACCACCCCCATGCTAACTGGGAACAACAAACAGGCTTGAATTGAAATCTTGAAATCTTTGTTCCTTGGGGACTGGACTGATGACTCCTGGAGAGAGGAGCCATGATATTGCCTGTTAAAAAAAAAAGTGGAACATGTGAACGCGGGGTTCGTCATTAGCTAGGAGGTGCACATCCCAGCCAACTGGAGGCTGCTGATTAATTTCAAACCGAGACTAGCACATAAACATACCTGGGAACTTCCAGCTGAGAGCTACCCGGAGGGGAGTCCTCTGTTCAGCAGGGGGTGTCAAAAATGACGCCAATCGTGTAAAAAAGGGTCGGGGCTTCACGCGAGCGGGGGGGGGGGTGCTTAACCCTTTGAGTTTCAGAGTGGTACGGAATGCATTGCAAAGCAATGCATTCCGTACCACTCTGGCACTCAAAGGGTTAAAAATGTCACACAGAAGGCTGGGGATGGAGGAACAGCGGGAAAAAGAGTGTAAGTGGGTAGAGTTTCAATAGAAACTCCCCACATCCGGAGGAATCAGCCTCTGCCCCGGAGACCCGGTAAATCTCTGTCAGAACTGGAGTCTCCGGGGCAAATCTGGAGAGTTCCCAGGTATGCACATAAAAGCCCATCTCAAAACCCCAGCAGTCTGACTCTGGCAACGAGTGGTGGCGGTTCTGGCGGGACTGCTCCAGTCCAAATGCCTTTCTCTGCCAGCGAAGATAGCGGAGGTGGAGGCAAACGGGGAGATATTACCCACATTTCTTATTCAATGGCAAAATTAAAAAAACATATTTTCAAAGCGCACATGAAGATACTACCTATTTTAAGCCTTTGAGTGCCAGAGGGCTACCCCTCTGGCACACAAAGGGTTAACGGTTGCATCTTTGGGTGGATTAATTTTTTTTTTTTAAGTGAAATATAGCACTAATGTTATTATTATTTTTTTAACACACATGAAGAAAGAAGAGAAGAAGACAGAAGAAAGAAGAAGATAGCCACGACCCAACTGGATATCAGGATTACTGGTAAGCTGTTATTTGTTGAGACATGTGTGAACTGTTTGTATATTAATCCTATGAGTATCAGTGGGTATGCAACGCAGTATAATGCGTTGCATACATCACTGGCACTCATAGCGTTAAGCTTTTTCTATTTTCTAACCACAAGTATGTGTTGGAAACCAGTTTTCCAACACATACCGGTGGTTTTCACCGCTTGTTAGGGACTCTACGTCTCCTTTTCATGGCACAGAATTTTCACCATGAAAAGTGCGGTCCTTCACATGCGGTGAAGCCACCGCTTGGAATAGGATAGCAAAGTCTGCTTTTTTTACGTGATGTCCAATGGGTGCAAATTTTGCTCCCCTTGGACATTTTTGCGTGGTGGTGGTTCTCAGCAAAGTTTATAGAATTGTAAATTGTGATGTCAAAACCACTTGTTTTGAAAACTAACGGGGCTCATTCCTGGAATATGTCGTTTTTACAACCATTTTAGTATAGTCAAGTCACATTTGAAAAATGTAAGAAAAATTATAGATTGCAGATGGTGTAGTTCTGTACTTCTGACACCCCCTATAGTAGCTCTGAATGAGCAGAAGCCAATAAATACAATTAAGAATTACTGATTTTTTTTAAAGAACCCACACAAATGAACAGGAAGTCATCAACGTACCTCCTGTACCACAAAATCCTGTCCCAGTAGGGGTTCCCATACCCAAAAATGTGGGTGGCTTCTCACCAACTCATGTATAAGTTGGCGAGAAAGGGGGAAACTGGCCCCCATTGTCACTCCACACTTCTGCCAATAGAACACCCCACCAAAAGCAAAGAAGTTGTGTCAGAAGAGGTACTCAGTTGACTGAAGCAAGAATGTAATCAAATCTTCATCATAATTGGAGAAACGCTCCTATTGTGCACGTAGAGCCTGTAGCCCCAATCCATGGGAAATATAAACGTATAAAGATGTAATGTTGCCGCCAGCCAAGAATATGCTCTACACCATTCTATCAAAGATATCTGTTATAACACTTTCTTTGTATCTTGAAGAGAGCCAGGCAAGCCATCCACCAGCGGCCGAAGGTAGAGGTCAACCAGGTCCGACAGTGGCTCATTGAGTGAGCCAATGCCGGACCAGAAGGGTCAACCACTGACTTGTGTACCTTTGGCAGGTGGTGGAAAATGGGGGTCACCTGGCTCTTCAGGACCAAAGCAGATACTCTTTAGTAAGCACCCTAGGGTCAAAACCCCTCAAGCAAACTTATTGAGTTCCAGCTTGTATGACAATGTGGGATCATGCTTCAAGACCTGGTAGGTCTGTTCATCCTGGAGCTGGCGTAAATCATCTTCTCTGTATGCATTTGCATCGAGGACCACGATGAACCCACCTTTGTCTGACATTTTAATTTCAATAGAGGTATTGTTTTTGAGTTGACTTAGTGCCTCTCTTTCTGACAAAGACATATTGTGACTGCGGTCTGCCTTGCATCCCCGATGCAGTTGCACCAGATCACACTCCACCATCTTATGGAATAAATCCAGCGGATTCTTGCAAGGGGAAAAAACTGGAAACAGGGCAAAGACCTGTGTCCATAGAATTGATGCGGTCCATAGTCTGTACCCCCAGAAGACTCCTCACGTAAAGATTGTAATTAAAAAAAAAAACACCAATGTCACAACAACTGGAAGTCACATGGTTCAAATTAGGCTAGGATAAAGATGTACAAGGGACATCTGTATGTGTTATCATCTTAGTTTAAGAAAAGAAAAACTTTTGATGGTTAAGGTCCTAACAAACCTATTAACATCAATTATGGTACCAAATAAATCAAATTTAGGATCAGGAACAGAATTCAGGCCCCTCTTTAGGGCCCTCTCATCTGACTGTCATCACTCAGATCATTATCCGTATCTGTATACACCACTGACTGGGAAAAACTAACTTTCCTATCCAAGTGTTTGAGAATAGATCTTGTTGAGGATGACCATTTTGTAGGTTTTCTCCATATATAAATGTTATCTTGGTCATAGTACATCTTGTCCCTGATGAATTTCTTCTGCTTGAAAGATGACAACTCCTTGTCCAATTTATCCAGGGTCACCTTCAGAGACCTATCATACTCTAAAAAGTTGCAAGTTTTTTCAAAAGATGCACTGCAAGGAGACAATAGTGTGATTATAACTGGGGGGATGGCATCCGTACTCTCTAGATACAACACTATGGTCTGCATGTATTTCAAGGCACAGGGCAGATCAGATTACCATGGCAATTTGACTTGTGAGGAGAACATCAGAGAGAATTGTTTTGAAGAAATTGATCGTAATATACAAGTAACTGTGTGACGTTTTCCCTGGTATATCTTGGAGTAGTGGAGGTCATCGAAGTGTGGGAAGAAGATCTTAGAGGTCCGATTGAGAGATTGTATTAATTATTTCCTGATGATTGGTTATATGTACAAAGGTGCCTTCAGTTAAGAAAAGGTGTCTTTGGTTAGGGATTCTTAAATGACCTGTCTGTTGTTATATTATATTAATGTGGACTTCTCTTGAATATAGACAATACATATTTTGGGGTGAATAGAGTGTGCACGGATTTTATATAGATTTTTTAGCGACATAAAGAATATAACCTTCCATTCTGCACAGTCTTCACTGACTACGAAAAGGCCTTTGACTCAGTGAAAAAGCAAGCAATAATTAATGCCCTGATCAAGAAAGGAATAGATAGGACTTACATCAATATCTTCCAATCAATATATGAAAAAGCAGCGGCATCAATACAGATCAACAATGATAAAGTCCAGATCAACACAGAAAAAGTCATCCGACAAGAAGACACAATCTCCCCAAAACTATTTTACGCTTATGTAGAAGAAATATTCCACAAACTAAATTGAGACAAAAAAAAAAAAAAGAACTTAAGAACAACGGAGACTACCTCCATCACGTTTTGCAGATAATATCATGCTCTTTGCCAGTAGTCCTGCAGAACTTCAAGAGTGTATTGAAGAGCAACAGGAAAGCAAAACATTAGGTCTGAAGATGAATATCAACAAAATGCAAGTCATGTTTAACACATTTTCCATACCAAGAAAAATCACAGTAGATGTACAAGAACTAAAAGAATTTGACAAATATGTTTACTATGGATAGGAAATGTCAACAGATGGAAACACTATGACGGAAATTGAGCAATAAATAGTATTGGGATGGCAAGCATTTGGAAAACTTTGCAGTACTGCCTTTAAGACAAATTTACCACTCTGCCTCAAGTGAAAGGTTTTTGACCAATGTGTTCTCCCAATCATTACGTAAGGCTGTGAAACACGGACGCTGAATGCCAAAGCCATACAAAACCTTAAGTTTACATAGAGAAGTATGGCGCATCACATTCTAAACATAACAAAACGAGACCAAAAAACGTGTGCATGAATTCATAGGCAAACAAAGGTCTATGACATCATTGAAAGAGTAAAGCGCCTGAAATGGAAATGGGCTGGCCACATAGCAAGAAGACCTGACAGTAGATGGACCAGTTGAATTTTGGAATGGATTCCTCTTGATACTAAAGACAAAATGGGTAGATGAAATTACACAGTGGCAACAAAAGGCACAGGAATTAAGCTGTTGGAGATTTTGGAGGCCTTCATCCTGCAATGGATCGACAATATCAATATCTCAATTTCCTGGCAAAGAACAGTGGCATAACTACCACTATCTCAATGGTCGCAACCGCGACCAGGCCCGTCACAGCAGGGGGCCCGGCCGCCTGGTTGACTCCAGCATTGCAGCCTGACTCTGAGCCTAGTACATAAGATGCTTGGCTACCTCATGATCCAGTGTTTATTCTACTTGCAAGGAGTTTCCGCCAGGAGCATCAGGAAATATTTGGGCAGACATGTGTTAGGTAATTGAAAGGGGTCAGTTGAATACTATTGAGTGACCTGGCATTCAAAAGGTTATCAGAGCCCTGTTCAGTGCTCATCATATTTTCCCTTCTGTCTGGCCTGGCTGCTCTGTGGGCCTCAGGCCAGAGGGGGCTCTGTGAGGAATGGATGCACAAAGCAAGGCAGTGTGTATAGGGGTGAAGGCGTCTTATAGGAGACAGGGCTCCGATAACCCTTTGAGTGCCAGGTCACTCAATAATATTTTGCTCACTGCTTTCAATTACTTAAGATCTGTCTTCCCCAATATTTGCTGAAGATCCTGGCTGAAGCGCGTGGCAAGCAGAATAATCACTGGATCATTTAACAAAGAGGTAGCCAAGCGTCTTTATTATGGGAGAGAACAAAAACTCATAAAGGGCGCCCAATAGTGCCTGTTAACTCCAAAGACACAAATCATTCAAATAGAAATATACTCACAAAAGTGAATGCTGGCTAATGGTATAAACCAATTGGTTATTTGTTTGGGACAGTAATATACAGATGGGGGCAGTGATATATACAAGAGAGAGCATGGGGGCAGTAATATACATATGGGGACAGTGATATATACAGGAGAGGGCATGGGGGGCAATAATATACAGATGGGGGCAGTGATATACAGGAAAGGGAGTGGGATCAGGTTTGCATTGATATACAGGAGAGGGCGTGGGATCGGGAGGCCCCCATGGATTTTTTTGCTCCAGGGCCCGGTGGTTTGTAGTTAGACCTCTGGCAAAGAATGAGACTTTTGTAGGCTGCAAAGAAACTTTCTACAGCTTTTGATATATGTGGAGATCTACAGAGAAAGCAAATAGTGTTGAATTATCTAGTTTTGTATCCAAAGCAATGTGGGAAGCACACTCACTGTAGAGCTAATTGCCTGGGTGCTATATCTAGGTCGGTAGGAAAGTCAATGTAAGTCACAAAAAGGGACAAGCACTCAGAAGACTTCTCATCATCAAATTATTTAATGAAGTCTAAGTTCCAATGTGAAATATCACATTTTCTTCAGTTCTGTATACTGGATATGTCAGGGTTGGTGCTAGATACTGACTGAGTAGATCTAAACACCAGGTCTCATTGTTAAAGTCACAAATCATTTTGCTGTTCTTCATAATGGGGAGTATGTTATTAGGGTAAGTGGTGCACTAATAATATACTAGATTGGACCTTTTTATTTAACACTTGAGTGCCATTGGGGAGTCCACTGCAATGCTCCGCTATGTTAAACAAGTAATCAGTTGTACTGAGTCTCAGTTATGCTCTGTAAAGATATTTAGTGCAGATAGAGAGTGCGTTTTATGACAGCAATTGCCACTGTGTTGAAGCTTTTAGTACACCCTGTTTTCTTGCTTCTGTAAACTTTGCACTGTACCTAATAACAATAAAAGATAATTCTTAAAAATGATTATTCTTATCAATTATTTATTAAACCTCAACATATTCAGCATTGTTTGACAGCTAGGAGACAAAGTGCACAAAGATTAATGTGAAGAATCATATGGACAAAGAAACGAGGAGCAAGTCTGGGCCAAAGCATCTGCACCATAGGCGAGAAATGAATATCGCTATTGATTTTAAAGCAACACTAAGAACTCCTAATAACCTCTCCCCTTTTCTTACTGTGGCCAGAAAATCTGAATTGCCTCAATGAGGTTTGATGTTCTAAGTTTAGTATAGCATTTATTGGTTAGAGAAATGCAACTACTTTTCCTTTGCATCAATTTCATTTCAGGCTTTAATCCTCTGAGTGCCAGAGAGGTATGCAACACATTGCAAAGCAATGCGTTACGTGCCCCTCTGGCACTCAAACGGTTAATATATAGGTACATAAAGAAAGAACAGAAAGCGCACACTGTACAGCAGGGATTGCACTGAGGAAATGAATGTTCCGGAAACATCTGTTTTTGAGGACTTCCTGTGCCCCCCTAATAAAGACCTAGCTGCACCAGGATCTGAAATGTGCATCCAGTCTTTCTTTATGTACCTGTATCAAAAGAAAAAGAGAGGGCTATCAGAGAGGAACACCTGCAAAGGAAAAGCAGCATGATTTCTCTAAGCCTTAAGTGTAGTTGTATCTTCTGTTCTTTCTTCATGTACCACACCCTCAGAGCTGACTTTCATCCAGGTCAATGATTCTGTACCTTTTGTCAGTGACCTTTTAGGTTTGGTTAAAGGGATAGTAATGTCATGTAACAAGTATTAGCTATATTGTAGATACAATAAAAAGAGATTACTTGTGGTTATTCCTATCTCTTTAAACCTTTATGGTTTGAGAGAGATACGAAAATAAAGTTCTCCTCTCCCTTCCCTTTTTGTTTGACGAGCTGTAAAGCTGTCAGAAGCAGATTCTGGTCACGCGACCAGACGGCGGCCGACATAGCAATATCTAAAAATAAATACTTCATTGTAATGGTCTACAAACAGTGCTTGCAAACGTTATAGACCATTCTATTGAAGTGTTTATTTTTAGATATCTCTATGTCGGCTCTGCTGAAGAACTGCCGTCTGGTCTTGGGACCAGGATCTCATGCCATCAGCTATACAGCTGACGTATGAGAAAGGGGAGGGAGCTAGGGAGCTAAGAACTTTATTTTCATATATCTCTCAAACCATAAAGTTTTGAGAGATGGGAATAACTGCAAGTAATCTCTTCTTATTGTATCTACGATATAGCTAATACTTGTTACATGATGTTACTATCCCTTTAATAACCCAGTATATTCTATCAGTGACTGCAAATTGTTTAGAACTTCCAAAAATAAGGTGACATGGTACTCTTCTTTTTAGATTATCAGCCCTACACACTAAGAATGTTGCCATTTTGTTTTTATTCAGTAAATAACATCTTCAGTCCATCCTGGATGTCATGTGCATGGATGTGGACATGCTGCCAACACTACTGGACCTCAGTATTTTCTGTGTAAACAAATAGAATGTGGCTAGTTTATTTGTAACCAAAATCCTTCATTTCCATCATCAACTGTCACACATCTGTTTACTAACTCCAGTTCAGTAATGTATTTTTTAAAGAATGGATGACATATTCTTAGTGTGGTCTTACCAGGCATCTTTATATATGTAGAATTATACTGCCCTCCAGAGCACCTATACCTAATTTTTATATACATGATATTTTCCCTTGGTGCAGCTGACTGACATTACATATAGTTGTGAAGTCTACCTCAACAAATACTCCCAAAACCTTTTCAAACAAAAGCTCCCCAACTAGTGTCCCATTTAGTGTATATCATGCTTGTTTCTGCAACCCAGATTCATAATCATACATTTATCTATGTAAAGTTTCATCTGCATTGACACACACATTTTTCAAATGTATTCATATTTTTCTGCAAACAAACCAACTTTCTCTGTGTATATTACCTTACATTGTTTTGTTTCATGAGCACAGATTGACATTCATTACAATACCCTCTTCAAGGACTTTAACCCCTTACGGACGAGTCATGCTCGCTTGCGGCCGGCACTTAAGGACCACAGAGCATTTTTTTTTTTTAAATCCGAATTAGGGCTCCTCGAACAGTGTGCAGTCGTCTGGGGAGATCTGAATTCCATGACATGCCAGGACCGTCAGGGGTCCTTATGACAAGTTTACCCATGATGGTCCTGGCACGTCATGGGTCCTTAAGGGGTTAATAAACAAATTATAAAACTCCATTTCAAGTTTTGACTAACATGAAAGTTCTTCCTTTATAAGCCTCTCTCTATTCTTCTTTCTCTACTACTACTAATTGTCACTCACCTAGTTACCTGTTCATCCTGTGCAATACCTTCAGTAATAAATGTACTGTATTTCATTAATGGTTACACCCACACCTTATACATAAAACTGCTGTCAGGCTGTGTTAATCTCTTGCTTATTTACATACAGAAAACCTGTCTAGAGATGTTTTTAAAGGGGAACTAGGCAGATAGCTGACTGCTTTTTGGTAACAAAATCTCTCTGTTAAGCAAATTATAGTTCCATTTTAGCCTTTAGTTCATACATACATACATACATACATACATACATATATAATACACAGGGGCTGATATATTAAGGTAAAACTGGAGCAATTCTGGAGCAAACTAACTGCGCCATATGGGATAATAACTCATTCGCTTAAATCAGGCTTTTAACCCCTTGAATGCTTCAGAGGTTTTCAAAGTACTGTTTAGCAATGCATTGGAGACCTCCTGGGTTCACATCAATGGGAATTTGGTTTACTCCATTTCTCCTTAGTAGATGAACTTCGCAATATATTTTATTGTGGTATTTCTTAAGTCAAATAATAAAACAATGGCATTATACGTAAATGGGTATTTCGTTAAAATGTGTCGGCTGGAAAAAAGAATGCTATAATACTAAAGAAATTCATTTTACTGTGGTTTTTCAAGGATATATTTAACTCTTTGAATGCCAGATAAATGTCTAGCACAATTCTTTGGATACCTCTCTGGCGCTCAAAATGATGAAATACGTTTTGTTATAATTACAAAAATTCTTTTAATCAACACAATTTACATTAAACAGACACTTATTCTGGAAATCAAAACAATGGATTAACCCTTTGTTAAGGGTCTTGGTCCTTTGCACTACAGTGACAATTTTAGCAGGTTCAAAGTGATCTGGAAAAAAAAGTATATGTTCAGACACTCAGTTGCCTCTCTATGAATCCTCCACTTTTAACCATTTGGTTGCTGGAGACTTCTCAAAAATATAACAAAGAAATGCAAAGGGGATGTCTTGAGAATCCAAGAGGTTTAAACATATTCTTAAAAATAAGAAAAATGTAGCAACCTAAATAAAATTATCCTCCAATTCTGAGGAAAAAGATCTAGCTGATGTATAATATTGTTACATCTGGCAAAAGATGGGATTGAATTGATATAACAAATGGAAGTAGTAACATACCCATGATGATGACAAGGATACTGTGTGACTGAATGGAGAAGTATCCGTTGGAGACAGGGAAAGAATTAATAGCTCATTTTCTTCTTTTAATGATTCTATAGCTGGTTATGGGCCAACCTTAAATACTGATTATACATTAAACAAATTAGCCTCTCCTCCTCTCTTTTGTTTTAAACAGATTATTGGTAGGGAGCTCCTCCTCTGCCTACACAGTGTCCACAGGACACAATCCAGGCTTCTGTGAAAAGGTAGATGAGGCAGATTACTGGCATGAAATCTGTGTGCTACAGCAAAATGTCATAGAGACACTGATAAAAGCCAGTTGTTTACAGTAGATGTTAGCAGTGTAGAACATCAGCTGTGAACATTATGTGGTGATGAGACTTACAATCTTTGGAAAGAGATGTAATGGTGAGAGAGTATTACTTGATCTTAAGCCTGTATATATTGCCAGAACTGTCAGCCTGTTCATTAACAGCATTAATATGACAATGCTGAAACTGAAAACAAATCTGGTGATCACACTATTACAGTATTGACAATGTATTGTGAATAGTAAGGCTGTCATAATTATAACTCAAAATGGCACTTTGTTAGATGCTAATTGACATACGATTTTATCTTTTGATTGCAATGATGAGCTAAATAACCCCCCCCGCAAATTTGATCCAAAATAGGAATGTCTGGAATATGTATGCAATTTCCTCATTATAACTTTTCAGACGACCATGGCTGAAGGGATATCTGCCAAATTTCATGCAGATGCATTTTGTTTGATAGTTAGAGCTTTGCACATGCACAGTGTGTTTTTGCACACAGAATCATAATTCATGAATATGCGCAAACCTGACTTTGGCTAATTCAGCTCTGCACTGACTAAAGCGAACCTTGATCGATCGAGAGCACACAGCACGAACATCCCTCAGTCTACCTAGGGACAAAGATCACATAGATGACATATATTAATCTATTGATTACAACTTCAACCTATCACATAAGACTTTTTTTTATTAAAGCTTTAATTAATTGATTGGATATTTCTCAAAAAAATGTGACCCCCAGTGATAATTATAGTGCATTGAACTCCAGGAGAAACACTGGTCTCCGTTATATTAAATATTATAAATTAAAAGGCAAACTTACAGTAAAGCCTATGTTATGTTCTCACTCAAGCATAGAAAAGCAGGGAAATTCACTGTTATGTTACCTTTGAGCTTTATCATCATCATGACCCTATTACCTCATGCCTTGCCTTAATTATATGAATTCTTCTGTTATCTTAAGTAGCTAATGCAGAATAATGTCAATTTTCATATATTGTTATTTTTACTCAAAAAAATTTTGTCTTTTACTTTTTTTACTAAAGCTATTGGCAACATCAGGTCATCTTTCTAGAAGGAGGAGCTAGTCCCAGATGATAAAAGCAGGGACAGTGTACCCCTATCCATGTTTCACAAGACATGGGAGGGAGCTAAGGGAGTTCTCTCCTTGCAATCTATTATATACAGCATACAAAGAGCTCAGAGGTATGTATCCTCTATAACTTTTCTAAATAGGGTTTCACAGATATTGTTCCTGATGTCTGAGTGACCCCTGGCATAAACCATTAAACTGGTGAGATTTCTAGCTGACCTCACCATCTTTTACACATACACACTCTCAATAACCCTAGCCCATTTGTATCTTCCTATGAATGGAGCCCAGAAGCAGAGTGGAGGTCCATGCATTTATGAGAACTGCTCCACTATGTCTCCCACTACCATTCTTAAGAACATACGCGTGGTTAGGTTCCGTGACAGAGCAGAGCAAAGTACACATAGAAGCTGATATAGCACAGGAGTTCCCCAAAAATCATTCCTGACATTTTAATTTGGAGAACCCCACTGAGACAAGTTATGGAGTGCTTAGTGCTCTGTATACTGTACATAACCTATCTGAGAGAGAGCTCCTTAAGTTTAATCTCTTCATGATTTACAGCAGGCATGTCAAACTCAAATATAGTTGAAGGCCACATCTAAATTTTTCCCTCTAAGCAGGGCCACATTCTCAACAATTCCCTCTATGGATGACTGCAACAATACCTGCCCTACTATTTTATTGATGAGATTGAGGGCTCGATCCAAATGTTGGCGTCGCCAGAAAAAACTGGCGACGCTGGTTTTAACGTCAATTGAGCAATGCAAATGTTCTACTAGAAACAAGCGACGCCAGTTCTGAAACACACTTCGCCCGTCGCCAGAACAGCAAGATCTCACCCATAAAGGATAATGTACAAGCGACGCCAAAAGCCATTCAAATGTTGGAGTTAGGGCTAACGCGCGTTAAATTGCAACATTTATCTCCAGAAATCTAACGCCTATTTTTTTTGGAGAAAAACACACAACTCAGACTAGAAAATCACCTTCGCTGAAAATAAAAGAGAGAAGCAGGTAATTCAAGGACAGAAGCCAAGCATACAGGAGTCAGATATTAACCCCTGCAATGCCTAGCAAATACAACAACAAGGCCTACAACAGTGCTTCACAACCCCTCCACCTAAGACACCCCTAACATGCAATCTGGATATGCCAGGGCATCCCCTGAGGGCACAAGGGAATACCCAAATAAAAAAAACATATGCCCAACATCAGGTCCCACTGTGACAATGGCAATGAAGAGAAATAGTGCCTCAAATGTCCCATACACACATCTCCCCAGAAATGTGTAAAATCAATATTATCAAACACCAATGCAGAACATAGCAACATGGGAAAAGTGATGCACCCTGAGCTGGTGCACATGGCGCACCAACATCACATGACACCCTGGTTGGGAACCACTGGTCGACACCAGACAAACAAGTCACAGACAAACAATAACAATCAAGCAACCCCACAGGGACAGGGGGAACGCAAAGCAGCACAACATAAGCCATCCCAACACACCTTTGAACAACAGGGGTTAACACACAACACCACATGCACACCTGTCACTCCAGCAACAAATCAAGCTCACCTATGTAACCTCAGCAGTCCATGGAGACAAAACACACACCTGACAGCTACATACCAATTACAAATAATCACACCACTAACCACAGACACACCAGAAAACAATTACCTGGATAACTCACGCACTACCATTAGTCCATTATGACCACATGATACACAAAAAAGGGAAGAAAGGAAGGGGTTAACCAGCCATAGGAGAACCACCAGGCAGAGCCCCCCCTCAAAAAAATGAAGAACTGGCGCACACCACAGGAGTACACCAAACCAAAGCTTCATCAGACAATGCAAAATTAATCAAGTGAATACATCAAATCAATCAAAAAACATCCAGCACAGGAATATGGAGTCATGAAGACATTCCAACATTGAATAATGCCTCCATAGACTGAGAGCAGGTATATGTAAAGCAAACGTCCAATACCATGTATACACAAACAAATCAAAGTGGCCCATTAGCAATGTGCAATATCATCAGACATATAAAGTGCAACATCATAATAATCCCCAAAGTATGAATACATCTATACCTATCTCTATGAATATAAGGGGAGGGCAAACAATGTGACCCCTGGAGTCATGGAGATGAGTATATGATGTGTATTCATACTTTGTTCATGATCACCACTTTGCACCTCACATGTATGATTATATTGCATATTGCTAATGGGCCACTGTGATTTGTTAGTGGATACATGGTTTAGCACGTATGCTGTACATATACTTGCTCTCAGTCCATAGAGGCATTATTCTATGTTGTAATGTCTTCATGACTCTTTATCCCTGTGCTGGATGGTGCACAATTGACTTGATGTATTCACTTGATTAATCATATATTGCCTGATTAAGCTTTGGTCTGGAATACCCCTGTAGTGTGTGTCACTTATTAGGTGTGTTGTTGGGGGGGGGAGGGTGGGCACCGCCTGGTGGTTTTCCCTGGCTGGTTAACACATTCTTCTCCTCCCTCCCCTTGCTATCATTGCATATCCCTATGAGTGCACCTCAGCTGATCACAGTTTAATCTTGAGTAAGGAGTTATGTACATAGCTGGTGCAATTCCTCCCCTTTGTTTTGGTCCCATCACCATGACCACATGAACAACACCTTACTGCTGTTTAACAGTGACAGCCCACCCTCCTTAGTTGTAGTGTGAGAGAGACACTGACAGAGAGACAGACCAACACCAGGATGTACACATGCTTGTACCTAAGACGACAGTGGAGGCGAATGTGTGAGAGGGTTAGGGCTCATCCCCCCGCCTCCAAGCACCCCTGTCCAACAGCTGTCCCCTGCTGCAACTGTTCATGTTCCCGCTGAAGGCCTGCTATGCTGACTTGTTTGTATATGTGTGTGTAGCACAGTGAATATGCCACTCCATTGCTTATCAATGCCTTGTCTAGGCGTCAGGACCATGTGAGCTGTCCATCAAGGGGATGGCAAACAGAAATATGTATGTGTGTCACAAGGACCCTGAGCACACACCTCATCAGTATGTAGATCAAGATCCATGAAATAGCTCCTCTGTTTCATGGGTCTTGGTTTACACACTGATGTGTGTGCCCACTCACATATACATATGTCTGCTTGCCATACCGTGATACGAACCCCATGAAATCATGATGGCTCGATGACACCCTGACAAGCAATGGATTGTTCACTGTGTCAAATAACCAAGCTGTCCTCGTGGAGTGCAAGTAAGGTCTCCAAAGCAGTGATGACCAATGTGTTGTGTACACCTCTGGCACTCAAGGGGATGATGATGGGTCAGCAGTAGCATGACTGTTGTGTTCGTAGTGCACCTTCCAGTCTTCTTTTCATCCTCTGCAGGCATCCATGGCATGACCCCTCATGGTCCGGAAGTTTATTCCGGTGACACGTTGAATCCACGTCCATGGGGATCACCTGTTGGTGTCCATGTCAATTACAAATCTGATCACACATGATTATCATGTGTCATTGATCAACCCCTCCCCTGTCAGGGTTTAAAGGTATAGTAATACTGAATATGTTCCATGAACCTAACTAGTAGGGTTCATCCTCCTGAGTAAAATAAGGGAACTCCCCCTGCTTTGCATTCCAAAGTTAGTTCAGCTCACAGTTGAACATCATACATCAAATCTCACAGTGGCCTGAATTTTTACAGTGGTTCTGTTGCTACACCATCCCATGGACATTTCTGGTCACAGCACCTTGAATCTACATTGGATGGTGTAGCAACAGTGCCGCTTGACCATGTGAGACCACTGTGGTTTGCCTATGTAAAAACAAGTGCGAGCTGACATAACCTGTGAATGAAACACCCTTCAGCAGTGGGAGTTCCCTTGTTCTACTCAAGGGTATGAACCCTAACACATATTTGTTCAAACATTCTAAGCATTACTATCCCCTTAATTGAGATTATGTTGTTGATCTGTTGATATATCTAATGTGTTCATGTTGTTTAAGTTCAAGGCACATCATGGAACAACACCCTGATGTTGTTTGGCTTTCCAATGTCTGTGAGTTGAACTTGGACAAACATGTCTGAATGTGATGTGTGTGTACACCCTGCTGTAAAAGCTTGTGATGCCAGTCATCATGCCTGAGTTGTGTTCACTGCATAGCTGGACAATGCATTGGAGACAACTCATTCCCTGACACCCATGTTAGATGTGCCTGAGTTGTGTTCACTGCATAGCTGGACAATGCATTGGAGACAACTCATTCCCTGAAACAAACCACATCCTAAATAGGAAACATGCATGGACACAGATGTTATGACAAAGTGACAAGATTTATTTAAAGGGCCTGGAGAAGGTTGGCCTCACTTTTTTTTCCTTTTTGGAGGGTCGGGGGGGGGAGCTGTAGAGGAGGATTCCCTCCGACTCTGACGGGTTACCCGAGGGGGTCTGGTGGATGGTGGTGGTGGTGGTGGTGGGGGTCGTGGCTCGCTGCTGGCTGGTGAGACATCACTGGACCCCTCCCGTGATGGCTGGCCCATGTCCTGCTGCTCATCCTGCCTGCGGTTGGAGGCCCGCATCTCGACCAGCATGTTGCCCAGTACCTCCATCATCCCCGTGTGAAACTGGAGCTGCTGGGTATTTGTCACCACCTGTTGAGCCTCAATGGCCCTGAGGCACCCCATGATCCGCCCTAGAGTCATCTCCACCCGTCTAAGGGCTCGGACACACCTCCTGACCAGTGTCAGCTGCTCCCCCTGGATGGCCACACATGTTGCGTCAAGGGCCGCTGTGCCAGACGGGGTTACAGGAGTGGAGACCCTAGAAGCTGGTGCAGGCGGTGGTGTGGCATGGGTGAGCAGACTCCCATGGGGTGCCTCAGGGGGACGTTCAACATCATGGGTGCTGTGTGGGGAGAAATGATGCTGCTCCCTGGACCCGTCACTCCCCTCGGATCCTCTGTCCCCACGTTGTCCGACCAGTGGTGGTGATGGTGTTGGTGGTGGTGGTGGGGTGAATACCTCCCTTCGCAGGGGACGTTGTGGCTCACCCAGGAGCCCCACATGTTCATACCCCATGGGCCATTCATATGTGGACTCCTGGGTGTCCTCCTGCCACATATGTCCCCGTGGCCTAGGGGTTGGGCCAAAGCTGGACAGCTGGGGCTCTGGCACCATCTGGGGCATCAGGTGCCTACCCGGCGGTGGTGGTGGGGCCTGGTAGCCCAGATGTGGTGGGGCCTGGTAGCCCAGATGTGGTGGGGCCTGGTAGCCCTGCTGCTGTGGGGCCTGGTAGCCCAGATGTGGTGGGGCCTGGTAGCCCAGATGTGGTGGGGCCTGGTAGCCCAGATGTGGTGGGGCTTGGTAGCCCTGAGGTGGTGGGGCTTGGTAGCCCTGAGGTGGTGGGGCTTGGTAGCCCTGAGGTGGTGGGGCTTGGTAGCCCTGAGGTGGTGGTGGTGCCTGGTGGGGCTGAGGTGGTGGGGCTTGGTAGCCCTGAGGTGGTGGTGGTGCCTGGTGGGGCTGAGGTGGTGGGGCTTGGTAGCCCTGAGGTGGTGGTGGTGCCTGGTGGGGCTGAGGTGGTGGGGCTTGGTAGCCCTGAGGTGGTGGTGGTGCCTGGTGGGGCTGAGGTGGTGGGGCTTGGTAGCCCTGAGGTGGTGGTGGTGCCTGGTGGGGCTGAGGTGGTGGGGCTTGGTAGCCCTGCTGCTGCTGGTGATGGTGGGGTGTGCCCTGGGTGCCATGGTGAGGCTGCTGCTGTAGTGGGCGTTGTGGTGGCAGTGCCCTGGATGTGGTAGCCTCCTCAGAGGAGGTGCCTCCGGAGTCCTCCACACGGGATGACTGGTGTGCTGTGTGGGGAAATGACATGATGCAATCAGTGACGTGAGCCATGACAGGAGTGCTGCAAGACTATTACATTGACATGTGAACAGTTGAGTGGCAGGATGGTATTCATTGCATTGCTTAGCAATGCATTGGTTACCATCCTGACACACATTGCTTAGCTTGACTACATCACATACATTGATTCCACTGACCTACAGTGGTGGAGATTTGGTCATCATATGCATCCTGAGCAGTGGGTATGGCTCGGCATATATCTCATTGCTATCCCCATTCATCAGGATCCATGTGGTGAGCAAAAGTGAACCATCACACCTTGAATGCCACAAAGCCACTGCATGTCCTACACCTAGGCCTCAACAGCAAACAAACACACTAGACCGCTAAACACAGCAATGCACCAGTAAAGACCTATGACTACAGTCCAACCAATGATGTCGGCAACAGTAATGAACACACCAAGCACACCAACCAACATGATCTGTGGAACCCAGCAACACAATCATCTGCTGGAGGACACACAAACACACCCTTGACAGCTAAAATCCGAACACACAGCAAACATGTGCATGGTTAGACTGTACTATTTGCGTTTGCTTCTACCTTTTCCCATGTTATACTATGGAGACTAAGCACTGGTATGTCACGTGTTGTTTAGATCTCAGTGCATTGTATCCTCAGAATAACACAGGGATTGCAGGTGTGATGACACTGCATTTGTCATGTACACAAAACAAAAACCAATGTGGCTAACCAATAATGTAATTCATGAAATAAATAACAAGAAAGCGGCATTTAAACATTATAAAGCTGAGGGATCAGTAGAGGAATTTTCAGAATACAAAAATGCCAACAAAACCTGTAAAAAGGCTATTAAATTAGCTAGACTAGTGAATGAAAAATATATTGCTAAGGAGAGCAAGAGAAACCCATAAATAATCTTTAGATACATTAATGGCAATAAATTAAAGGCTGATAATGTTGGATCCTTGTTAACTGAAACAGGTGAGATGGTCAAAGGGGACAGAGAGAAGGCAGATATTTTAAATACTTTATTTTATTCTGTTTTTACCAAAGAAGACCCAATGGACAAGAATCTGCAAAATACTTTTACAGAACAGTCACAGCAAACATGGGACTGGCTAACACAAGAAAAAGTGTTCAAAAAATTGAATGGTGTTAAGGTAGACAAAGCTTTGGGGCCAGATGGTATACACCCACTTAAAGGGATAGTAATACTTCATTTTAACTTTATTTTATTTTGTAGGCATTAAAAAAACATGAATGATATAAGTTTTATCTCTGAAACCTTTATGATTTAAGAGATATTCACAAACAAAGTATCCCCCCCCTGTTCAACCAGATCAGAAGGGAGATGCCCAGGTAGACTGCAGAGAGGGACAATCTTCAATTAAGATAATGGAAAAAGCTGAAAAACTTGTCAAGGGGGGGAGGGCTTTCATTGTTTCATACAAAGAAAATTGTCCCCTTCTGTTATCTGTACTGTCATACAACCAGACTCACATCTGAGAAGAGATGGCATACACTAGGTAAAAGGGGCGGGGAGGGGAACTTTGCTTGTGAATATCTCATAAACCATAAAGGTTTGAGAGATAGGACTTATATCATTCTTCATGTTTTTTTATGCCTACAAAATAAAATAAAGTTAAAACGAAGTGTTACTATCCCTTTAAAGAGCTAAGCCAGGCCCTGGCCAGACCGTTATATTTGATTTTCAGGGATTCTTTTATCTCCGGTATGGTACACATGGATTAGCGTAAAGCAGATGTGGTGGCCATATTTAAAAAGGGATCAAAGTCACAGCCAGGAAATTATAGACCTGTAAGCTTGACATCTGTGTTAGGGAAGCTGTTTGAAGAGTTGCTAAGGGAATTTATTCAAGAATTCTACTGGAACAGGAATATTATTAGCAGGAGTCAACATGTCTTTGTGAAAGATAGGTCTTGTCAAACCAACTTGATCGCATTTCATGAAAAAGTGAGTAATGATATAGATGCGGGAGCGGCGCTTGATGTGATCTATTTAGACTTTGCCAAGGCATTTGATACGGTTCCACACAAGAGGTTACTGTACAAATTGAATGAAATTGGCCTAGGGGAAAATGTTTGTGTGTGGATTGGAAATTGGCTGAAAGATAGAATGCAAAGAGTGGTAGTAAATGGCAAGTTCTCCAGTTGGATAAACGGAGTACCTCAGGGATCTGTCCTGGGTCCTCTTCTTTTTAATTTGTTTATTAATGACCTCCCAGAGGGCATAGGAAGCCATGTATCAGTGTTTGCCGATGACACAAAATTAAGTAAGGTAATAAGGTCTGAACTGGATGTGTCTTCATTACAAGAGGATTTGGACAAATTGAGTAACTGGGCAGGCAAATGGCAAATGAGATTCAATATAGACAAGTGTAAAGTTATGCATTTTAGGGATTATTATGAAAATGCAACATATAGTTTAAATGGTGTTTCTCTGGGGAAATCTACTCATGAAAAGGATTTGGGAGTAATGGTAGACAATAGACTTAGCAGTAGCATGCAGTGCCAGCTGGCAGCTGCAAAGGCCAATAAGATATTGGCATGTATTAAAAGGGGCATTGACTCAAGGGAGGAAGATATAATTATGCCTCTTTACAGGTCCATGGTAAGACCCCACCTAGAATATGCTGTGCAATTCTGGGCGCCCTTTCTGAATAAGGACATTATGGAGAAAGTGCAAAGGAGAAACGGCGTCTTAGAGGGGATATGATAACAATATATAAATATGGGCCCATACAAAGAGCTCTCCAAAGACCTGTTCATTAACAGAACAGTACACAGGACAAGGGGCCACCCGCTTAGACTTGAGGAAAGGAGATTTAATCTACAACAGCGGAAGGGATTCTTTACAGTAAGGACAATAAAGGAATGGAATTCACTGCCTGAGGAGGTGGTGCTATCGAATACATTAGATGCCTTTAAAAAGGGCCTGGATACTTATTTAAGAGAGCATAACATAGAGGGCTATGTACGTTGTTATTGTTGGGATTGATATTTAGTTAGGGCTTGTTAATCCAAGGAGAAATCTGATTGCCATTTGGAATCAGGAAGGAATTCCCCCCCCATTCAGGGCAGAATTGGAAGTTGATATATTGAGGGTTTTTTTTTTTCTTGCCTTCTTTTGGATCAACAATGGTAAACAGGAATAGGAAGAGGGTTGAACTATATGGACACAAGTCTTTTTTCCACCTAAATTACTATGTTACTATGTTACATTGTCACCTCTTTCTGACACCCTAGTGAGTGTCCCCACCATCAGTCTTGTGGATCACATATGTCCTGCAGAGTGGGGATGGCGGGGAATGCCCCCTGGCCATCCCTACTCTGCAGGCTACATATGATGCAGAAAGCTGAACCTTGACTATTCCACTTAGACTAACTACCTACATGTACAATGCCTAGCCCTGACATGCAGTCACAATACAATAGGAAACACACCAATTCCCCTCCTTGCTATTCTCTGTTAACCCTTTGGTTGCCAAGGGACTAGCCAATGTATTGTCGACCAATGCATTACTCATCCCTGTGGCACTCAAGGGGTTGTGTGCAGACCTCTTTGTCACTCTATGTATGACATTGTGATACACATAACAGTTAGATCTGTGACTGACACATGACAGTGTGCATTGTTTTTGTGCTGTGCATGATATTGTTTTAGAAAGCATGAAGGTGGTTCAACAGGGACTTGACCATTACCATTCAGGATGGTTCGGTCATGTATTCTGTCCTTGTTTGACGTCCCTCCAAGCTGTGTGGGTGAATTGTGGTGTGGATTGCTGTCCATGTGTTCAGGTGTCACTGTGTTGGCCTCTGTCTGGTGGGTGTCAGGAGTTGTGTGATGATGTGTGTGGGCCTTGATGCACTTACCAGTGGACTGGAGACTACTTTCATCCCCGGTGTCACTCCATCCAGGGACACCACACACCATGATGGAGGAGATGGTCCTCCGCACGGCCTCCTCCCACTCGCTGTATTCCACATGCAGGGGCGGACCACCCCCTGTTCCAGCAGCGTGCAAGGCCTGCTCGCCCATTTTCTTCTTCACCTTTACAAAGATGGACAGAAATGGGAAAAGGGTTGAAGTAGATGTACGCAAGTCTTTTCTCAACATACATTACTATGTTAATATGTTACTATCTTACCTTTGCCTTGCAGTCTGTCCACCTCTTTTTCACCGACTCCAGGGACCGGCTGCGGTTGGACACAGCATTGACTGCATCCACAACCTCATTCCAGGCTGCCTTCCTCTTGCGGGACAGACCAGCTACAGGCCCCTTGAGGAACAGGATCCTGTGCCTTTGGACCACAGCCTCACAGAGGACAAGGTTTTCCTCCTCTGTGAACTTGGGCTCTCTGGACCTCTCATCCTCCTCACCCCCAGAGGTTTGTTGAGAGCCCTGGCTGTGGCTCTCCAGCCCTGCCTGCACTGGCCCTGGCTGTGTGTGTTGCAAGGGGACTACCCCTCGTCCCACTGTCTCTGCCCCTGCACTGGATGTGCCTGCTCTCTGGTGACTGCCCCTCCACCCCAGGGATCTCCCTCTCCTTCCCCTACCCTGACCAGGGATGCCCCCCTGAATCTCCTCCTCCTCTCCTCCTACACTCCCCACCCCTCTCTCTTCTCCTCTCCTCTCCATCTCTCTCACCCACTCACACCCAGGCACTCACTCAGGCCCTCACACACTCACTCACTCACTCACTCTCTGTCACTCACTTGCACTCACAGACTCACACTGTCAAAGAAAATATAAAAAAAGTGTGTGTGTTTTGCAAAAAAAAAATGGACTATGTGTATGTGTGTATGTGTGTTTGGATGCGTGTATTTGATATGTTCAAAAGTGTATTGTGTCGCTTTGTGTGCTGTCAAACTCTACTTCTACCTGTCTGTGTGTGTGCCGCCTCAACTCTCTTTCTCTCAAAACTAACCTCCGCTCCTTGGGTCCTGATATCTAGCTCTTGGGAACTCGATAACAGACAAAGGTGCGTAGGTGATTTTGGGTCTATTTATAGTTTATTCCACTAAACTTGCTACTTTGGGGTGCTGTGATTGGCTGGGGCTTGGTAACGTTGGACGTTTCGCTTGTTTTTTATTTTTGGAGACGTTTTCTCGCGTTTATCGTGTATTTGGCGTCGACGATGAGGTCAAATTGTAGGCGACTCCAGTTTTGTAGTTTTCGTGTGTTTTGTAGGCCGTCGCGCGTTAACTCTTCTGGGTAAGGAAGATTTGAATCTCTCGTTACCCAGTTTTGTTTAACTCGCGACGCCAGTTTTTTTATTCACGCTAGTTTTAACGCCAACATTTGGATCGAGCCCTGAGAGAGATAGAGAGGGAGAGAGAGAGAGAGAGAGAGAGAGAGAGAGAAAGAGAGAGAAATGAAAATTAAATAGTTTGCTTCTCTTCTGTGGCTGTTTAGATAAGAGCACAATGTCTGGCTTACCTCTAGAACAGGGGGTATGCAACCTTTGGCTCTCATGCTACTGGGGATTGCAACCCCCATCATCACCAGCCAGTGAACAGTTACAGAGCCAAATGTTGCCACTGTCTAGAAGATGAAGGCAATCCAAGCTGATCTGAGAAATTCTGCTGGGGGCCATTGTTTATTGGTTAGTGGGCCACCATGTTTGACATGCCTGATTTACAGATTACTCAATCATAAGCCTACTGTGTAGATATTCCACCCATTAAAAATCCCTTTGACACAAATATGTGTTTATTTATTAATTATACATGAATTAAAATGCCCTTGTCTGTACTACTTGTAGTGAAGAATAATATCTGTAACCAGAATTCCAGGAGAGCACACCACAATGCCTTGTCATCTTCCTTTGACTATTAATCCTGCTGCTGCTAACAGGTGAGGGTCCTCCAGCAGGTAGACAATAGAAAATGAAAAGCACTTGTCAAGCACACAGAATTCTCTAAAATTTAGACCAAGGTTAGGACTACTTCTGGAATCACCAAGCATCATGCTCCAGCACTGTGGGGGTAACTTCTGGGGAACCATGGCTGAAAGGACTGCCCTTCCCTCTGTTCCTGTTCATCAGCTGTGGATGGGAGTGCGTGCCAGCTCCTCTGGTCAGCACTAATCTGACTTTGCGGCCAGCATCTCTTCTGCTTAAGCCACAGCAAGGCAGTCCAGGGAGCAGCCATCGCCAGCCAGCTATGAACCCTACTCATCGCCTTCTAGCACCTGGCCCACTGAGGCCTACATTACAATTTACCCTTTTGTTGTTTTGTTGCTGTGTTTCTGGTTTATTATTTCAACTTAGCAGTCTGTCACCTCTTTGTGAGGACTCTCCTTCACAGAGTTTAATCAGGCAGCTTGCACTGGGTGCTCATAACAAGTATATAGTTTGGGTGAGTATCCATCACCATATAATAGCATTCTTCAGTGACAAGGCCATTGAGTCGAACATGTGTATTGGGGTTCAGTGTCACCCTCATGCAGAAGAGACATTCCTGTTATTTCCTCTCTGATACGCATATATACATTTCTTGACTGTAATAGATTGAGAACTAATATGCTCATTAATGAGGCCTAAACACAGAACAAGTTATCCATGCTTGTGTTCATTCTCCATGAGTATTTCACAAGTCTTGAAAAGTCAAATAAATAAATAAATAAAAGCAACTAATCAAGTAAACATTAGCAGAAACAGCAGACACACTTATTGACATTATGCCTATATTCAGCCTCTAATATCACATTAGAACATATTCTCTATAGTGATTTCTGGCAGGTATCCATCACTATTGTACATATTTTACAGTCTGCAAATTCCCACTATATACAAGTTTGATTGTAAAATCTTTATAGACGTCTCAGTGTTTACCTATAATACTTTTGTTCCTGATCTGTATAGGCAGCTGCTGTCCATACACTGCCCATATTGTTGACTGTGCAGCACACACGTACCAAAGAGACTATGGCTTTAGTTAATTTTTTAATAATTTTCTGTACACAACAATATTTTTCTTATAATCTCTGCAGTTCATATCTTATTTTAACCCCTTGATTGTTAGAGGTCTCCAACACTTTGCAAACCACGAATTGGAGACCTAAAATGTACAACGCTAGCTAATATATATTAATCAGTCTTGATTGAAGGCAAAACTATAATATATATACAAAAGGTAGCAATTTGAAGCATTTCTATAAAGCTTATGGAGCATTTGCTTATTTCCGTATTGTCATTCCTTTAATCTATCTAATGCAAGCTCATTCCAAATACTTGCTGTCAGACGTAATTAGCTTCCTTGTTTATCCTCTTGCTACTTTGCTGCACAAATCTCTGATCTGGATATAATATATCATGCAGTATTTTAAAAAATATCCTGATATTGACCTTTAAAATCACCTGGATAGCCAACTCAACTTTTTTTTTTTTTTACACCATCTCTAAATGCTCCTCTAATTGTGTGACTATTTTCTAAGCAAGATCTATAAACATTTGCAGCTATTGTATGGAATTCACTGTTGAGCTTTCCCATATCCAAACTCTTCCTTAAAGCATCTCTCTTCAAATAAGCCTATATCCAAGACCACTCACTTTCAAATGTATATGCTGTGTGAGTAAATCTTTTTGTTAGGGTTACTTAGAACTGGCAGCACTTTTTCTGCTGCTTCTTGGACTGCAATCCTCTAAGGCAATTGATTAAAGCTTGGCATGGTTTGGGAAGCTGTGTGTATATGCTATGATGCAATTCCTCTTTTGAGGAAGGCAGCCAACAGAGTTCAATAGGGAGCTAGAGCAGGCAGAATAAAAGTGAGGACTTGTTTCTCACCAATACCATCATGCCATCAAAAGTGGATTTGTCTTGATAAAGACAAAATAATAATCTCATCTTAGTAATAACCCACAAACAATACATATGCCATTATAGCTATAAAAACAATAAACATTTAATATAAGCAACATACAAAATGTTTAATTTCAAATGTCATTTGTAAACATATTCATTGATTTGACATCCCTTCAAGTCCCAGAGAGTAATCATATAGGAATGTCTTTTACTAACACTGTACACTTGGTTAGGAGCTATGCTTACCTCCTTTTTCCACACATGTTGAGAGCAGCATTGTACTCAAATATATTATCTTTCTGGAGGGCATGTGATACATGGTAAGCTGAAATGGTGTGATATCTGGACTTGACTTATGGCGGCAGAATTATGGGGAACTAGAAGAACCAGTGGTCAAATGTTAACAGGTCACCAGAACTACTTAAAACATTTTTTTTGCTGAGCAAGCAAAGGATGCCACTTGTCATTACGCTTCTCCAACAGGACCTGAGGTCTGACCTTTCCTTACAGTACACTCGTTATATTCACTTATAGCTATCTAAAACAACTAAATTAAAGCCCAAGCATGGCCTATATATGCCTTTACCTTGGAATGTCACTCTCTTTTCTCTGAACTTGTGGATGTTCAGACATACCCATTCACACCCAGCTGCTATGAGCTGGCTGGAAGTAATGCGTCTGCTTGCCATGTACACCCTGAACAGAGATCCTTCAACGTGAGGTCCTGGTCCTGATTATCTATCTCCTCTTCTACAGAAGAATATTTTCTGTGTTTTACAGGCCCTTTTTAATGCCTCAATATGTTTGGGCACTCCTTTTCGGTTTACAATGAGTATATCACTTACTCCAACCTGTGTGGGCCTTTGTGGACTTTGATAGGCTAGGGACTAGGCATCATAAGCTTACGAGGGTGCACAAGCACCTGGCCACTTAAGTGGTCAGGTGGAACATCTAACATGTAGCCCTCATCAAAGGCTTTCTCTGGAGGTTGTTAGCGAGCCTGATATAGCATGTTTCTGGGCCACAAAGAAATGGATACTTACCAACATCTCAGATGCACACATAGAAAAACACAAAATAAAAACTCATGCAAAAACAGTACACCCTCAAGCTAGTATATGCTACTAAAAGGGGATTTTTGTGTGCTTTCTGAAAAATCGTCTCTCTGAAGGCAGAGATTACCTCCCTATGCCACTTTACCCCCTACAGACATAGGAAATTATTGTCCTAGACAGGCTACGCTGCCTCCAGGACTTTCCTGCCACAACTGGCTTCAGCCTAAGCCAGGACATCAACACAGTAGTGTTTAGCAAAGGTGTGCATGGAAGACCAAGTGGCCGTCCGGCACAGCTGTTCAGCAGAGGTCTGATTCTTGTAGGCCCAGGAGGCCCCAACAGACCTGGTGGAGTGTGCTGTAATGCGGAAGGCTACAGGTTTCCCTCCAAGCTCGTAAGCCTTGGATGCAGCCACACCAGCCCTGGGACCCCCAGGGATGACAAACAAAGCATCCATTTTACAAATGAACTCAGTACAGTGTAAAAAGAACTTGAGGCAACACACTACATCTAACAAGTGGAGATCCCTCTCCTTGTCAGATTTAGGGTTAGGACAAAAGGAAGGCACAACAATCTCCTGATTGATGTGGAACTCAGAGAACAGCCTTATCCTTATGAAACACCAGGAAAGGCGGTTTGCAGGACAAGGCCTGCAACTCAGCAACTCTACAGACAGAAACCACCGCCAAGACAAAAGCCATCTTCCATGTCAGAAGAAGACGAATGGTAGCCAAAGATTCAAAAGGAGGCCACTGCAAGACTCCCAGAGCCAAGATAAGGTCCCACTGGGGAGTGGGAGCCTTATTGGTAGAGAAAGCATGAGCGACACCCTGAAAGAAGACTTTGACATTCAGCAACATGGCAATACCCCTCTTGAAAAAAGAGAGAGAGAGCTGAGATCTAGACCTTCAAGGAAGTAAGGCTAATGTCCTTGTTCACACCATCCTGCAAAAAGGACGAGACTGACAGAAGATCAAGTTCCTGTGAGGACATATCCCTGTCCACACATCAAGAATGGAAGGTAGACCAAACCCTGTGGTAGGCCTTAGAGGACACAGGATTCCTGGCCTGGATCATGGTGGAGACCACCTAAGAAGAAAAGCCTTTCCTTCTTACGATGGAGGCTTCAATAGCCATGCCATCAAAACCAGACTGTCGACCTCCTCTCTCCAGAGGTAACCCTGGAGGAGGAGATCCAGTCTGCGTGTCAGAGGAAATGGATCCTGAGCAGACAGTGCCAACAGCTCAGAAAAAAAATGGTTGCCTGGTCCAATAAGGAGCAATCAGAATGACCGATGCACCATCCATCCAAATCTTTCTCAGCACCCTGGGGATGAGAGGAAGAGGAGGAAAAATGTAGGTTAGATGAAAAAGCCAAGGAATGGACAAGGCATCCACTGCAAACGTCAGAGGATCCCCCCAGTGGAAGCAAAACAGCGGAACCTACCTGTTGTCCCTGGTAGCCATCAGGTCTATGTAGGGCACCCCATTTCTGGACCAGCAGATCGAATACCTCCGGATGGAGCTCCCACTCCCCTGGGTCCATTGTCTGACATCTGAGGAAGTCTGCCAGAATGTTCTCTATGCCTGGAATGTGCACGGCAGAGATGGCAGGGAAGTGTTCCTCTGCCCAGGCTAAAATAGCCTTGATCTCTAACCAAGCGGGAATGCTTGTTGTGCCTCCTTGCTTGTTGATGTAAGACACGGCCATGATCTTGTCTGACGTGGACTGGACAGTCTATCAGTGGAATGGACCAGTAGACTAGAGCATGATGAATCGCTCTGAGCAGAATGTTGAGGGGAGAAGGGTCTCTTTCGCAGTCCATCTGCCCTGAACCCTCAGGTGACCCAGGACAGCTCCCCAGCAGTAAAGGCTGGCGCTGTCACCAGAGTCCAGTACTGGACAACAAAGGATTTCCATTTTTCTTTAGGATGGAACTGTTCGTCCACCAGAGAAGGTCCTGCCTCACTTCCAGGGGAAGAGAGACTAGCCGATCCAGGAGTTCCAGGGTCCCCCTGTAAGCCCTGATAGTGAACCTCTGAAGCTTCATGATGTGCCCCATGGAGTATGGAACTGCTTCCATGGTGGATACCATCTTGCCCAGAAGGGACGAGCATGGTACACCTTGTTCATGATCTGCTGACCAGAGACCTCTGTCAGATAGACCATACCCTGACAGGTGTTGAAATGGAGACAAAGGAAGACCAGATTCTGAGAAACAACTGAAGCAGACTTGTCCATGTTCAGATTCCATGCTGGAGGAGGATCTGTGCACATTCCTGGACCTGGCCGTCTAGGAAGTCCCGGGAGGGAGCCTTCAGCAGAAGGTCGTCCATGTACAGAGTCACCTGAATCTCCTTGGTGTGCAGGAAGGCAATCAAGGCACCCAAGACACATGCAAACACCTGAGGAGCAGTGGTGAGCCTGAAGGGGAGGGTGGTAAACTGAAAGTGTCCCAGAGCGCAAGCAAATCTGAGCTACTTCTGACTGTCCAGATGAATGGGGATGTGCAGGTATGCATCCTGCAGATCCAAGGAGGCCAGAAATTCCTCTGGACACATCACAGCGATGACAGATCTACAGGACTCCATGTTGTAATGAGTATGGACCACAAAAGACTTGAGGTCCAGGATGGGACTGCTGACGCCATCCTTCTTGGGAACTACAAATAGGTTGGGATAAAAACCTAAACCTCTCTCTTGCAGAGGAACTGGAATCAGGACTCCCTTGTCCAAGAAAGCCTGCATCGCCCTGTTGAAGAGACTTAACCTTCCCTAAATCTGAGGAGGACAAGAAAAGAAGAACCTGTAGGGAGGTAGGGGTGTGAAGGGAATCCTGTAACCTCCTGAAACCACCTGTAATACACACTGATCCTCAACAGAGCCTGCTCAAATGCTTGAAAAAATGATGCACGTGATCACATACAGGTGTGTGCGGACCAGGGTTCGGCGAGTCATGCCGAAGAAGGTTTGGTGGGTTGGACTTCTTGCGCCTTTGAAAGACATCAGCAGTAGACTGTGACTCTACAGGGTTAACAGTAATGTTCAGGGTCAGCATCAAAGGGGTCACCATAGGTATGGGATGTAGCCCCTTCTGCACACTCACCATACCCAGACACCTCAAAAGAATCCTTCTCAGAGGAAACAGAGCGATCAGGAATGCCAAGGGCCTTAGGGGCCACAAACCTGAAAGATGTGGGGGGCTTCCAAGACTGAAGAACCCCCTGAAGAGATAGAGGACTCTGTGCCATAGAGGACCTTAAGTCCTTGACCCAATGTGTCCCTTTTTCATGGCTGGAGGGCTCTGGCAGGGATGCAGGGGCCACAGTACATGAGGGGCATAAGTGACCGGAGCACTCTCTGGGAAGCCCTGCTTGGCATGAAGAACAGGAAGCAAGGGAGGGTCAGAGATACCCCTGAGTCCTTAGCCTTAGGCCTAGCCCATGTCTCTTGATCCGACATCCAAACAGGAGAAAGTGTCTTACAGTAAATGGGAACCCTAATACTGTCACCCAGATTAATAAAATCACCCCAGAAAGCCTAAAAAAAGTACTTATCTGTCAAGCAAAGAGTTAACCTGATGAGATTTGTAGTGCAACTGAGGATGAAGAACTATAGGATATGTCCCATTTTATCTTCTTCTTCATGGAATTATTTTCCTCTGGATGTTGTGCTTACAGATACTGTAACTGCTTTCAAAGTAATGGATACATATCTAGAACAGAACAATATTGAGAATTATGACAGTTGGCTTCAAAGCAGATTGGATGTTGATCCAAGGAAATATCTGACTGTCATTCGGCATTTTTTGCCTTCCTCTGGATCAGCAGGGTGACTTGGCATGGGTTGGACTTGATGGACGCATGTCTTTTTTCAGCCTCATTAACTTATGCTACTATGATTCATAAGTAATAGCATACACATTTTAATTGCAGTATACACAATCAATGCCAAATATTTCTCAGATTTGCCTGTCTATGATTAGATTGTTCAGTGGTAAGTATTTTATAATAAGACTAGTATGGAAGTCCGTATACATGGGCTAAAGTGCACCCAGCTGCCCCGGAGCCGGAAGCAGAGACATGATGTGAGCCACCCGGAACGGGGCAGCGCATCCTGCGAGTCTCTACTGCGCATGTGCTGATCCTTAGCGGGGAGCTTCAGACGGCTCACAGCGAAGCTCCCTGTGTGCGAAACCACACATGCACAGTAGAGACTCTCTACTACGCATGTGCGGTTACAGCTCACAGTGAGAGAAAACATTCTACCACTTTATGTTACAGGATATGTAAATAAAACTTGAGTTAAAATAATTTCTTTTGGATAAGCTTTTTATGTAGCTAATTTGTATATATTTTGATCCTTTGCATGCCAGAGAGGTATTCAGTGCATTGTGTTGCAATGCATTATATACCTCTGTGGCACTCAAAGGGTTAAACTCCCTGCTACTCATTGATTGGTGATCCTCTTTCGGTGATTCAAGAACTAATTATGAAGGTCTGAGAGATCCAGATCATACAGAACACTGGAAAATAAGATAATAAACGTCAGTATGTGTCCAAATTCTAGTTATTTTAATGCAGTGGACAAACTTGTTATAGATTAACAATCAATGTATATAAATTAGAATGGGACAATAGTATGTAAATAATAGAAATGTGTAAATAAGGTAATTTAAGTTTAGGGTGAAGTTGTTATGCATTTTTGTTTTCTTCAACATTGAAGCTTTGTTCACCCAGATGTGTTCAACAGAACTACGATCTTGCTCCTTTGAAAACTAGTGTAACTTATCTGTTTGTTTCCCAAGTTACACCTTTTGTGGGGGTGGGGAATTATATTGGAGTGTGACCGACAGCTGCTCCACTTTGGTAGAAGACATATCATTATTTCATGCCGTTGTGGGTCAACCAGTTACTGGAGGTTGAGAGAAAGAAGTGCTTTTCAGTGAGGCAGTCCAGGAAGTGGTGGTTCTGTTTGGGAGAAAGACTATGAGGTTGTGATGGGGGTTGTAGGTGGGAGAGTGATTTTAGAAGGGAATTAGAGTGAGCAGAAGTTGTACAGGCTGTTGGTCTGGCCTTGCTCATAACAGTTATGGAGGTAGTTGATAGGCTTCCCTGAAGAGGTGAGTTTTCAGGGAGCGTCTGAAGACTGGGGGATAGTCTGATGGATGGGGGAAGGGATTCCAGGGCTCATGTGCAGCATGGGAGAAGTCCTGTAGGTGGGAGTGGGAAGATATAATAAGACCTGTAGAGAGAATTAGGTCCTGTGCAGAGCGAAAATGGCAAGTGGGAGTGTATTTGTAAATGAGAGCTAGAATATGGGAGGGGGTGAAGTATTAGTAAGGGTTCTGTAAGTCAGCACCAGAATTTTGAATTTAATTCTATATGCTAATGGGAGTCAGTGTAGGGACCGGCAAAGAAGAGTGGTGTGAGAGAAGAGATGTGTGAGGTAGATTAGACTTGCAGCTCATAAGACACAATAACATCACTGTCATGCATTTTCATGAGAATCTACTGAAAAATGTCTGTGTGAACTAGGCAAGTTAATACCAGCATTTGTCATTGAAGTGCTGAAAAGTGTACACATTTCAGTGGACAGGATTGGCTACATTTTGTATGGCTAGGAATAAAGAGTAAATAAAGTTACCAGGGTTCTAAGTGAAAAGCCATATTCTGTTAATGGAAAAGTGTTGACCAGCTGCAGCCCTAAGGAAAAGACAGGTTTGTGCACAAAGAGACTTCCTTAGAGGAAGGAACCCACATGAACTGTGGTTAGCAATTATGTGTAAAAGTACTCACACTGTGTACTGTTCAATGGACAGAACACCAGTAAATGTGACCTCTTTGCTATACTGTATTACATGTATCCACTATAACGGTATCAGTTTGGATATACTAGAGCAGCAGTTCTCAAGTGTGAGTACCACAAAAGATGTGGTCATGTGGCTGCATGTGGCCAACAGAGCTGCAGACAGTAATGGTGGTTGCTCTGCTAAAAATAAATTATAATTTGCCATGACCCTGACTGATGCTTCTTGCCTGAGGTATCTTCCTCCAGCCAATTCACACTCCACTCACCCCATCTGATTTAGTGCAGCTCTTGACAGCTCATGTAGTGGGGAAGCAGAGTAAGCCAGGCTGGCTACATGTGGCAGTGGGATAAGGCTGCTTGGAGTATGGCTACCATTGCAGTGGGATAATTATGTTAGCGGATCTATGGCTACTGTGGGAAGAGGATGTGTGTGTGTGTGGGTGGGTCAGTAAGTGTGGTTGTATGGATACCAATGCAATGGTACAAGGCTGGGTGATCAGAATGTGTGGTTCTACGGCAACCAGTGCAGAGAAACAAGACTTGGGGGGGGGTAGTTTGTGTGAGTCAATGGCTACAAATGCAGTGGGATAAGGCTGGAGGGTTAGTATGTGTGGGTCAATGACTACAGTAGATTGGCACAAGGCTGGGGGGTCAGTATGTGTGGTTCTATGGGGTATGCAACTCATTGTAAAACAACATGTCAGGTATCTCTCTGGCACTCAAAGGGTTAAGAATCTTATTGGGGTAATTTTTTATCATATGTGGATTCTGGAATGTTTAAATTGTAATAGGATGTAGATTTATTGTTGTATTTTGTATGTCTTAATCACATTATATCATTTGTGCATGTAATTTGCTAGTGTGGCCACAAGAACATGGCTACAGCTGCAGTCATTGTCACCAGGACATCACAAGAGCACTGAGCCACTATCTCTCATACAGACTAAGCCTCATTTAGTGCCTGAATCCACATGATCTGGAATATTGATATCTCACCACTGGTAAAATAAGGAACTTCTAGCCCTCATGCAAGATGGAACTGACATGGGCTGGTGTTAAAATGTCCTATAGCTTACAATCTAAAACAGGCAAGGGACAGAGTACAGCTTATATAAACAATATTTGCTTAGTCACTATGTTCAGGAAAATCATTAATGCTTTCATAAATTCGGAAAATTTTCATTTGTGGATTAAGCAATCTTGCACTAGATTAACACATTAATTAAAAAACTATTTTTCATCAGGTAACAATGACTAAGCACACCCCTAGCTTTACTATATGAACGAATCAAGTTTATGTATGCATTGCATTTTGTTATAAAACACTAAATCAGTGAACTCACACTTTTAGAACCTAATAACCAACCTTTAATCCCACTGATGTTAGAGAAGTCTCTCACATGTAGTAGGTCTTGCAGGCATCCATAGGGTTAACATTCTATAAAAATCAAATGCATCAGGATGCTAGTTTGTACAGGTAACTAAAGGCTGTTATTAGGCTATGATTTTAAGTAACCAATCTCCCTTAAACATCTCTTATGCCATTTATAAATGGCACAAATGACTGGGGTATATGCCACTGCGCCATTTATTAATTGCATATGCTTTTGATGGGTAGTGCTGTTAGCACTCCCCACATATGTCTCCTGATAGCCTGAGTCTTCTGTAAATGCAGAGCCTGCGATCAGCTCAACTCATGGCAATCTAGTGGGCTGCAATGAACTACTACACTGGAGCACTGCCAGATGTGACAACGCACTTCCAAGCACTTGACTTGGAAGGTGGTCATGCTGAAAATGACAGAATGGTTCCCTTCCATCTACTGAGAATAGATTAAAGGAATAAGGGATGACAAATAGTGCATCAGTGTTACGGAAAGACTGCACATAGAACATAAGGCATCGTACCATATCTAAACCTCTCCTTGTCAGATTTAGGGTCAGGACAAAAGGAAGGAACAGCAATCTCCTGATTGATGTGGAACTCCGAGACCACCTTTGGCAGAAATTCCTGGGAGGTATGGAAAACAGCCTTATCCTTGTGAATCACCAGAAAATGTGGTTGACAGGACAAAGCCTGGTTTGCGGATAGAAACCACAGCCAAAAGAAAGGCCATCTTCCACTTCAAAAGACATAGAGGAATGGTAGCCAAAGACTCAAAGGGAGGTTGCTGCAAGACACCCAAAACCAGATTAAGGTCTCACTGTGGAGTGGGAGCCTTAAAGGCAGGGAAAGTGTGAGCGACACCCTGAAAGAAGACTTAATTACGTCTCTGGTAGAAGACAGAGAAAGCCGTTCAAACAAAAATGAAGAAGAGAAGAAAGGGGCACCTCATGGAGTAGTACGTTGATACTTCCAAAGTGATCAAAAGCACACTTGTTAACCACTGCCAAGGGGATACTCACATGTTGAGATGGTCTACCAAGCACATATGCGCAACTCCCCACTCCCACTTGGGTGTTCTCTATTATTGTGGATAGTTCAGCTGCTCATCAGAATCCACGCGGCGCTTAACAACATGCCCCACCAGACGGACCAAAAAAGAAAGAAACAAGTGCCAGTACAACCACCACAGATTTAAAGAGCTTGAACTATTGTATCACAAAGGTGCTAATAGTCACAAAATCTGTTGAACCGGTGATTCAACAATACACAGGTATATTCAAATGGCTCACAGGGATTTTTATATAACACTTGTCTCTGCTAAAGCACTGTCATTGATGGGAGTGTGGATTTCTTTAGTCCGATATCACCTTATGTTTTATATATATTATACTTAGATAAACTTTGGTAGGAAAGTGTGCTGGGTAATCATACAAAATGTATTTAAAAATTCTATATAAAAACATATATGTTAAATGACACAAAAATAAATCTTTGTGCTTGTTAGTACACTTTCCTACCAAAGTTTATCTAAGTATAATACATTTAATGATGAGGTGATATCGGACTGAAGAAATCCACACTCCCATCAGGGAACAGTGCTTGAACAGGGACAATCAGTATATAAAAATCCCTGTGAGCCATTTGAATACACCGGTGTATTGTTGGATCACCGGTGTGGCAGATTTTGTGTATTAACATCTCTGTGATACAATCGATTTAAATCTTTGGTGGTTGTACTGACACTTGTTTCTTCTTCAGAGAGAGCGGAGGTTTACACCTTTAAGGAACTAAGGCTGAGACCCTTGTTCACTACATCCTGCAAAAAAGACAAGATCGCCGGGAGATCAAACTCATGTGAGGACAGATCCCTGTCCACAAACCCTGAATGGAAAATGGACCAAAGCCTGTGGTATGCCTTGCAAGAGACCGGTTTCCTAGCCTAGATCATGGTGGAGACCCCCTCATGAGAATAGCTCTTCCCCCTCAGGATGGAGGCTTCAACAGCCAAGTTGTCAAAGCCAGAAGTTCCACGTCCTCTCTCCAGAGGTAACCCTGAAGGAGAAGATCCTGTCTGAGTGGCAGAGGATACAAATCCTGAACAGATAAGATCACTAGTTCTGGGAACTGGAAGGCTTCCTGGGCGATCAAGATGACCGCCGCATCGGCCATCCGAATCTTCCTCAGCACACTGGAAGGGCCATGGGATCAACAGAGCATCCATAGCGAATCCCAGAGGGTTCCCCAGCAAGAAAAAAAATATCTAAACATTCCTGTTGTCCTTGGTGGCCATCAGGTCTATCCAAGGCAGACCCGACTTCTGCACCAAAAGGTCGAAAACTTCCGGATGGAGCTCCCATTCCCCGGGGTCCATCGTCTGGCAACTGAGAAAGTCTGCCAGGACGTTTTCTACCCCTGGGATATGCACAGTGGAGATGGCAGGAACGTGTTCTTCCCCCCAGGCTAAAATAGCCTTGACCTCAGACCAAGCAGAACCCCTTCTTGTGCCTCCTTGTTTGTTGATGTATGTCACGGCCGTGGTGTTGTCCGACTGGACATGGACATCCCCTCAGTGGAGAGGACCAATACATCAGAGAGTGAAGAATTGCCCTGAGCTCCAAGATACTGATGGGCTGGAGAGTCTCCTTTGCAGTCCATCGGCCCTGATCCCCCAGGTGACCCAAGACACCTCCCCAGCCGTAGAGGCTGGCGTCCACTGTTACCAGAGTCCAATACTGGACAACAAAGGGCTTCTCTTTCACCAGGTTGGATCTGTCCAACCACCAAAGGAGGTCCTGCCTCACTTCCTGAGGAAGAGAGACCAGACAGTCCAATAGATCTGGATTCTCATGGCAAGCCTGGATGGTGAACCTCTGGAGTTCCCTGGTGTGAGCCATGGAGTACGGAACCACCTCCATGTTGGATATCAAGCGGCCCATCAGAGATGAGAACTTGCGCACCGGGGCTGAGGTCCACTCCAAGGCCCAGGACACCCAACGCATGATCTGCTGAATAGAATCCTCTGTCAGGAAGACCATACCCTGGCAGGTGTCGAACGGGAGACCAAGGAAAACCAGGTCCTGAGAAGATACTGGATCAGATATGTCCATATTCAGAATCCAACCATGACAGAGGAGAATCTGAGCACATTCCTGGACTTGGCGGTCCAGAAGGTCCCTGCAAGGAGCCTTCAGCAGAAGCTCATCCATGTAAGGAGTCACCTGAATCCCCCTGTTATGCAGGTAAGCAATCAATGCTCCTAAGACCTGTGAGAACACTTGAGGAGCAGTGGTAAGCCCAAATGGCAGAGCGGTGAACTGCAAGTGCCCCAAGGAGCAAGCGAATCTGAGGTACTTCTGACTGTCTGGATGAACTGGAACATGCAGGTAAGCATCATGAAGATCCAGAGAGGCCAGAAATTCTCCTGGACACATTGCTGCGATGATAGAGCACAAAGACTCCATCTTGTAGTGAGTATGGACCACAAAATAGTTGAGATTCTTGAGGTCCAAGATGGGGTGACTGCCGCCGTCCCTCTTGGGGACTACAAAGAGGTTTAAATAAAAACCTAAACCTCAAGCGGAACAGGAGCCAGGACTTCCTTGTCCAAGAGAGCTTACACTGCCCTGTTGAAAAGGATCAGCTTTTCTTGACCTAGAGGGGTCCTTGAAAGTAAGTATCTGAAGGGAGGCAGAGATATGAAGGGAATCCTGTAGCCTCCTGAAACCACCTGCAATACCCACTGATCCGCAACGGAGCCTGCCCATATGCTGCAGGTGACCACCCACAGGTAGATGTGGACCAGGGTTCAGGGAGTCAAGCTAAAGGAGGTTTGGTGGATTTGGGTTTGGTAGAGGAGTGTTTTGACTTCCACTGCTGCCTGAGCTTGGGGGTGGGGCACGGGGTGCTTCACTTTCCCAGGAATGAAAAAGACGCTGCTTTCTTGCCAGAGTAGAGCATTTGGGGACCTGAGGCAACAGAATGCTCTTATCCCCAGTGGCCTCACTGATGATTTGCTTCAGTTCAGGCCCAAAGAGAGACGTGCCCTGAAAGGGGAGAGAAATCAGTGACTTCTTAGATGAAAGGTCAGCAGACCAAATCTTAAACCACAAAGTGCATCTAGCAGCAACAGAAAAAGCAGAAGCCTTAGCTTCAAGCCACACAGCATCAAAAAGAGTGTCAGTAACATAGTTCTGAGCCTCAGACACGTTGGCTAAAAGGGCCAAAAGGTCCTCCTTAGGGGCACCTTTGTGGACAGCATCAGTAAGCTGCTCAGTCCAAACAACAATGGCTGTGTTAACCTAGACAGAATCCAAGGTAGGCCAAAAGGCAGCACCTATGGCAACAAAGACAGATTTCAGAATAGCCTCAGGATTCCTATCCTTCAAATCCTTAAGTGCCATGGTGTCAGCCAGAGGTAGAGCAGTAGACTTAGACAGTCTAAAAATAGGGGGATCAACTTGATGAGGTGTAGGCCACTGCCCCAAGGCTGCATCAGAGAATCTATACAGCTTAGAAAACCTCTTGGAAACAAAAAGATGCCTGTCTGGTGTTTTCTACTCATCCAGGATAACCTGGCCCAGAGTGGGATTAGGCGGAAACAGAGTAAGGGATTTCTTGTGCCTTTGAAAGATGTCAGAAGAAGACTGTCTCTCTACAGAATTAACAGGAATCTGTAGGTTATGCAAAACCTCCTTAGTGAGACCCTTTACAGAGGGCTCAGGGTCAGCCTCAAAGGGGTCGCCATATGTATGGGAAGAAGCCCCTTCTGCACTCTCCCCCTCCTCTGAATCAACCTCAAATGAACCCTTCTCAGAGAATCAGAAAGGTCAGGAATGCCAGGGGCCTTAGGGGTCACAAACCTGAATGAGGTGGGGGGGGGGTTTCCAAGACTGAAGACCCCCCTGAAAGGAAAGAGGGAACTGTTCCAAAGAGGACTTTAAGTCCTTGACCTAAAGTGGCTCTTGTTCAAGGCTGGAGGGCCTGAGTGGAGTGGTAGGGGCTACAGCCCATGAGGGGCATAAGTGTCCTGAGTACACTCTAGGAAGCCCCGTTTGGCATGAGGAACACTAAGCAAGGGGGGTCAAAGACACCCCTGAGTCTTTAGCCTTAGGCATAGCCCCATGTCCCTTTGGATGCGACATCCTAACAAGAGAAGTGTCTAAACAGTAAGAGGGAACCCAAATACTGTCACCAAGATCAATATATCACCTCAGAAAACGCAAAAGAGTACTTATATGACAGGCGAATGGTTAATTCACAGCCAATCAGAGACGAGCCCGCGAAACGGGCATTCTGGGAATTGTAGTTTCTCTCTTTGTAGTTCCCCAGCAGAGCTAGAACCCAAAATCAGGGGGTCCCAGGGGCCCCCTACACACTGAGCATGTCAACTGGAATGTAGGTAATGGGGAAACAAGAAGAATGAACCCTCTCTCAACTCTAAGTGGAACGGTTACAGAGATTTGCCCCAAAGCAGTCTGTTCCATAGAAGTCAATGGAGCAAGTGCAGCCACGCGGTAAAGCTCGCAAAGGTTTGAAAAATGAATAAATGTATCCCAAACACATACAGGACATGTAGGGACCAATACAAACTCACAAATCTGAAAGGAAAATGAAAAATAAGCCCCAGGACCCAGTGAAAACAGCAGGGAAGCGGTTAAATAACACAAAAGCAGCCAACCAAGCTCCAATGACTCAGGGAACAAACAAATAAATACCCAACATGTGTGCAGGAGTAATAAAGAACTCCAGTAAGATCCCTGTGCGGAGGGGAACTGTGGGGCAGGTGGACCATGGCACTCAAAGGGTTGCTCACCTTTTTACCTGGTCTTCTTTCTTCAGATTACCATTGAGAAAAAAGAAGCCTAAGAAAGACCCCTTCAGAGAGAGAGACATGGGTTGCATGATTCTCTTCCAGGGCTGCAATTGGTCCACAACAACACCTGATAACTGGGCAGTTCTCCAGGGGAAACCAGTAATGGTAATCCACCTGTTAGGGGAATTTGGACACCCCATATCTAACAAAAAAAAAAATAATAAAAGTACTAAAAACTATGCAGAATTGTTCTCAGCCACCTAACCAGGAACATGGAACAAGTCTATCTGGAAGAGGCTAGTAAAGTAGCCTGATCTGGAGGGGGAAGCTCCACCCCTGCACTTCTTCTAGAATTGTTCTAGCCCACTGGGAGGAGCTGTCGCCTCCCCGTGGTACCTGTGAGTTATATTGGATGACAGAGAAAGTAATGTTTCACAAAAACAGCAGCTCCAATTAATCTTCATAGTATCTGGGCCATGGAGAGTGTTATTTCAATACTGTCAGAGTTGTAGTTCAAGAGTAATAGAATGATACAGTATCCCCCTCCCACCGCTTTTACCCAGTGTAAGCCACCTCCCCTCAGATGTGGAATCTGATCCTGGGACCAGACAGCTCACAGCAAGGGACAATGTTTTTACTGTGAGAATAAGGAAAATCCTGCCCCCCTTGACAGGTTTTTCTCTTATGCTCACTGAAGATTGTCCCTCTCTGTGATCCATCTGGACAGTCTTGCTGCTCTGAGGTGAACAGTGTGTTACATCAGTAAAAGGGGTGGGAGGGGGATACTTTAGTCCTGAACTAACACCAGAGCATTCAGTCTCATCCACTTTCACTAGTGCCGGGTCATGTGATCGCTGCAGCAGAGATCACATGTACTGGCATTGTGAATGAAAGAGGCAGTACGAAATAAAGTAAGGGACAGAGAAGCAGAGAGAAGACAACTAGTGTTAAAAGAAAATGCAGCAGCTGGGGGTATTAACCCCTTCACTGCTGTGCTGGAGGCCAGCTAAATGCAGGTCAATTTTTTTTTTCCAAAAAAAATAAAAATTAATATGTCAATTACCAAAATTGGCAGTTTGACTGTTGTGGAGCCACGTAATACATTTATACACACCGCCAAATTTAATCAATAAAAAAGTGGGAAAATAGGGTTGGAAAAAGGGACATGGAGATCTTCACCCGGGGGAACAGTGCCCACTTAAAACTGCCCATTTTGTAGGTATGACAGACCGGTCATACCTTTCATGCAGTTTCCATAAAATTTTAACCCATTATGCCCAAATGATCCCAAGAAAAAAAAAAAAATGGCTTTTTTTTTTTTTACCATTTTCTTTAATTTTACTACAATAAATGGTTTCCTATCCATATAATTGTGGTATCAAAAGAAAGCCCTATTTGTGCGTAAAAAAACGGTATATAACTTTCATGGGTAAAAAAGTACTTAGAGGGAAAACACTGTTGAACAAAAGACATAGTCAAAAAGGTCAGAATTGCTCCAATCCTTAGTGAAATCGACCTCAGATTTTTCCCAGTCCTTAAAGGGTTAATGTATATAATCTATATATAGTTTGCTTTGCCAAACTGGATAATAAAATTTCACAACCGTATTTAATATACAAGAAACCTGAAATTTGACAGTCATTAAGCTGCAAATAGTCCAGTCCTTAAAGTGGACATATCAACTTTCCAAATCCTCTGTTGGAACTTCCATTTTGAAAGGATTTGAATGATTAATTCTCCCTATTACTTTATGCCAGCACTGTTACTGGTGGTTCTAGCAGCCTAAGAAGATGGATAGGTTGATTTTTTTTTTTTTGGATATTTCATTGAGTAACCTTCCCTTCCAGCTATAGAAGAAGGGGTCATGGATGTGTAATATCTGACCTCTTCATCTAGCCAATCAGCCACTAGATGAAGGGATCATGTAAGAGCCCTTTCTCTCCCCTCTAATTGGCTGGAAGGGGAGGTTAATCAGGGCACTTATGGTGCCCTGCGTAAGTCTACCTACCAGCCAACCAGAGCATGGGAAATATTTAAACAGGGATCAGCTTATGCATAAGCCATTCTGTTGATTTCCTTTTTACTTCTTATCTTGGGTATTCACCCGGGATGGATTTTTCTCTTTAATAGAAGCGGTGTAAGAGATGGCTCAGTTTGTTTTTTATCTTATCATTTTACAGGACCAGAGCATAAAGGTCACCTTTGAACCCCAACATCCAATATGTATTTTGGAAAATACACACTTTCATTAGGGGTGGAAGCGGTCCAGGGAATTGCTTCCTTTTTTGTATGCATGTTTATTTATGTGGTGTCACACAGGGTTTGCAGCCCCTTACAACAGTAGTATGTTACAATAAATAACTGGGGATAAAGTATCTCAGACACAGAAACAATAGGAGAGAGGTCCCTGCCCCAATGAGATTACAGTCTAAATGGGAAACAGATGGATAGCAGGTATGAGGGTGTCAAGTTCTGTGAGTTCATGTGATGTTTGAGTTTGTTTCTTTTTTTAACAAGGGGGCTACAGATTTTATTTGGATGGATGTTTGGGGGATGATATACAGTCATCCCCCATTTTTCGAAAGATCATTTTGATCTTCATTATTATTGTCATTATTTTAGTAAATAACCCCTACCTACCAACAGTGGGGTTAATTATTTGTTTAGATAGGATGGTGGAGTGGTTAATTTTAATGATCAACATGGCCTCTGCAATATCACTGCAGTTTGGCAATGGATGGATTAAACACAGGTGCCAGGGATATGGGGACGATGTACTGGGAAATGGAGAATCAGGGCCCAGGTAGGCTATAGTCCTACCAGTTTTCCCAGTCTGATAAAGCTCAAGCCAATGTCTACCACTTCCCTTGGGCTTCCAGAAGATAATTTTTTTATAGATAGTCAATTTATCTATCAGATTCTGATCCCTGGCCAGAATGGCACTGCAGAACTGATCATCAGAAAATATCTGCCTATGCAGCAAATAACTGCTTGGCAGATTGTATTTATTTATTTATTTTTTTTCTGATGGGATGGAACACAGGCCATAGTTTGTGAACCATTGATTTATATCAATACAGATGTATAAAAATACATCTGGTCCTGGCATGTCATGGAATTCTGCACTCCGCTCTGCCATCCCAGAATTAATTTCAGCAAAAAAAAGTGTTGTGGTCCTTAAACGGTAAGGGGTTAATCACTCGTGCCAATATAGGCAAAAGTCCAGCATTGAAAACAAAGCACAAAACTAAATAGAAGGGGTGCACAAGAAAAGAGGATTTTAGTCTTACCTGTTAAATCCTTTTCTCTTAGTCCATATAGGTTACTGGTAACTTTGGGAAGGCAACTGCCCCTTTAAGTAGGCAGGAAAAATTCTTGAAAAGAAGAGCAGGGTGGAGCCTTCCTCCACTCCTAGCTGGTCCCCAGCCAATCCCCTCCAGTAAGATTTGAGACACTAAGTAATGACTAAGTAGCAAGAAGGGAAAAGAAGGCTCCTAAGAGCATGAACCCGAAAGGACTCCCATGTTCAGTCACAGGAGAACCAAGCATGGTCCCTTAACAGGGTGAGAGACCAGTAACCTATATGGACAAAGAGAAAAGTATTTAACAGGTAAGACTAGAATCCTCTTTTCTCTGTCATCCAATATAGGTTACTGGTAATTTTGGGATGTCCAACCATTGAGTTTCCCAGAGGTGGGAAGTAAGGCAAGGACCAAGAGCATATATGAACCATCAAAGTCACCAGAGCATATACGAATCATCAGATCATAAAAGTAGCCCTACAAATAGTAATAAAGTGTCAACTGACACAAAACTGGGGTATAATACACCAGGAACGGTAACACAGCACAAGAACGAACCGAGCTCAACAGTTAAGCAGTACTGAAGAGACAAAGGAGACCCTAGACAGGCAAGACTGTCTCAGGATCTTCCTACCAAAGATGGCATCGGATGATGCCAGGACATCAACATGGTAGTGTTTAGAGAAGGTGTGCACAGACGACCAAGTGGCCGCCTTGCACAACTGATCAGCTGAGGCCTGTTTCTTATAGGCCCAAGAGGCCTCAATAGACCTGGTGGAATGAGCCGTGACACAAAATGGAACAGGCTTCTTCCACAGTTTGTAAGCCTTGTGAATAGTAGACTTAATCCAGGACGCTATGGTAACCTTGGATGCAAGGTCTACCTGCCCTGGGACTCTCAGGAATGATGAAAAGTGTGTCAGACTGACAAATGGACTCAGTGCGGTGCACATAGAACTTAAGGCAGCGCACCACATCCAACAAGTGAAGATCCCTTTCCTTGTCAGATGTACGGTCAGGACAGAAAGAGGGCACCAAGGTTTCCTGATTAATGTGGAATTCAGAGACCACCTTCGGGAGGAACTCTTGTGAAGTGAGAAGAACGGCCTTATCCTTGTGAAACACCAAAAAGGGTGGTTTACAAGACAAGGTGTGCAACTCGGTGAACAGACACTTTCGTCAGGAGAAAAGCCATCTTCCAAGTCAGCAGACGTAGAGGAATAGTAGCCAAGGACTCAAATGGAGGGAGCTGAAGGACGCCCATAACCAAGTTAAGATCCCACTGAGGAGCAGGGTTCTTAAAGGTAGGGCGAGCATAAGCCACGCCCTGAAACATAACCTTGACATCTGGAAGGATGGTGTCACGGTATTCAGGCAAAGAAGGAGAGACACAATATAAAATTTAACCACCTCTATTAATATATACAGCAATAATAGTATAGCCCACACAACCCCAGAACACAGGATGATAGGACCCAGGCTCCTACCCGGAGCTGCACACTGTGCTGAGCACTGCACTACTCATGATACCGAGACTAGGAAGGAAGCTCGAGTAGAACACCAGTGAACAGTGTATATAGCGTAAGTCACCATGGAACACAGAGGCTACAGGTCTGGCAAGCTCGGAGCGAGTAGACAGCCAAAGTCACAGGTTAGACAAACCAGGGACTACATACAGCGAGTAGAAGCCAGAGCCAGAGGTCAGGCAAACCGGGCACTACACGGAGCGAGTCAGTAACCAGAGGTCAGGCAAACTGGGGACTACACTGATAGAGTCAGTCAGCCAGAGGCGCAGGTCAGAACCAATGTGGGTAGCCAGACAAGCCGAGGTCAACATGGAGCGAGATAGTCAGCTAGAGCCACAGGTCAGAACTGCTGTGGGTAGTCAGACAAGCCGGGGTCAACATGGAGAGAGTCAGCCAGAGCCACAGGTCATAACTGATGTGGGTAGTCAAACAAGCCGGGGTCATACACTGAGCGGATTCTCAGATAGGCACGGGTCACAATGGAGCGCAAGAGATACAAGCAGTACCACGTAAGGGCAATGACTGCTAGGCCCAAAGAGGTATATTAAGGAGCAGGAAAAGGCGGGACTCAATTAGGCAAAACAGAATAGGCCCACAAACAGGAGCCTTGTCAGTGCCTGTTTCCTGATGTCAGCAACGAGGAAGTAGCAGCAATCATGCCAGCCGACACACCACAGAGGAAGGAAGCACAGGATCACTTAGGCCTCTAAGGGAGACTGTGATAGATGACAATGCGCCTCTGAAAGAAAACAGAGAGCGCAGAGGTCTGAACCTTCAGGGAACCCAACCTGTACTCCTTATCAACCCCATCCTGCAAAAAAGACAAGATCGTAGGAAGATCAAAGTCATGGGAAAAATCCCTATCAGCACACCAAGAGAGGAAAGTGGACCAAACTCTATGGTACAACTTATGAGGAAACAGGCTCGTGGGCACTATGCATAGTGGCCACCACATCCAAAGAGAAACCCTTCTTCTTCAATACTGAGGATTCAATTTCCATGCCGTCAAATCCAGAAGGTCGACACCTTCCTTCCTCAGGTACCCCTGTAGAAGAAGATACGGACGTCCGGGAAGCCGGAAGGGCTCCATCACGGAGAGATCCAAAAGCTCCAGAAACCAAGCCCGACGAGGCCAGTACGGAGCAATCAGAACGACTGGAGAACCCTCCAGATACAGTTTCCGCAACACCTTGTGTAGCATTGGAATGGGGGGAAAGATGTACACCAGAGGTAAGTGCCATGGGATCAACATGGCATCCACTTCCAGAGGCAGAGGGTCCCTCCAGTGAGAACAGAACAATGGGACCTTCCAATTGTGCCTTGTCACCATCAGATCGATGCAAGGAAGTCCCCACTTCTGAACAATAAGGCTGAACACTTTTTGATGCAGTTCCCACTCTCCGCTTTCCGCTGTGTGTCGACTTAGGAAGTCTACCAGAACGTTGTCTATGCTGGGATTATGAACGGAGGATATGGCAGGAACATGTTCTTCTGACCAACACAAAATAGCTTTGACTTCCAGCCAAGCTGCAAGACTTCTTGTTCCGCCTCGTTTGTTGATGTAAGCCACGGCCGTGGCATTGTCGGACTGGACTCGTACTGGGCAGTCCTCCAGCTTGAACGTCCAGTACTGGAGAGCATGAAATATCGCGCAAAGTTCCAGGATGTTGATGGGGAGGAGAGACTCCTCCAGAAACCACCAACCCTGGGCGTTCATGTGACCCAAGACCGCACCCCAGCCGGATAGGCTGGCATCCGTAGTCACAGTTGTCCAGAAGGATATCAGGAAGGATCTGCCCTTCAGGAGAATGGAGAGGATGAGTCACCATGACAGACTCAGCTCCATATGTAGAGAGACTGACATCCGCAGCAGATCCGTCTTGCCCTTGCAAACCTGGATCACAAACCTTTAAAGTTCCCTCGTGTGAGCCATGGCAAATGGAACCACTTCTATGGTGGATATGAACCTCCCCACTAGAGAGGTCAACTTCTTGGCAGGAACTGGATCGGAAGCCAGGACCGTGGGCACTTTGTTGGTGATTTGGTGAGCCACCTTGTCCGTGAGAAACATCATGACTTGCTTGGTGTTGAAGACAAGACTCAGAAATACCAGTTTCTGGGATGGCGTCAAATCCGACTTGTCCATGTTGAGGATCCATCCATGATGGGTGAGAACATGAACAGAAGCTGCAACAGGTCAGCAGTGGGAGCGCCCTTACGGACAGCCACAGTGAGCTGTTCAGTCCAACCTGCAATGGCCCTGTTCAACCAAGCAGCGAAATGAGGGACGCAATGAAGTGCCTGCAGCAGCAAAGATGGCCTTTAGGAAGGCTTCAAGTTTCCTGTCAGTCCAATCCCTAAGGGCAGAAGCGTGTCACGGTTGGTAGAGCAAATAATCACACAAAACAGTACAAGTGAATTTAAACCAGTTTATTGAGTAAAATAATAATAATAATAATAATAGCGAACACTTTCTCAGTCAAAGGGGAGACAGACATGAGGACAGTGTCTAGTCCACTACCCAGGAGCTGACACTGAACCACCGCAGGTATGATAGTACTGAGTCTCAGAACACACAGCATTGACCCTGGATAGGAATCAGAATGCTAAGACTAGCACAACAGCGTACCCGGACAGTCCTATGGGAAGGAATGTCAGCTAGAGGATTTGGGTAGCCCAAATAGGAGTAATACCCAGAAGATGCACAGAGCTGAGACAAAGGAGTGAGACTAAGCTGCAATTTACTGACCTAGAGGCAACTGGGAAGCACAGAGAGTAGGAAGTACCGCAAGTGCTTAAGCAAGGCACCTGGTAGGTAGCGCACTGAGAGGGGGCAACAGAGAGAGACTGAACTGCACTTACTGAGCGAAGGCAACCTGCAAAGCTACCACCTTGGTAGCTAAGCAGCAGGGTAATGGAGCGTGCCACAGCCAAGGTCACAACCAGAGCGAGTAGTCAGACAAGCCAAGGATCGAACACCAGGAGACAACGTAAGCCAAGCAAGGGTCAGAGGAACAAACTGGATGAGCACAGGAACACCACAAAAGGGCGACTAAGCCCAGTTTGCGCCCAGCATATAAGGCCATCGCCTGAAGGCAGATCCTGATCGGCCAACTAACAGGAAGCTACAAAATAGCGAGCTCGACGTCAGAGATGCATGCCCGCAGACAGCTCAGGCAAGCAGCATACTCAGGTCACTGGGCTATACAACATGCAAGCAATCACGGCACCGTGATAGTACCCACCCCTCAATGACCTCCTCCCCGTGGAAGAGGACCAGGCTTGAGGGGAAAATGGGCATGGAATCTGCGTAGCAAAGCAGGAGCATGAATATCACCACTAGGCAACCAGGTCCAGGCAGTACAGGCACAGAGGTGTAGAAGTTGCAAACAAACGGTTTAAGCAGGGACACATGGAAGACATTATGGATACGCATACCAGCCGTAACCTCCAGGGAGTAAGAGACCGGGTTGATCCTACGCAGCACCCAGTAGGGGTCTACAAACTGAGGGGCCAGCTTCCTACATGGCACCTGGAGGTTGAGGTTACGAAATGACAGCCATACCCTATTCCCCCACCTAAAACACCTGAGTCGGCCACGCCGATGATCTGCATGTCTCTTGTAGCGCTGAGTGGACCTTTAAAGGGATCTTTGAACTTGAACCCAAGTGGAGGGGAGCTGCCTAGGATGCTTGTCCAGAGCCAGAATTTCTTGTGCCTCAAATGATTCGGGTAGCAAAGCAGGCTGGAAGCCATAATTGATCAGGAATAGGGAATTCTGTGAAGAAGCGTTAATGGCACAATTCCTGGCAAACTCTGCCCACGGTAACAAGCTCGCCCAGTCACTGTGATGGTCCGATAAAAAACAGCGTAAGGACTGTTCCAGGCCCCAGTTGGCTCTCTCAGCAGCACCATTCGATTGAGGGTGGTTAGCCAATGAAAATGACAACTGAATGCCCAACTGCCCACAGAAGGCCCTCCAGAAACGGAACACGAATTTGCTCCCCCGGTCCGAGACCAGCACCTTGGGTACTCCGTGGAGCCTGAATACCTCCCTGGAAAATATTTTGGTCAGCTCCTTGGAAGATGGAAGGCCTGTAAGGGGTACAAAGTGGGCCATCTTGGAGAACCTGTCAACAATCATAAGAATGACCTTGGATACCGGCAGCTCAACCATGAATTCTATAGATACATGAGACCAAAGACGTTCACCATAATGTATTGGTTGAAGCAGGCCCACGAGAAGATGCCAGGGAGCCTTGTTGCAAGCTCAGGTGGCACAAGCTGCTACGAAGGCAAAGCAGTCACCAGAAGAGCCGAGATATGGACCAAATCAGTTGTTTGCAGCCAATATGACCTGCGGCCTTAGAGGAGTGATAGGTCCTCAATAAAGGAGTTTGGAGGTGCTCAAGGTCAAAGCATCTCCCACTAGGTTTATCTGTGGGAGCGGTGGCTTGTGAAGCGAAGATCTGCTCCCCCAAGGGAGAGGTAATACTGGTTTGAATGGTAGCCAGAATGTGATCGGTAGGCATGATAGGCACAGGAGCACTACAAGCCTCTAGATCTGATCCAAACTGCCTCGAGAAGGCATCCGCCCTGACATTCTTAGTACCTGGAAGGTACAATACCACATAATTGAACCTGGAGAGTAACAATGCCCATCTGGCCTGTCTGGGCGACAATCTCTTGACCTCAGAAAGATAGGTCAGGTTCTTGTGGTCAGTGAGGATTAGGATAGGAGAACTCGTCCCCTCCAACAGGTAAAGCCACTCTGAGCGTGAGGATAATAGCCAGCAACTCTCGATCTCCAATATCGTCTAGACTCTGAGCCCTGGAAAATTTCTTGAAAAAGTAGCAACATGGCAGTAGGACCTCACCCAGAGCCAATGCTGAGACAGGAGGGCACCTACTCCCGACTCAGATGCATCGACCTCCAAAGTAAAGGGCAGGGCGGGATTGGGATGAGAAAGGATGGGAACCTTAGTAAAGGCAGCCTTCAAGTCATCAAACGCTCGGATGGCCTCGGGGGGACCAGTGGGATGTGTCAGCCCCTTATGTGTCATGTCAGTAAGTGGCTTTACTACTGACGAGAAGCTCTTAAAATGCAGAAGCTTCTGAATGGCCTTTAGTCCCACCAGATGAGGCCATTCCAGGAGGGTGGGCAATTTAAGTGGATCCATGGCCAGACCTACAGAGGAGATCACATACCCCAGAAACGTGACTTGAGACTTGTGAAACTTGCACTTTTCCAGCTTGCAAAATAACTTGTTGTCACTTGGAGTTGCAAGACCTGTACCACATCCGCCTGATGTGCCTCTATAGTTGGTGAATGGATAAGACTGTCATCCAGATATACTACTACAGATTTCTGCAGTAGATCTCTCAATAAGTCATTGATAAATTCTTGGAATACTGCTGGAGCACTGCATAACCCAAAAGGGCATTACCAAATATTCATAATGTCTGCTACGAGTGTTAAAGGCGGATTTTCACTCATGCCCCTCTTTTATTCTCACCAGATTATAGGCCACCCTCAAATCGAGTTTGCTGAACACGTTTGAGCCCTTAATTCGATCAAACAGCTCGATGATCAAAGGCATGGGGTATGCATTTTTTACCATCAACTTGTTTAGACCTCTGTAGTCAATACATGGTCTTAATTCCCCATCCTTCTTTTTAACAAAAAAGAACCCAGTGCCAGCAGGTGAGGAGGACTTGCGAATGATCCCTCTGGCCAGGGCATCAGACACATATTCCTCCAAGGAGCGGTACTACTCCACAGACGTAGGATACACTCGTCCCCTTGGGGGTATGGCTTCGAGAATCAAATTAATTGTACAGTCATAAGGTCTGTGGGCCGGCAATGTACTAGCATCTACCTTGTTGAATACCTCCTTGAACGATTGGTACACTGCAGGTAATGAAGGAGCGGTACATAGTATTCTGGTAGGCTGCTGCAGACATGTACCAGCACAATAAGGGAACCACGACACAATATCACAAGTCTGCCAGTCTATCCTGGGAGTGTGAGTCTGGAGCCAGGGAAACCCCAGGGCACCTGCATAATGTGGAGATTTTATAATCTGAAATTGTAGGGTCTCCACATGGAGCGCCCCGACCCTTAGGAACAACGGAACAGTTTCATGAGTGACATGTGATGGCTGCAACAGCCTACCGTCAATGGCTTCAATAGCCAATGGAGAAGAGCGAGGCACCAATGGAATATTATGCTGGGCCTCAAAGTCAGCATCCATGAAGAAGTCAGCAGCTCCCGAGTCCACCAGGGCCGGAGCCATGATAGATGAAGTAGAGCAGGACACTACTACTTCGAGAATCGGTTTCCCAAGCTGGGAATATGGGGACTGCGATACTCCACCTGGGGTTTGCCCCTTACACAACCCTAGGTGCGAGTGTTTTCCAGACGGGTAGGACAGGAGCGCAACAAATGTCCTGCCTTTTAACAGTAAAGGCACAGGCCCTTGCGAAAATGCTGCTACTAACGCCAATGTGGGTAGTCAGACAAGCCGGGGTCATACACAGAGCGAGATTCTCAGGCAAACACGGGTCACAATGGAGAGCAAGAGTAACTAGCAGAAACACCACGTAAGGGCAATGACTCTCAGGCCCAAGGAGGTTTTGTAAAGGAGCAGAAGGAGGTGGGACCCAATTAGGCCACCCAGAATAGGCCCATAAACAGGCGTCAATGCTAGTGTCTGTTACCTGATGTCAGCAATGAGGAAGTGGCCGGAGGCCATGCCGGCTGGCGGCCATACAGAGGTACGAAGCACAGGAAAACTTACCCTCTAAGGGAGACTGTGATATTAGGTTCATGAAACACATCGGAAGGGTCCTTGGGAGTCTCAGAGACAAGGGAAATGTTCAGCGTAGTGAATACTGCCCTGATCAGGCCCTCAGCTGAGGGATCAGGGTCAGCTTCAAAGGGGTACCCAAAGAATTGGGAGGATACCACTGCAGAACATTCACCCTCATCCGAGTCCACCAACAGTTCCTCCTCAAAGGAGTCTGCTACATCAGGTACACCCTGCGGCTTAGGTAAGGAAGACCTGATAGAAGTAGGGGACTGCCAGGACTGGAAGACCCCCTGTGTTTTGGATGGAAGGAGTTGTAAAGTAGACCTTAGGTCTCTAGTAGTGGCCTTAAACTCTTGCAGCCACAGTGGCTCTAGTGCATGACTAGAGGTCCCTGGGGGAGACGCAGGGGCAGCAGTGCATGAAGGGCATAAATGACCTGAGTATTCTGTAGGTAGCCTTGACTGATATGAGGAGCAATGCGGGTCACAGTCACCCTAGTAGCCTTAGTCTTAGGCCTATCCCCAAGTTCCAACGGAGTTGACATTGTCACAGTGTCTAAACGTCTGAAAGTATATGGTATACCCAAATACTGTGTTTAAGATTAAGTAATTCACCCCAGAAATAGCTAAAATGCACTTATCTGGCAGGCGAAAGGTTAATCTGCTGAGGAGAGAAGGAGAGTCCAAGCCCTGCATAGGATACTCATGAAGGGAAGGCAGAAAATGGTGTCCGCGATGGCAGCCAATCAGAAACAAGCACGTGAAACAGATGCTCAAGGGAAATGTAGTTAATTGGATGATAGACCAAGGGTAGACTAACGAAATGAGCCATCTCTCAAGTCGCTACGGTTGCAGAGATATGTCCGAAACTGTAAAGTCCCACAGAAGTGAATGGAGCATGGCGTCTATGCGGTAAAGCGCACCGGAAGTCAAAAATTCTGAATCTGTGTGAACAGTGGTAAAACACATCAAAAAATTAAAATAAATGAACACTGGACCCTGTAGGGAAAGTACAAGAAAACCCCCCAAAAGTGGCCAACAGAACACAAAGGGTAAATTTACCACAGAAACCCAGTTGCTCCAAACCCCAACAGACATACAGATACACCGAATGAGTACAGGAGTATGCAGTAGAAACTTCAGAGGAGACAGCTGTATGGAGGGGAAGCATGGGACATGTGGACCTCAGCACTCAAAGGGTTGCTCACCTTTTTAGCAGGTCTTCTGTCTTCAGATTACCTTTTGCTAAAGAAGAAGCCTCAGTGGGCAAGTTCCAGGGAAAAAACATGCTGCACAAGTTTTTCTCCTTCAGGGCTGACAGGTCCACAACAGCACCCTTAAACTGAGCTATCCAGCTTGGGAATGTCAGTAATGGTAATCCTCCTAATGGTTGGTATTCCATATCTAACAGAAAAAACAATAAATAAGCTAAAACTAAAGCAGAACTGTTCTCATGCCTTGCTTTTTCAAGGAAAAAATCTTACTGGATGGGATTGGCTGGGGACCAGCTAGAAGAGCAGGAAGGCTCCACCCTGCACTTCTTTTCAAGAATTGTTCCAACCTACTTAAAGGGGTTGTCGCCTTCCCAAAGTTACCAGTAACCTATATTGGACGACAGAGAAAATGTGCGTTTGTTCTTAAAAACAAAACAAACAAAAGAACAAACAAACCCAAAAATTAGCAATTTCTTTTAATACATATGTAGTACAGAATATTAATTACAGCAGTACAGTGTTTCCAGTTAAATAAAATTAAAAACCTTTATTCACCCCCCCATATAAAATTACTAAATTAATATATCGAAAGAACAATAAGATCAAAGCTTTAAATAACACCACCAGTTACCACAGTAATCATAACCACCAATACACACGCTCTGCTTTGGCAAAAACGAAAAAAAAAAAAAAAAAACAAACAAAAAAAAAAGAAAAGAAAAAAAAAAACAATTTTTAAATTTGTTTTTAACAGTGTATAAACTTAACATAGCAAAGACTGTATACATCTTTGTATTGCACTCATTTATGTACAAGAATAGATTGTAAAGACAAAAATATATAGCAGGTAAAATTAATAAGCACATTTTCTCACAATAAAAGTTCTAGCAATGAACATTAAAAAATGCATAGAAATGTAACATTTATGTACATAAAGAATGGTCTGCATCAATTAACAGTATGTACATTACAACTGCCCAGTAACATGGCTCCTGGACGGATTTGCAAAAACAATTACATTTGTGCAATGATGAATGTTTTTATTTTATGTTTTTTCAAACCTCTCTCTCTCTGGAAGCTCAAAATGACCATCCAAAATAAAACTAATAACCCACAATTTTAATTAACCCCTTGGATGTGAGAGGTCTACAATGCATTGCTTCACAATGAATTAGACACCTCCCTAACACTGAAGGTGTTAATATTCAATGTTACACAGTCTAAATCTTAAAGAAGCAGTAAAATATTTTTCTTTTTATAATAAAACATATTGTAGGGCTTTTAGCGTACAGTAAAACAAGATTACACCCAATGTCGGGAAAGGAGCAACGTCAAAGTTATTAAAAGTTTAAATTGAGGTTTCTTTTGGTACATGAATCTCTGGCGTCCAGAAAGTTCATCTAACATTCACCAGAAGTTATTCTACTGTGTTCTGTGGGAGAACTAAGGGGGTGACGTGTAAAAAGTGTATTCTTAAGAATTGTTGCTAAAGTTCACAAAGCCTGGTCATATTTATAAAGAAATATGCGAATACATATTCGCACACATAGCGGTATTATATACTTCCAATAAGAACAGGTTTTACCTAGCGTTATGATTCAATCCCTAAAACTGGCTTGATTTTTGGCGCAATTAGCGAGTTTCTTTATAAATACACTTGGACGCAATTCTTATTTGGCCAAGTCCATTTCTACTCCACTCTTCAAAAAAGTCAACTAACTGGAGTAAGCACTTAGCAAAATGTCGTTAGATGTTTATACGTACACTTATGTCACTTTGAGACACTTTCTTTATAACTCCAGTTTTATACATCTCCCCCTAAGTGACTGACTACAGCTGTCCATGGAATGTGATATTAAACGCTCCATCACTTTGTGACAGTTTGACCAGTTATACATTTCGAATAAATCAAGTACCAACAGTGGGGTAACCTCGTTTTACTCAGCAGGAAAAACTCAATAATATATAGATTTTCATAGGAAAAGTTTACTGCTCCTTTAAGTTTTAATGAAAAATACATTTTAATTTAGGCCCAAAAAACATAAAATGGAAATCAAATAGCATATCCTTGTTTGAAATAGTCAAATTAAAAAGTAAAAACTAGTAAAAGGGGAAGGCCTGATTACATTAAGAGTTGCAGCTGTGCTTGGTCACAAAGCTAACATGTAAACTTTAGTGTAACATTTACTGTTATATACTGTACATTTCTTGACAACTACTACCCTACTTATAATGTGCTATCCTTTGTGACTCTGCTTTGTTCATAAGCAGTTATCTAGCGAGCATAAACATAATTCAATACCCATTTCTTTTATATCAGGAGGGAAAAGTCAATACTGTCTAGAGAGCTCCTCCCATCACAAATACTAGTATTGATAGTTCAACTCTGTGTTGCTAACTTGTAGTGTTCATAATCAGAAGAGGTTGTCCTTTTCACGCCTGACTGCAAGCTCTGGAAAGCATCCTGAGTTAGCCGTAGAACAGGCATATTGTGAAATGAAAGTGACGTCAATCTAGAGGCGATTGTCATGCCACCGAGGAGGAGCTGGTCATTCCCTGTACTGTGGTGCTTGTGGGCGTTCCACTTATGGCATTAAAAATGTGAAGTGAATTCGGCATAACACTGATCTTCTCTTCTCCACACCATATCTTAAAAAGAAGATAAAAAGGCAAATAAAGAACATTACCATCACCTGAAACATACAACAAATTGTGCTTATGCACAAAAAAAAATAGGAACTGGAGCAATCAATCTGGACCATAGGGGCAAAACAACATTTCCCAATATTCCCACTGATTTAAATGGGGCTTTTAACCCCTGAGAGATCAGCAATGCATTGGCGATATCTAGCATTCAAGGGATTAACTCAATGGGAACTCCCCTTCCCCCCCACTATTTTGCAGTTGGTTTGCTCCAGAATTGCTCATAATCTGCTTAAGGATCACTATGTTTCCTGTCTGCAGTAAAAGCAAACTATTATATTTAAATTCCATTAGGAAATGGCATGCAGAAACATGATGCAGTGTTCTGTAACCAAGACAATCCAGACAACCACAAACAGATCACATTAAGAACTCAAAATGAACATATACAGTACATTGTCAAAAAAGTTTAGTTGAAATTATCCTAGCTATAGGGTAAAATATACCCAGGTACACTTGTAAGGACAGGAAATGCTAAGTACCAGTACCAAAGGGGTTTGGGATTTTATTTGGCAGGAGTGTTCCTAGGCAACATTTTCATATGTATCCTTCTTTGCCCTAACCTAACAACACTGAGGGCTTACAGGGCCATATACACAAAAACAAACATATTGATTCTGGGGCAAGCCAACTACAACATAGGGGACACATTAGTTGTTGCCTGTGGTGCAGTTAGTTTGTTCTAGAATTATATTACTTTCATTCAGTACATATGGACCTTAACAGGGTACAGAAATAGGAACCCTGGAGGGACTTTTAATTGAAGTAGTTTGAGAGCAGGCAGCAGTGCCCTCTAATTTCCTGGAAATGGTGATATACTAGTAGCCACTCCATTGGTGTTGGTGGTCAAATATCATACCAATGAAGAATAAGATCAACTTTGACACAGATAAATAAGAAAAGCAAATCACAGATAATATAAAAAAGCAAATCAAGCTTGCATTACCATCCCATCTGCTCATGTGTGCACACAGGAAAAAAAACGAAAAAAAGAGAAAGTGCTGTTAATAGGATTGGTCATTCAATTGAAACTTGCACTGTATAGGCATATCAAACACTGTCAATTTGCCCACATCCTTAGCAACACATTAAAAAAGACTTATTGCAAACTAAACTAAGGCTTATTGCAAACTAAATCCGACTGTTAGATTTTACATACGGTTTCAGTGGAGTGCCAAATGAGAATAAAAGAGGATTTTAGTCTTACCTATTAAATCCTTTTCTCTTAGTCCATACAGGTTACTGGTACTTTGGGTAGGCGATCAGCCCCTTTAAGTAGGCAGGAACAATTCTGAGAAGTGACTGCTGGGTGGAGCCTACCTCCTCTCCTTAGCTTGCAGCTAGCCAATCCCCATCCAGTAAGATTTGAAAACTAACTATTGACTAGGTAGAAAGAAGGTAAAGGAAGACTCCTGTGAGCATGAACCCGAAAGGACCCCCACGATCTGCCGCAGGAGAGCAAAGCATGGTCCCTTGACAGGGTGGGAGACCAGTAACCTGTATGGACTAAGAGAAAAGGATTTAACAGGTAAGACTAAAATCCTTTTTTCTCTGTCATCCAGTACAGGTTACTGGTAACTTTGGGATGTCCAGCCATTAAGTTTCCCAGGGTTGGAAGAAATGCAAGGACCAGGCGCAGTACCCCAAAGTCACCAGAGCACAAATGAAACAACAGATCATGAATAGCTCAACAATAAGCGCAAGGTGTCAATGGACACCGAACAGGGGTATAACAGACCCCAGGAACTGATACACAGCACACTGAACTAGAGCCAACAGGGCTGAAAAGTGAAAGAGTACTAAAGAGACAAAGGAGATCCTAGCCAGGCAAGGCTGCCTCCAGGATCTTCCTCCCAAAACTGGCATTAGTCGATGCCAGAACATCCACGATAGTGTTTGGAAAAGGTATGTACAGATGACCAAGTGGCCGCCTTACACAACTGATCAGCTGAGGCCTGATTTTCATAGGCCCAAGATACCCCAATAGACCTAGTAGAATGAGCTGTAACCTGAAAGGGGGCAGGCTTCTTCTGAAGTTTGTAAGCCCTACGAACAGTGGATTTAATCCAAAAAGCAATGGTTACCTTGGAAGCAGGCTCCCTTGCCCTGGGACCCACAGGAATGACAAGAAGAGCGTCAGACTGCCACAAGGACTCAGTGCGGTGCACAACACAACATCCAACAAGTGCAGATCCTTCTCCTTGTCAGCAGTAGGGTTAGGGCAAAAAGAAGGAACCACAGTCTCTTGATTAATGTGGAACTCAGACACCACCTTCGGGAGAAACTCTTGCGAAGTGCAAAGCACAGCCTTGTCCTTGTGAAACACTAAAAAGGGTGGCCGACAAGACAGGGCATGCAGCTCCGCAACACGGCGAACAGACACGATCGACAGGAGAAAAGATATCTTCCATGTCAGCAGACGTAGCGGAATAGTGGCCAAAGACTCAAAGGGAGGTCGCTGAAGGATGCCCAAAACCAAGTTAAGGTCCCACTGAGAAGTGTGAGTCTTAAACACAGGACAGGAATGACCAACGCCTTGGAAAAAACCCTCGACATCAGGAGGAATAGCAAGGCGCCTCTGAAAGGAAACAGAGACAGCAGAAGTCTGAACCTTAAGGGAACTCAGACTGAGACCCTTATCCACACCATCCTGGAGGAAGAAAAGGACTGTAGGAAGATCAAAATCCTGAGACAGGTCCCTATCAGCACACCAAGAGAGAAAGGTAGACCAAACTCGATGGTAGGCCTTAGAAGAAATAGGCTTACGGGCAGTAACATAGTAGCCACCACCACAGAAGAAAAACCCTTCTTCAGGCGATGAACATCCTCCTTCCACAGGTAATCCTGTAGAAGACTATCCGGACGGGAGGGGAGCCGAAGAGGTTCCACCACTGAGAGATCCAGAAGCTCCGAAAACCAAACCTGTCAAGGCCAGTACGGAGCGATCAGAATGACTGGGCAACGCTGCAGTCGCAGTTTCCGTATCACCATGGGCAACAGGGGAAAGGGAGGAAAGATGTATGCCAGAGGGAAATTCCACGGGATCGACAAGGCATCCACTGCTAGAGCCAGGGGATCCGCCCAGCGAGAGCAGAATGTTGGAAGCTTCCTGTTCTGTCATGTTGCCATCAGGTCGATGCACAGAAGACCCCACAACTGGACACTGAGGTAAAACACCTCTTGATGCAGTTCCCACTCTCCGCTGTCCACTGTGTGTTGACTGAGGAAGTCTGCCAGAATATTGTCTACGCCAGGAATATGAACTGCGGAAATGGCAGGGACATGCTCCTCTGCCCAGGACAAAATAGCCTTGACATCTAACCAAGCTGTGAGACTTCTTTTGCCGCCTTGTTAGTTGATGTAGGCTACTGCTGTGGCATTGTCCGACTGGACCCTGACCGGGCAATCCTCCAATTAGCGCATCCAGTGGAGCAGGGCATGAAATATCGCCCAAAGCTCCAAGACATTGATGGGAAGGAGAGATTCTTCCTGGGACCACCGGCCCTGAGCATTCAAGTGCCCCAGGTCCGCTCCCCAGCCAGAGAGGCTGGCATCCGTCATCACTGTTGTCCAGAATGGCACCATGAAGGGCCTGACTTTCAGCAGATTGTCCGGGTTGAGCCACCACGAGAGGCTCCGCTCCACGTGAGGAGGGAGAGATGGGGACCTCTCCAGTAGATCTGGTCGACCCCTGCATGTCAGGATCAGAAACCTCTGGAGTTCCCTAGTATGAGCCATGGCAAACGGGACCTCTTCTATGGTGGAAATGAAACTTCCCCAACAGGGATGACAACTTCTTGGCCGGAACCAGATCCTGATTGAGGACAGCCTGGACCTTCAGTGCTATCTGATGAGCCACTTCATCCGCTTCATACTCTGGGAAGAAACAAGGTCTGACATCCAGATTGATGATCCACCCATGACGGTACAGAGCATGAATGAAGTCCTGCACCTGCTGATGAAGGGGTTCTGGAGAAGATGCCTTCAGGAGGTGGTAGTCCATGTACGGGACAACTCTGATGCTGTCCTGATGGAGGACGGAAATCAAGGCTCCCAGGACTCTGTTGAAGACTTGAGGAGCCATGGGCAGGTCAAAGGGGAGGGCAGAAAACTGGAAATGCCCTCGGTCGCAGGCAAAGAGGAGATATTGCAGACTCTCTGGATGAATGGTAATGTGTACATATGCATCCTGAAGATACAGAGAAGCCAGAAATTCCCCAGGGGACATAGCAGTGATCACCGTGCGTAGTGACTCCTGGAGATACTGGGACCTGACCACAAAGGAGTTGAGATCCTTCAAATCCAAAATGAGACGACAGCCACCATCCTTCTTGGAAACCACAAAGAGGTTGGAGTAGGACCCCAACCCCGTTCCTGAGGAGGAACTGGTTCCAAGACTGCCTTGTCCAGAAGGGCCTGAATGGCACCTTCAAAAAGGCGGTGCTTTTCTGCTCCCAGAGGAAAGCAAGAAGAGAAGGTCCGGGGAGGAGGAAAGGAGGTGAAGGGGATCCTGTACCCCGCAGCCACCACCTGCAAAACCCACGGGTCCACCACAGACGCTTACCAAGCCGAGAGTTAGTGGCGCAAGCGGCCACCCACCTGCGGGTGGGGACCCGGATTCGGCGAGTCATGCAGAAGGAGGTTTGGAAGCCTTGGGCTTAGTGGAGGACTTAGGCCTCCATTGCTGCTTAGGCTTGGATGAGGTGCACGGAGACTGAGGCACTTCCTGGGTCACCTGGCGCGATTCAGCCTGAAAGGGACGAAAAAACACGATTCTGCTTGACAGGCACCTTCTTCTTATGGACCACTGGTAGGTGAGTACTCTTCCCCACAGTGGCTTCACTGATTAGATCAGGCCCAAACAGTGAGGTGCCCTGAAAGGGTAAAGACAGGAGAGCCCTCTTGGAGGCAGTGTCAGCAGAACAGATCTTGAGCCAAAGAGCGCGTCTGGCTACCACAGACATGGTGGATGCCCTGGCTACCATACGCACAGCGTCAAACAGGGCAGCAGAAACAATGCTGAGCCTCAGAGATGTTGGCGAGAAGCTGCAACATGGCAGCAGTAGGAGCTCCCTGTCGGACAGCTGAAGTGAGCTGTTCAGTCCAAACAGCTACAGCCCTATTCACCCACACTGCAGCAAATGCAGGGCTCAGGGCAGAGCCCGCCGCCGCAAAAATTTCCTTGAGAGAAGTCTCAAGCTTTTTGTCAGTCCAGTCTTTCAGATCAGATGCATCAGCCACAGGCAAGGCTGTGGAATTAGAAAGCCTGGAAACAGGGGCATCCACCTTAGGAGGATGAACCCACTGAGTTAGGGCCACTTCAGAGAACGGGTAAAGCTTAGCAAATTTCCTAGGGACAGACAGCTTTCTGTCTGGAAACTTCCACTCCTCAGACACCAAATGGTAAAGGGTGGGTTTAGGTGGAAAATAAGACAGGAGAATAGACCTTCTCACAAAGTCAAATGGTCAAAGTATCAGAAACACCCAAAAAACAGTGTGTATGATAATTAAAATCACCCCCAGAAACGCTAAAATAGACTTATCTGGTAGGCAAAGAGTTAAACTGCTGAGGAGAGAAGGAGAGTCCAAGCCCTGCATAGGATACTCGTTCAGAGAAGGCACAAAATGGCTGCAGTGGCGGGAGTCAAGCAGAAACGAGCTGGCAAAGCAAGCGCTCATGGGAACTGTAGTTTCATTGAAAAAGTACCCCAACAATGCCTGAAGCCCCCTGAGCCCCCCAACATGCCCAGAATGTTGACCAGATAACAGAGCAAGGGCAGACCAACCAAATGAGCCATTCTGACCTCGCTACGTGGTGCGGTTGCAGAGATATGTCCCAAATTGTAAAGTCCCATAGGAGTGAATAGAGCAATGGCGCCTATGCGGTAAACGGGCGCCTTAAACGCACGGAACACAAAATTTACAGGGGGAATATCAAAATGTAAAACCACTCCAAGTGCCATTAGAACAAGTCAGTAGAGCCAATAAACACTGAGCCCAGCAGGGAAAGTGCACACAATCCCCCGAGAGATGCTAAACCAGCAGCCAAAGGGTTAAGTTAACACATTAACGTGCTCCAAACACCCCACAGACATACAGATAAACACAATGAGTGCATAAGTATGTAATAGGAACTCCAAATGAGACCCCTGTGTGGAGGGGCAGCATGGGATATGTGGACCTCAGCACTCAAAGTGTGCTCACCTTTTCAGCAGGTTTTCTATCTTCAGATTACCATATATCAAGAAGAAGCCTCAGTGGGCAACTCCTGAGGAAAGAACTTGCAGCTAAAATTTTTCCCCCAGGGCTTAGGTCAACAAAAGCACCTGGTAACCTGCTATCCACATTTGGATGATGGGAATTGTCAGTGATGGTAATCCGACTAATGGTGGTATCCCATATCTAATAGAAAAATAATAAAAAAGCTAACAGAACTGTTCTCTTGCCTTGTGTCTTGACCAAGGAACACATCTTACTGGATGGGAATGGCTAGCTGCAAGCTAAGGAGAGGAGGTAGGCTCCACCCAGCAGTCACTTCTCAGAATTGTTCCTGCCTACTTAAAGGGGCTGATCGCCTACCCAAAGTTACCAGTAACCTATATTGGACGACAGAGAAAACACTGTACAGCCCCATAACACTAAAAAGAATTAAAGGGTCAGTGCTTCCCATGACAGTATAAGCAGGACACTAACATGTTAAAGGAAGAAAATGTATTTACTTATTTACATTTTAGTTTTTAAGTTCCTAATGCACATAATACTAGAAGAGTTTAGCAAATGTCTTGTATTCTTATGTTAAGGCCCCTTTCACAAGACACCCGTTAGGAAAGGTCCTATGCTTGACTAAGGTTCTTTTTCTCACAGAAGACTATTGCCTTGTGCAAACACAATAATGCAGCACGACACATTTTTATTACATTCATGCAGGGATACAGGAAGTAAGGTCTACATTACAGAATATGTGGCCGCTTGAAAACATTTGACATAAGCTTGGTTGGAGGCTGCAATGCTAACCACAACCTCCAATGAATGGCCAACCCACAATAATGTTTAGATGGTGTTCACGTGTCTTGACTATCAAACACAACTTCTCATACATCCAGTTCTGAACTGAAACACACAAGGAGTTAAGTGAAACCGCATGGACCTAGGCCTCTCAGATTGTGTGTGGGGATTAAATTTCCTTCTGGGAGCTTGTCTTTCATGTAATCAGTGGGAAGTTGAGAGAATGAAAGGAAAAGGAGAAGGAAGGCAGAGAGAGAGAAAAATATGATGGTGAAAATAGAAATTACGTTATGTAAACTCTTGAGAATGTTTATAATAATGTACCCAATATTTTATTTATTAACTCTTTAAGGGCTAAAGGGGTTGTCAAGAAGTTAATTGAATACATCTTTATAAGCAAGTCACCATATGAAAGCCTGGAAACAGTCTAAGATATAAGGGCTAAAATGATTTTAAGTTCTCATGCCAAGAATCCTTAACATTCTGAGTGCCAAAGGCCTGACCAACATACTGTGAACCAATCGCTTGGACAGCCCTCTGACAGTCAAAGGGTTAAAAGCAACCTAAGATAGTTGTGTAGCCAAGTACTCTTCTTTGTGTAAAACTACATTCGTATTAGACAAGATTCAAAAAAACATACGGTCTGATGTTTCAGTCACAGATTTAGACTTTCATTTGGGACTGACTTCTTACAGATCACATATGAGTTAGCGTTTAAAGGGATAGTAATGTTTCATAATAAAAGCAGCTCTAATTAATCATCATAGTGTTTGAACTTTGGAGAGTGTTATTTCAATTCTGTGTGAGTTTTAGTTCAACAGTAATTCCATTTCAAAGTGTCCCCCTCCCGCCACTTTTACTGATGTAACACTGCTCAGCCAGAGCAGAAGGGAGGTGCCCAGGTAGATTGCAGAGAGGGACAATCTTCAATTAAGATAAGGGAAAAACATGAAAAGCTTGTCAAGGGGGGCAGGGATTTCATTGTTTTCATAGGAATAAGAGTGTCCCCTTCTGTTATCTGTCCAGTCTATGGACTGTATTCCACATCTGAGAAGAGATGGCTTACACTAAGTAAAAGGGGCGGGAGGGGGAACTTTACTTGTGAATATCTCTTAAACCATAAAGGTTTGAGAGATAAGACTTATATCATTCTTCATGTTTTTTTAATGCCTACAAAAGAAAATTAAGTTAAAATGAAGTATTACTATCCCTTTAAATACATGTTAGTGTTTAAATAGCTCCATTCTTCAATTTTGGTGCCAGGTTTACAAGTGTATGACAACCAAAGACGCTTACCCGGCAACCCAAATCAACATGGAGTCACCAATGTTTTTGTCAACATACTATGGACAATCATATTCAGAGACAGGAATAATAAAAATAAAAGATAACACAGTTATATATAATTAATTAAGCTAAACTGATCATTACACAAAGGAGAGTGCTATCTTTGTTCATCCTTTGGAGTTTTTGCCAGTAGCACCCCTCTAACAAAGAGGTGTGTGCAGCAGTTTTGGGATACAACTTGCTTTTACATGTTAACTGCAAGCACAACGGGTTAGATGTCCTAATCATTGGACACTTCAATGATGGGAAGTACTACTACTGAATCGATAACCACAGAGCCATTTCCAATGGAATGACTGAAGAAAATATTAAATTTTACGGCAGAAAATAATTTCTGACATTCTATTCAAGGATCCCTGTCATGAACTATTGGGAGAACTTACAGCTACAAAGATATACCATAAAATGTTGCAGCTTAAAAAGGAGGAGGTGGAACTGCACTTGCATGGGGTAATCCTCTCAGCATATTACAAAAATAGATTGATTGCAAGAGGATTCAGAATTTGTAATCAACCCACCATTGGACGACTGAACCCCAAATTTTGTGTGAATTGGTGTGGGATCCTGAACCGGTGTTCCCTCGAATTAATGGTACTTTGACCATTTGATCCCTGCTTCCTTTATCACAAGTGTTGTGAACATTTAAAAAAAATCTGTCTGAAACTAAACTTACACCTTTGGCCACAGACACCAGCACTAAGTGAATTGAGAAACTGGAACATCAAGTCCAGAAATACAAGGACAGAGCAGTAATTAAGTCACTTACAAGAATTCTTTAAATTATTAAGACTTCATGCAAACATGACCACGTGTATGAGTGGACACTGTATACTTAATTATTGAATTGGAGACTTCCCTAACATTCAAGAGGTTAAACGTCCCAACAAAATTGTCATTTCTCCCCTATAGTACAGTTGGTTTCTCCAGAATGGAACCACTTTAGCTTGATGCAAAAGGCCCATTGCCCACAATCCTCAGATACGTTATTGTCAAGTAATGACATTGTCTTTATGACAGTGTTGCTTAGCTTCATTATAAAATGCCAACAAGTCCTTTAAATCCCTGATAACTGATTACTAGACGCATCTGAATTACATTCAAGGACAGCTCGATATCTTAATGCACATGTGAGGAAAAAGTTATCACTCTTTACTGTTCATCAGCACGATGTAAATAAGGAGAAAAGGTCAACTGCAGTTACTCTAGTTTTCTACCATAAAAGAAATTATAGTTCATTATTTATCTGAAGCATTTTTAGTTTGCACTTCTTTATTAAAGCACAGAAAAGAATTACAGAGACAAAGTAAGGTAGATGAACTATTTACTGGAACAATTTTGGAGCAAACCAAATGCACCATAAGGCACAAATGAAATTTCCCTAGTTTCTCATTGATTTAAATGGGCTTTTTTAACCCTGTGAATGTTAGGCACCTCAAATGCATTGCTTTGCAATGAGTTGGTAACTGCTCTAGCATTCAAGGGGTTAAAAGTCCCATTTAATCAAACTGGAATTTTTATTTGTTGACTATGGTGCAAATGGCTTGTTCTACAATTGCTCCAGTACATCAGCAAAACATAAAGGTCACTTGTGTTGAGAAAGATCTAGACCTATAGACCTAAAAAAACTGCTGGTAGGCACCGTTTAAGTCAGTGGGGCAATTTGAACTGAGCATGAGGAGTTTATGGTTGAAGAAAATTATTCATTTACTCAGAAGACAAACCTATTTCAGAGAAACCGTAAGGCTGGAGAGTTGCATTCTCCAACTAAATGTAAAAATATGAAAGATTAGAGTAAGTGTGAAGTGTGACTTCCAACTCCTGCCCCCCACAACAAGCCAGGGTACAAGAATATATGTCGATGAATACAGTAAATGTGAATGATTGATTACCTAGTCTCAAGCAGAATATTCTATCAAATTGATTATTTTGGGGGGTGGGGGGGGTTAAAGACTGTTGTGAATACAGCTGAGAACCACTGATTTGGTCCCTCTAACAAAACATGAAACTCAAAAGCGGAACAAAAATCAATCAGGGCTTAGACAGGAGATTTCAAAATCAGCATGTCTAGGTGCAGGATTTGTGGATATCCTCACATGACCAATTAGTGGCCCAGTCATTCCTACAGGTTGTTCTCCTTTACAAATGTTAAAGTGGATCTATCACATATAGAGAAGTAATGCTCATTAGTTAGAGCATTTAGCGAAAAAGTTTAACATGTTACTCATTTAAAAAAAAAAAAAAACAACAACAACCTGTTATCTGTGCAAAAACTAATGTTTACAACGTGCCCAGTAGCCTAATTCTGGCTTTAAGCACTGCCTCTGCTCCCGTCCCACTACCCAGCATCCTCCAATGAAGGAGGCTTTCTTTCTCTAAGCTGCAGCGATCTCACTGGCAGAGATCGATATCTAGCCAATAAGATTGCTCCAGCTTAGAGACAGACAGCCTCCGTCATCGGAGGATGCTGGGTAGTGGGACGGGAGCAGCCTCTGTGCGGCAATCTGTGGCAAGTGGAAGTAGGCTGCTGGGCACTTTTTAAACTTACATTTTTGAGCAGATAAAGTTTTTTTTGTTTTTTTTTTTTAAAAAACATCTTAAACTTTTTTGCTAAATACTCTTAACTAATAAGCATTACTTCTCTATATGTGATATATCCACTTTAAGATGTATTTTAAAACGTGAACTGTTAGAGGACTACAGTAAAAAAATATGCCCAAGTCAGTGGGAATTAGTCTAAGGTAGGTCAAGGGCTTTTCATTTACAGCACTGCTTCTTGGCTACATATTTTTCCTTTCAGGACTGCAACTCAAAAACAAAACCAAGGAACAAATATCAGCATGATCGTTCTATAGTTTATATATTTAGTGGTACATACTTGTTCATGCATTATTTCAGAAAGCTCTTTGACCATCTCTCTGTAGTTTGCCTTCATTTCTTCTTGATATTCAAACTGGTTCTCTTTTATAAGTCTTTCATTAACACACAAAGCCTGGCCACATGCTTCAACAAATTGCCTAAGGAAAACAAAATAACGTTATGGAGTTGACTGCTGAAATTTGAAAAGAATTGTCAGCTTTTTAGATTCCTATGTAATTAGAACATTACAAGAATATAATTAGCACCTTGCAATAAAGTTCTGAAAAATGTATAACGAATATCGTATATCATTCTCCCTAAAATATTTAGTCCATCACAGCCTTATATCATTTTGCCATTACAAAAAATAAAGCAGAATGTGTTCAGATGGTTTTTGGATTACACAGAGTGAAAATGGTAGACTATATTAAAATCAATGGCAATAATAGGAACCTAAACACATTTTAGACAACTCAACAAAACCATAAATATGAGCAGAACTCATATCTCCTTCCACACTGGCATCCACCTAATATGATGAGATGACTGCTGGTACCTCTCCTGGGTTGTACTGTGTGTGTGTTCACATGGTGGTTATACAGAATTTCATCTTCTCTACCATCTTCCCTTTCACAACTAGGTAACTAGTCCACTCAAGTCAGACTAATACCACGGAGTTCCTTCAGAAGCAAGATTTGAGCATGCATTCTGTGGCTGTGCTCTCTGTACTGGAGTAGGTGGGTACCAGGGGTAGGAAGGCAAAGGTAAGCTTTAATTTGGTATTTTAAGGAAGAGTTCTGATTGCTGTTACTTTAAAGCAGAACTTTTATCAGAATAATATAGAGCCTTAAATCATAATTACATTAGTGATATGCATAGACACAGTTATCGTCTCAAGAATAATTGCTGCATTAAAGAAAAACAGAACATTTTAGACAGACAGGCACCGGACCAGCAGGGATCTTGCAGTAGGCGCTCTCTGCACCTGCGCTTTCAGTCCCTTTTGGTGCCTTAAGGCACAAAGGTATTCAACTCACCAATCATGGAGCTGAAGGGGACGGACATCGCAGACTCAGAGATTCCATCTCTGCAAGATGTCTGCGCTGTTCCTCGCTGCCTGTCTGCTTAAAAGGTTCTATTTTCTTTAATGCAGTAATTATTCTTGAAAAAACAACTACGGCTATGCATATCGCTAATGTAATTATGATTTAAGGCTCTATATTAATATTAACATTTATTGAAGAGGTTTGTTATTTTTAATGGGTAAAGAATAAAAGTATTGGTCTCAAAATTAATTCCTAAGGAACCATGACAGATTTGTGTAGTTATTTTAACTCATGTCTGTGCAAAATCAGGGACATTCCACAATTTTCTACTGTCTTGGTCCTTAAAGATTGCAGTATGAGATGCCTGGAATAAGGGAAGGGGAGAAACATTTAATATTAATTTCCATCAGCTGGCTAAGTAGGCTTTTGATTATGGCAATTTCTGTTTGAGATACTTGAACATATGCGATTGAGAACTAACTTACCAAATTGAGTAAAAATCCAAAAATTCAACCAAGTTTCTTTGACAAAATGTTCCTGATGCAAAGCCATGCTGCCATGGATCTTTCATGTATTACATTTCAGATACAAAACAATTATTTTCAATAGCGTTTCCATTAAGTTCCCAACTACTGATGACATACTCAGGGCCCTATAATTGCCAGAGTCCTCCCCCTACTGTCAATCATTTGGCACAACGCTTAACCAGACGCTGATGACTGAGAAAGTCCACCACTAAGCTGTCTACCCCGGAAATGTGACTGACCGAGAGAAAAGGTGTGGGAGCCTCTGCCCAAACAAAAATAAGACTAATTTGTGACCATGCAGCTGCACTCCTGCCCCTCCTTGTAACTTGATGTAGACCACCAACACTGCATTGTCAGACTGAATCCGCAACTGCAAAAACCTGGAGCAATAAAGACCAATACAGCAGATAAATTGCTCAGAGCTGCATTACATTGCTGGAACTGAAGACGTTCTGTCTAGGTCTAAAGGCCCTAAGCAGTCTGAGGGCTCAAGGCTGCTCTCCAGCCAGTCAGGTTGATGTCAGGTTGACATCCGTCTTGACTACAACCCAGTTCAGAATGACCAATGGGAACTGAAGCCAGGAACAAAGATACAACTTTGTTTGGTTGGATAAGGACAACACACAGGAAAGATGACACTTTTGCTTGAACCCATTCTAAGGAATCTCCAGCTGCAGATTCTAAGTGTGAAATTGGGCAAAGAGGACTGCCTCCAAGGCAGGGACGAGATACACCAACATCTTCATGAACTCCAGGGCCAATTAAGGCTTGAAACACCCGCAGAGACAACTACTGAATATTGGCTTCTGGTAGAAAGACCTTTCCCTAAAGAGTTTTGAATCTCATGCCTGGAAAGAGAAGGATCTGGGATGGAATCAGAGAGGATTTCTTGAAATAGAGTACCCACCATGTTGTTCCAGAATGGACACACAAGTCTGAATCTCTGCTGAATGAGCCTTTATCAAAAGGTCAGCCTGAAAGAACAAACCCTGGAGAATGAATGTGAGAAGCCAAGGCTGCCAAGACCTTTGTAAACATCCAGTACAAAAGGAGTGACCATTTTCAAGTCAAACTGCAGGAAGTGCTGATGATCTGCACGGATTGGAATATGTGGATAATCATCTTTTATGCCTGGAGAAGTTAAAAACTGCCCTGAACACATAGCAACGATGACGTAGAGCAAAGACTCCATCTTCACCTTTGGCGTAACAAAACCATTGAGATGCTAAAGTCCAGAATAGGTCAGCAGCTGTTGCTTTTTTGTAAACTATGAAAAGAGTTTGGATTAGAAACTCATGAATCTTTCCTGAGGAGGAACAAGTTCAGGACCTGAATGTCCGCTAAGATCATAATCATGAGGGACCCTGGACATGAAGAACCTATGTGGGGGGAAAGGGTTTGGATATCTACACGATACCATTCTAAGATCACCTGCAAATCCTACTGGTCCGCCAAGGAGAGAGTCCACATATCTTGAAAAAGACATGGATGACCTTCTATTTCTTGAGGCGGAGCAGAGCCTTGCGAGTCATGCAGGAGTATAATTGTCACCTGGGGGGTTTGGGTTTCGCGGTAGGGTAAACTTGGGTCGCTGGAGGAGTAAATACCCTTGGTGCATACCAGTACTGGCTGGGGTAATGAAAACCACCTGGCTTCAGTGGAAAAAAGAAACGTTTGGTGGAAACCTGAGGTAACAGTGCACTCTTACCTCCAGCAGCATAGCTAATTACCTCCTCTAAATCTGTGCCAAACAACAGATTGCATATGGATGGGTGGAACACCAATGACTTCTTGGAACACTGGCCAGCAGAGATAACGCTATATGCTTTGAACCATATTTTTTTTGCAGTGGGGCAAGTCCACCACATATGGATTACATCACCAAGTTGTTTACAATCTATGAAAAGTGGACTAGTTTAGGTAATACATTTAGCAACCAGGGTATGGACCAAATATATATATGAATCAGGCTCTTGTAAGACAATTATAATAATATAATGGTGATGGAGTTGGAGTTGATAATCTTTATTGCTTGTCAGGCTTCAAAATATAGCTCTCCATTAAAGGCTTTTTCCCAATTCTTTAACATTTCAACGGCTAGTAACACTTTAAGTGACAAATCCTAAACCCTGTAATCACATATACATAATACAGATCACATATAAATTATGTGTTACCTGAAAACTTCTTTCAGTTGTTTTATTTTGTTGTCTGCATATTTCTTGGTATTTGTGTCATCCAGGAAAGCTCTTGCATAAGCCAAAGGGCCAGCATTGACCTAAGGAAAAAAAGTAAAATTAACAAAACACCATTTTATGTATAAGAAAAAAACCACAATGATGTTGCACAGTAAAACAATAGAAATAGAACTGTATATGTTTACATTATGTAACATCTATAATTGTTTTGCAGTTTAATAATAAATACCACCCCCTACACACACACAAACTGACTGCCCAGCTATGGAATATATTTGGTTAGAGAAATGGAATTTTTTACTTACCAATAAATCATTTTTCTTTAGTCTAAATGGGGGGGGGGATGCAGGGACCAATATGGTATTAGGACCTCCTCCAGGAGGCATTGCACTGAATGATTAAACTTCTTCCACAGTTTGTCCTATATAGCCCTCTCAGCAGCCAACTAGTTTAGTTTACGTACAGCAATGCCACGGGCATCCACAGAAGTTTTTTTTTTCAGTGCCACCCAGGACAATATGCATAGGCCTTATGCTCCCTCTCCCTGCTGACACCCATGAGAACTGAGAAAGCCAATAGCTGCAAGGACAGAAAGACAAGAAAAAAAACAGGCCACCCTGCAAGGTAATATGGCGAAGTTCTCTCAGGGACGCCATGCATTCCTCAGTCGGATTATGAGGAAAAAAGATTTATAGGCAAGTCAAAAAATCTTCTTTTCTCTAGCATCCATTGAGGGATACAGAGACCAATGGTAAATTTTGGGAAGAAAAAAAGGAACAATCATCTTGGGATGTGAAAATATTCACAGAGTAGAATTGTGTAAAGGTACGAACAGTCAACCAGGTAGCTGCTTTAAAGAGTTGATCTGTATTGGCTAGATGTTTCAGAGCCCATTAAGTATTAAGGAAATGAGCAGAGTGAGCTGTGATTCAGAATACAGCTGGGCAAGATTTATGAAGATAGGCTTGTTTAATAGTCCATTTAATCCATGTAGCAATTATAGCTTGTAAGTCAGGTCTGTCTTTACCAATGCTTTCAGGGATAAAAAAAAATAGTGTATCTGATTGCTTAAAAGATTCCATTGCCTGCAAATAGCATTTGAAACCGTTAACTACATCCAAAGTGTGAAGGCAAGCCTCCTCCTGGAGGCGAGTACCAATTTTTGATTGATATGGAAGGAAGAGAGAAGTTTTGGTTGAAAGTCAGAAACAGTTTGTAAAACTACTTTATCCTGATGAAAGTATGGGGATGTGCAATACAAAGCTCCTAATTTTGAAACTTGTCAAGCCGAGGAAACATCCATATGAAAAAAATGTCTTACATGTTACATGGTTGATAGAATCTGAAGAAAGAGGCACAAAGAGAACTGAATGTAGAACATCTAACATCAGATTCAAATCCCATGTAATTGTAGGTGCTCTATGAAGAGGGATAATGTGAATGACATCTTGAATAAATGTCTGCGCTATAGGAAGTACGGCAATCTTCTTACAACAGAATAAATAAGAAAATTTGCACTGTGAGATAATTTGCTCTCAAAATGTCCAGAATGTAAGGAGGTTTAAACTTTAGAGAATCAATCTTGAATATATCACAAAATGAAAAATAGGTTCTCCAGATTGTATGTTGTTTTTTTTAAAGCACACACGGTCTTGCAGGCTTTCAACATTGTATCACTAAAACCCTTGTGTTTTTAGATTTGGGTTTCAAGATCCAAGCAGTCAAAGCAAGGCTGGATGGATTGGGATGTCTGACGGAACCGTGCGTGAGTAGATCCCGTAGCAGAGGCAAGAATGGCGCTATAAGCAGTGTTTCTTCTTAATTTTGTAAAGAAGCCTGGGAATCATGGCAAATCAAAGGAAATACATACACAAGGAAGAAGTGCCATGCAATCCCCATGGAATCCACTGCTGTCATTCTTGGGTCACCTGTTTTTGCTGAAACTTTCAGAAGATTTTTCGGGGCTGGTTTCTTGCATCCACTAGGAATCTGTGATTTGGAGAAAGGTATCCTGTTTTAATTCCAATTCTCCTGGATTCAGAGTCTGTATCCTGAAATATTCAGCTTTGTAGTTGTCCACACCTGGAATATTAATTGCAGTTAAGGCTGGAATGTTCCTATCTGCACATAGTGGAATTCTCAACATGTCTACCCAAGGTTTCTTTTCTTCTAGTGCCTCCTTGATAGCTGATGTAGGCTAACACAATAGAGTTGTTGGTTTAAATCCAAATCGGATGTGCCTTCAGAAGAAGCAACCAATATGGCGCAGACTTCAAGAATTTTGATGAAAAGATCTGTTTTGCCTGAATAAAAAAAGCGTGAGCATAATAGTCACTGAACCTTGTTCCCTAGACAGGGATTGTTTATTTCCACCTGGGGAGAAGGAAGGGGTGGGAGGATGTCCGCTGGTGAGGACTGGAGAAGTCAGACACCACAGAAGTGATTATGAGGTGACCTGAGAAGTGATCATGCAATAGCGGCGACGATGATTCCTGTTCCAATACTGGAGCATATTCAGCTGCAATGGTCTCTGATGACACCGGGCAAAGAACACTTGCATACATTATGATTTCCCTGTGCTGTTGCAAAAATTGCATTGCCAGTTCAAGGTTATACTGAATTCTTCCCCCTAATGGAAGATTCAGGGGAATATCTTTGTATTCAAAGAAGACTTAGAAACACCTTGTATGGAAAAGGGCTTCTCTGAGTGAGTATTAGACTTGGATCTGCCAGAATACTGAAGGGGCAAGGAGGATAAACCAGTTTGTTTAGAAGGAACCCCTCTGTAGTCTCTAGGAACATAAGGTATGTTGTATTCTCTGGAAAAATACAGATGTCTATTTTTGATTTGAGGTAACGGTATTTTTCCGACTCATAACCTATTTATAATCTTGTCCAAACTGAAGTTAAACAGAGAATGGTAAAGATGCCAGTGATTTTTTTTTTAGATATATGTTGCGCTGATATGGAGACAGAAGAACATTTGGCCTCCATTCAGTCAATTTCCAATGCTGCTTCACCCTAATAATGTATGGCATTCTGTAAATGACCAAAGATGAAGAGATCAGCATCTTTTGGGGCATCTTCCTGGACAGCTGTGCAGAGCTGGTCATGCTAAGCCACCGTTTCTTAAAAGGCCCACATCAAGGCAAATGCTAGGCAAACAATGTATCCTATTCATGAAAACAAATGTTTTGAAACATAATCCATCTTCTTGTCTACAGAATCCTTCAGGGCTGTAGCATTTAAGGGAATGAAAGTATGTTTGGATAGGCAGGCGAATGATAGGTCCACTGTTGGAGGTACTGATCAAATATAAACTTGTCCCTAAGAAAGGGGATAAAGGCAATTACATTTCTTAGGAATGGATAATGTCTGATCTGGTGATTGCCACTTATCTCGGATAATCTGGAGCAAATTTCTTGCAAGCCAGTAGACAGTAGTGTTTTTGGTTATTTTAAAAATATGTTTAGTTGGACAAATCTGAGGACCTGAATCAGACATCTGTAACACCTTTAAATGGGCTGAAAAGAAAGACTCTATGGATCTTCCATCCTTAAAGAATGATCACATATAGATGGAGCATTAGAAAGACGGTGGTATCATCCTCTTCCTCAGAATGCTCAGGGTCAGAAGGCATGGAAGCTTGCCAAAAGGCGAAAGTTTCCCTTTAACCCATTTTAAGAGGTGGGAGGGGCGGTCTGCAAGACATTTTCATATAATTTTATTCAAGATGTTGGCAATGGAATCTGGAAGTATTTTGATCCACTCTGGTTCTGGTAAATTAAAATTGATAAGCCCAGAAGAACATGCTGAAATACTACCAATTGCTGTGGCATGGCATAAATTCTGCAAAAAGCTAATTGGGCCCAAGAAAGTTTAACCCCACATGAGTTACAAGCAGAAGCAGGCAGCGGCCCCTACTATCCCACTCTCTTGAATCATACATGAGAGGGGGAGAGAGAAAAAGAGAGAGAGAAATCTCCAACAAATGAACTGAAAAAGACTAACGAGAATACAGGTGAGAAACCAGTGAAAATATTGGCATCGTGATTTTAAAATGTAAGCTCTTGCTGGATGGAACAGAAGAGAACGCAAAGTGGTGGCTCTGACATTTTTGATTCCAGATGAGTTCCCAAGTCTGCAGAGGCATCAATCTGCCAGACATCCTGAATCCAATGAGAAGATGTCTCATGGCACCACAGAAAGCCACATTGTCGGAGTTATCTTATCTCTCTCTAAGGAGGATGAGAAACACCAAAATTACTGTAGCCATTCTGATCAAGTAAGTGAAATGTGTTATTAACAGCAGCAAATAAGAAAAGATGTAAAATGGCATGGAACATTTCTTCAATTCATTTCTCAATGAATGAGAATACCTGATAATAAAACATGGCCTGGAAAACTTCTTCAAAAAGACATTAAAGGTATTAACATGGGAGAACAGTGCATGAATCCATGAAAACCATTAGCTTAATCTGCACTTACTATGACCTCAGTGGGAAGTCATCTGCCATCTCTTTAAAGGGATAGTAACCCCCCCAACAACTTGACGGCAAAATACAGGAATCATAGAAACATAATGAACGCACTTAGTCCCATCTTTATGGTCTGAGAGATGTAATGCAAGACAGTCCTCTCCCTTCTGCCTGACGAGCTGTAAAGCTGTCAGAGGCAGAATTCGGTCGGCCGACTTTCCGCAGGAGTTCTGACATCTAGATATCTCCGTATAATTACTTCATAGGGATGGTCTACAGCATGTGCTTGCAAGCCAGGCACATGTTTTAGACCATACCCATGAAGTAATAATACGGAGATATCTAGATGACAGCGCTCCTGCAGAGCTGCCTTACATCTCTCAAACCATAAAGGTTTGAGAGATGGGACTAAGTGCGTTCGGTATGTTTCTATGATTCCTGTATTTTGCCGTCAAGTTGTTGGGGGGGGGGGGGTTTACTATCCCTTTAATGCACTGTTACCATATGTCTTTCCTATTCAGGGAGTACACAATCTGAAGAAAGTTTTGTGTTCTTCCAACTATGTATGTTTTTTGGTGTTCCTGACTTATAGAGGCTTAGTACCAAAAGAAATGACCAATAAGCCTGCCATAAGAACACTTTGCTGGTACATCTTATATGTAGTAGGTCCTCTGCTTCCCAGTTTTACTGAGAGATACTAGTGCTTCACCATAAATAGTACCATAAAGGTAGCAAACAAGCAAAATTAAAATAAAATAGAATAAAATAATTTTCTGTCAGGGAAGAAAATGCCCAGATACTCTGAGGACACTCAAGAAGCAAATATAGCTGGCTGCTAGAAGGGCTATATAGGAAGAATGTGGGAGGAATCTCATCATTGCATGCCCTGCCTCCTGGAGGTGGTCTTAATTCTGCAGTGGTCCCTGCAGCCCTCAGTGGACTCCAGCAAAAACCCATTTATGTATAAATAAATGAAAGTCACAAGATTAAAGTTTCTGATTCTGTATCCATCACCCCCCTGGGCTGGTAATGGGTGGAGTAATGTATGCCGAGACCTGCCCTCACAAAAGCCTGTGACACCACAGCCCATGATCTTCCCCCATCAGAGCCTCTCCACACTGTCTAGCACTTTCGCTATCTAGCCCTGCACTCTGTGTAATCACTGGAGTTTGCATGAGTCCTGCTGACATACATTGAGCAATAGCCAATTAAAGGGATAATAATAACTGAAAAAAATGCAGCTCTGATTGATCCTCATATAACATGGATAATGTAGCGCTGTATTTCAATATTTTACGTGTTGTAGTGCAATAGTAATTAAATCCTGAAGTCTTACCCTCACTCCCCTTTCACCTATGTCATGTTGCCTTTCTGAGGCGGCCCAGATGGAGTGCAATGAGGGACAATCTTCACTGAGCATAAGGAAAATCCTGCCCTCCTTCGTCAAGGGGGCCAGGGTTTTCCTTATACTTACTGACTGAAGATTGTCCTTCACTGCACACTGTCTGATCCCAGCTCCAGATTCCAAATCTGAAGGGAGGCGGCGTACAGGAGATAAGAAGGGCGGGAGGGGGATATTTTTGAATTGAGTTACTGTTGAACTGCAAAACAAAAAATTGAAATACAGCTCTACATGATCCACGTTATATGAGGATCGATCAGAGCTACATTTTTTTTCAGCTATTACTATCCCTTTAAAGTATTGATCTGCTCAGTTTACAGCAGAGTACACAGAGCACAGGGTACATTTTGGTATATATTTAACTGATGGATAGGACGTCAGACATATTCACAATAGGGAAGGGTTGAGCCAAATGGATAAGAAACAGGGAATAAGGATAAAAAAGTAGCAATAGGCAGGAGAGGGCACTCAGCTTGAGGCTTATAGACCTAGGATGGCGATTAGCCTATTTTTGCTAGAAGTTTGAGAAGTGTATTTAATTTGAACCTGTAGCAATAAAAACCTGTACATTTATCCCATTGATTTATTTCTACTTGATACTATATTCAATGGATTTGAGATACATTTGCACATAGAAAAAAAAATATTATGATTGAAATTCTCTATCTGCATAAACCCATGAAATTTCATGGCAAACAACCATCTGCTACTTACCTGGACACTAACACTGCCCTGTAGTTTTAACTGTAATTTGATCATGTCCACATCAGAAGAAGAGCACAGTTGCCTGAGCTCAGCCACCTTCTTACTCATTTCATCGATGGCTACCTCTATTGGGTTCAGGTCTGTATGGTGCTGATACATTATAGGAATTCGCTTCTTGACATAAGGGAAACAGTGTATTGCTATGGGGGCAAAAACAGAAACAAAATCAAAACAATATAACCCCCCAAAACAAAAACATGTAAGATTGCTTGCTCGACTATATGCCACCGATTATACTCATTTTTGTAATATTATCGTCCACCAGTAAGGAGAATGAAAACGGGAAAGAACATTTGTTTTGGAAGTACTGTTTAACTGTTTATGCTATAACTTCTGTATTTCTGATTAGACTTCTCTACATGATCATCATACAATGTAGCTAATTATCTGTGGTGCTTGTTCAATAAAAAAAAATTAAACAAAAGAAAAAAATGACTTATTCTGGAGCTAGACTACATTATGATTATTTTTTTTACAACTTAATAAAACGCCGAAAAATAGGATTTTTAAACTTGCTGTTTTCTCTTAGTCAAGTGTGGGACACAGGGACCATGGGATAAAGTATCCTCCTCCAGGATACAGACACTTAATAGCTTACTTCCAACATTAGAAAAAAAAACTCCTCTCCTTCCTCTGCCACTTAACTCTTCATCCTTCTCCTATATGTCAATTTACATATAGCAAAGGTGAAGAGATAGTTACCAGGACAGAGGAGCAAAGAAATGGCACTGCACCCTGGTCTGAACACAGCAAAAGGTTTCTCAATGCCCTGTAACCCCAAATGGACTAAAAGAAAAATTATTTAATGGGGAGCACAAAAATCCTGTTTTCGTTAGTATCCCATGGGGGATACACCAGGACCATGGTGTGTCATAATTTGTCTGAAGAATTCTTTGACTCAAAAGTAGTGTTTAAGCCATTTAACTACATTCAGGGAATGCAGTTGTTCATCCTTCCTTTTGGAAGGTTAGGACACAGGGAAAGTAGAACCAATTCCTGGTTCATAAGGAAGGAAGGTGCAACCTTTGGTAACAATGAAGGAACTGCTTCGTCTTAATGAAAAATTATATGAGGTGATCTGGAGGAGAGAACACTGAGTCTGGACACACTTCGAGCTGAAGGATTTTAGTGTTCTTGTCTGTTAAATATTCTCTCTATATTCCATATGGAACACAGGTACCATGTGGTTGAGTCCCTCCTTCTGGAGGGCAGAACACATCTCAAAAGAAAGATTCTTGTAGGTGGAGACTCCCAGCCACTCCTCCAACTCAACCCTCACTCTGTCTACTAGCCAAGATGAAGGTGACCAAAGCCACACTAACTAAGCGAGCAAGAGAATAAGAGGTAGAAAGATCTTAAGAGTACTCTGCATCCCAGACAGGCAAGACCAAAGGAAGTCCCTTTCTCTGGGTGAGAGGCCTGTGTTCCATATGGACTATAGAGAAAAGGATTTAACAGGTAAGAACACTAAAATCCTATTTTCTCTCAAGTCCAATATGGAACACAGGTACTATGGGTATATACCAACACTGAGCTCCTTGGGAGAGAAGAAAGGAGAAAGGACCTCATGCCTGTCTCCATGACACCCGAGTTCCCTAGGATTATACAGAATCTGAATAGTCCAAACAGATAAAAGTGTCAATGGACACTGAACTGTCACAGCACACAACAAGAGCCAGCGAGGCTCAAACAGCTGAACAACAGTACGTTAAAGTGTTGTCACCAGTCCTACGAAGCAGGTATGGACCTGCAAGAGAGGGAGTGCTAGGGTGCGACGCTGGAGTTCTGTGCTAGTAGCACGGTGACTGTCTACAGCGAGCCCGCGCTGCGGCAAGGGCCGTATATAGGTGTTGGCCGCAAAGCCAGATGTCCGATCCTGGTTGAGACGGGACCCTGACCAGGATGATCCCGCCATACACAGTACAATCTCTCCTGCGGGGGGGCGCAGGCTAGGGAGCGCTGGCTAGGGATCGTAGATGGAATGCATAGGCTACTAAGTAGCAATAACTCCCCAGAAACACAAATACAAGAAACACCCCAAAGTTATATGTACAGACCTGAATGGTAGAGGGGTCTGAAGGATCTCCCGCAGGACAAACTGAAAGCAGGGTCAGACAAGCCAGGGGTCAGCGTGGAGTGGTCCGTGTGTAACCAGGATCTGAAGACTGCAAGCAGGGTCAGACAAGCCAGGAGTCAGATACACCATCAGAAGGCTGCAAGCAGGGTCAGACAAGCCAGGAGTCAGATACACCATCAGAAGACTGCAAGCAGGGTCAGACAAGCCAGGAGTCAGATAAACAGGAGAGCTCCAGAGAACAAGGAGACAAAGAGAGGCAACCAGAACTAGACAGTGAACGCTCAGAACCAGGTACCTAGACGTCAAAGGAACACCGTGTCAGTGCACCGAGTGTTTGGGAGCGTGCCTGGATATGGGCATCGACGAATGACGTCACCGTCACGTGACGTGGCAAACCCGGAAGCGCAGGACCGAACCGAACCAGAGAGCAAGGGGGAGAGACGGCTAGCAATGCAAGAGAGAGAAGCGGGCGGGCGGCGTGACAAGTGTGCAGGTCCTTAGGCAGGCAAGGCTGCCTGAAGGACTTTCCAGCCAAAACTGGCTAAAGTCAAAGCCAGAACATCTACATGGTAGTGTTTTGCAAAGATGTGCTGAGAGGACCAAGTCACAGCCTTGCACAACTGTTCAGCCGAGGCCTGATTCTTGTAGGCCCAGGAAGCCCCCACAGACCTAGTGGAATACATTTCTTCCCAAGTTCATATGCCTGGAGTAAAGTAGCCTTGACTAAGAGGCCACAGTGACCTTGGAAGCAGCTTGTCTTGCCCCAGGACCCTCAGATCGATTGTGAAAATTAAAAAAATGAAAGAGAAAAAAGTTGGATAAAGTCCTTCCAAAGAAGTCCTATTCAAAATCCAAGATGTAAATGCTGTATATGGAACATGATACTTTTATACTTGTGATGCTTATTTAAATTCTATCAGTACATGTACCATAAGTGACTCATTTTCCAATTTTCAAATCTCTAGCAGATCTCTCTCTCTTGATACTACTGTGTACCCCTTCCATGCCAGTGATATAATTGGCAAAAGATACTATTAAGTTGGTCTTTCGAAACTGGTTACTCTTAGCAGAAATATGTATAAATGATTTGAGGTACAAGTATTTTGCAAGATATTTGTATTACTGTGCACTCTTTAGATGCCAGATGTGAACATAGCAGTGTCTATCTGCTGGAGATTTCAGTAAACTACCCTTTGAAAATTGGTTATTGAGTCACTTATGGTACAGATACAGATATAATTTAAATCAGTATTGGTGTGATCATAAGAATAAAATTTGAGTTTGTCTCCTGATTGAGCGGATTTGGTAACCCAAAAAATATTATTAACCAAATACAATTTTTATAGTATTTTTAAGTACATGTTTTGCATGATGCAAGATTGAAATGAAGTGTCTTGCTTTGATTATTGTGTTGATTGTAGTATACTTGTATGGTTTCCATTTGACACTTACGCATCAGACTATACAGTATAATTTGGGTTTTGGATCAAAGGAGTGGTGGTCTTTGTTGGGCTGCATAGAGGCAAAAATCTGCTTTCCACTCTTCCCACTCGTGCGCCACTTGAAGCCAACACAATCTTTTGATTGAGGTGGAACTCAGAAACCACCTTAGGAAGAAATTCCTGAGAGGTTCTAAGCACCTCCTTATTCTTGGAAAAAACAGGAAAGAAGGCTTGAAAGACAAAGCCTGTAGTTCAGCAACTCTGTGGCCTGAGACAACTGCCAGGAGAAAAGCCATCTTAAGTTAATGCAAAGGAATGAAAGCAGCTGGCTTGAACGGAGGCCTCTGCAACACTCCCAAAATCAGATTAAGGTCTCATGGAGGAATAGGAGGCCTTAAAGTCAGGGAAGACATGAGCCAACCCCTGAAGAAACACATTGACATCTGGAATGGTGGCAATATGTCTCTGAAAGAACACAGAAAGTGTTGAAATTTGAACCTTCAAGGAGCTCAAGCTGAGCCCCTTGTTCACCCCATACTGGAGAAAGGATAACACCAAAGGAAGGTCAAACTCCTACAAGGACACACACCTGTCCATGCATCAGTAATGAAACAGAGACCATATACTATGCTATGCCTTGGAAGAGACAGGTTTGCGGAGTCTGAATCAGAGTGGAAATTACCTCAGTGGAAAACCCTTTTCTCCTCAAGATGTGGGCTTCAACAGCCATGCCTTCAAATCCATCTTTTCCACATCCTCTTTCCACAGGTAACCTTGGAGAAGGATTTATGGTCTGGGAGGAAGGTGAAGCAGGTCCTGAATGGAAAGACTGACCAAGTCTGTAAACCACGCCCTACTGGTCCAGTAAGAGGCGACCATAACCACAGCTGCGCCGTACATCCTTATCTTCCAGAGTATCCTGGGTATGAGAGGAATTAGAGGAAAGACATACACCAGATGGAAGTTCCATGGAACTGAAATGGCATCTGTAGCGAAGGCCAGAGGAGGTCCCCTCCGGGAGAAGAAGGTTGGAACCTTCCTGTTTTCCCTGGAGACCATGAGATCTATTGTGGGCACACCCTACCAAAGAACAATTAAGTAGAACACATCCGGATTGAGTTCCTCTCTCTGTGATCCACATCTTGGCGACTCAGGAATGTGCGCGGTGGAGACAGCCGGAATGTGGGCTTCCGGCGAACCAAAAATGTACCTTACCTCGAACCAGGTGGCGGTACTACGAGTGCCCCCTTGAAGGTTGATGTATGTCATGGCTGTGGCTTTGCCTGATTGAACCCTCACCAGCTTCCCCTTCAAGTGTGAGGTCCAGTATATAAGGGCCAGACGAATCGGCATTATTGAAAAGTTAGGAAGATACTTCATCGGTGTTCTCTGCCTCCCCTCTACTGGACTACTTAAGCCACAACGATGGCTGGAACAGCTCTCCACTACCAGTAGGGAATGTTTTAAGAAGCACAATCAAGAAGCACAAGGTGTGGGTGTGAGAGGCCTTTACCACTTAATACCCCATGAAATTCTCATTGCCAGCATGTTTCCCCACTCCACCATTACCAGCTGTGAAAGTGAGAAGGGAAGAAAATGTTTAATGGAGAAAAAAAAAATGTAGCTTCTTTACTGGAACAACATGAGAAAACTTGCATAACACACTTTATAAAGACATCAGGCAGCAAGCTGAGGAAACCAGAGGGGAGCAAAGCATAAAAGAAATACACATTACATAATCCAGTGGTTTTCAACGAGGGTGCAGTGGCACTTTGGTTTGCCACAGACATCAGCTTAGGGTGCCCCATGTTTTCTATGAAACTTTTTACAAAAATGTGAATTTTTAGTTTAAAATGTTTATTTGTGGAAACTGTTGTGCACAAAATGTTTAGTTTTGTTAGCATGATTCTGAGACCTAATAATAACTGTATAGTTATGTATTGAACCCTTCATTATGCCCTTGATAAATTACATTACATGTTCTAGGGGTGCCCCAGGAGTTCCAGATTGCGTGTTAGGGGTGCCTTGAGCAAAAAAAGATTGACAACCACTGACATAATCGATGGCCCTATAGGAATCGTCTGTGAGAAACATATGGTGAGTAACAGGATATAAGAAGAGCAAAATCACCCAATATTTAATTATTAAAGTGGTAACAAAGCCAAGCACAATATTTACCAAATCATGGTATGAAGTCATGGGGATAAGCAGTTCGAATATCCAAAGGGGAGGGGGCTGGACGACTATGTAGCACCCAAAACCCCTTGACAGAGTCTGTATATAAGGAATACCCAAATGAGGTATATGGTGGAGCTGTTAAATGTAGGAAAGGTACCAGAGGAGCAGACTGCCTGTCTCTGGGTGGCCTACAAATGAATCTATCATTCCACAGAAGAAACGATCTTCAGATAAATCTTCATAGGGAGATTGCCCAGTAGGCTCCTTTAGGACACTTAAAAATCTAAATGAAGTGTTAGGGGTTAAGTAGGGCAGAGGAAGTGTAGTAGTTACTTCTGAACTAGGAAATTAAGGGTTTGTGACGCTTGCTGTATGATACTTTATGTCATAGTTCCTGTGTCCTCCATTGGATGCCAAAGCAAAGTGATTTATTACAGTGTTTCATTGAAATCAACAATTGCATTATCCTACCCTTTCCTCCCAACAGAACTGAATGCAAAAGTGGAAGTATTTTTGATTCCATATGAAACCATATGAAAAAGTAACTACAGCGGCCCTTGATTTATATTTCTTGTAGTTTTACTGAAATGCATCACAAAAACTCGAAATTGTAAATTTTGTTAGATTGTAAAACAATGAAATGTTGCTAGTTCAATATCGAACACTGGTTTTCACTTCATTTAGCCACCACATTAAGGCTGATTCTACCTGTAAGTATGGTTCGTCTTTTCCACTGTTCCTCCACACCGCCTTGTCGTTTACCAGACAGCGTAAATGGCATTTCAAACACAAACCGGCGGATATTGTGACTTTTCTCAAATTCTGTTTTCCTTTCTTGTAGTTCCTTTTCTTCGAAATATGGTGTGACATGTGTCACTTGAATGTAGGCATACTTGGAATCAAGATCTTTGGGATTCACCTTCATAATAAACAATAAACAAACAGCAAGTTATTCAAATGCTTCACATAGTCTTAAAGAAATTGTCATCTTTTTTCAGATGTCAAAGTAACCTCCATTCAATCATACCTTGCCAGAGTCCTGTATCATTTTGACATTTTCTGTACCAAATTTGTCTGAGTACAGCTTAAGCAGCCGCTGTGAGATCTCTGAAAGAGGCGTCAGTTTAGGCTCTTTGTAAATATATTCCTTCCCATCTTCATCTTCAAAGAATCCCTGAGATTGATATGTATTGGTATTAAAATTTGATTTTGAAAATGGCAGCCATAAAACAAATTGAGAAAGGGTCACATATGGTAAACACATTTCTAATACCAAATATGTCAGTAGATTGGTTTTTAATCATAAAATCTGTTCAGATCAAGATCAGGAAATACGTTCAATTAAATCATAAGGGAAGTGGTAAAGCGAGGTCCATGCACCAGTTAGAGTGCAGAAAACTGGGCTTTGCTTTATAATTGATTCGTAAGGGAAAGATGAGCAATGGGCAACAGATGTCACCTTGTCCCTAGATGGGAGGTAAATGGTAAGGTCATGATAAAAGCATAATTTAAGGGTTAAAAAAACTACACTGACATTTGTTATTAAAAAAGTGTTCAATCATTTTAAAGATGATTGTTACGTTAAGAATGGTGCATGATGAGATATAAATGTAACCCATATTTTTTCACGGCAGAAATAAAATGAAATGTAAATATACAAATATTCTAAACTTTAGAAAGAACCATTGAAGAAACAAACAAACAAAAAAAAACATACAGCAAGAATGCTTTGAACACAATATCAAATAGTTGGCAATAATTAAAATTAATAAATGACTACTTTTTTTCCAGTTAAAGGGGCAATATAGGGTCAATGCAACATTTTTTCAGCCCTCAAAGCTATGGGATGTCAGCACCTTAATCTCTGCTCATTGGTGCTTTTTCCTGTCTCCATAGAAGCCCTGTGTTGATGAATTCACATTCGAAAGGCTTCTATGGAAAGAGTAATAAGCTCCCAGGAGCACGGAGTAATGCACTGATGTTACCTGGCTGTGCAGATATTGGTGATCTGCAAAGAACAAATACATTATAAGATATGGGAACTCTGTTTCCATAGCTCTGTGGGTACTGCCAGTGTGGTGAAAGGGTCATTAGTGCCCCCTATATTGCCACTCTAAAAAGTCTTCTGGATCAGGTAAAGCTCTGTTTTTCACATGTGGATTTTGTTTATGAATTCACAAGTTAAATAAAATCTGTATTCAACCAATGAGTGATCACAGTTAACCGGATAACCTTGCTCTTTAGAAAGACTGCAAAGCTATATAATCAAAACATTTACAACATAAGCCATGTACAATTGCCTGATGCCATGTGCCTCTAGATCACTTCATCACTGAATGAATATATTTTCCAATTAGGATATAAATGTTCCTTTAGAAAAAAGAACCTAAGTATATATCACTCCACATCAATTAAGAAAATTAAAATTAATGGAAGTTTGGCACAGCTGTAAAATTGTCATCTGACTACTAAAGTTAAATAGCATTCATTCAGCTTCTACTGCTGAGCTGCAATATCGTCATTAAAACCCTTACTGTAAAGAATGTTCAGTATATGCATTGTTCCTTCACTCTCTCTCATGTATTATATAGATTTAGCTCTCTGTGACGCAGTTTCTAAAATATGCAAATTTATGTAATAAGAAAAAATACTCATCTTTGAGGCTGGTTTCACATAACTAACAGCATCCGATTAAAGAATTTTACATCTGACAGCAGCTTTAGTTTTCACTTCACAGAAGAGTCTAGGCTAAGGGTGCGCATCTTGTGGACCTCTACTTGTTTTTGGACTAGAACTCTCATCATCTGCTGCAACCACTGGAGGGTGATGCAAACTGGTCCATTGACAAATGTGCATCCCATATCTATATTATTTGATATCTTCTGTATCAATTAATATTAAAAAGTCCATAATCAGGTATAAAACTTCATAAAAATTCCATTTCAGCTTTAAGTATCAGTTACGCAAAACTGGAAATAGAATATAAAAAACAACCCCCCCCCCCAAAAAAAAAACAACACACAAAAAAAAACACACATCTTTACATGAGTTGGAATGTATAAAGAACAACAGAATAATGAAATAATGTGCAATCACTGAACTAATGACAGGATCCACAACAAACCAAAAGCTTCAATGCAGTAAATCTTTACTGCATTGCTCACTTTTCACTCATTGTAACTGTAATTACCTCCACATCTGTTTCACTGTCTGTAAACTGGTATTGCTATAAAATTATGAAAAGGAATAAACAGAATAAAATAACAGTTAAAAAGGCTTAATGCAGACTGGAACAACGCACACTGTTCCAAAAGGCAAATGGTAGACAAACAGTTTGGATGGAAAAGCTTTCACTGAATCAAGCAGACCTGTACACTGCCAGTGTGAGCATTTTATAGAATTGCTTTGAGGATACTGAGATGAAGTGCTTATCGGCACACCAAGGTACAGCCATTCGATTTGACAATACATGCACTGAAAACTAATATAGCAAACAAGTGATTAAAAACTCAGCAGATGGATAACATTTATTCCTAGAGATTTGGGGAGGAAGGGGTGGGTATGTGGAGGGGTAAGACTTTCCTGTGGCAAGAAATGCAAATGTTGTGAACTCAAACTTGCAAACCACTCTGAAGCATCAAGTAGGACTACCAAAAACTGGTCACAGAAGTCTGAAACACAACTTACCGCTGCCTTCAGACAGTAAGAAAGTAAAAGAAAAAAAACAAAACAAAAAGCAAAATAATTTTACTAGCAATCCTACCATGAAGATAGAATAAAAAAGGTTAAAAAACATTCAAGATTGGGACATTTTTATTTAAAAAAAAAAAAGACCCAAAGTATATTGTAGTAATAAGGGTGATCTTACTTGTCCAAAGAAAGCCACTCTAAAGTAGGTTCCCAGAAGCCTCTTGCCCGTGTGCATCACCTCAGTGACTTTGCTATAGGCACGATGTAGTGTATCATACAGATGAGCAAGTCTCTGAAAATAAATAGAAAGTGAGTAGTGAAAATTTCAGAGCCAAACAAGTAAAATAAACATTTCAAACAAAAGCACCTTTCTGGATGTTAAAAAGTGAAAAACTATATATGAAATCAATCAATTAGTCAACCTATGAATGTTTTCAGTTTTGAAGCTGTGTATCCTCATCACTGGCTCAACCTGAAAAAAATATGATAAGATAATGCTGTGGTAGGTATGAAGAAATGGGCCAAGTGCATATGACCCTAACCTTGAGATTTTTCACTTATAGCAGTGAAAACTCTCTTTGTTCCTACAATTATCTGTTCAGCATTAAGGAATGCAGAGGGGAACAATTTGCAGAGAAATAAGGGTTTGAAAGTAATGATGCAACATACCCAAATATAATACTTTGGTGATGGAAGCTTCAGGTCAAGCTGGTGGGAATCAAGAACAGAGTAAGGGTGGTAGGTGGGGCTAAAATAAATAGGGTAATAAGTATCTATGCTCTAGGCTCTGCCAGGCTCCAGTCAATAGAGTGGGGAGGTGGGTATGCACTGCAGCTGGGAAGATCCACAGGCATGACCTGGGGCACACGTTTATACACAATGTCTCCACTCTATTTCTCCTGCCTCCCAGCAAAAGGGTAAAAAGTGTCAGGAGCAGAATCCCATCTATCCCAGCCCAGCTCTGAACACCAGCCTTTGTATATCGCATCCAAGAGGCTGAGGTAACTATAGTCCACACAACTATATTTATCAGAATGACTAAGCCATAGTCTGATCTATAACATCCTGAGTCTCCACACAGTGAGCTCTGAGATCCTGTGAATTATGTTATGACAAGTTTCTTGCAATTGAATGTGCTGGATAGCTCTCTGACACTCAATGGGTTAAATAAGTCAAAAGATCGGATGGAGGCAATACTGGTGTTATAACACTTATACTGACACACATATCAATGCTAGATATCCCCCACTGTACTTTGCGGTGGAATATGTTGATTTTTATAACTACCTTAAAGTGAATAAAAATATGAAGTGCTTAGGTCCATATGCACAAACGCAAACAAGAGCAATTCTGGGGAAAACCTGCTGCATTAAGGAATCAAATAATCCCTTCTGGGTTCTGCTCATTGAAATGGGGCTCTTACCCCTTTGAATGCTAGGCAAGTCACCAGTGCACTGTTTCCCAATGCGTTGGAGGTCTCTCTAGCACCCAAGGGATTATAAACTCCATTTAATCCTTTGAGTGCCAAGGAAGAATACAACAAATTGCAACACAATGCTTTGGATACCTCTCTGGCACTGAAATGGTTAAAACAATGGAAATCTTGTTTTATAGTACAGCTGGTTTATAACACAGTTGATTTGCTTCACTTTTGTATGTGCATATGGTTCTTTGTTATCCAACATTGACCAGACCTCTAGAAAATTAAATACCTCAAAATCCCTGCGCTTTTCATAAATGGGAATGATGAGTTTATAGATGTCTGCAATCAGCTCATAACGTTCTGATTTCCACAGTCCATCTGCACATTGTTCCAGGAGTTCCATCAGCACATCCTGTTTCACAAGAAATCAAGCTAGTTACGGTCAAGCAAAAACAAGAAAAGGCATCAACTGTACATGTCCACAGAAACTCCTGCCTGTCCTTATGAAATGTACCCTTGATCCTTAGTTAAAAAGAGAACATATTTAAACTGTGCTGGATGCCACCCATAGAGGTGATTATGACAGATATTAGCACAACTACTGGACCTCAAATTCTACCCACTTGTGCTTTTCCTTTCAAATTGCAGCAAAAAGAAAGAATGAGCAACACAACACTACCATGTACAATGGGCAGAGCTTGAGGTCCAGTAGTCCTTCTAGAAACCTCCATACACATGACATCTAGAACAGATTGAAGATGTTATCTCTCGAAACAAAAAGCAAAGTAAAATTCATAGGGGCCAGCAGGAGGTCATAATTACGAGGTGTTAGTGTTACTTAAAACGACTTGGATGATAGAGACTTCTCAAACAGATTGCAAAGCAAAGAAGGAGCTATAAGTCTATGATATTTTATTCTAAATTATTATTTTACATATATATATATATATATATATATATATATATATATATATATATATATATATAAGATATCTTGGGACAGTGACCCCCCTCTCCCACTCCTGTCCAAATTGCTGCAGCGAAATTCACTGGGGCAGATATTTTCACATGAGCGGCCTGGAGAGCTGTAAACATTTCTGCAGGGAGACTAAGCTTCATTAAGTTCCAGCGGTGCCCAGGCATTACTAGTATATCTATCTCTCTCTATTTTACATAGATTAAATATATACACACACACACATATACACACCATAAAATCTCAGGTATAATACGCACCTATGTATAATATGCAGGTGTAAATTATACCCAAGATTTTAGGGTCTTCTATCAATGCCCTGTCAGCAACTTTCAATGTAAGCTACTGTAATGCCCTGTGAGGACCTCAAGGTCTTTGCAGGGCAATAAAGTAGATCCAATGCTTAGATCTCCAAGCTTTAGATCTAAGTATTGTCCTGTGAGGACCGTGAGGCTTACACTGAAAGGTCCTGACAAGGCATTGGTAGAAGCAGTGAAGATGTCACGGAGGTAACCGACAGGGATGAGACTTCAGTGGAGACTTGAGCGCAAGAAAGGAGATCTGCTGAGAGAGGACTGTGGTGGGATAATAACAAAAAACAAAATACAGTACTGTGCAAAAGGTTTATGCAGGTGTGGAAAAATGCTGTAAAGTAAGAATGCTTTCAAAATAGACATGTTTATAGCTTATTTTTATCCATTAATGAAATGCAAAGTGTGTGAAAAGAAGAAAAATCTAAATTAAATCAATATTTGGTGTGACAACCCTTTGGCATTGAAACAGCATCAATTCTTCTAGGTACACCTGCACACAGTTTTTTAAGGAACTCGGCAGGTAGGTTGTTCCAAACATCATGGAGAACTAACCACAGGTTTTCTGTGCATTTAGGCAGACTCAGTTGTTTCTCTCTCTTCATGTAATCCCAGACAGACTCAATGATCCAACTCCATTTGCAATTCTGTTTCTGGTTTGCTGGGATGGAGATCAGCGGCAGGCAGAGATTTTCACAGGAGTAGCCATCTTGTGAAAATTTCTGTAGCGAGACTCACTCCCATTTACTCTCAATATCTTTACTTCTCTTACCTCTTCATTCTTTCCTCCTTACTTGCTTAAGCCTCAATTTTCAGATGTGTGTATAGATAGTATGGGTTCACACACTTTCATATGCCCTTGCAGTTTACTTTTCATGGTAGTAGGTAAATGATCTGGTCCAGAATTTGGTACTGTTTGTTGTTTTGATGGAGGAATACGATGTATAGAGCATATATAAAAAACAAAAACAACTTCCTGCTTATTTGAGATGTGTATGTGGTTTTGTGTACAGGGAATTTATGCACAGTGAGCAATGTGCTTTTAGTGATGCTCCAGAGGTGGTGGTAAGGCAAGGAATATTTTGTATTGCTTTGGAAGAGTTTGATGTGAACGTGGACGAATTTGATGAGTGAAGTGCTAAGGAGGTTAGTCGTTGCTTGGGAGAGATTGTCAAGGTTGGGGTGATTGGAGAAATCTGATTCTTATTCTCTGCAGATGTATTACTATATAAATGGAGTACCTACATGTATACAAGGGTAAAGATGTGTCTGTATTGACTGCACAGTGCAGACTACCAAATGTGGTAAATGATGTAAGAAGGGTTAAAGAGTGTGGTGGGGAAAAAGAGTGTGCCTACCAGTTGCACATCTAGCAGTATGTTAGAAACCTCTATCATTCAAGGGGTTATATAAATCAGTGGGCATTTGCTATATATAGATACACCTGACTGCTGTATAATAGACTCCTACTTAGGTAGAACCTTCTGATACACACAGTAATTAATTTTAAATACAAAATTAAATATACTTTACTGTTGTATGTATGTATGTATCTTTATTTATATAGCGCCATACATGTACACAGCGCTTAACATAAGTTTAAGTAACATAATACAAAAAAATACAGAACTGGGTTAAGAGCAATAAGCTTAAGTTCGATCATTTCCTTATTTGTGGTGGAAAGTGCAGCAAGGGAATCAGACTGGGAAAGGGACCCTGTCCCAAGGAGCTTACAATCTAATTAGTTGATTGTCTCCTACCTGGGAAAGTCCTATGGTTACACACAGTAATTTAAGTAAAATATTGGGTATAATATGCACACTTTTACCCCATTTCACCTTACGTGAAGTGGGGGGTGCTTATTATACACAAGTGAAAAAAAAACACCAAAAAATGAAGTAAAATGCCCCCCTTGATCTCTCTCTCCCCCATCCGATTCCCGCTATCTGCGTACCCCCTTTCTCTCTTCTGCCTCTTTTATATATCCAGAGATAAAGAACTCTAATCTGAGACCTCGGAGACCTTAAGGGACTCCAAAACCTCCTGAATTAAGACCATCGACAGATGACCCATGGTCTTCCTCAAATCAATCCCTAGGGGTTAATAAGGAAGAAACATCCTCCTCCTCCTCGATTTTCCCTTCTTCAATAGAGGAATCCCAACGAACCAGGAGAAAATTCCCCCTCCAAAATCAGTGAGCAGTCTTTTTTGGGGGAAACAAGGTAGTCCTGGTTTTACAACTCAAGGAGCCCCTTAATAGATCAAGGGATAGTAGCAATTGTGAAAATATGGGTTTTAACCCATGCAGGTTCCTGCTCAAAGGAAGAAGGGTTTGGAGTTTGTTGTGTAGGGGCCACAGAGAAAGAGGCACATAATGCACTCAGGGAAGACTAATCTGACAGGAGGAACAAATGGTTACTGGTGGCTTGGTGGTCCCATGTCTCCCTTGTGCTAAGACATAGCCAGTAAACCCCCCCAAAAAGGAGAAATGCACGACTGAAAAGAAGGATAAAACACCTATCCCATCAGAAAAGAGAAATGAAAACCAGGTGCCTCATGGGTTCCTCAACTGAAGAGAAAGGAAAGAGGGTTAGTCAAAAGCACGTCACTTCCTTACTGTGAAACCCAGTCAAAATTCTTCCTCCATTAAAAAGAATGAATGTTTGCGGTGGCTTTCCAGCAACCATTCTTGTTCAGTATCAACTTAATTTAAGAGGAATTTGTATTTGTCCCCTATGGTGCAGAGTAACTCCAGTTTGCTTTTACAAATATGTGTTAAAGTCCTTACACCTCAAAGGCAGGTCACTTTAAAACAAATAAGTCTACTGATGGAGGGTTCAGTAGGGCTAGGAGGGAGTCTCCTCCTGCTGAAAGCTTTGTCTGTTAGTGCCCTGCAACTTTACCCCGTGGTTCCTGAGCTCCACAATAGACAAATGAGAACATGTCCCTTTGTGTATTCCTCTCATATTAGGAAGACAAATAGATAAATTTTCTACTGCAATGATGAGGTTAAAATCTAATTTTAACATTATTACTCATGTTCCTTTTGTACCATCAGCACCCCAGTAATGCAACTGATATCTCAATGAACTCTGAAATGTGTTAAATATTTACTATTTTATGTTTCTCAGATTAAAGGTTAAGTGCAGACAAATCAGGAAATCATTCTGCACTGTACAAGATGCTGATAAAAATACCCTACAATGCAAGTTTATTTTATCACTCAGAGAGCTGACTGCAGAAAACATTTCCTATCACTTGATGTGCCAGATAAAAACAACATTCTGAAAGAAAAACATGTGTCTCAGCTACAGTATATATGTCCAATACGTTTTGCCATTTTTATACTTTAAAAGTTTTTGTAAATGAAAGAAGTGTTTGATGTCCTCTGTAAAGATCAGTAGCCAGAACCTTTTAAAATGCTCAAGAAAAATGTAAGAACACCTCCTAATAATCCCCCTTACCTTACAATGGCCAGAAAATCATTAGGATCCCTATTCATTTTTACCTTGTAATTTTGTTAAAGCGGAACTAACACCCCTACAAGATGTAGCCTCAATTAGAGGGCTACAATCCGTGATAACTCGCTGTGCAATTATTATTATTTTTTTAAAAAATGTGTTATTAAAGAGTAATCCGTTAATTCCAAAAAGTACCTGGTGACGTCTTCCCCCCGGAAAAGCGAATTGCGCATGTCAGCACGGACACCTACATCATCAGGTTTAGATTCTCCAGCTGGTCCGAGATTCTAAAGCTGATGATGTAGGTGTTTTCGTGTAGCCGGGAGGAGTTACAAGAGAGCCGATCGGCTCTGTGCTGACATGCGCTTTTCCAGGGGGAAGACGTCACCAGGTACTTTTTGGAATTAACGGATTACTCTTTAATAACACGTTTAAAAAAAAAAAAAAAAAAAAAAAAAAAGATAATTACACAGCGAGTTATCACGGATTTTAGCCCTCTAATTGAGGCTACATCTGGAAGGGGTTTTAGTTCCCCTTTAAATAAGTCTTGTATGTCAGGTCCATGGAGGTAGATGAGACAGTTGCTGGCTTTTTTGTTTTTTTGGTAATATATGAAGCAGAGTACATGAGTGTACTTAAACCTTTAAGAACTAAGGGTGTGTGATGCATATTGCTATGAGATTACCATGTGCAGTGAGCAGAGTTTGAGGTCATGTGGTCCAGTTAGCAACTGCCATATCTGACTCCATGAAAGTGACCATCCAGTAATTTCTGATGATATCACTTGAGCAGACACAAGAACAACAATCCAGGCCACAACAGGATTCTGACCATAGTCAGGGACAATAAGATTGTTCTGGTCACACCCACAATTCAGAATGTGGGTGTGGCCAGCATTGCTGAGGCACCCCTCAAAATATGGAGCTCTAGGCAGTTGCCTATTATTATTATTCTTTATTTATACAGCGCCAACTAATTCCACAGCGCTGTACAATTGGGAATATATATATATATTATATATATATATATATATTTATTGTCTTACCCATTTAAATGCAAGAGGGTACACAATGCATTGGGAAGCAATGTGTTCAAACCCTTTGCATTCAAAGTTATTTTTTTTAATATGTTCAGACAGTTCTATTCTATTCTTTGGAGAGGTGTGAGACAGTTCCCCATCAAATGTAACAGTAACTGCTCCACCACACTGTGACAATTTGAGCCGTTCTAACTTTTGAATAAGCTTCTCCCAGCAGCGGAAGTGCCTTTGTTTAATTCTGCAGGAAAAGCTCTCCATTAGGGGTAGTAAACTGAAGGTCGTCCTGCTGTTGGAGACTACAGCTTCCATGATCCACAACTGGTTGGGTATAATGGAAATTGTAGTCTCCAAAAGCTGGTCCCAAGACCAACTATAAAGCAGATAAATGAACACAGACATACCTCATTAAAATGAACATCTTGCATTCCGACATCTTCCATCATAGAAGCCTCTTCTTCAATATTTGGAGTGATCACTCTGAATGTGGAACAGCCCTGCCTGAACATTCCTAGGGTATAATGAAGTATGACACTGAATCCAAGTGGTACTGACTGAGAAGTTTAGCCTTAAATACACCCTTGTGATTCACAACCTATCAGCACATGGTGCCATTACTGACAGTTTTGTCTATGTGGCAGAGTGTTTATACTGGAATTAACAGCCTACAACAAATTATAAAATAACAACTATATTTTGCTCTCAACCTAATATTTAACACAGCTTGATATAGTTAGCTTTATTTATTTGTCAGTTTATACAAAATAACTAGCACTAGTTAAAATAAACAGCCTGGGTACCAAAGTGAGAGAAGGGGACCCAGGCACAACCCATTCTCATCATTTACTGTAGCTCTATGTGGAGCACTTTCCCCATATAAATAAATGGGAACTGCATTCTCCATTGACTATAGTCAACCATTTGAAAGACAACAGGATGTCCAATTCTCCTGCAATCAAAGAGGTAAACTTTTTTGTGACTGAAGAGAGTGGTATTATGGACCCTCTCTCTTCAGTTACGAAAATGAAAGATGAAGAGCAAAAGGAAGAGGGAAGCACAGTGTGGAAAGTTAGTAACTGTCACTGTTATCTGACAGTTCTAGATGATTTGCATAAATGGACAAATAAACATTGGTAAATATATAATAAACAAACTGTTGTTTTAAATGAAATCCGGGTAACATAATATATATAGGTGATCTGAAAGCTCTTTCAAAATCATCTAAGTGGTTATAAGGTGATAGTTCCATTTCAGATTGATTCTGTCACCCAAAAGAATGTTTCCATATTATTAATCTGCATTAAATGCTGTCTAAACAAAAAGGCTTTTCTTTCATGATTTTTATATTATTTTATCCCTAACCCCTTATGATGATATAAATTATTTCTTCTGCCTGGTATCGCATGCATGGCTTATTTACATACAGTGCCAGACAGAGAGGGGAAGGGTCATCATTACAAGGGGTGGAGAATCTAAATAATACAATGAACATCTTTAAACCAATTTTCTAACATTTAGACTATTGTAAGGTAGAAGCGTCATTTGATGTACATTCAAAAACTATGCATACATTATATCTTTTGAGGTGGCAACTGAGGTACTTTAATTTTCCCCACAGCAATTGTAATTGTATTATATGACCACCATGGAAAGTAACATGCCCATTTCAGAAGCAGTTTATGTAGTTTTAATTAAAGGAGAAGTAGACAGTTTTTTTATTGCATCCTAAGGAAGAGGTGAGTCCTAAGCTACATCTCTCCATAGAGCTATGGAAACAGCTAAATGACTTGGTGACAATTTGAACCGCAATACCCAGAAAAAAATAATCTCATCCACCAGCAGTGGAGATAGACTGGCTGTATTCATCAGGAAAAGTCCTGCAACATACATATTATATTTGTAATAAAACTTTACTGATCCTTTAATGAATTCTAAACAGAGCTTCAAAAACTAACGCTGGTGATTTTATTATTACTGCTACACACGGGCAGTGTTAAAGGTAAGAACTGTGATGGTCTTAGGGAAATGGGAGCAATAATGAATGGTGCAAACCAGCTGCAGTACAAAGTGAACAAATAAATATTCTCAAAATATCACGGATTTGACTTTTAACCCTTTGAGTGCCAGAGAGTTATGCAATGCTTTGCTTTGTAATAAGTTGCATACCCCTGTGGCACTCAAAGGTTTAACCACTTGAATGTTAGAGACGGCGCCAACACATTCCTATCTAGCATTCAATGGGTTAACCCTTTGAGTGCCAGAGGGACACACAATGCATTGCAAAGCAATGCGTTGTGTACCCCTCTGGCACTCAAAGGGTTAAAAGACATATAAATCAAAGAGGCTTTTTCCCTATGGTGCAGATAGTCTGCCCCAAAATTGCTGCAGTCCCTCTTAATATTTCAGCCTCAAGGCCTTTCTTTCAGTCTCTTAGTCAGTCCTGGCTAATGTGGTTATGTAGACCTAGATTCCCCTGCTGTTGTTAACTTCATCTGCAAATTCCATCATAGACTTCAATAGGAATCTATGCTATAAAACAAGTGATAACACTTGTCACCTGGAACAGAATCCAGTTCAGTGTAAGTGGAAATGTAAGGACAGCTAGTAAGAATCATTTGTAAGCCTCAATTACAAAGTTTCCAACTTGCCACTCTGAGGCCTCTCTCTTCATTAACCAATATTGATTTGAAGTGTATATTAATGTACTTGAACAGTAAGCAGCTCTTTACTATTCTTTAACTCTTTGAAATCCAGAATTATGTGTACCACATTTTATTTGATCATTTGGTGCAGCTGATTTGCCCCAAAATTGTTCCACTTCTTTTTGTTTTGGCGTACTGCCCAGTTTGTGTCTAGTCATTTTGTGGCCCATTAATCAAATATTGTCTTACTGAAACTGGCTCTTTCATAGAAACCTGAAATAGTCAGGAACAGCAATGATAATCACATTTCATGGAAATACATTTACAAAGGGATAATAAACATAGGACAATAAAATGTTTATTTCTTTCCATCACAAGGACATGAATCACACTCTGTAAAGAATGTTGATTATGAATACTAAGAAGGAATTAAAAATTGAGACATTGTGTGGAAAAACGGTGAGAATAAAATCAGTGTTTAGCTTGTGTTTTACAACATTAAAAGAATGCTTATGAGTTTTTCTTGTTTATGTGTAATAATAGAAACCAGTGATATATTTTCAGTGCCATGTAATGGCCCACAATGCACAAGGTGCATACCTCTGATGGCTGTCACTCTAGACCAAGGCTAAGCAATAAGAGGCCCTCCAGCTGTTGATTTCCATTCCCATCATGCCCTGCCAGATGTTAGTTGGCCAGGAATTATAAAAGTTCTTAACAGCTGGAGGTCCTCGGGTTGCCTGCATAAGAAGGTGGCTTCTTTATGAACAACATTATGAACAACATACAACAGTTTGCTCACATGATAAAAATGCTAATTTAGATAAATTAACTCTATGATAATAGGGTTAATTGTGTAAAAAAAAAAAAATTAAGACTCACTGGTACCAGTTAATTACTGGAACTTCAGTTTGAGAATTTAAAGTGGAACTATCACTTTCTAACACATAATTGATTTTGAAATAGATGTCATAATCACAATCACAATAGCAGATTTATTTAAAGCACTAGCAGGCGTTTGGCACAGCTTTACCCATGCGTCAAAATTTTTTTTTGACTGTATTAAAAGTCAGACCACGCGGTGGGGCATCAGGATCCCTCGATACCTCCCAGCCGATTTGGCTGGGAGATCAATAGGTGTGACGCAGGGGAGCTCACCTGCTTCCATCCTACCCAAGTACTGGGTAAGAGCAGGCAGAATCAGGAAACCCTTGCACATCAGCGAGGGACGAGGGAGGCTTTCCCTCATTGACGTGAGAGGGATTCTCTATCCCTCCCACTCCTTTCTGGGTACTCCAGGTAGAACAGATGCAGGGGAGTTTTCTTGCTCCCTGCGTCACCACTACTGATCTCCCATGATGTCTGATTTTTTTTTTTTTTTTTTTTTTGAAGTGGCTGCCTCTGCCTGAACCAGTGGGTAATGTTTTTTTTTTTAATGTGAACAGTGGCAGTGTTGGTCGGTTGAAGCTATGCCCTCTGCATCCTCCTCAACCAATCAGCATTTTCCAGCTACTTCCCTAACAAACTGGATTCACTTGTATTTTTATATATTACTAGCGGCTGTGTGGAGCTGCTTTACCAGTGCGGCAAAACATGTTTGGTTTTTTTTGTTTTTTTTTTATTGTATTAAAAGTCAGACCTCGTTGTGGGACATCAGGAGCTTTCCTAATGCCGCTCAGCTACTGATCTCCCAGCCAATTTGGCTGGGAGATCAACAGAGGCAATGCAGGGGAGCAAGAGAGCTCCCCTGCTTTCATTCCACCCTGAGCCAGGCAGGAGCGGGCAGGATCGGAAAACCCTCTTGTGTCAATGAGGCTTTCCCTCATTTATGAGAGAGGGTTTGCAGATCCTGCCCATCCTAACCGGTGGCTCTGGGTAGAAAGGAAGAAGGGGAGCTCCACTGTGTTGCCACTATTGATCTCCCAGCCGAACTGGCTGGGAGATAAGTAGTTGGGGGACATCAGGAGGGGTCCTGACACCCCACCACACGTTCTGAATTTTTATTTTTGAAAGTGTCTGGATGAGGAGGAGTGCTTTGCCCCTGCTTCCCCCTAAACCAGTAGGTAACATGATTTTCTTTTGTTTTAAATTTAAACAGTTGCAGTGATGGTTGGCCGGGGAGGCAGGGCTCCTCCTCAACCAATGTTTTCCAGCCACACCCCAAAAACAATGTTCACTTATACCATGAGCTACTCTGCTTTATTTATTTGTCCGTTTATGAAAACTAGACAGTACTGGCTGGCATAACAATCTATACTGCTCTCCCTCCCAACGCTCATTCTCAGGCCAGTACTAGTTAATTTGCATAAACAAACTAGTGCAAAGCCTGTGAGAATGGACTCTCACACTGAAGTTAGACTATGGACAGTAGATAGTGCCACTTTATCACAAGTATAAGAACATAGTTATTGTGGTGGAGTGTGGGAAATCTGAAAGCTTCCAGATGCTGCCGGACTACAATTCCCATTATCTTTACTTAGCTGTTGGCCATATGAAGATGATGGGAATTGCTGTAAAAAAACAAAACAAGGTGAGTTTTGTCATGCTGCACACTGCGGAATGACAAATTTTGCAATGTTGCTTTAACCCCTTGGGTATTAAGGATGCATCCAACACTTTGTAAAGCAAGGAGTTAGAGCATGGTAGTCAGCTGATGGAACTACAACTGTTGGGGACTACAGCTCCTATCATACCCAACCAACCACTGGCTGGTTAGATATTGTAGGAGTTGTAGTTCCCAACAGCTGGAGGTCTACTTTCAAGTTAGATACTCTTTAGCAGCTAAGAGATTAAAGCTCCCAGTAAATCCTGGGTAATTGGATACAGAAAAGAGTTTCACATTTTTAGTGCAATGCCATAAAACAGATTGTAGTCTTTTGCAATTTTATTGGTATACTTTCCTGGAAGAAGCTCAAGAAAGCTTTTATCTAAATACAAAACCAAGTAAACATAGAGGCATGAGACGGCTGATTACTGATATCAGACTCACCTTTACGTGTGAGGTACTCCGCTACCAGTGCTGCTACGTGAACGTAGCACATAGCTGCCTAAAATACACAGGGAACAGAGAGAATGTTATTCACTGGGCATTCATCATGAATGTATAAAGGTTTTATTCTATACAAAACAGTTTCCAAGCAATTCATATGGAACAACATAAACCTTTACTCCATGGGCTTTCTGCACACAACAAAAAGGAGTCATTTTGGAAGACTTACTATATCATATGGAAAAAATAAAGAAGTCCCATTGATTTAAATGGGGCTTGTAACCCCTTAAATGATAGAAAGGTCACAAATACATTGTTTCGTAATGTGCTGAAGACCTCACTCGAATTCAAGGATTACAAGTTCCATTTAAATCAATGGGAAATGTTCAACTTTTTATTTGTTCCCTATGTTCTAGTTGATTTTTCCAAAATAAGTCCAGTTTTCTTTTGTGCATAAGGCCCCATGGGTGGTTAAACAATGGCTCTCCAGCTGTTGTACTACAACTCTCATCGCCTCCAAAAGTAAGTATTACAAGAACTGCAGTCTAACAGATTAAAAACCAAAATGTTCCCATATTGCACTTTTCTTAGAAGAAAGAACAAGACATCAGCACTACAGGTGATAAATGGAATAGAATACAACATATGTTTCAGTGGAAAACTGTTAAATCCTTGTAATTAATGACCTTTAGCTTTTATAGGACTTATTATTAGAGCATAGTTGAACTCTCCTCATCATTTGTTCAGTTCCTACCATTTCTCTTCTTGCCAAATTTAAAGCATGAAAGAACGATCTGTTTCTTTGGGCCAAGAAGACAATGTAAAACATTTCTTTGCAGTACTATATTATTATAAGGTCAGGGCTAAAAATTTTAAGTACTTTGCTACTAGCCAGACCTGAAAAGTTACTCACCACTGCAAGACATAACATACCCACCAGGGCTGAATTTCTACTCGCCAGGGCTAAATTTTCACTTGCCATTGGCTAGTGGCGAGTGGAAATTTTGAGCCCTGATAAGGTGTACATGCAAGTAAAGGTGCATAAGGAACACCCATCAACTATACTAATAAGATCAGTGACTCAAATTTTTTTATTTTTTATTTTTTTTATTTATTTATTTTTTTTTTATTCAAAGGGTCTAGGTTATAAGCGATTATTTCAAATTAAATCCAATTGAAAATAAATTGTATAGGTTTATACACTTAAATCGTCCACAGAACTACCAACACTCTGCCTCAATCTAGCCATTGCTCTGTCCTTCATCACAAATATTTTACTGTGGAATCCCTTGCACTTTTCCGGGAACCCAGTGGTTCTACAAAACACAGTTTGGGAACCATTGCAGAAGATGGGGAAAAAAAGACACAGGCACATTCTAGTTTGAATGCAATAATACAGTTAGTGGAAAGTGTACAACAGACAACTTTTGGGTAACAAAAAGTGGACCTTCATCAGCAGCATCACTGCGTGTGTCTGTTGTCTTTTAATTTGATTTAGGGCAAACCCATTTCTCAAATGGAGTGTCATTTTACCTCCGACAGGTCACCATGCTTGACATGAATCCTTGCCATACTGTCCAGCCAGGTCTTCCTCAGTTCAGGTGTGCTGGCATAGGACTTGGCTAAACTGTACTGCAAGTCGACTAACATTTCTGGATCATTTTCATGTTCCTTCATTTGTGCTGTGGCCATCAAAACTGTGCGGATCCTTTTAGTTAGGTCCTTTACATCAGAGGAAAACGTTGTATGCTGTAAAAGACAGACAGGCAACAGTAAAAAAGGGGTTTTAGGAAATATTCCTTGGGAGAGGAAAAGACTGTGGTCTCTAGTGGACAGCAGAAGTTATCAAAGTATTACTGGCATGAGCTCTGTAAAACGTACAGTGTCTGTTTCTCTCTAATTCATAGATACATGTTTTTACAAATACTATACCATAAACTACAAAAATACTCCATTCATAGCTACAATCATATGGATTTTAAAGCATGGGCATGCATGGTGTTCACCATGGCCTTCTGTTTGAGGGAACTTCAGCTTCAATTCCCAACAGTCCCAGGTTTATAGAAAGGAACCTATTTAATCCTGTAGCCAGATGGTCAGTAAAGAGTGAGGCTGTCCTGGGTGCACATCACATAGCAATTTTAAATGTTCTTGTTTCACAAAGTAATGTTCACAGCAGGGACAGGCAAACTTTGACACTCAAGGTATTCGTGCAAACTAGATCATAATAACTTCTTTGTGCTAGAGGTAATGGCACTTATCTGGCAATTTAAGAATCAAGTGGATAACAAAAATACTCTCTCTCTGTTAGAGAAATCATATATACATACAGCTTTGATGTGTACATGTTAATTATGACATTATGAGGATCTGGGTTAAATCAATTTAAAGCAGCAATAAAATAGGGAGATTGCAGTTATTATTGGATGCACAGGTATTGCTCTTTGTTCAAACAAAGTGAACTCCCTCTACAGGCAGAACATAGTACTACATGTGGATAAGATCAAAATTACTGCAAAACACTGTTAAACATAATGACGAGGATCTACCAGCATGATGCTAATCTGCTCACTAGTATACTTGTAAACAACAGTATAGGTCTCTTTATAGCCACAAAATATAAATCTGTAACATATATGTATAACTTGTGTGAGTGTATAGTATCAGTGAACAATATGCAGAGACATGAGAACAAAGACACATGACTACAAGTGTGTACACACACAAATGTACACACAGGCACATGCGTGGGCACAACCAGATGCACACAAGCCCACACAATGGAGAACATGCACGCACATATATAAGCATACACAGGGGTATGACATGCTTGATAGTTTCTGCTTTAAAGGTTAAGTATATCCTAAGAATAATTGGCTCTTAAAATGAACACAAGGAAATTCTCATGTATGTGTCATTCATCATTTTTGCATATTAATTTACTTCCACCCTTCATTTGAACTTTGCTGTATGAAGTAATGGAGCAGCTGTATGTTACCACCTTGAAACAGTTTATGTGACTCTAAAGAGACATAGGTGGGCCTGTCAACTGTGATGAGGTGTCACCTACACATAGATGTAAAAAGGTAATACATAAACACAGGCAACTGCAGATGCTAAGCAAGGAAAGCAAACAAGAAACGTATTCCTATAAGTAGAGCTTCCTTAAACAAAAAAAACGACTGCTGTTTAATGCAAAGTGGATAGGGTTACTGACCTTAATGAGTCTGTCACTGTTGGCACAGTTGTTGATGATGGAAAGTGACTGCTGGAACCTTGTGCCACCAATTCCTACCACATCCGCTATTAACTGACTTACTGATATTATAACCTGGAAATAATGGAATCAAGAAATAAGGATAATGTGGATATTCTCTTATTACATTAAAGAGGATTACTTTTTTGATTACTTGGATGAGGTCTTCATTGCAGACCTTGTTAATATCCAAGGGGCTAAAGATGCATTTGTCAATGAATTGAGGATGTCCCCACAAATAAATAAGAAACTGCATCTGTCAATAGCATGCTGACTAAGTAAATCCATTCTACAAGCCTGGAAACATCATTTAAATTATATATATATATAAAGTTCAAATAAATAAAGTGCTTTACAGATATCTCCAGCATCTGATGGGTTGAAATATATATATTTTTACCTGTAGATGTGTTCTGACAAAGGATTTCTTTCCAGTGTAATCAAAGTTATTCCTCATCAAGAAGTAGAGGAGCTGAGAAGAATCAGTTCTAATAGAGCTAAGTTTTGAGTTACAGCACTTGAGAATTTCATAACACAGAGCTGCACACATGTCTGCACGTCCTTCATAGAATGTTGAGGGAAACTAGAAGAAGTAAAGATATATTAAATAAATAACACCAATAGTTAGCTTCCATTCAACATTTGGAAGGAAAATAAACATAGCTTAAAATAATTAAAGTAAAACCTTGCACAATACATTTTTGGACCCCCCCAAGCTGCCTAGGATTTGGTAATACTATGCTCACATGCTCCATATTGCCCAGAACAGTTCAGGATTTTAGATGCATGTCCCAAGTCCCTGGCAGCCCCCGTCTTGGACAATACAAAGTCCATTGCAGGGTTCTAAATACTAGAGAGACAATTGCCCATTGTGATGCATGTGTTGCTCTTCAAGAAAATGGCAAGGCTGTGTTGGAACTGGCTTGAGAGAAGAAATCTTGTAGTCAGGAAGTTTGATTAGTCAGCTATGTGGCATGTGATGGTACTAGCCAGATGTACCTCAGGCTCTGGTGGTGGAAGAAACAGCCACTGCAGATATAACTCCTGTTACTGTATCAAATGTTTCAAAATGCACTAACACATCAGGTGCACTGACAAAAGTGCTATCTACTCTATCTATATCCATTCTGGATGTGCCCCAGAGAAAACAAACACACTAAATGGCATATAGTATAGTGTCAAAAGATACAATAACAGGGCTTTTATGTACTTGCCGTAAATGTATATAGAAACAAATCACAACAATTTAAGGGATAATCAGTAAAGTAAGTTTTTTATTATTTTGATTTCAGTTAATGTTCTGTTCTTTCAATCATTATGTGCAGTTTAGTTGGGAATAATCTATAAATGGCATGACAGTACCAATGATCAAGAATTTCGGAAGACACCTTTGGCCTTATGCACAAAAGAAACGGAGAAGAAATTCTTTAGCAAGGCATCTGAAGCCCAGGGGACAAATACAAATTCCACAAGCTCACTTTAATTTAAGTAGGGTTTTTAAATGGATAGTAATCATTAATACTGAAAAAAAAATATGTATTGCAGGGTTTATCCTGCTCAGTAAAACAAGAGCACTCCCACTGCCTGCAGATGTGTTAGTCAAAAGTTAGTGCAGCTCAAACTTGCATGGTTGAGTGTAGTATCTCAATGGCCAGGAATTTTATAATGGCGTTGTCACCAGAGGTTTATGGTGTACCAACTAAAGCAGGCCATAGGCTGCTGCAGCAACAGCTCCTCCATATCATTTCAGGTCATCAAAGTACAGCACCCAATAATGCAAGTTTAAGTTGCAATAACTTTAGACTAAAAGATCTATCAGTAGTGGGTGTAACCTTGTTTTACTCAGCAGGATAAACCCTGCATTATATTTTTCCATTTTAAGGGTTAATAAAAGTTACCCTTTGAATGTTAGGTTTGGAACACATCTCTTCCCAATGAGTTTGAGACCTCTCCTGCAAAATTTAAATCAATGGGAATTTTGTTGTACCCCCTAACCCCTACACACACCCAAGGTGTAGTTGGTGTGCTCCAGTATTGCAGTGGTTTAGAATGATGAATAAGGCCCCAAATCACATGGCCATGTTATGTTTTTATGCCAATCTCCTCTAGAGGTAAAGGCACAAGGAATGCAGAACAAGCACAAAATTATCTTGTGGTACTGTTTCAACATCTAGGGCACCGATTCTCAGCTCCAGCCCTTGGGACACACAAGTAGGTCAGGTTTTAAGGATAACCCTAATTAAGCACAGGTAGTGAAATTAAAATGATTGAGCCACTGATTACCCACCTGTGAACAAGCAGGGTTGCATTGAAAATATGACCTGCTGGAGTGTCCTGAGGACTAAAATTGAGAAACACTGATCTAAGGATACTTGATCATAAAATATTTGAGTTAAACAGGACAGCAGTTTGTAGAAAATATGCTGTGACATTTAGCAATGTGAACCAGCTGATAAGCAGGACAATCATGTCAATAGTTTATGCTTGAACTGTCTTGATAAACATAACATTAGCTCTATAAGGATCAGTGGCATGCACACTCCATTGCACTCCCCTCTGGTACGCAAAGGATTAAAAATGCATTCAAATATATAAAATAAATAACATTTCTTGCTAACCTTATAAATTAAAGATCTTAAAGCTGCAAAGACATTTTTTAATGCCATTTCAGACTGGTTTTTCTGAAGAAAGCACAGATAAACATCGAAAACATTCTTCATCAATGGATTATGTCCATGATCGGCAACAAGTTGGTTCTGGGAAAATAAAATTGCCATTTAGGATACATAAATATTAAACAGGTTGTTTAGCAGTTTAGACAGAGCAACAGAGTAAAAAGTGGATGTGGATTTTTATACTTACAAATAAATGATTTTCTCTTAGTCGATTGAGGGATGCAGTGGACCAGGGGAGTACAGAGTCCTCCCTCAGGGAGCAGGTCCTCAAAGTTTAAGCTCATCCCATATTTTGCCCTATATATCCCTCCCCATAGCCAGCTATCTCAGTTTACGTTTAGCAAAAAGAGGTAAGGACACCATGAGAGAGATGCCTAGAAAAAGAAAGGCACCCTAATCCAGAACAACGAGAAGAGTAGTTTTCTCAGGGTGGGATGCCTTGCACTCCTCAATCAACAAATAGAAAAGGATTTAATAGTATGCATAAAAATCCATTCTTCTCTTGTGTCAGTTGAGGGATACAGGGACCAATGGGGACAACCCAAAGCAATACATACAACACAGGGAGGAAAAGAACTCCAGACAATTGTGATCTGTGAAGTTTTGGGACAAAAACTAGCACCTTGGGATACAAAAATATTCACTTTGTAGAATTCTGAGAGGTATAAACAGATGATCAGGCAGATGCCTTGCAGAGTTGATCAACAGAGGCCTGATGTTCCAGAACTCATGAAGCCCTTAATGAATGTGTAGAATGGGCTGTAACTTGGTATGTTGCTAGGCAAGATTTGAAAAAGTAAGCTTGACTAATAGACTATTTAAGCCATGCAGCAATAGTTGTTTTAGAAACAGGTTACCTTTTCTGGTGCCTTCCAGGAGAACAAACAATGTATCAGCTTGCTTGAAAGAGATATTAGTTCATAAATTAAATTTAAGACATCTGATCACGTCTATGTATGAAGGAGTGTCCCCTAATGATCGCATGGGTTAGGACATAAGGAAGGAAGGCAGAACCATTTTTTTTATTGCTGTGGAAGATCTACAGGACCACTTAAAGGGATAGTAATACCTAAAATGTAAAAAAAAATATGTTGTAGTGTTTATCCCCCTGAGTAAAACAAGAGTACTCCCACTGCTGAAAGATGTTTCATTCAAAAGTTATTAATTTTCAAAGTTGAATTTTTTTAGGTGCAATATCACAGTGGCCTGAAATTGTACAGTGGCGCTGTTGCTACACCATCCTATGGAGATTTATGGTCCTGAGACCAGAGCTGTCCATAGGATCGTGTAGCAACAGCGCCACTGTACAATTTCAGGCCACTGTGATATTGCACCTAAAAAAATCAACTTTGAAAATTAATAACTTTTGAAAGAAACATCTTTCAGCAGTGGGAGTACTCTTGTTTTACTCAGGGGGATAAACCCTACAACATATTTTTTTTACATTTTAGGTATTACTATCCCTTTAATTTCAATGAAAGATCATGAGTGGAAATTTGCAGGGTAGAGCACAGAGTTCTCAGACTCATCTTGCTGAAGAAAGAGAAGTGAGGAAAAACAGTTTTACATATTGGGTGTTTGAGAGAAACTGAAAATAGGTGATCAAAGGGATATAACTGAACAATCTTCAAGTCCCAATGAGGAGGATCAATGTGAGAGAGACCTTGGAAAAGGGTCTGAACTTCAGGAATCCCTCCTCTCCCAAAAGAAAGACGTAAAAATAAAAACTCTATTTCCCCATAGGCAAAGAGCCCTGACACTCCTGAGGACACTCAAAAAACAGAACTAGCTGGCTATGGGGAGGGGCATATAGGCAGGTTTTAAGAGGAGTTTTAACTTTGAGTTCCTTGTCTCCTCGGGGGAGGAGACTATACCCCATTAGTCCCTGAATCTCTCAGTTGATGCTAGAGAAATATATGGTAAATGTAGATCACTGTAGCAAGATATGGTTAAAACTGCACAGGGCTTAATCAGTAGGTAATATTTAACAGTGAACTGAATGAACATAACAGGCATACTTCTATAACTGTCCTCAGGACTGTACACAAGAAAAGACTAACCTTAACTAGTTCTAGTCACAAGGAGAGTGCCCAAAATGTGGTTTCCATGGTTACTGTAAGTTCAACAACAGCATATATTGCAAGCAGTTTCAAGTACTAAAATACCTGGTCAACAAAAGCTAACTGGTCAACAAAAGTTAACCCAAAAAAACTATCAGCTATAGCTAATATACGGATATCTAATTAATCTACTTTTACTCCTGTTATGCAACCTTTTCAGCATTGTGGGCAAAGACTGGAATAAAATTACCCTTTAACTTTTTTATTACATTGCATATACTGAGTTTCTTGTGGGGAAAATCTTTTAATTACTCAGTCACACAAATGGCTCAAAGGGATAGTAATATTTGATTTTATCATTATTTTATTTTGTAGGCATTAAAAAAAGATGAAGAACGATACAAGTCTTATCTCTCAAACCTTAACGGTTTGAGAGATATTCACAAGCAAAGTTTCCCCTCCCGCCCCTTTTACCTAGTGTAAGCCATCTCTTCTCAGATATGGAATCCAGTCCATAGACCAGACAGATAACAGAAGGGGACAATCTTCTTCCTATGAGAACAATGAAAGCCCTGCCTCCCGTGACAAGTTTTTCCCTCATCTTAATTGAAGATTGGCCCTCTCTGCAGTCTACCTGGGTACCTCCCTTCTGATCTGGCTAAACAGTGTTACATCAGTAAAAGGGGCGGGAGGAGGACACGTTGTCATTGAATTACTCTTGAACTACAACTCTCACAGAATTTAAATAACACTCTCCAAAGTCCAAATACTATGATGATTAATTAGAGCTGCTTTTATTATGAAACATTACTATCCCTTTAAAGACAGCATTATAATTGCTGCAATAAATGAACCTGTGTGAATCACATTGCTCCATATGGTGTTGCTCTCATGAATGGTTATCACCTCAAGTAACCAACCATAATGTAGCTGCTACAATGTAGGATGCTTTTATCTGTTGCGCTCTTCAGTGTGCTTGATTTGCACAGCAGCCTACAGGGTCTTTAGGTAGATGGCACACATGAATAACATTTGAGTTTGCAATGCTGTTCACAATCTCCAATGAGAGGCAATGCCAGGTGAGCTTAACCAATATATATTGGCTAATGCCAACAAGTGTCAGCAGACCATCACATAAACACTATGACCCACTAAGTAAGAGAATCACCTTTAAATGCAGAGATTGGAGGCAAGTAAATATAGTTGGCTTGACATGCCCTATAACACAGCAAAGTCAATTTGCCAGTGTGAACAAAAGTCTTAGACAAAAACATGGTTGTTCACCAAGAATTGTGGGAATTATCAGTGCAGCAGTAATACTTTGAGTCTATATGAAGGGTTAAAGCAACTATAATTTACAGCATTACATCATGTTCTTCAGGTTATCTCATCTATCAGTTTGTCATACATTTGGAAGATTGCATGGTATTGCTATGCTACACTGAAATCTGCGGTTTCCATCAGGGTCTGTCTAAGAATTATTCTTTTTTTTTCTTTTTTTGTGAAAGTATTTTTCCAGGAAGAATACAATGAGATTGCCTCTCGTTTTCAAGTATGTTCTGGACATACCTCAGAAGTGTGAAAGGCCAGATCATGGATCAAACGGACATTCCTAATAAAGAAAGCAGAAACCTCTCCTTATGGACACAACACCCTGAATTCTCAAAGTGGGAGACCATGATTAAACCACTAAGAGAAAATGGATTGTTTATTAGAGATGGACGTTTTTTGTTTTATTACTTATAGTAGTTTATGTATTCCTAATACATAAGAATACTGTTGTGAATGGACACTTGTGCATGTTTGCACTCCCACTAAGATTAGGTGCATCTCCTATTATTCATTGCGGTTTTCCTCACAATAAGAGAAGACAATAGCGTCTGCTTTCCATGTGATTATGCCATTCACCAGTCTCTCCCTGCCAAGAATATGTGCTCTGTGGGCCCTATTACAGAGTGTCATGAGTATTTCACTGTTACATTGCCTCTAGAGTTACTGCATTCAATGCAATCATGCCATCTAGTGGAACAACCACAAAATGTTTTAACTGGTCAAAGTGTCTATTTATAACATAAATTAGGGAGATTATCCCTTTGAGTGCCAGAGGGGTATGCAACGCATTGCTTTGCAATGCGTTGCGTACCCCTCTGGCACTCAAAGGGTTAAACAAAAAGACCTGAGTGTCAAATTTAACCCACAAAGGGCATTATTTTTGCCAAAACAACACTTGCCTCCAGAACACATTGATTATTTAATGGAACAGAAAATGTGCATGTCTTCAAATGAATTATATTACTTATACAGGGAAGAGAGAGTTCCCCCTCCATAGTCATTTTTATGATGCATATGTTCCATCTTTCTCGCATTGTTACAATTTGTTCCATATTAAAAAAAAAAAAAAAAAAAAAAGGTCTGTACTCTATCACCATTAGTTGCAGTTCTTAATCATCTACAATTTCAACAACAAAAACAAAATAGCTACAGACAGGACCACCAAATACAATTTTACCACCTTCTGTAGTCACATTTTGAAGCTCCTTGTATCGCAGTTTCCTTGTATATCACTCATCACAATTATAGAATCCCAACAGGCTTTACCAGAATACAAGGAGATGAAAAAAGAAACATGATCAGCACCTCTTGCCTGTATGTCAAGTACCACACGTACCATGTCCTAGATCCAATACCTATTGGGAGTAAGCACTTCACTCCAACATTATGAAATGTATCTGTATACATTATTTAAGTACTATTTTAATATACTTGCAGCTTTATTGACTTGCACTCCCACTTACATTTTTTACTTAAAATTAAAATATTTTCCTAATATGTGTCTACATTATTTCGCATTATTCAGTATTTGAGTTTTTCCTGTAAAAAGAGGGTATTTATCAAGTAGGAGAGCAATGTATATACTATGCTGCTCTGTGCAGCTACTTCACACAGTCATTCATATGGTATTTATGAAGATTGGGCTAATTTTGCTGTATAATGTAAGCAGTCCTATTTAAGCATGCACATATGCATGGTACACTCACATGCCTACTAACACAAAATATGCTAGTCAGACCCTGCAATACAAAAACAGGCAGAGAGAAATGTGATTGTACAACCCACTGATTAATATGTAAAGGTAAAACATGCAGGTAAAAACACTAACAAACTTTGCAGTAAACTTGGTATTGGATAAAAGTTACTATGTAAACCATAATTTCACATTTACAGTAGGGAGAGGATAATTTAAGATTGACTTCTCTTGTGATCAGTGTCCTGGGAGTGTGTTTTTGGGAGATCCAATTTATTTAACTTGATTAAAAGGATCAGGGATTATTTATCGGTTTGTCTTGATACAATGTGTATAGACATACACTTTATCAGTGGTGTCAAACAGCTCTTAAACCAATGCATATTTTATGTAGTTAACTGTATAAACTCTTCTATCAAAATCATTTGCTTGGTTCAGACTCAACACCCAAAGGAAAAAAATGAAGACCGTAAATCCACTGTTCACCTCCTTGATCACTTCAGCAGAACTCATGCACTCTTCTCTGCTTAAATGTAACAGTGCAGAAACAATTATATTTATTATAACTAACCTAGCACTGAAGGAGTTGCAGTATTGCTCCAAACCCTTTGGAAAGTAGTTTGACACCCCCTAATCTATATAATAGTGACTTGATTAGAAGAAAAACAAACCTTAAAAGCCATGGTGAATAGTGACAAAGTGTCCAGGATTGTAAGGCATACTTCTGTAGCGATGTTTGCTTCAAGCAAAGACTGGTGAAGAATGTCAGCGTCTGAATGACCATAGCCTAAAGAAATTGAAAAACCATAGGAAAAAAAATCAGGTCCAGTGTAAAAACACTCTCTCAGTGATCCAAGCAGCAGATATAGGTAACAACAATACAGTCATCAGTGACCGCAGAAAGAAGAGTATAACTGATCAGCTATGAGACTCTTGGCCAAACACAATGAAACGAAGAGTAATTCTGGGACAGCTAAAGGCACCACAGGGAACAAAAACCATTCCTTTCAATTGCTAGAAAGGTCTCCAGTTATTTGCATCACATTATGTTGTAGACCAATCTAGCATTCAAGAGGTTAAATATTTCTCTGCTGTGGCACAGTTCACTTGCCCCAGATCTTCTCCTCTTTTACTTTGTGCATATAGCCATGTTTGTTTCTTAACAAAACAGTTGACATAAAGTGGATGTAGCATAATTAGCTCTTGATCTGTTTATCAGAATAACATATATCGGTATGTGTTCTTCATACAGCAGATATCTCTATATACCATATTTATCTTGCAATGGAACACTGTTGTACTTTATATTGCTTTACAATATAAAGCAGACATTGGCAATGTGAGACTCCCATCATTCTCCACCAGCCAATGATGAAGGTAGTTGTAGAGTGGAGGGCCTCAATTTATCCATCCTTGTTAGAGAAGGACAGTGGCATTTCACATCTGAAAATGCTTACATGGTTCTAGAGAACATAGAAAAAGCTTTCTTACTCTAAGACTTATGGTATTCAGCCAGTTTAAGTATTTTGCGAGGAGCTGTGAACTATATTATATATATATACTAATACAATAAAGACAAAATATAGATACTTTGTGGACGGCAGAATGAAGAACTCCTACCTATGTCCTTCTAGAAAACACATTAAGAGCCATTTATTCCTAGAGGAGTCAATACTACACAGTTTATTTGACAAATTACTAGTGCTTTACTTAACACCTTGAATTATGTAGGGGCCTCCAAAATACTGTAAAACAATGCACCGGAAAGCTCTTTAGTATTAAAATACCAGACGTAAAATTTCACAGCAAAGAAGTTCTTTAACCATTTGAGTGCCAGAAGGGTATGCAACGCATTGCAAAGCAATGTGTTGCCTACACCTCTGGTGCTCAACGGGTTAATAAGCTCTAGAGGACCCATGCGAACCCAAAACCATATTAAGTGTAAAAAAAGGATTAAACATGATTATTTTTAATGAAAACAGTTAGTAATGTAAGCCAAGGCATTCCCATATATTAGAGATATTACTGACTATAAATATACACATTTTACACAACACTATCCAACACCTCATGTTTAATGCTTTGGATACCAGAGTAGTTTGAAATGCATTGCAGAGCAATGTGTTGGATACATCTTATGCATGCAAAGGTTAGAATGCAGAAATAATTGCCTCACTCGGCTCTGTCATGTATGGAGTAAAGTGCACAAATGCATGCCCTGCTGAACCATTTCCCTCTCCCTGTGGTGCAGACAGAATCCACTGGACCCACAGCCTCTCTCACATTAGTCTCACTATTGACCTGAGCTACTTCTATGAGAAGACAGGAAGTAAATCAGTAGTGAGACAAGTGTGATAGTGACTCTCAGTCCAGTGGATACTGCTAGTACCACGAGGAAAGAGAAACTGTGCAGATGGACAATTATTCTTGCACTTTAACCCCTTGCGCACTGGCATTTCAGTGCATGTCAGGCATACTGAAACCACTGAAAGACAGGAGTATATGTTAGGGTGACCACGTGTCCCTGATTGCCCAGGACAGTCCCTGATTTTAAATGTATGTCCCTTGTCCCTGGCAGACCCCTTATGGGACAATAAAAAAGTCCTGGAATTAAAGGGATAGTAATACTTAAAATGTAAAAAAAAAATATGTTGTAGGGTTTATCCCCCTGAGCAAAAAAAGAGTACTCCCCCACTGCTGAAAGGTGTTTCATTCAAAAGTTATTAATTTTCAAAGTTGAATTTTTTAGGTGCAATATCACAGTGGCCTGAAATTGTACAGTGGCGCTGTTGATACACCATCCTATGGAGATTTATGGTCCCGGGACCAGAGCTGTCCATAGGATCCTGTAGCAACAGTGCCACTGTACAATTTCAGGCCACTGTGATATTGCACCTAAAAAATTCAACTTTGAAAATTAATAACTTTTGAATGAAACACCTTTCAGCAGTGGGAGTACTCTTGTTTTACTCAGGGGATAAACCCTACATCATATTTTTTTTACATTTTAAGTATTACTATCCCTTTAAGACTCCAAAACATAGAGATCTAAACACTACTATGAGAACTGCCCATTGCCTGCTGTGACAGGAAGTGAGGCCTCTGATGGGCTAAAAGAAAATGGCTTCCAGACAGAGCTCTAAACACTAGAGAGAAAGAAATGAGCCTTGATTTTGACATTGGACAGGAGCTTAAGTGCAGTTCTGTTGTAGTGTAATGGAAGTCAAGGCTTTAGGCATTGCTTTCTGTCACAACATTCAGTGGGCATTTCTCCTTTTAGTGTCTAGAATTCTTTGGTGCACTGAAGAAAGAACAGGTTGCACACTGATGTCCAGTATGTACAGTGACCCCTCCTGCATAGCTGTGCTAGTGCCAGGGAGTGATACTCTGCTGCTGTCTTCTCCAGTGTGTCCCTGAATGGCAGAATGGAAATGCGGTCACCCTAGTATGCGTGCTAATGCCAAGATGCAGAGGAGACAGGTCACTGGGATCTGTCAGAGCTGCACCCTTTATAGCTATGGTCTTGGGAAAGTATCATTGTGCATGAGTTACAGCAAAGCCCTGCATCTGTTACTGAGACTTTGCTGGGGAAGAAGGAATATTCCACTAGGTGGCAGGATGGAGTAAATAAAAATAATTCTACTATAAATATAAATAAATATTGTATTAAAATATTAAGTCTACGGTGTGGTAAACTGTAGAATCATAAATGCTTTTCTTGCCTAGATTATGTTTATGAATACAGAACAAGATATGCTCATTAAGCACGGAAAAAGAGGTTATTGAAGAACCTTGCATGCATTGTTAGAAGGACCCATGGAAAGGAAGAACTTATATTTTCAAATGACTTCAACTATAAATATAAATGAACAGACCTTTTGGAAAAAAATTGCACACTAAATATTTTGAAGTGAATGTTGTTGAGCAAGTGACTATCTATAAATCAGGAAACGGCCACATATTACATACTAAACATTTTGTTCAAAGAGGACTGAAACTGAGATCTGCTATTATTTAAGTGTGGAACACTGGAAGGCAGATACTGATACTCATGTGTATGTGTGAAAGCACATCTGTGTGTGTACTTCTCTGTGTTTGCATATCATTTTGTGTATCAATCTGCATGCATCCATGTGTGTCTGCCCATGACTCCGTCTTTGTATGTGTCTGTTTTTGTGTGAGTCAGGGCATGCATTTTGAGTATCTGCTGCCTGCTTATGTCTTTGCATGTTTGTGATAATGTATGTAGAATTCGATAACAGATAATATTTATTAATGAAGATCATCACTGTATTTTTACTTTTTAGTGTAGCATCAGTGCTCTAAAAACAATTGTATGTCTATGCTGTTTGCCTGCCAGCATATAGTTAATAAAAGCTGCTTGGATCTTAACATTTAACAAATGTTTCTTGGATATTTAAGTGGGAATTAACCTGGGAATGTGTGTCCCTAAGTATGCACATTATACTGATATTTTGTGTTATTTGTTTTAACTTTCAAAAGATTTATTCTATGGCATGTTATATGTTATAGTTCTAACTTTCAAGGGTTTATTCAATGGTATGCAGAAATCACACATGCTAGGAGTTACTGGTTGAGACCAGCAAATAAAAAGTTACTGGGTATACAGGGAAATTACTTTACCCCTTTGAATGACAGCAATGCTTTGTGTACCCCTCTGGCACGCAAAGGGTTAATAATGTCTGTATTGGATATGATGTACAACTTCTTTACTATACTGAACCTACCATTGCACCTTACTGAGCAACAGGGATCCAGACTTTTTTCTTTAACATGTCCAATATATTGGTCTAAAGATATATATTATTTCAACTCCCTTAGACTGCAAGTCTCATAGGAAAGGGAACTTACTTATTAGTTACTCCTATTGTATCCCCCCACCCACCCATTTTCTTTTAATTTCTAGCTAAGTACTTCTCAACCTACCATCAGGACCCACTAACAGTCCAAGATTTGAGGATTTCTTTGTTTGAACACAGGTGAATGAATAAGAATATGTGAGCCTCTGACTAACTTGCATGTGCTCAAGCAGTGACATGTTCAAGTCTTGGTCTGTAACTGAATGATTACATTGTTACCACAGTATATAGAAATAGACAGCACTATGCTACCTAATAAAATCCAGGAATAGCAAAGCTCCTGAAACGTGATCTTTTATGTCTGGGTCACTGATCTATCATTGTCTGACTCCATTAATTACAAAAGAAATCCCATTTCTGCCTCCTGATAGTGTGTGCAAGTGTGAGTTGAAGATCCCCTTAAAGTGATAGTAATATTTCACAAAAACAGCAGCTCCAATCAATCTTCATAGTATTTAAGCCATAGAGAGTTTTATTTCATTACTGTGAGCGCTGTAGTTCAAGAGTAATTGAATGATAAAGTTTCCCCCTCCTGCCCCTTTTACATAGTGTAAGCCCCCACTCCTCAGATGTGGAATCCAGTCCACAGACCAGACAGCTCACATCAAGGGTCAATATTCTTACTGTGAGAACAATGAAATCCCTGCCCCCCTTGACAGGTTTTTCAGCTTTTTCCCTTATCTTAATTGAAGATTGTTCCTCTCTGCAATCTACCTGGACACTCCCTGCTGCTCTAAGCTGAGCAGTGTTACATCAGTAAAAGCGGCAGGAGGGGGATACTTTATCATTCAACTACTCTTGAACTACAACTGAAAGAATTGAAATAAAACTCTCCAAGGCCCAAATACTATGATGATTAATTAGAGCTGCTTTTATTATGAAACATTCCTATCCCTTTAACTCACACATACAATGAGAAAATTATCTGCATCTCTCCTTCTCAAAGCTTTCCATTATTTTTACCTTTCATTGTGATATGGATTACTCTCTGATAAATAAAGTACATCATGGGAGATGTAGTTCTGCATGAGGAGACTTTTTGAATTCTTGTAAAGACTTCAGGGAACCAAAGTCTAGTCATAATTTCCATGATTCCATTTCCATCAGCCAACACACAACATGGGAGAGTATAAAGGGTTAGGAAAAACCAGAGCCTTTATACCCACTTGCAGAGAATCACTAGTTGCCACAAGATTATATTTAACCCTTTGATTGTTAGGTGGGTGCTCAACACATTACAAAACAATGTGTTGCGTACCCCTCTGGCACTGAAAAGGTTGAGATTATTAGAACCTTAGTGGTGAACTATAATGAGACTAAGACAACTACAAAAAACCTAATAAAATTGTTTTATCAAAGTAGTTACTGACTTCCATAGGCAAAACATTCCAAGAGCACAAGAACAGAACTGAAAAAGAAGAAATGAGCAAGGTCAAAAAGGCACTGGAAGAAAATGCAATGGCTAAAGAAAGCAAAACGAAAGATGGCTACACATAGGAGCCAATGTTGGCATTAAAGTTTGAAGATGGTACACTCAACAACAAATACTAAAATGAGTGGAAGAATTTTATTAAAATCTTTATATCGATGAAGGACAATAACTGAATGCAGTGACAGAGGCTGAAAATGTGCCAAAAGTTTTGGTAGAAGCTGCAATAAAATAATTGAAAATGGCAAAGCAGCTGAACCTGATCAAGTAACTACTGAAATGTTAAAAACTGGAGGTCAACCCTTATTCAAAGCCCTAGCTAAACTATTTTCAATATGCCTACTACTCAGAAAAGTGCCTGACATGTGGAAAAAATGCAGAAGTCATCCTACAGCACAAAAATTGGGATAAGGCGGATCTTAAAATAGAAAAAAAAAACCTACCAACCAATAAACCTATTGCCGGTGGTTTGCAAGGTTTTCACAAAGGTACTATCAAGAAGAATGGACACAACGCTTAAAGGGACTATAATCTTTCACAAAAACTGCAGCTCCAATTAAACTTCAAAGAATCTGGGCCATGGAGAGTGTTATATCAATACTGTCAGAGTTGTAGTTCAAGACTAATAAAGTAAACCCCTCCCCCACCTTTTACCTAGAGTAAGCCACCTCCCCTCAGATGTGGAATCTGCTCCCTGGACCAGACAGATCACAGCCCCCCCCCCCCGACAGTTTTTTCCTTATGCTCACTGAAGATTGTCCCTCTCTGTGATACACCCAGACAGTCTTGCTGCTCTGTGGTGAGCAGTGTTACTTCAGTAAAAAGGGAGGGAGGGGGATCCTTTAGCATCCAATTACTCTTGAATGACAACTCTGGTATTGAAATAACACTCTCCATGGGCCAAATACTATGAAGATTAATTGGAGCTGAAGTTTTTGTGAAACATTACTATTCCTTGTGAGCAAGGAGGCTTCAGGAGTGGTTTAAGTACAATTGACCATATCAAGACAGTGCAACAAGTTGTAAAGCAATGTAATGAATACAACCTTCCATTACACAAAGCTTTCATTGACTATGATCAACCAAGGAATAGATAAAGCTTACGTCAATATCCTACAATCTATATAATGCAACTGCATCAATATAGGTCAACAATGATAAAGTCGTGATCAACATAGAAAAAGGTATCCGACAAGGAGACACAATATCCCCAAAACTATTCTCTGCTTGTTAAGAAGAAATTTTCCACAAACTAAATTGGGTCAAAAAAAAGACCTAAGATGAATGGATTACATACATCACTTATGTTTTGCAGACAATAGCATATTATTTGCCAGTAGACCTGAAGAACTTCAAGAACACATTAACGAGCTACAACAGGAAAGCAAACAATTTTGGTCTGAAGATGAACATCAAAAATGCAAGTTTAATAAATGTACCATACAAGGAAAAATCACACTAGATGGATAAGAATAAGAAGAAGTTGATAAATATGTTTACCTTGAACAGGAAATTGTCGATAGATGGACACTTTATGATGGAAACTGAGAGACAAATAAAATTGGGATGGCAATCATTTAGAAAAACTTAGTAGTACCGTCCTTAAGACAAATTTACCACTCTGCCTATGTGAAAGGTGTGTCCTCCCAGTCCATACATACGGCTATGAAACATGGACACTTAATGCCAAGCCATACAAAAACGTACGGTTACGCAGGATATGGAGCGGCGAACTCTAAACAAAAAAAAAAGAGAGACAGAAAAACATATGCATGGATTCATCAGCAAAGGTCTATGACCTCACTTGTAAGCGTAAAGCACCTGAAATGGAAATGGACATAGCAAGAAGACCTAATGTTAGATGGACCAAACTCATTTTGGAATGGATTCCACTTGATACTTAACACCCAAGAAAAAGAACATCAAAGATAAGATGGGTAGATGAAATGACGTGATGCGCTTCATAAAAGGGGGTGTGGCTTAATTTCAAGTGGGGGGGTAGGACTTCAGCACAAAAAATAGGTAAAACAGACTGAGGTAGGAGGGGAAGAGGGTGGGAAGTGGGAGGAACAGGGTGGGATTGCGCACAAGTGTGCAGAGTTTCATCAGAAACTTCCCACATCCGGAGAATCAGCCTCTGCCCCGAAGACCTGGTAATTCAGTGTCAAAACCGGTCTCCAGGGCAAAACTGGAGAGTTCCCAGGTATGCAAATCTGTTAGTACACAGTGGCAATAAAAAAGGCACAGGACCAAAATTTGTTGGAGGCTTGCTGAGGTGGTCTTCATCCTGCAGTGGATCAACAACAGCTGCTGTTGCTGATGAAATGTAATGAGTGGAAGACCACTGTGAATAGATAAGCCTGAATTAGTGTGGTTCTACAGACTAAAATAGTTATGTGAAAAACACAATGAAAGAATATTACAGAAGAAGAAAGGAGGGCTGAAGTAACAAGGTGAATGGAAATAGAGAGCAAGAGGAACAGAGGATAAAATCACCAATAAGTTTATGGGAATGCATGTAACACTGGAAAAATTACAAGATGTTGCGTGGAAAGTGAGTAGAAAAAGAGCAAAAAGATATTACAAATTAATTGGTGATGTGAGTCTGTGAGGAATATAATACTGGGAACACAAAGACAGAGAGGGATAGGGGATTGGGAGAAAAATTAGGAAGTAAACAAAGTTGCATAGGTGTACTATTCTATCTTTGTGATTATTATTAGCAGGGTGAGAATTACCAGATAAGGAAGGGGATTATGATTGGTTGGGAGAGATGGGTTGTTGTAGACAAAAGTAGCAGTTTGTGAATAAATAGCAGAAACAGGATAAAATGACTACTGCTTGCTCAAGATATGTTATTTTAATGCTACTATTGATCAAGAAAAGAGGTTATGTCAAAATATTTTATAACAAGATAATTCATGGAATTAAGTTATGCGCACAAATTGAATTGATCTATTTCAAGGAATTGCAGTATTTGATAACATCCAAAGTAACTTCAGTCATTTGAAAGTACTTCTAGTTAAGAAGGTAAGCCGTTTTTAAAGGAAGAAAGATTGCTAAAGCCATGCAAAACACTGACAATCCAGTGTTTCAGTTTATCATGCTTATTTCAAACTAGCCTTTTCAGTAATGTGCAATTGTGTGGAAATGAAGGAGGATGAATAAATAAATAAATATGGTAAATCATTGCTTTCTTAGTACATGGCAAGACAGCATTATAGGTATTTGTAAATCTGAGTAACCGGTGTATACACAATACTGATGGAGATATTATTGACTCAGTAAGTAACTTATTATTATCAGACCACTGCTTCATGGATTTGCACAGTTGTCTACCAAGGCTACCTGTCTATAATTTAAAATATTCAACACAATTATAAGGGGATTTGTTTTACCAATAAATCATTTTCTCTTAGTGCATATGGAACACAGGAACCACGGGCAGATCACTTGAATCCTTGCTTCACTGTACCCCACCAGAAATGCTTAGCGAACATCAAAGAAAATAAGGAAGCAAAGAAAAAAGGGAGTCCCTGAACTAGAGAACCCAATGGGACCCCTCTTCCCATGACTCAAACAGCAGTTTTTTTTCTCCACGTGGACTAAGAGAAATGGATTCATCAGCCAGTGTTACCTAAGATGCAGCCTGGCCTGCAGGTGGGGCCTCAGCCATGACTAAAAGCAAATCAGATTTTTTGAAAAGGATGCTTGTGATCATCATACTTCAAACACCTGGCCACATCCAAAAGATGAAGCTCCTGCTTCTGTCTCTTAGCTGGTTGAGGATAGAAAGAAAGGATCACAATTTCTTGGTTAATATGAAACTCAAAGACAAATCTCAGTGAGAAGCCCAATAGGAGTCAGCAAAGCCACCTGGTTAGAAAGGAAAAAAAGAAAGGGAGATTCACAAGATGAAGCCTGAAGTTCAATCACGCACCAAACAGGTCTTGAGTGTCAAGAAGTGCAAAGAAACTGAAGACAGTGGCTAAAAATAAACCTTTTTAAGCCCTCCCAAAACACAGTTCAAGTCACACAGTGCAGTGGGATCACTGAAGACTGGGTATGCATGATTCACCCCTTGTACATCTAGCAATAAGGTGACAGGCCTCTAAAGAAAATCACTGAAAGAGATGAAATCTGGATTTTAATTGAACTAAAATCAAGCCCTCTCTGAAGACCATCTGGAGGAAATGCCAGTATGATAGGAAGATGAAAAAGTTGTGGCCATGAATCTTGGTCCTCTCGACACTTATAAAACAAAGACCACATCCTGCAGTATGGTTTTGCGGAAACCAGCTAACAAACCTTCATTATAGTGGCAATGATTGAGTCAGAACACCCTTCTTCCTCAGGATGCAGTCAGGCTGGCATCCGTAGTGACCATTATCCAATGAGGAATGACCAATGGCCGTCCCAGTGACGGATATGTCCACTGCAGCCACCAACGAAGGTCCATCTTCATTCTATCAGACAGGAACATGACACTGGAAAGATGACACTGATGCCTGAGAATTCTGGCAGCTCTCACATATGGAATTATGTCTCCAGTGCAAAAAATGGATAACCCAGTACTCCAACATTGTAGTGGAAGAAAGAACCACACACAATGAGACACCAAACAGAATCTTATCTTCTGGTAGAAACACCTTACACATGAATCTCATGCCAAGAAAGTGAAGAACCGGACATGAGACCAGAACACAATAAAAATCAAGAACCCAACCATGCTGTTTCAGAACACACACCAATCTGAATCTGAAGGTGCAGAATCTCCTCTGAAAGAGTCTTCAGCAAAAGATCACCATGGCAGAGAGTCAAGGAGATCTCTAGAGAGTGGACTTGAGCTGCAAGAGCTGTCATGACCTTTGTGAAAGCCTGCAGAGTAGAAGAAGGAAGAATGATGAACTGTCGGCCTTGGAAAGTAAACCACAGAAAACGTTGATTATCTGCAAGAATGGGAACATGTAGGTAACCATCCTTTATTTCTAGGGAGAATGAAAACTTCCCTGGACACATGGCAGCATTGACAGAGTGCAAGGACACCATCTTGAACTTAGGTGCAAGAACAAAATAGTTGAAAAGCTACAAGTCCAGAATAGGACGGCATGCACTGTTTTTTTGGGAACTATGAAAAGGTTAGAATAGAATCCTGTAACCCTTTCTGGATAAGAGAAAGATGTCAATACATGCGCATCTACCAAAGATGAGACCGTGTCTAAAAACAGGAGACTTAGCATGGGATTGTGAGGAACCCAGGACATGAAGAAGCGACTTGAAGTCAATGCTATGCCCTTCCGAAATCAACCGTAAAACCAACTGATCCACCAGGCAAAATTCCCAAGCATAAACCCCCTAATATTGCCTGAATTGGACCAGACCCCTGTGTGTCATGCAGAGGTGGGCTTGTCAGTCTTGACCTTCTGATTAGGTTTTTGCCTGTCCAGGCCTATTTGGGTTACGAGGATGGGAACAGCCGGGCAGATGCAGGGATAGGGCCATGGGTGCATACCCATTTTGGTGGGGTAACAAAAAACAAAAACAAACAAAAAAAAAGTCTTCCATGGGGAAAAAGGAGTAACCAGAGGCAATAAGTTACTCTTGCCCCCCGTTGGCATGACTAATAACCTTTTTCAGCTCTGAGACAAATAACTGCTTGCCCAAAAATGGGAAAAGACACTAAAGACAGGTCAGCAGACTAGATCTTGAGCCACAGAGTATGAGTGTAGCTACAGAGAAGGCAGAGGCCTTTCCAGTAAACCTAGCTAAATCAAAGGCCGTTTTGCAAGATATGAATTAGCCTAGAGGATCTTGGATATAGCCATAATATCCTTCTTAGGACAGTCTGCATGGACAGCCTCCAAAAGCTTATCACCCCAAACATCCATAGCCCTAGTCACCCATGTAACAGCAACAGTACAGTATAGCTATGTTGGCAATGTTGTAATTGCTCTATTTTCTATGAAACAGTATTATAAATTGTCCCCCCGCCCCTTTTCAATAATGTAAGTTGCCTCCCCTCAGAATGAAATCCGGTCATCAGACCAGAGAGATCCCAACAACAGACAATCTTCTTTCTGTCAGTATAAGGAAAACACTCCCCACTTGACGAAGGAGGGCAGGTTTTTTCCTGATACTTACAGAAGATTATCCATCATTCGCTTTCAGCTCTGACGTAAGATGACTGACGTATGTAAAAGGTGTGAGAGGGTGACATTTTATAATATTATAACAGATATGATTGGAAAGGAACAACTTCTTGTTAGGGGTCCTCCATTCTTACAGGAAAACCTGGTTTAAGGAATGGCAAGGCATTAAAATGGTAGCCTCTTTTTTGTATCTATTAAAAATATCAGGGGAATAAGAATTGGAATCTGGAGGCCTCTGAGACCTTTAGGTTTTCCAGGATGGCCCGGGTAAGACCCTCAGCAGGAGAACCAGGGTTTTTTTCAAAAGAATCCCCAATAGGTAAGGAAGTATCCCGATCATACCCCTTGGAGTCCCCTTCCTCAGCAGAAGAATCCCCAACAATGGGAACAATACCATGTGCAATGGGGCTGAAACACCATTGGTGGGGGTGGGCACAGGACAGTATTGGGACCAAGACTCTAAAATCCCTTGAATAAAGGAAGGCATAGCTTATAGACGATATTAAAGCCTTAACCCATCAAGGCTCCTGTTCAGTAGATGAGAGCCCTGGAGGTTGTCATGAGGCCACAAAGCAAGAGAAACAGGGTACCAGAAATGTCTCATGTGGAGCAGGGAAGGAATATCTTCCACTGAGAGCCTTTTAAGGCAAGTAACATACCCTCCTGAAGGAGAACACTTTATCCCATGGTTCCTGTGATCTGCATACAATGTAAAAGATATGCTAATTATGGTGAGTGAACCTCAGTGAAAATAAAACGTTGAATTGGTCTGCTGTATCCCCCATAGGTCCAATGGTGTTCTAATCTGAGAGTAATAGGAATTTCCTATACTTGATAAAGTCATATACAGCAGATCACGCTGTTGAGTGCATGCAACTGAGTGTAGCTCTTTAAATTTCCAAAAGTTGTATTTCCAGCCTAGCACTGCATAGGAAACAAACTTCCAATTTACAGCCCCGTCTGCGCCACTTTTTATGCAAGTGTACTCATTGAAATATGGAAACTACTTGGTGAGCCAATATAGGTATAACTTTTACTGTATTACAGTCTCAAGGTTATAACGGCATACACAAATTATGGGAAGACAACAGCTGCTAAGAGGAATACTGGCCGAAAACCTAAACTAACTGAGAGGGATTTCACTGTTTACATTATTTTGTCCACCTCTTGAAAATATATGATATTTGACCAGGGCTAACAGGCTAAAGATTAAAGAACAAGGCAACACAAAGGTGCGTTTAGTAGTTACTAGAATTTATGGGTTTCTGGGACACTTTGAAAGTGTGTCCTTAATGTGTGTTATCACAGTGTATGTTTTAAAGGACGTATTAAAAGAGTAAGTAAATTAGGGCAGGGTCTTTTTTTTTCTTAATTATTTATTTTCTCCATCTTTCCTATGGTATTTTATTTAGAAGAATTGAAATCTGCTAAAATACATTTTGGCTTGTATAAGAGATTGTCTAACATTCATAAAACCCCGGCCTTGAGTATGGAACCCATTCTCATGACCATCCAAGCTCAGGCAATATGTCATTTCAAATGGGACAAAGTGCTGAACTAATAAAACATACAATTTGGCTGAACTCTCTAACTTTCAAAAAATGTTTCTGAAAGATTTGCAAGGGTTTTCTAACTAGTGAAGCACAATTAAGAGGTCCACTAAAAGGTAAGATATTAACTATGTTTTCCACCAAAAATGTTTTCACTTCGAATCCCTGCTCCTGTAGTGGATTGCACATGACTGAAAGAGAGCAGACACATAAACAGCCATTTGAGGATTTGCTACAGTTAGTATTAGTCACCTAAAAAGAATAGTAAATGTATGTAGTGTGTTTCATGCAGAGTAAAATTAAGGTATGCCCAGTGCTGGGACATGAGTTATTATAACTCTTTTCAATTTTTTTTTTTTTTTTTTTTTAATGAAGTTTTAATTTGTCACTTCTGAATGGCACATTTGCAATGAATATATATGGGAAACTACAGTCGAGGACCAGAAATTTCAAAATATAATACAAAATGCATTTTGTGATCCGGTTTGGGCAGTAGTAAGTTTTGAATAAAGCTTCTCATAACAGTAAGAACACACTTGTTTAACTCAACAAGAGAAGCCCACTTTTTATTTTATTTTTTTCATCCAAATTACTAGTCGTTTAGTAGTAAAACAAGGCCACATGTACATTTGGAGACATGTTTTTAACATTTTTCTAAGTTTACATAAATTGTATTAATTTACAACTATTAGTAGTTTTCTATATTTTGGAGTAAATTACAATATTTAAGCACTATAATAAGTAAAATGAAAAACAAAACAATTGAAATTGTGGATGTGCATAATGCAGATTTCTAGGCCAGTTTCAACCTGATTGAGTCTTACCATTGTCTACAGATATTCCAAGTATACTTGATATCTTTCTCACACTGAAAACACAGAAAAAGTCAATTCATTATTGAATGCTTTTTCATATATGCACATACTGAATCATGGGATTTTTTTTTTAACTCACCTAAAATTATATGATACCAAGAAGATAAAAAGTGTAGAGGCATGGTTTGCCTGATCAGAATTGTGCTTTCAGTGCTCTTGACCTTGATTAGCTGTTTTTGTACTTCCATCATCTTCAGCCAGTGGACAGGTGGCTGAGGATGATGGAATTGTAATCCAACAATAGCCGATAGGGCAACCTGTAGTTTATCAAAATGTTTGCTAGTGACTCACATAGAAAAGGACACAAATATTTATAAAACGCACTACTGTTTTACTTAGGTTCTCTGAAAAAAGTGCATCCTCTTTACACTCTCATAAGCATAGAAATGAACACATACTCTGAAGAAAAAACAGATTTCCAAGCACAAAACTGATAATAGCACATTTTATCCTCCGGTACCAGGCAGCAATCCTGTAGAGGGAAGGAATGACACTTGTTGGATTTGGAGTTCTCTGAGCCCAGAATGTACACTAACACCTGCTTGTCCTTGATGTTCTATGTAGTGGCTGTGAAACCTGCCTGCAATGAGGTGGTACAGGAAGAGGGCTGCTGACTGCTAGGGGTATCACAGGACTTACTGTGGTTAAAAGTGAGAGAGTTATCCAGGCTGCTCAGCTGCTGCAATCTGGCATGCATCATTCCTGTTCTGTTACGGGAAACAGGTAATGTCTGAGATTTTCGGTCATGAACTATGGATCCCAACCCCTCCTGGTTCCTGCAAGACGGGTGGAAATGGGACAGAGGCACAAGTTAGATGTGTCCCCACTGGACCGATGCAGGGACAGTTAGTAAAGCAGAGAAGGCATAAACAAAACTTGCAATAACACTGCAGTGCATTTTTAAATGGGAAACTAAAACCTAAAATTGGGTAAAATATTTTAATATCCTTTACTCCCTTCAGCATCTGTTAAAATCACTATGATTGGATCCCCACCAGCTAGACTAGTTTATGCTAATGCATGTGTGGAAAATTCTACTACCGACATATACAGTCCAATTACATTATTTTTTCTAGTGCATGTTTTAATAAGTGACAAGACTGAAGGATGTCAATTTGCTGAGATTTTTACCCACCATTCTGCTATTCAGGAATGTGGTTATCTTATTACTACACTATCACTTCCAAGATACCATTCAATAAAGCTTGATTAACCCTATATTGAAGAGCAATGCAATGTACACCCCTCTGGCCCTTAAAGAATTAAGTAAACTGGGGAACTGAGCAAGGCATATTAAAAGGGCATGTTTCACTAAGTTCGTTCGTACAGGAGCAGACTTCAAAAAAAGGTCAGGACTGCACTATGCATCCCCAAAATGACTCCTATCAGACATTTTGGTAGTAAGAAAACTGAACCCCATGGCTGTCCGGGAGGCTGGACAAAACAAGTGACATTTATGGCTACAATTAATACATTCAGCTACTGTCTATGGAGACAGTACAAGCAGACTCTGGAATGTGAAAAGTAAAATTAAATCTCACAATTCAGTTAATTCAAGAAAACATTCTGACAACCAATGGGGTCAGTTTTCTGAGCTAGATGATCAAAAGGGGCTAAATAGACACATGACAATAATCGCCAAAGGTAAACTATCAGACTATATGAAGTCAATCTATAAATGGTAACTTGGGGTAAAATATATGTTAATGTATATGTTAATATTCTTCTAATGGAATGCTTGCTACAGCAAAAATGATAAATCCCATTGCAAAAGCAACATGCCATATTAAAAACCAATCTCAGACAGTGAAGGTTTGCTGTAGTTACCTACCTAAGTTAAGTGGAAAGTACACCCAAAAATATGTTAGGCTTCGTTATCACACTATAATGGTTCAGTGGAATTTTTCGTTTAGTAAGTGCAATAGGAGTTTCTATGCAGGATTCATTATGCTTTATAAAAAAATAATTTCCAAGTGTTATCTCAAGTGAGGGATGAATCGATATGCGCCTAAATGCAGAAAGACGTGACAAATACTGGAGGTGACCGACTGCCTCTTAGGGGCCAAATTAAAAAAAATCTCTGATTTAAATGGCACTTGTAGCCTACTAGACATGTCTAACATTCAAGTCGTTAAAAACCATATTTAGATCAATGAGGATTATGGGAATTTGAATTTGTCTCCCGTGGTACAGTTGGTTTGTTTGCACAGGAAGTGATCACCTTTAACCTCCTGAAGACCTTGTAATAAAAATAAAAGTATTTATTATATAATCAATGGGACAGTTTATTCTCCTTTATTTTTAATTTGTATTTGAGTGAAGATGACTTCACACTTTACTCCTTAAAGGACCTATGATTGCCCGAGGGGTAAGCAACACATTGCCCTACAATGTGTTGCTTTCATCTGGTATTCAAAGGGTTATGGGATTAATCAATAAGGTCAAATTAATTTTAAAGAAACCTCTTCTTTGAATTCATACAATTTATATTATTTTATACATTATTAAATACTAGAAAACTGAGCATAGAAAAAAATGGTGGAAGATGATGCTACCCATTTTCTTTAAAGTTATTTAAACCCAGTGTATTTTTAGATATACTTTCCATTTAAGATATTAACTGCTAGGTCAGTTCATCTAAAAGGTGCCCTACAGCAATATACATTCCAGGAGGTTGATAAGGAAATGAATCTCTTTCTACCAGTATGGGTAATTTATGCATATGAAATAGAATTTGGTGGAAAATTGTAAGTTAGCATTGCAATATACAAAGACATGCAAAAGAGGAAAGGCAGCAAGTCAGTTTAGCAGAAGCATTCTCTTACCCAGGCAGGATGGGAGAAGAGCCATACACTTTGTTATACTTGCCAGCAATCAAGTGGGGGAAACAGAAAGAGTGACCCGTATTAGCAATCAGTTTAGGCTGGCTCCCTAACACAGGGATAGGCAACCTGTGGTCCTCCAGCTGTTGTTGGACTACAACTCCCATCCCTGCTGAAGGGGTGCAGGTTGCCTGCCCTAATGTGTACCACCACCAGAGCTGAAAAGTGAGGACAGGTGCAAGGAAAACACACGTACAAATCCTAGAACTCATTGCACTCCTGGGGTTTTGTGTTATTACATGTGACATTTCATACATGCACTTCGTACAAATATCTCATGCTAATAATTCCTGTGACAAGACGCAGAGTGTTGATCTACTGTACAGTAGACTCCCAGTTACTGTGATATGACAGTCTACATGGAACACCTGTATTAAAATCATGCGTTTACATATAGAAAACATGTTAATTTGATTATGTGAAGGTGTAGAAAACCCAATTCTATTACATTACACATTATCCCCTACAATTCTAGCATTGAAGGAATTTAAACCTTTGAGCGGCAAACAGTTGTACAATGCATTGCACTGGAATGTGCTGCATAACTTTTTGTACCGAAGGATCTAAAGTGATAAGCATGTTCTAATAGTCCAAATGTAAAACAGGAGGAAAGCAGGTTTACATGATGACATTTTGAGACCAATGGATACAATCACCTAAAAAACAATGTTGATAATTTTGAAAGAACTTTCAAAATCACATATATGTTACATTAGCCATTTTTTTAATTTAGTTAAGGCATACCATGCAGGCACTTCCTGTCTTAGCCCTACATTACCTCTCAATGACATTTTGGAGGAGGTGGGAAGCACATTGCCAGTGTTGGTGAGTGAGGAAGATAATGTATGGTTAAGGTAGTAAGCTCATGCCTTAAAGGGATAGTAATGTTTCATAATAAAAGCAGCTCTAATTAATTATCATAGTATTTGGCCTTTGAGAGTGTTATTTCAATTCTGTCGTAGTTGTAGTTCAAGAGTAACTGAATGATAAAATATCCCCTCCTGCCCCTTTTACTGATGCAACACTGCTCAGCCAGAGCAGAAGGGAGGTGCCCAGGTAGATTGCAGAGAAGGACAATCTTTAATTAAGATAAGGGAAAAACCTGAAAAACTTGTCAAGGGGGGTGGGGCTTTCATTGTTTTCATAGGAAGAAGATTGTCCCCTTCTGTTATCTGTCTGGTCTATGGACTGCATTCCACATCTGAGAAGAGATGGCTTACACTAGGTAAAAGGGACGGGAGGGGAAACTTTGCTTGTGAATATCTCTCAAACCATAAAGGTTTGAGAGATAAGACTTATATCGTTCATGTTTTTTTAATGCCTACAAAATAAAATAATAAATAAGATAAAATGAGGTATTACTATCCCTTTAATGAACATCATCTAAAATGTAAAAAGATCAAAAACTAGTTGTTGTATGTAAAAATGGCTAATACGACTTTGAAAGCTCTTTCTAAATCACCAGTGCTGTTTTAGGTGATACAGTCCTTTTAAAACAAATACTAACAAGGAAAAACATTGCTTTCATTGTATGTATTGCTTACCTTTAAAATAAAATAACACATTTTAGTTTTCTCTGTATAGAGTATTTCAGTTCAAATTGCAGACTCTGGGTCTACCTGTGAATCTCCATCATATTAAATCAATTGTATAATTTGTTCAAAAGAATGAGTCATCAGCATTTGAATCTACAAGTAAGTGTGTCCCTCTCCATGAATAAGTCAGTCGGTAGAGAAAAACATATTTACGATTTCAGATGCCTGTTGCACTCTCCTGAACAGCACTATGCAGAGAACCAGAGTAGCATTTAGGACTGTACTATAGGAACAACAGTGCTAAAATGCAAGTTGTTCATATAAGACAGAGTATGTTAGAACATTCATTTACATGTAAGTTTCCATACCCTGATAGAAAGTAAAATATAATGGTTAATATACGGTTTACAGAAGTGTTCACTTCCTACCAATTAACAGCTAATATAGTACACTTAGGATTCATATTTTGCAAAGACTTGTATCAAAGTGTAAAATGATTATTGAAACTATTTAGAAGGCATTTGTGAAAGTAAGAGCTCTTATGTCTAGCTGTTTGAATTGAGATAATGCCTTTTATTTATAGTGGTTTATGGGGTTATGCTAATTTGGGGACAGGTGTAAATAACCCTCCCATAGTATGCACTGAAACTGGAAATGAGAGAAAAACATGATACTGTTGCTGGGTAAGCCAACAAACTACACATCAAAAGGATGATTAACTATAAGCTGACTATATAATACTTTGCTGTATCTGTTCTCCTAGTATGCTATGTGAGCTACTGTTTTCTGGATCATTATGGAAGAGCTGGAGGGTCTCTATTTAATGCACCAAGTCATCAGTATGTGAAGTTTGGGATAGGTTCAGGTGTTGTACCCTCAACTATATAATTGAAATATTAAGGGTGGGTCAAACTGTACTGCAGATGATAAGTGTTATCCGTTGTTTTCGCTCATGGACGCCTACTGAAGTCTATGTGGAAATTTGACAATACACTAAGTGATAAAGTTATCACTTTCAATGGAATCCAACCCAATGTCAGGGCGCTAATTCGCACAAAACGCGTAGGGAAATAAAGACTGTTTGACACGATCGGTCTGGCGTACATTATCTGATGTGTCTGTTTGTAGCAGTGATCCTGTGAGTAGGGTTGCATTGGGGGCCTTTATATAGTTTTTATCATACAATGTTACCCTCTGAGGATTCTGCTTTATCTTGTTTTTCACCAGAGGGTGTTTTCTAAAGATCTGGTCCAACCAAGCCATTTTGAGTAGATCCCTGGAGATCCCCTGAATACTTTGGAGGTTTTCGTCATCAGCTAGTCAGATTTTGACATTTGAGACAAACTTACAAGACCAAATCTTGTGAGTACAATGTATATCAGCAGATTGGCTATAGTTTCATACAGAAGTGCTCTCAGATTTCTTGCGCTCTTCCTTTTCTTTTCTAATGACACATTTGGCATTCTTTATCGTAACTTGCTCAATTTCAGGTACATTTTGTTGAGGTTAAGGAATGAACTACAATCTAGATGTCTCAGCATACATGACCAGTTGGATTCAAGGCAGGATTTTGGCCACTCAAGAACATTATCTTATTTTTCAAGTACTCCAGTGTGGCTTTGTGAGTGTGTGTGTGTGTGTGTGAGGATTCATGAAACACACAGCTTCAGAGTTGTCACAAACAGGTTTTTCTAAACAATATATGTATACCAAGGGTCTAAAACTGCATTCTTAGGGCCCGAGTGCAGGTGTACAGATAGTCCTGCCTTTGCACAAGTGTCACTCATTTGCTCATTGATTTTGAATGAACCACACATGCAAAACCAGAAATATTCCTAAAAGCTTCACTCTAAGCGTTCTAGCAATTCAATGTAACACCTCTGAGATATACTTTATGCTACTTATTCTCCACTCTTTCCTGAAAAATTGGCCATTCAAATTCATAAAGGAGTTTCCAGCTGCCAGGCTGTTCAGTTTAGTGGAGAACCTGATCTGGATAATATGATGCACCTCAACACACTGTGTCTATGCTAGGGGCTTGACAAAGCAGCCTGTGGCTTTAATCCTTTGAGTGCCAGAGGGGTTTGCTTTGCAATTCGTTGCACACCCCTCTGGCACTCAAAGGGTTAATAAGACAGTACAAAAATGCTTCACGGGTGGCCCAGTTTCCTCAGTGTGTTTCACCCTTACAAAGAAAAACCCAACTGGTGCCCACGCCCCATCCTCAAATATCTGCAACAGTGAAAAAAGACATCAAATGCAACTTTAAAACTAAGCCCAGTCCCCTGGAAAGTAACCATGTTTACCTGCCACCTTTCACTAAATCTACATAGTGATTTTCTCTTCAATTGCATACTTAGACTACACTGAAAGGATCCTATTAATTTTAGAACCTCCCAAATAAATGTAAACCTGAGTTCATCTGCCATACCAAAGGGTTGATAATGTATGCTTTGCCTGGATACTGATCAATGTTTGTTAATGAAAATGTTACCTATTTATATTTTATATGCATTTTTAAACTATTATGTAGAGTCTACATTTAGGATTTTATTCATCAAGAAAAAAAAGTGCAATTCTTGGCCAAAATAACTGTAACATGATGTGGTGGTGGGAATTAAAATGTTAAATTTTGCAACGTGGTGCACACCCCTTTGGCACACAAATAGATAAACGGCACCTTTAACCCTTTAAATGTCAGTGAAGGGTTTGGAGACATATCTAACGTTCAAGGGGACATGTGTGGAATTGTCATTTGAACCCCATGGGGCATTTGGTCTGCTCTAGAATTACACCTTAAGCTTGATGAGTACATACTGCACCAATAGAATGGGCTTTGTAGAGGAATGAATACTTCTGCAAACCCGGTAAATACATGAAACTGCATTTGCTAGGCTTCTGCTGTGTGGCTCTCATCCGGGTTAGGATGCCGTATTACATTAAGACACAGCAGGAACTGGCGAGAGCATGGAAAATATTCCTACCACCTGCCAAAAATACCCAGCGCATACAATATTGAGATTTATTCACAAGTTGGAGACCTAGCATTCAAGGGGTTAAAATCACCATTTCTATCAATGGGGATTTTTATTTGCCCCTTACAGTGCAGTTGGCTTGCTTCAGAATAGCATGCCATAGTCAATAAGCTAAATAAGTGCAAATTTGGGACAAATCATCTCCACTATAGGGGAGAAATTAAAACTCCAGCTTATTTAAATGGTTCTTTTAACCCCTTGAATGCGCGAATGGTCACCAGCTCACTGCTTCTCGATGTGTTTCAAACATCTCTACCACTCAAGGGATCAAAAGGTCCATATAAATCAATGTGGATTTTTATGCTTCCACTATTGTGTAGCTGGTCTGTTCCAGAATCACACCGTTTTGGATTGCTGAATATGGCCCACGGTAGCTCTTACTTTATCAAAGGTATGGAAACTTTTGCATACTTATCTGTAAAAGTTTAAATATTCTCGTTAATACAATGGCAAAAAGTATATATTAAAGCGCCATTAAACTATATTTTGGTAAATGGATCATTTAACATAACCAGTTAAGTGAAATAAATAGACTAACTCTATGGCTATAAAACATTGATACAATGTATCACTATAACAGTGGTTCTAGTCTTGTAATCCAGTACATTAAACCTTTCAGTGCCAGAGGGGTACGCAACACACTGCAAAGCAATGCGTGCCCACCCCTCTGGCACTGAAAGGGTTAAGCCTTTCAGGACCAGAGGGTTATGCAATGCATTGTGACTTATCTTGTTGCATACCTTCTGGTCCTTAAAGAGAAAACATTTAAATTCTGAAAGCAGTAGTGTATTTGTGTGTAACCATCTGACATGTGTGAGACCTATTTTGAATACTCCAATCAATTGTCAATAGCAGTAAGCATTCAGCACTCTGCAGGGACTGAGAATTTCCAAATGAGGTACAGCTGAACAAAACAGCTGCCATTTCCTATACATCACACTTGGGATCATTGGGTAGAACATGGAATTATCTGTTGCAGTTAATCAATTAGAGCAGTGCTTTCCAAACTGTGTGTCGCGACACATTAGTGTGTCAGCTACAGTGTGTAGGTGTGTCACAGGCAAAGGTGCTGTTTACACAGAGCGAGATTGTCATTCAACCTAAGTATGAGCTACACTGGGAGCTGAGATAAAACACTACTACTTAATGGTCGCATATACACAGCGGGAGATTGCCTCCGTGTGCTGCATACAGCTGGAGCACCACAAAAGATTTGTAACAGCTGGAGTGCCTCTGTGGACTGCCTAGATAATATGTATGCAGCACACAGAGGCACTCCAGCTGTTACAAATCTTTTGGTGGCTCAGCTGTTAAAATCTTTTGAGATGCCACCTCCTCTATACATCTGCCCTCTCTTTGGGCTGCCAGGCCGGAGTGTCCCTGTGCTCCGAGGCTGCCTGTCACATTTCTGCTGCTTCTGCTTGTTGGTGCCAATGACACAGGAAAGACAAACAGTACTTCTAAAATCAGTTATGCGCTATCTATTTAATAATGTGACATGAGAATCTTACTCTTATATGTAGCGCAACATTCTCATGTCACCCTTTTAAAAACCACAAGACATGCTTAATGCCTTCCGCAGTATGAATGAAAGGTTTTCATGAGATATGTTGTGTCCCAATACTACTTCTTATTACAGTGTATGTATGTGTCCGTATCTCTTATAAGGGATTATTAGTTTAACCTCCGGTTTGCTACCAAAACTGAATTACTGTGTCACGAAATGATGCATGTCTAAAAAGTGTGTCACCAACTTGAAAAGTTTGGAAAGCTCTGAATTAGAGAGAGTGAAAATAAAAGGGCTGAATATGTATACTAGGTATCGATGCAAGTGTACAAATCAGTGGCATCTCAGTTAGCACATGTCGGGGCATAAAGAAGTACTGCATCATCATACTGATAGGACTCAGACTGGGCACAAATAATCAGTTACCTTAAAGGGAAATCTTTGTAAAAAATCATATAATTTCAATACATTTTGTAGTTTTATAGGAATCTTGGAAGACTGCAGGACAGGGGCAGGCAATCTCGCTATAATGTTTAAATACTGTAACTGGTTTAAATACTGTAATTTTGGCAGTCTTTACACTTGACAATGGATTGCAACTTTCATGCACTGCGAGATTCTCAGGTCACCATTTTTATCATGGCGACTTGGTGAATGAGATAAAAGGTTGCATGCTCTTCTGAATGCGACCCTTTAAAAAGATACCCCAGCTGCGGAGGAGTACAACTCCCAGCTGGCTAGAAAGGATGGGCAACTGGATGGCCTCAGGGTGTCCAACCCTGTTATAGAAGCTCTAGCCATACAAATCCAATTACTTAGGGGGTCCTTCTTGTAGTAAAGGGTGGTCCAGACATGGACCTCTCTTTTTCTCTACCTAGAGAGATCACCTGCACTTTACCAAAGACTTCCAACAGAGGCTGAAATGTACATCTGAGGATGGCTACTATTCATGTATAGAGAAGGTCTGAGTGGCATTTTGGACTGAACAACGCATATGGGCAGGATCAGACATACACATGGAAAGTGCATCTCTGTAATGGCACAAGAGAGCTCAAGTATGACTGGGATGTGCGCATGTGTTGTTTTTTTTTTGTCTTGGCTCTAGTTGTATGTAACAGAATGGGAAAAAATACATTGCTTTTGTGAAGGAATGTGTTAATCAATATGTTTGTCACACTAATGTCACATGACAGCTGTGCACATACCACATATCATTATGGCTGCTTCAACATTGGGCAAATCATCCCCAGTAATTATATACAGCATGGCATAATGATTTACAGGTCCCCATCATAAGAATTGTAACATATTGTGATTATACTGCATACATACAGTAACTAAGCAGGGATGAACTATCAGTGACAGGGCATTTTTGGGGGGCTGGTAGTACCTTCACCTTTTTTCCAAAAAAATAAAAACCAATAAAACATTATCCCATACAGTATTTTTTTCTAATACCATTACATAGTACAGACACACTTTTTCCCACAAAAAAAAAGCCCTGTTTGGAATGTTAAAGTTTGTTCATCACTTAATCTAAACTGCTAACTGTAAATGAATGTTTTACATACATACTGTAGCAGAAAAAAGCAGCATAAGAAAGAACAATGAAAATGTATAAAAACCACATTAGTTGTCAACATAGTAGCAGAATCTATCCAACGGTGGTAGTAGTGGGGGAAAGAGTTAAAATGACTTAGCCCTTTAAGAACCGGATGGGTGTGCAATACATTGTGAAGTAAAGAGTTGCATTCCTCTCTGGTCCTTAAAGGTGACAAAAAAAGGTCAGTAAACATATCCTATATTATAATTCACTAAGTATGTATGTGGGGCGCTCTGAATTCAGACCGGAGTCCTCTCTGTGCACCTTTAGGTGCGCAGAGAGGACTGCAGTCTGAATTCGGTGCACCCTGCACTGTATCAGCCGCAGCGCGGGCAGTCAGTACTGCGTGTGACTGCAGCGCCGCAAGAGTTGGCCCATTTATATGGGCTTTAAAACTAGTCACATATAAAATCAACAAAAAAAAACAGGAATACTCAGTGCTTCACCCAGGCATGAAGATCAGCCGAGCATTTAAATGTAACACTATACCTGGCTATGTATCGCTTCCCCATGTACTGGAACTGGTGCAAGCAGACTCTGTGGAGAGCAAATAACAGATCAAACAAACTGAAACTAATAAATGTTTTCAAGTACAATGGGAGAAATGTCAGCAACAAGGAAATGTAATAGTACAAGCCATCAAGACTGCTGGCCAATGTGTCAGTATACCCCCCAATACTGCATAAATAAAAAGGGTTTCATTTATTCATTATCCAAATATGGTGTGAATAAACCCCCATCCCCACTTCTGCTCCACAAAAGTCGACAGAATGGATTATGTTTGTTTGTTTGTTTTTTTTACTTGGTGACACATCACTAAATAAAGATTTAAGGCAAAGCTAAAGTTGTAGCTCAGCGATTCTCTGCTCTTGTCCTTGTGACAAGTTTTACGGGTATCCTTAATTAAGCACAGCTAAACCAATCAAAATGACTGAGCCACTGATTACCCACCTGTGATCTACACAGAATATCCTGAGAGCTCTAGGCAATCTTTGCGTAATATCAGATCTATGGGCCTACACACAAAGGAAAGAGGTGAAATACTGGGGCAAACCAAAAGGAACACATATATATTCTTAAATTTCCATTAAATCAAATGGGGCTTTTAAACTCTTGCCTACATTAAGGTCCTTTTTAGAATTCAATGAGTTAAAAATCCTCATTTCAATCAATGGGAACTTTAGTAATGATTATTTCCTTCCTATGGTGCAGTTTGTTTGCCCTACAATTTCTTGTCATGATACTTTGTGCATATAGGCCTATGTCTGTAACAATATATCAACTCTTCACCTCTTGGATTATAAAGACCTCTCAAGTATCAAATGGGTTTAAAGTGGATGTGTCAGCTATATATAGCATAGTTAGGCTACATATCTAATAGTACTAAAACATTATTATTATTATTTATTTATTTTTTTTTAAGTTTTAATTCCTGTAAATTTAGCTTAGAAAGTCCGGGCTGCAGCTACTTCCGCATAGACTGCAGTCTGTCGCTCTGCCTCTGCTCTCCTCCCTCCTCCGATGACGAAGGATTCTTGTCTGTAAGCTGGAGCGGTCTCATTGGCAGAGATCAATATCTAGGCAATTAGAATGCACCCGCTTACAGACTGAAGCCTCCATCATCGGAGGAGGGAGGGAGGGGAGCAGAGGCATAGAAACGGAATGCAGTTATAGAGCAAGTAACCACAGTCTATGTGGAAGTAGCTGCAGCCCAGACTTTCTAAGTTAAATTTACAGGAATTAAAAAAAAAAAAATTGGTAACGTTTTAGTACTATTCAATATGTAGCCTAACTATTTAGGCTGTTATATATAGCGGACACATCCACCAAACAGAGGAAATAAAAATATCCCAATGCCTTAAATGTGGTTTTTAACCTCTGAATGCTAGATGTCATAGCGATGTACTGGAAACCTCTATAACAATCAGGGGGTTAAATGCCCAATTGAAAGCAATGGGAAATTTGTGAATTTTCATTTGTCCACTGTGGTGCAGTTGGGCTGATCTAGAATTTCTATTAGTTTCCTTTCTGAATAAGGATCTTGGTATTTTTGATCATATTTGAATTATAAATTGAACTTGTTTCAAACCATTAGTATGATACTTTCTTACAGGCAAAACTACATAAGAATATGGATGTGCAAAGAGAACCAGGTAAAACAAAGTAACAATACATACTCTGAGATGGTGAAAAAATCCATCAGCTCTGATGTGGTGGCTTTGTTCCAATAAGTAAATAAAGCATCTGGTAAAGAAAATTGAATATCATAAATTAAGAACATTAAGACATAAAAATAGCAAATTACATGCTAAAAAACAGAATATGTATGACAGCAAATCTAAATAGAATATGTCCTCACTGTGACAAACATCCTGCTCCATTCATACACATCGCAGGCATCACATTCCTCACTTACTGGTGTCAAGGAGGCAAAACTAAGGCATTTCCCCACCTGAGGGAAGAGTGTTAGCCTCGAAGTCTCTTCCACTACTCACTATCATTGCATCTGTATATCATATTGGCCATTCAATATCTCCCTCTAGACAGACTCACATTCCCTTAGAAGAAGCTCAGCATAAAGCTTGTTAAGTAAAAGAGGACAGGAGAAATGGACACTAGGGCAACCAAAGCCTTCACATGGAAGGAAGAAATGGCTGTTTGCATTAGTGCCCGTTTGTAGAGCGCATGACATGCTGTTCTTAAGCAAAAGGTAGTTTTATTGGTTATCTATAAAGTACCTATGCTGTAATCTAATACACAAATACTATGGCTATTGTACAAAGTAAAAGAAGTGCAATTCTGGAACAAGTACATTGCACCACACAGGACAAATATATATATTCCCATTGATTCAGTCGGTGAATGGAACCCCTCGGATGCCAGAGAGGTCTCAATGAATTGCTTAGCAATACCCTGGATACCTCTGTAGTACTGGAGGTGTTAATGATATACACATATATTAATGCGCAAGCGCGCGCGTGCACACACACACACACTAAAAATGTTTTGCATGCTAGGGGATACTAACCATCGGACATGCTTTTCAAAATGTGAAGAAAACACATAAGTAAACTTTTAATTTCTGCTTGTTCCAGCTTGTCGCACCGTACTAACGAGTTTCCTAAAGAGCCACCAATCTGGTTCTAGAATGAAATAAAAAATAAAATTGATTCATGTTTCACCCCAGCAGCATAACAGCTGAATGGTTCAAGCACACAGCATTACATACCCAGGATGCCACGAAAGATAGCACAGCAAACACACACACACAAGTGCAGGCTACAGGCACATTTCTCTGGGTTATCTGAAGTACTGCTGTCATAGTTATAGACAAAAAGAATGAAGGGGAAGATGTTTGCTTCAGGAACATTACCTACCACAAACGGCTACCTATTAAGAGTATACTTCTAAAGAAAAAGCAGAATAATCTTAGGGCAAAACTAATGCACAATATTTATGATATGAACCCCCTAGATACATAGGTCTCCATTGCATTGCAATGTGTGTGTTATTGAGACATCTCTAGCATCTAAATGGGGTTCAAAAGCCCAATATGAATAAATGCAATTGGGTATTTGTTATATATCATGCAACTGTTTTAATCCAGAATTTCTCCACTTCTGTCTTTATACACATGTCCAGTGATTGTACAAGCAAAATTAACTTGTGTGATTGAAGATACACATACGGAATACCTAGCGTAAGTAGGTTAATGCTGCTATAAAAAGCACTGCAATCACTACAGCACACACACAGAAATCTGGGTACTAAGGGCCATACTCACAAAAAAGGAGAGGAGCATTTCTGTAGCATGCCAACTGCTCCATAGGGGACACAATCCCTATGATCCCCGCTGATTTAAATGGGGATTTTATTCCCTTGAATGCTAGAAGGTTTCCAACACATTGCAAAGCAAAGAGTTGGAGTCTTTTCTAGTATTCAATGGCATAAAAGCTCTATTTAGGTCAATAGACATTTTTAGTTTTCCCCTATGGCTCAGCTAGTTTGCACCACAATTGCACCTCTTTTCTTTTAAGCATAAGTTCTTAAGGTCACATACGCAAAGAAAGTGGAGTAATTCTGGTGCAAACCAAATGTATATTTGGAACAAATAAAAGCCATTTGTTCCCCTACAGTGCAGCTGGCTTTCCTGAAGGACTGTTCCAGGTTTATTTTGTGAATACAGCTCTAAGACTGGTTTGTTTTGACACCAAGCATCACTTGAAGGCAATGTGTAGTTCAATGTATTGAAACAAATGGCTGTATAGCCCTTCGAGTTGTTGACATTTAAATGACATACATAGCAGTTCATATTTAACAGAGGCAGCTTTAGCAGGGCAGATGTTTGATGAACTGACTCATTGGAAAGGAGAGACATCATATCATGGTGCCATGGTGAAAGACACTGAGTTCTGCAATACGGGCCATTCTACTGCCAGTGTTTGTCTATGGGGATTGAATGGATGTGTGATAGAGTTTATTCACCTGTCTGCATTGGATGTGACTGAAATAGACAAATCCACAAATTAGAAGAGGTATCCACCACATATTTTTGACCATGTAGTGTGTTCATATGACCATTAACAAGTGCAAGGGCATTACTATCAAAATAACTATTGCTTTATTATTGTGTGGTAATAAACCAGTAGGCACCCCATGCTTTTTTTTGCCCAATGTTTTTGTCTAACATTTGTGGGGTAAAGTTCCCCTCCTCCAGAGGGCAGGACACTCCAAAAATCACAGGGCCTCTGAGGCAGAAATTCCCATTTCCCTTCTACTTTACCCCCACCTAGTCTTAAATATAAAAAAGTGAAACTAAAGAAAAAGCGAGAGGAATGAAGGAAATCCACTGAGAACCCAGGAGGACCCGTCTGTCAGAGAACTCAAACTGCGTATTTTTTTTCTCCAGTAGGGAGCATTCTGTTCCACATGGACTAAGAGAAAAGGATTTAACTGTAAGTACACTAAAATACTCTTTTCTCTTATATCCAGTGTGGAACACAGGAACCATGGGGATATACCAAAGCATCCATCAAGTTTCCTGGGAGAGAAAAAAGAAAAAAAAAACCTCCACTGTAGACCAGTGTTCCATAGGACTAACTGGCACAATACAAACCATAGGTGTCAATAGACTCTGAACTGACACATCAAACAACTGAACAAGAAGAACTACCAACAGTCTGGGGAAAAAAAGATGAAAAACAACCCCATGCAGACACCACAACCTGAAGGTCCTTCTGGCCAAAACTGGCTTCAGCCATGGCCAGAACATTCACACTGCAGTGTTTCATTAGCGTATGCAAAGATAAAAACTTCACAGCATTGCACACAGCTGTTCAGCAGTGGCCTTGATCCTTATCGGCCCAAGAGAGTAAGCAGGGGTAAATTGGAGGGACGAGGGGAGCCTGCTTCAGAGACCCTGCATTTCTAATGTACACTGCCCTCTGGAGGAAGGGAACTTTACCCTGTGGTTCATGTGTTCCACAATGGATGAAAAAGAAAATCACCATTTTAATTTGTGGAATTTTTATTTGTATCCTGTAGTACAGTTGAATTCAGCCAAAATGTAACCACTTTTTCTTTGTACATCATCCTCTCTTTCCTTTTACTGTAGACAGAGCTCTATACATCAAATAAGCAGTCCCAAACACAAGCTGATGCTCGTTGGTGGCAAAACTAAGATATAGTAAAAGCAAGAGGCCAGAACTAATGCAAAATGGAGAGTATATATACTTCTTCCATCTGAGAAGAAACAGCAACACGCATCACACTGTCTGAAAGAACTGGCACTCTTAGGAGGGAGAAATCCATAGTAAAACGATTTCTTTTGCTATACTGAGCGACGTCCTCTTCCTCTGTGCTAGTGCACATAGCATATGCAGAATGCCTCCGGATCAGCCTGTCCTTCTGCACCATGAATGCATGTTAGATTCAAGGTGGAAATGTTAGTACTCTGCACTTACTATGTGGCCTTTCATCTATGGAGCAATAGGGCTGTTACAAGAGAGCATGGTAAGTCTAGGTCGCCATCTATAAAACAGTTTTTTGAGCCAGATATAGTCTAATTATTTTGTAACATCTGGGGCCTTATTAATTAACCTAGAGAGGAGCAATTCTACAGTAAATCAATTGTGCCATTGGGGCTTGAACATTTCCAATGATTTAAATGGGGCTTGTAACGCCTTGAATTCTACAAAGGTCTGGAGATGTAGAGCTGGGAACCTTTCTAGAATTGCAGAGGTTAAATCCCAATTTAAAGTAATAGACCTGCCCCACACACACATACACTATAGTGTAAATCACTTGGTCCAGAATTGCTCCTCTTTAGCTTGATATATAAATATGAATAATTTCTGATTCTCTCTAATATTCATGTTAAATTAAAGGATGTAAATAGTTTCTATTACTGTACTCTATGAAGGTGTTAATATAATGCAATTTGTAAACAGATTGCACTACTTAAAGAAACAGTACATCTTGGAAAATACATTCTATATGTTGCTCCTGCCAACATTTCAAGTACCCCACTTAGATGTAAAAACCAGGGTGAAGGAGTGGGGGGTATGTAAAAGTTCTCTGGTAGCAGGAACATGCACAACACAAATCTATAGGTCCAGAAGCCAGGGGACAATGATATACAGAACCAGAAGCAGGAGGACAATGATGTACAGGACCAGCAGCAGGGGGGGGCTACGATATACAGGGCCAGCAGCGGGGGGGAGCAATGATATACAGGGCCAGCAGCAGGGGGGAGCATGATATACAGGGCCAGCAGCAGGGGGGAGCAATGATATACAGGGCCAGCAGCAGGGGGGAGCAATGATATACAGGGCCAGCAGCAGGGGGGGGGCAATGATATACAGGGCCAGCAGCAGGGGGGAGCAATGATATACAGGGCCAGCAGCAGGGGGGGGGCAATGATATACAGGGCCAGCAGCAGGGGGGGGGCAATGATATACAGGGCCAGCAGCAGGGGGGGGCAATGATATACAGGGCCAGCAGTAGGGGGGCAATGATATATAGGGCCAGCAACCAGGGGACAATGATATACAGGGCCAGCAGCAGAAGAATAATGATATACAGGGCCAGCAGCACGGGGACAATGATATACAGGGCCAGCAGCATGGGGGCAATGATATACAGGGCCAGAAGGAGGGGGGGGAAATGATATACAGGGCCAGCAGTAGGGGGAAATGATATACAGGGCCAGCAGTAGGGGGCAATGATATATAGGGCCAGCAACCAGGGGACAATGATATACAGAGCCAGCAGCATGGGGGCAATGATATACAGGGCCAGAAGGAGGGGGGGCAATGATATACAAGGCCAGCAGTAGGGGGCAATGATATATAGGGCCAGCAACCAGGGGACAATGATATACAGAGCCAGCAGCAGAAGAATAATGATATACAGGGCCAGCAGCATTGGGACAATGATATACAGGGCCAGCAGCACGGGGACAATGATATACAGGGCCAGCAGCACTGGGACAATGATATACAGGGCCATCAGCAGGGGGACAATAATATACAGGGCCAGCAGCAGGGGGGAGGAGCCAATGATATACAGGGCCAGCAGCAGGGGGGAGCAATAATATACAGGGCCAGCAGCAGGGGGACAATAATATACAGGGCCAGCAGCAGGGGGGAGCAATGATATACAGGGCCAGCAGCGGGGGGCAATGATATATAGGGCCAGAAGCAGGGGGGCAATGATATACAAGGCCAGCAGCGGGGGGCAATGATATATAGGGCCAGCAGAAGAGGGGACAATGATACACAGGAGAACAGGACATGAGCACCTTTACAGCTAGATGGGTGTATTATTCCCAAGTGATACAAGTAACAATGTATACCTTGTCAAGAGAGCTGCTTTTGTCACTGTTCCTTTCTGGAAGGCTGTTTCCTGAATCAGTGCTAATGAGTGATCCTCTGGAGTCTGCATTCCTCACACTGTTTATATTAGGAGTAGATGAGGTATGCGGGGAAGCTTGAGAGGAAAATAAAAAGAAATGAATCAGCTGTACAGCTCTCTCTGGGCCCATACAATATCTGTCAGGTATATTGTATAAAGGCCTAGACATGTAATAAGTGCATAGAGAGTATGTAGCAGATGGTTTTCATCAAGTCCTACAAGCATATGAGAGAGAGAGAGAGAGAGAGAGAGAGAGAGAGAGAGAGAGAGAAAAGCATATTCAACATAAATATAGAAATTATATATAACACCTATGCCCCTTTAATCTGGCTGAAACCAAAGAATACATTTTATTTGGTTTGAAATGTGTGTCATTTACCAAAACTAAAGGAGACTGCTGTTCATTAATATTAAAACACAACACTCAAAAATCGACTTGCCAGTAGGAGATGCAGTCCAACAACAGCTAGTGGGCTGTAGGTTTCCACCCCTGTTGTAGAATACTACATCATATTTGTGTCCACGAAAATGACACGTTAGAATATCGTTCAGATGTTTACTCATTGAAAACAAGTAGAGAGAGAAGTCTACTTCCTACTGTTTTGGGGATCATTATTTTCACATAGATACATATTGTTTTGATGTAAAGGATCCTATTAATTACAATGTTTGTATTGAGAGATTAAAACTTACCTGTGCCAGAAATAACACCAAAGAGATCTTTATGGAGGTTGTTATCCAGAGTGTTGCCTGGTTTCTGTGGGGTAACAAAGGCATTTGCAGAAGATACCGTTGCCGGAGTTTCATCTTTTACATTCTTTAAAAAACAATTAAAAAAGGGAAATTGTATCAATCATTCAATAAATGGAAAAGAAAGACAGAAACAACATAGACTTTCACTGTCCATCTAGTTGGAACTAGGATTTGACATGTAAAGTGAGCCACTGAGGTCTCCTTATTAGGGTTGCTTCAATATTGTTCTGAATTTTTTTTTATGCTCCTATGTGTTTCATGCAATAAATGTTTTAATTGATATATTAGTCCATTAAAATTTTTTGAGTGCTTATTTGCTCCATGAGAGATCCCTGTGATGACTGTTAGAGGCCTAATCAACACAGCACATAAAGTGATGAAAGGCTTGATACAGCAAGTAAGTGGCTGTCTGGGAAGAATATGCGAGAAAGACTTTGGTATTGAAAATCTGCCTTTAGAGTTTTTTTTTTTAAAAACAGCTTTTTCTACTTCCCTATCTTGTGATGTGCAAGTCTGACCAGCAGGAGAGACTGGGCTGCAGTACGCTGAGTGCACAATAATTTGTTCTCCTGGAGACTTCTGTTGGGACTTAATCATACGGTTTTAGAGACTGCCTATTTTGTATACTCGTCTCTGATTGTTACACCATTATCCCCACCTGGATATACTGCACACCTTTAATCAGTATTTTTCTTGTACGTATGCCCCTCTATCCTGTCCATTTCCCTATCCAGTTGACAATATCCTTTTTATTCTTAGAAAAGACATATCTACCCCTAGAATTCCTAAATTAATTTGCTGTTTTACCCTCAACCAACTCTGCTAAAAGGGTATATTCTACTGTATATATTCTACTGTATGTATCTACCCCCCATTTCTGTAAAGAAAATTTTCCTTAAGTTTCCTCTTATTATTCCATCCTCAAATTTTAGGAAATTAACCCTTGTTCTCGATTTCCTAGATTAACCCTTTGGGTGCCAGTGTTATCCAGAACATTGCAATGCAATGTATTTGACACCATTATGACACTCAAAGGGTTAAACAATCATCTCTGCACTTTTCTTTGCAGACCTCTCTGTCAAAGGAGGCACAAAATGAGAGCTAAGCAACATGTGTCCTTTCAGCTTCTGTTGGACTACAACTTCCAGAATCATGTGTTAGCTGAGAACGACAGACGTTGCAGTCCAACAGAAGCTGCATACCTACAGGCAGTTCATCCCTGCACTAAAGCAGAACCATATTCACAAAAACCCCAGCAAACGCTGCAAAATATGGTCATTTCAATTAACCCCTTGGGTGTTTCACAGAGTTTTGGAGATATCTCTGGCAACCAAGGGTTTAATGAGAGGCCATTTCTGCATTTCACATTCTAATACTCACATTCTGAGTCACAGGGAAAGGTGACGTGTCCTTCACATTAATCCTCTGCACATTCTCAATCAAAAGTCCAAACAATGGAAGGTAGAGTGTGGCTATTCTCGCCTGCTGACTCTAGAATAACAAGAGATCATAAGATGGTACCCTAATTCCCTTTTCCTCTACACTAGAAACACTGTGCTCCTGGGAGTAGGGTCTTCCCCTTACATTACAGTAACTACCAACATATGAGTGGGAGGTATTATAAACAAAGAAAGAAAGCAGCAATTTATTGCTAGCTCTTCAAAAATTCATTCATAAACAAGAATCATGGTTTACCTTGGATTTAATCAGAAAGCATTTTGGGACTGATGTATAAAGACAAGATGCACAATTCTGGGGAAAACCAATGCACTGAATGTTAGAGACATCCAACATATTGCAAAGCGATGCACCAGAGAACTATCTTTCATTCAAGGTGTTAAAAGCCCCTTTTAAAGAAATGGGGAATGCTATTTCCCAACTACAGCGCATGTTGCACCAGCATTAATTCATTTTGCCTTTATACATAAGTCTCATTATGTTTATAAAAGATTAATAATTCTGTACAACTAAGTAAATATTTAAATTCTCACACACTGCTTTGCTATCAATTGACACTCAAAATATTACGTTTTCTCTCGTAACCCATTATTTTTAATAGGTCATATTAATTACAATGGTTCTCAAATGATGTTCTATGAAATGCACACTCAGATCTGGTAGAGTGTGCTGTGATCTTGAATAGACAGGCTTCTTCCTGATCATGTATATGGTAGTCTTTATCCAAGAGGCAATGGTAACCTTGGATGCTGCCTGACCAGCCCTAGGTCCCTCAGATATGACAAAAAGTGAGTCAGTTTTGCAAAAAGGCAGAGTTCGATGCATAAAGTACAACATCCAACAGCTGGAGATCCTGCTCGTGTTTGGATGAAGAGTCAGTGCAAAAAGAGAACACAATGATTTCCTGATTGATGTGAAAGTTTGAGGCAAGCACTCCTGAGAGGTACAAAGTAACGCCTTGTCCTGGTGAAAAAACAGGAAGGAGGCTGGCAAGATAGAGCTTATATTTCTACCACCCTAACAAGAGACAATGGCCAAAAGGAAAGCCACTTAAAACATCAGATGATGCAGTGGAATTGAGACCAGAGGCTCAAAAGAAAGCCTCTGGAGGACACTTAAAACCAGCCTGAGATCCCACTGTGGTGTGAGCCATCCTTTGTAGGAAGGCTTTGACATGTGGGATAATGGTAATATGTGTCTGGAAGAGATCAGAGAGGGCCAAGATCTGTACCTTAAATGGACAGTAATGTTTCACAATGTTTCAGCAGCTCCAATTAATCTTCATAGTATTTGGGCCATGGAGAGTGTTATTTGAAAACTGTCAGAGTTGTAGTTCAAGAGTAATTGATTGATAAAGTATCCCCCTCTTTATACCTAGTGTAAGCCACCTCCCCTCAGATGTGGAATCTGGTCCCTTGACCAGACAGATCACAGCAAGGGACAATCTTCTTACTGTGTGCATAAGGAAAACCCTGCCCCCTCCCCCTTTGACAGGTTTTTCCCCTTAAGCTCACTGAAGATTATCCCTTGCTGCGATCCATCTGGACAGTCTTGCTGCTCTGTGGTGAGCAGTGTTATATCAGTAAAAGGGATGGGAGTAGTATAATTTATCAATTACTCTTGAAATAACACTCTCCATGGCAAAAATACTATGAAGATTAATTGGAGTTGCTTTTATTTTGTAACATTAGTATCCCTTTAATGGAACACAGACTGAGACCTATGTTGAAACTATCTTGAAGTAATGCCAGCATAGTGAGATCAAAGGTCTAAGCAGACATTCTTGTCAGCACACCTCCAGTGGAGGATGGATCAGACTCTGTGGTACACCTTAGAGGAGACATGTTTCCTAGCTTGGATCATGATGGCCGCAAAGTTGGCCTTAAGCAGAGAATCAAGATGCTTACCAGCCTGATCCTTCAACCTGGCAGCATCCACCACAAAAAGGGCAGTGTTCTTTGCCAGATGTAAAATAGGGGGCCAATAGCTGGGGTAGAAAGCCATAAGACCCCATCAGAGGCCTCAGAGATCTGAAGGATCTCCAACACTGCTCTGATAAGCCCCTCAACAGCAGAATAGAGTCAGCTACATTTTAATCTCCAAAGGAGAAGAATAGTCCATACCTTCTTCAAATTCTGAATCTAAATCCTCCACAGATGATACCTCAATAACTTGCATATGACCCTTAAAAACAGGCTCTACCTGTAGAAAGTGGGTAAGGGTTTCCAGAAGATGGAATAGCTGCCACAGGTGATAACAGGATTTTAACTCAAGCAGACTTTTGGTCAGTGCTGAATGGCCCTGGGGCAGTGGTACCACACTGCATGAGGCGAACAGAGACTCAGAATATTCCAACTGAACCCTAGTATGGCATGAGGAACCGTGAGTGAGGGGGTATGCCCCTTTGGGTTGGAAAGGTCCATAGGAAAGTGTCTAAATCAAAGTATAACTAGTTTAAAGCAAAGCCCCCAGAAAGGTCCAAAAAGTACTCAGTATGAAAAGGGTTTATCTGGGGAAGAGAGCAGGAGAGTCAGCATCTAGATAGGATAAGTAAGGTAGAGGTAAGATGGTCAATAAAAAGAGATCCAGTTAATTGGAGAAAAAACCCAAGAACGGGAGATAATGGCAAATGTAGTCTTGTCCCTTACTTATTACCTAGCAATACATGGATCTCCTGCTGAGGGCTGCAGTCCTCTCAGTGGACACTCACAAAGTGGACCATGCAACAGAACATTAGGAGACAAAAAGAAAGAGCCCTCTCTGACCATTCTAGCATAAACGGTTGCAGAAATATGACCCATAGCAGATTCTCCCATTAAGGTGTATAGACCAAAGATGGCAAGGGGCAGTCTCCAGTACTTAAACGAGCCATACACTAAAAAATGGACTGAAAAATAAAAATGCAGAAAAGCTCCAAAACCCCTTGGTGTACCAGGGGGAGGTAAAAATATTAAAATAATGCGAGGCACTAGAAGACCCCCTAAAACCCATAGAAAAATATAACTAGCGGAATAAAAAGCAGAACAGCAGAGAAAAAGTTAAGACCTGCAGCCATCTGTACCCCAGGACTAAGAGAAAGAATAAGAGCCACGTACAAAAACACAGTATGGAAGGGCTCATAATGGGACACAGTGGACCATGGCACTCAAAGGTCTTCTGCCTTCAACATCTCAACAGGGCAGGATCTATAGGAAACTCAGCCGTGAGGAACAGAGTTCTCATAATTCAACCTCCACAGGAAAAAAAAAAAAAAAAAAGTCCACAAAGCACCTGCAAACTGGGCAATCCAACTTTGTGATGGAAGCCCGCCTAATGGGGTACTATAAAGCATCATATCTAAGTAAGAAATAATAAAATCCTAGAAAAACGAAAAGATAGTTGGTTTGCTCACTCCTCTCATGAATGTAGAGCACATGAATCTAAATAAGGTGGGGGGTTGAGATACACAAAGTGGAGGGAGTCTCTGCCCCAAAAAGACCCTGTCTTTTTGAAGTGGCCTGCCCTCCTGGAAGAGGAAACTCAACCCCATGGTTCTGTGTTCCATACTGGAAGTAAGAGAAAAAGACTGGGCCTCTTGAGCCCCTTCAGCATTGATTTGGCCTTGTGGCAAATGACTGTCTTGTTGAAAAGTGAATTTCATCCAAAGCGTCATTTTTTTTTTTTTTTTTTTTTCTGAGGACTGAAAAAGGTTCTCCTGCAGAACTTCCCTGTATTTTGCACCATCTTTTCTTTCTTCTGTTTTAACAAGGAGCCTACTCCTGCTGATTAGAAGCATCCCCACAGCATGGCACCACCATACTTCACAGTAGGTATGGTGCGGCTTGAGGTTAGGTTTCAGCTAATCATAGCACTTTGCGTTTTGGCAAAAAAAGCTCCATCTTGCTCTCATCTAACCACAAAACCTTTTTTTCCATGTCGCAACTGGGCAACTCTCATGCGTCTGAAAAAATTCCAGATATGCCTTCAGACGGCACCTTTTGAGTAACTGCATCTGTCTTGCTAAACCCCATACAGGGCAGAGTTATACAGAGCTCTTGATATGGAACACCATTATCCCACTCCAAATCACTGAACTTTGTAGCTCATTCAAAATGTTTGTTGGCCTATCTCTGACTTCTCTCACAAGTGTCATTGTATTAGCACTGAGTTTTGAGGGATGGCCTTTTCTTGGCAGTGTCTTGGTGGTGTCTCCACTTTCCGATTACTGATCCAGCTGTAGTTACTGAGCTAACCAAACACTTGGATATAATTTTGACCCCTTTCCTAATCTATGCAGTTGTATTACTTTATATTCTGCATAATGCTCATTGGCCTTCTTTTTCCTGCAGAACATCAGCCTGGACAATGATCCTACAACAATGGGGGTGACAGCAATTTTAATAGGTCACAAGTGAATGCCAATGATAAGTTAACTGTGTCCCCGTTAGGGCAATTTCTTTCATCTGTGCAAAGTGGTAGCTTCCACAGTACTTATTCAAATAAAACACTGAAATTTTCTATTTTTCTTAAAATATGTCGCAACATAAAATCATTGTCACCTTGCAATAACTGGGTTTGAGTTTCTTTTTTAAAATACAATAAAATATCATACAGAACGAAATTTCAGTGCACCATTTGTAATACAGTTACATGAGAGAATTGGTCAGTGTCTGAATACTTTAGCGGGACACTATATATTACTAAATATTCAAAGCTTCTCTACTTAGTATGCTATTTTTTGTTTTTTTACTATTATTTATGTATTGGTTAGTCTAGCTTGTGGAGTTGGATGTTTTGATATCCCTTAGATTCAATGTATACATGAAAACAAGACGGCAGTGGCAAACAGATCATGTGTGGTTCAGTGGACATATAAGAGATTCTAACATTTCATATAATACAATTTTTTTTTCTGCTAGATTTCTCTTGTAATACGCATTACAACATTGGGCCCACTAAGGAAAAATAAATAATTAGAAAATAAAACTAGTAACTGCTACCTCATATTTTAGACTAATACTGTAATCTTTAATCACTGGTGCAATCATTCAAATAAGGTATATTAAACAAATGGATGCTATAGAGGTTGCCAAAGTGTTAAAGCTATGACTGTGAGGGGAAATCACAATCAAGTAGTCCATTTCTACTATAATTCAAGTAGAATTCACATTGTACAAATGGACATCTGGTTGTAGAATTGGAAGACAGGAACTAGCAGATCATGGGTAGAGAGGTAGTAACCATGTAGGAGGCAAATTCACACATACACCACCCTCTGGATGGATAAGATACTCTGTTGGCCTGCCCACCAGATGGATGTGCAGCCACATTAAGTTCTGGCCCACATACAGGCACATCTCCCACTGCTTTACACAAGCAAGTGGGAGATGGAGTGAGGCAGCGGCCTACAGGTCCATACTTATGACTGGCTCAGGGAGCAATATCTGTGACTACTCCTGGGCCACTCTGCCCCTGCATTAAGGTGTTTCCTTGTTAGGGTTCAACGGGGATTTAATTTGAAACTAAAAGATCTCATAGGTGGAAAATGTTAGAGTCTGCTCTATTGTATAAACCTGAAAATCTCCTTAATTGATTTATGAAAACAGCAAACACAATCTGACATTCCATCAGCTGATACCACCAGCTAATTACTGTGGCTAGACAGAAATCTGTAATTCATTTTGCATTGAATGGGAATGCAACCAACCGCAAAGGCTCATTCCAATGCACGACTCAGACAGGTATAATGTTACCAGAATATGAATGTGCTTCATGGAGTAGCATGCACATCATTTCGTACATTTTTGTTTACTGTAGACATTCTAGACATTTAATTCTCCTGAATGAACAAAATGCAGTACAAAGTATTTGAAGCAGGCTGTAACATGTACAGTTTGAGAACACATACAAGAAGAACATTGCATATTACTACCAGATATCAGAAACATAATCATTGATGGCATATAAGAACTGCTCTTCTAAATATTCATACTATAAGGGATCTATGACATTGCCTTTTTAACAGAGTGCCAGGGTGTACCTCAGACAGGTATCAAATCCTGAAAGGGACAGTAAAGGGTCTAATTAATTTCTATAAAAGTGATAGTTCCCTTTTATTTTGACTTGAGACAAGTACTATTGTCCATACTTATTTTTTCTTCATTGCCTAACCCACTCCCTTTTTGTATTGTTCTCTAATTTTGTACCTATACTACCAGATTCTCTCCGTAAAACCCACTGCTTATCCTGAATGCAGGGATAGTGGTAAAATGTAGCACTGTTCCTACTACCTGAAAAGACAGGATGGCATAAGCTAATGGTTCTCTTTTACACTAGTCCTCCCTTACTCTAAGTATGCAGATCATTCAGTGCTCCATATATTGTATAGACATATTTGGACCCCTCAAGCAACACACCTGGCATCTAAGAGATCCCTTAATTCTTCTTTATACAGAAACGCTTGAAGAATTGCCTATCGTTGAGTGCCCTTAACCAGAACACAGGTGAATCAGTGGGAACCGTTGGACATAAAGCACAAGGCCTAAGGGATCCAATTATGGACATATTAACAGCATAGAGCATCAAGAAATTAAGTTGATCCACTAAAAGGCATCGTCACATACAACCATTACAAGCATGCATTCATTTTTAGGTGGCTTATATTACTTTGCACAAAGTAAACATACCCTAGAAGAATAGCGGTCATCAAAGGAATGCTTGATCATCAGACTCTTCAGCACACTGATTGCAATCTGCCGGATGTCTCTAAACTCCTGTAATGCACTCCCCACCTCCCTGAGGAGGAGACCCACCAAGAAATGATTCTTGCAGAACTCATCTGTCAGAGTGTAGTCAAGCTGCAGGTCTGAAAATGTGCATTTGGATTAATCAAAGGCTTAATTAATGAAGTCATTATGTTCAAAAGCAGCAATCTGTAAAACTCCTTCCATAAAATCAAAACACAAAGTCGCCATCAGACTTGGGCTATAAGCAAAGAGGCTTTGATGCACATACACAGAAAACCAGGAATAGGACCAAAATCACGTCACACAAACGCCACAAAGCACACAACTGACCTGCTCCCAGTTAGAGACATAACAATTGTAATCCAGCTGGGCTATTCTTTACTATTAATGAAACTTTTACATTTGCAGGGAACACACTGCTAAAAGTGGAGTTTATAAACTTTTATACAAATAACTAACCCCTTTGATGCTAGTGGGGTTCCAAGTGCATTGCTTCAGAAAGCTCTGAAGACATCTTGAGCATGCAAGGGGTTAAAAGCCTCATTTTATTTCATGTTCATTTTAATTCCTTACGTAAGATATGACACAAAAACTCTCAATTTTTGTCTTTATACATATGTACACAAATCCCTAAAATCAGATTCTAAACTTGTTTTTCTAATTAGCGTGTCTAGAAAGCTGTGCTCCTGTTCTACAGATACTGTATATTGGGACATTACTTTTGCAAGCTTAACCCCTAAAAGACCAGAGGGGTGCACAACGCATTGCACCTCTGGTCCTTAAAGGGTTATAATGAATAAATATAGTGATTTATAAGCGTTAATGAAATAGCACCGGTGAAAAGTCTAATAAACTATATTTTGAATAAGACAGATTTTATAACTCCGAGTGCAGTATACATGGGTAAGTAGTTCTAAGGAAAATCAAATGGATCACAGGAGAAAAATAAAGCTCTCATTAGATTTATATGGGGATTTTAACTCTATGAATTCTAGAGCAGTCTAAGAAGCACTGTGAAGCAATGCAACTTCCCATACATTCAAGGGATTAAAAACAAAGTTTAAGTCAATTAGGTTGAAAAAGACACAAGTCCATCAAGTTAAACCTTTGCCTCATAACCCAGAGAAATGAGAATTATAGTCTTTATCTGAACTTTCTGTTTTGCATACTAATACACAGTATAACCCTGTATGTTCCCTCTTGAAAGAAATGTATCTAATCTTCTATTAAAGGGGAACTTTCACCCCTTAATAACTAAAGCTCCCCTTACTGCTGACCTGGCGACTAGCTGCTTAGTAGCGCTAGTCGCCAGAAAACTTACCCCGTTCTCAAGATTTCGCCGTTTGAAAGGATCAGGAAGCACGGACGTCTCTTCACAGTGACGTCCGTGCGCCTGCGCTGTCAGTCCCTTGTCAGTCCCTTGTGCACCGTATGCACCGTACGGTGCACAAGGGACTGACAAGGGACTGACAGCGCAGGCGCACGGACGTCACTGTGAAGAGACGTCCGTGCTTCCTGATCCTTTCAAACGGCGAAATCTTGAGAACGGGGTAAGTTTTCTGGCGACTAGCGCTACTAAGCAGCTAGTCGCCAGGTCAGCAGTAAGGGGAGCTTTAGTTATTAAGGGGTGAAAGTTCCCCTTTAAATGGATAGTAATGTTTCACAAAAACAGCAGCTCCAATTAATCTTCATAGTATTTGAGCCATAGAGAGTGTTATTTCAATACTGTCAGAGTTGTGGTTCAAGAGTGATTGAAGGATAAAGTTTCCCCCTCCCGTCCATTTTACCTAGTGTAAGCCATCTCTTCTCAGATGTGGAATCTGGTTGTAAGACCAGACAGATAACAGAAGGGGACAATGAAAGCCCTGCCCCCCTTGACAAGTTTTTCAGGTTTTTCCCTCATCTTAATTGAAGATTGGCCCTCTCTGCAATCTACTTGGGCACCTCCCTTCTGCTCTGGCTGAGCAGTGTTACATCAGTAAAAGGGGCGGGAGGGGGATACTTTGTCATTGAATTACTCTTGAACTACAACTCTGACAGAATTGAAACAACACTCTCCAAGGTCCAAATACTATGATGATTAATCAGAGCTGCTTTTACTATGAAACATTCCCATCCCTTTAAATGCACTCACTGTATCTGCCATTACCACATCCTTGGCCAAGGAATTTCACAATTTAACAGACCTTCTGTAAAAAAAAAAAAAAAAAAAGCCCTTCCTCTGCTGAAGTTGAAACCTCCTTTCTTCTAATCTTAAGGGGTGCCCCCTGGTTATTTGATGAGGCCTTGGAATGAATGGCTCACCAGAGAGATCCTTGAATTGACCTCTCATACACTTTTACATTGTGATAAGATCTTCTCTTAGTCGTCTTTTGTCTAGAGTAAATAACCCAGGTTTGTCTAGATGTTCCTCATATGTCAAGTCTTCCATTCTCTTAATACATTTTGTTGCTCTTCGCTGTGCTCTCTCCAGTTCTAGAATATTCTGTTTTAGAACTGGTGCCCATAACTGCACTGCATATTCGAGACGAGGTCTTACCAGAGATTTGTATAGTGGCAAAATTATGTTGTCCACTTTCAATACCTCTTTTTATGTAAGACAGGACTTTGTTTGCTTTTGCTACTGCCATTTGACACTGATTACTGCTTCTAAGTTTGTAGTTTACAAAGATTCCAAGGTCTTTCTCTAGCAATGAGTCCCCGAAAATTATTCCACTAAGCTCATAAGTAGCACTGGGATTTTTTTCTTCCTAAATGCATGACTTTTCTACATTAAACTTCATATTCCAATTGTTGCCCAGTCTGCCAAAATCTCTATGTAGAGAACAAATATCCTGTTCTGAATTTATTACCCTGCAAATACTGATATTTTGCTTTTTATATCTATTTCCAGGCCATTTATAAACATGGTAAAAAGCAGAGGCCCAAATACTGTACCCTGAGGTACTCCACTCTCAACTTTAACTGTATTGGAACATTTTCCATTTACAACAACACACTGGTCCCTATCATTCAAACAGTTTTCTATCCAACTGTAAAAGCTATCCCCTAGCCCTAATTTCCTTATTTTATACCCCAGCTTCCTGTGTGGCACTGTATCAAATGCCTTTGCAAAATCTAGATACACTACATATAATTGCTTTACCATTATCTACATTGCTACTTCTTCCTAGAAGCTCAAAAGATTAGTTTGGCACGATCTATTCTTAATAAAACCATGTTGATTTCAGCTAATAATATTATTTTCTGTGCTGTAACCCTGAATATAATCCCTTACTATCCTTTCTAGCATTTTTCCCCACTACAGAGGTCAAACTCAGAGGTCTATAATTCCCAGGTTCTGATTTTGTTCCTTTCTTAAATAAAGGCACTAAATTGTTTTTTCTCCAATCTTGAGGCACTGAGGCTGTGGCAAGAGACTCTTGTTAACACTGCATTGAGTTTCTGAAGACCCCTTGGATGTATACCACCAGGACCCGGTGTTTTGCCAGTCTTAATGTTGTTCAGTCTTCCCATGACCTCTTCTTGTGTTAACCCAATATCTGATAATGGTATGGTTTTGTTACTTTTTGAGGCTCTCCTACCATATCTTGTTCCCTGGCATATACCACTGATGCAAAGAAAGTGTTTAGAATATCAGCCTTTTCCTTTTCCTCTCTAATCAACTCAACCATCTCAATTTCGACATGTCCAATGCTCTCCCTCTTACGTTTTTGCTATTTATGTAATTGAATGTAAACGGAGGAATTTTTATTTCTCCTATATGGTACAATTGGCTTGCCCCAGAATTATTTAATTTTTCCTCTGAAAATAAGGTCCATAACCTAATTTCATTTGTAGGCGTTGTGTGTTCTTTTAATGACCCATACCTACATGGGCACAGGTGCAATATGCCTTTCCTGTGGTACAACACACTGAAGTCCCAGATATTACTTGTTTGAATTAAAATGGTGACCCTGACTAAATAATAATTAGCACTGTTGTTCTTCTTAAGAGGAAAATCTTAACGGAACACTAACAACTAAAAATAAACTAGAGTAATATCCAATTAAATCCCTAGTACTTCATGCTGGCATCTGTAAAAATTCTCTATTTGTTTTTGGAGGCCTAAAATCCCATCCTTTGTCTGCTCCTTCAGAGCATGTATTCCTGACTTTTCCAGGGCTCCTACTGACGGCCCAGGATTAACTGTAAATAGATAAAATGCAAGCCTTTCTGAATAAAAGAGCAGCAGGCACTGGATCACAATTAACGGACTTCTCTTACCTCTCAATACAGACAGCACATACGACATTAAATAAATGCTCTCTGAACAGGATAATTTACATATGGCTTAAAAAGCAAATTCAGAATGATACATTAGGGACGTAACATATGAATAATTAGTGTATTTACATATGTTAGCAGTAAGTACTTGATATTTAAAGTATATCAACCTATTTTTTTCATGTTAGTTTACCTTTAATGACCAGAGATGTGAGCAATGCACAGTGAAGCAAGTCATTGCACACCCTTCTGTTCATTAAAGGGTTAAGTTAATAAAGGAAAAGAAAACTGCAAAAACAAGTTAACACTTCACTCCCTGCACCTACCCACAGAAGTGTCTAATGACTCCATCGTTGGGGAAAGAAAAGCTAATTCATAAAATAAATCAATAGATCAATAAAGGTGGACATTACGGTAAAGCAAGAAGCACTGCTATCTGAAACAGAGGGCAGAATTCTTCACACACTCTAGTTAACCCCCTTGAGGATCAGACAGATTTGGAAGCAATGCTTTGCACACAGGTCTGGCCCTCAAGGGGTAAAAAAAAACAAAAACAAAAAAAACCCTCACCCTAATATATAGAATGTTCATACATGGATTGCCAGCATCAAGCAGGTATATCAAAAGATAGTGACCTTTTCACCCTTTAAGAGCCAGAGGGGTACGCAACGCATTGCTTTGCATTGCGAACCCCTCTGGCACTTAAAGGGTTACACAAATGTGGGAAACCTGTCCCCCTCTAGCTGATGTTGGACTACAGATCCCACCACCTTCTGGGAGTTGCAGCTGGAAGGCAACAGGGTGCTCACCCATTCACTATAAGAATTGTTAGTGTAAAGATTACACTCAGTAATGTTGAGTTTGTTGGACAAGTCACAACATTGCTAGACAGATCATACAGCTTCCATCTAGTAATCAAAATACATTATGTACAGGGCTCCAGGGTCAGACTAAGAAAAAAACAGGAAGAAGGTCACAAACTACTTACTAATATAACTGCATTTGAGACAACCCTGCCCACACAAAATCTATACAGACTATAATATGCAGTCCATAGCTACACTAGAAACTACCTTCATCCATTGAGGGCCAGAGGGGTATGCAACGAGTGGCAGAGCAATCACTGTGCACCATTTTTGTCCTCAAGGGTTACATTTTGCAGCATAAACTTGCATATTCAGAATTAAATATCAAATAAGGATTATTATGATTTGCATCAAGGGCCAGGCTGACAATGTCTTAGGGCCACAAATGGCCACGGGGCCTTAGTTTAGACATTCCTGATGAAGTTAAATCTTGCCTATCCATATACTGGGCACCATACAACCAATTTTCCTGCCCATATAATGGGCACGAAACAAAAAATATAGTTCATACATATAAAAGTCAGTTGTCTTTATGTATGCTGAGATTATTCTAATTCAGAACTTAAAGGAGCAGTGAACTTTTTTTTTATGAAAAACATTTTTATAGATCTTTTCCTGCTGAACAGAACAAGGGTACTCCCACTGCTGTCAGATGTTTTATTCAAAACTAGCTGAAGAACCCGTGTACACGGGCCACAGTGCCACCCAGCAATGGCCATGGTGCAGTCATGCGCACTACAGACTGCCTGTACCGCGGCTGATACAGAGCAGGTCACTCCAAATTCAGACTGTAGTCCTCTCTGTGCACCGACTACAGTCTGAATTCTATCAGTTGTGGAGCGGGCAGTCTGTAGTACGTGTGACTGCAGAGCACACAGATGTCTCTACTGTGCATGACGGCTTCTCACAAACATATTTGGCAAATTATTATATAGGATTTACAGCAGTTCTAATAATCATGAAGTGAATTTATTGTATTTACTTCCAGAAAGTTCTAACTGACAGGAAATGATAGGCATTTCTATCACATTCTATGGAGAACTGTACATCACTGACTTTCCTCTCCATTAGGATGTAACAGGAAAAACTAATTAGAATTTAACCACTAGAGCGCACTGCTAATGTAAAAAAACAGTGGTTTAAACTGTAATAACTCTGGAAATATAAATCTCTTGGCAGTGGGAGTACCCTTATTTACTTAGTAGGAAAATCCCTACAATATATATTTTTTCATAAAAAAAAGTTTACTGCTCCTTTAAGTGGAGTTACCAGACCTCAGCAGCTTAGGCATGCCCCTGCTGGAGTATTAGAATGTCAAAGGCTGCTGTGTTAAATCGGATTGACTCCTTGTGATTAAAAGGGTGAAGACTTTGCAGAAATCCAAGGGCTTTGCTGTGCAGCCACCACACTGCTCCTAGCAGCCATTTACGGGTCAAACAACCTTATATGACAAAGGAACCGAGCTAAGCAAGTGAAGCCAGAAGCATAAGCAACAGACTTCACTTGCTGTACTGTTGTCCTCCAAAGAGTACAAGTATCATCAGACTTGTTCCACAGGTCCTACAGGAGCAGACTTGCAGAAATGTCCTTAACCCTTTGAGTGTCAGATGGATACACAACTCATTGCTCTGCAATGTGCTGCATATCCCTCTGGCACTCAAAGGGTTAATGTGTACTTATTTAGCAGTCTTTGCATGGCTTTGATGGTGTTTAGCAAGCAGAAGTGACATATAAAATATATAACATACAAAAATGTCCTGTCCCTATAGAAGATGACTAGAGGAAAACCATTTACCTTGATATCTTTGTATCCTGCCCTTACCAAAAGGCATTGGCAAATTCAATGGAATGTAGTGTTCATGATTGCACACAACCCGCAGAAACTCAAACTTGTACTCAAAGAGCGTCTGGAAAAAATAAAAAAACAGCAGTGACAAAGAGACATAAAATTGGGTACCCAAAAATTCATAAAGTACTGGATACACAAAGCACAGGTGTGTACTTTTATATAAATGAACTTTATCCAAAGACTCTGAAATAGGCATAAGAAAGTCAGTTTCTAATATAATCATCATTAGGTCATCACGAAAGTCAGCCTTGGAAGCCCTGACATGCTGATCCCGAGTCCCTTACAGACTAACATTACTAACATTAAAGTGTTAGTAATGTCCCATAAAATGTTTTTTTTTATAGATTTGTAGAGGGTAAAATAAGAATCTCATTGTCATAAACCCCAGCTCTCAAACCACAATGGTCTGAGAGATATTCGCAATCAAAGTTCCCCCTTCCCTTCCTTTATCCTGACATCAGCGTCTAGCTGACAGAAAGGAGATCCCAGTCCGGGGACCAGTCGGCTGCTTTGAAGCAGAACCGAAATCCCATTATTAGAAAATAATTATTTCATTGGAAAGGTCTTCAAAGTGTGGCTGGTTTGCAAGCACACTTTGTAGACCGTTCCCATGAAGTCGTTCTTTTCTAATAATGGGATTTCGGCTCTGCTGAAGATCCTCATTGTGTCGGCTGACACGGATCTCCTTCTGTCAGCTTTACAGCTGACATCAAGAGAAAGGGAGGGAAGGGGGGACTTTCATTGCCAATATCTCTCAAACCATAGCAGTTTGAGAGATGGGGTTTGTGGCAATGAGATTTCTTTTTACCCTCTACAAATCTATAAAAATTGTTATGGAGCATTACTAACACTTTAAAGACGAGCTGTACACAACTCATGCCTTCTGAAGTATCTTCTCCATTCATAATGCAGTGTCTTTCTCCCACTCCCCACACCCCCTTATCTTAACTGTGTTCAGCACGTCTGAACCCCACTATGCTGCTCAAGATGTTAAATTCAGGAAGTTTCAAGAAGCTTAACCTTGTACTACTTTCTATTTACCCGCTGAGTCATCTAAATTATTTAGATGGAAACCTAGCTACAGGCAGATACCGCTAGCATATCGATCTCTACACAGGACAGTGAAAGCTGTAACTACCAGTATATGAAGACTAGGGTGTCAAATAGTTTATACACGGTTATATGACTACCAGTGAGACAGTGGAACAAAACTGGGGTGTCATAATGTGTTATGTGAAACATTTTTATATAATTATAGCATGGTGTTTGTGTTTTTTTTGTTTTGTGGTTTTGTATATATGTATGTATAATTTTTAGAGAATTTTGGTGGATTTATTATTATATGTTTTTGATTTTTAGTGCAATATTATCTCTTTAATTTTAATCTCCATTTTATCAGTTTTAGTTTTTTTTGGAGATAATTATTACACTCCTCTTTAGCATATATCTAGCATAAAGAACATGAGTAAAGTACATGAGGTCCACAAAATTACTTTTTGCAATATTTTATAAAAATCCTCATTTTGGTTTTGTTTATTTGGGCAGATGAGTGATGGAATACTGCCGTGTCATTTATATACTAGCTCACAGTTTCCATGTTGTCTGCTATTTTCTAAGGTTACATAGTTCATAATTAAGCCGATTAGCTTCCACGTCTGCTATGGATGCAATATCGAGGCTTGGATGTGTCTTTTTGAGACTGATTTTAGCTACAGCAGGTATTCTCTTTAACTCTTTCTTGGGGCATTGTTTGTCCCTTGTTTTCTGGCAGTGTGCCTTTTTAACATCTTTTAAACATCTGTTAATTTGTATACTTTCTATATGTACTTTGAGTTTAGTATGAAAATGAGGCTTGTTTTATTTTTTTATACCAGATACACCTTTATCTGGATATTTTTTTGGCGAACATGTTACCCGTACAGTTGGTTACCCCCCTGAAACTATCATCCGGTTTGTTGGCAACACAAACCAGTGACACGAGTAGCTATACCAATTTACATTCTTCTATTTCATTTACTGTATTTCATTGAGAGCACCCCTACATATTTCTAGTTTGCTGGATTGTTTCTTTCCTTTCTCCAAGATCCTGGGAAATTATATCTTGTGCGGAGCAGCTGTGTACCACATTGATCTATGAGGAGGCAGTATAATATCCTCCATATGCACGCATGCTAAAGTCTTATTCTAAGCTAGCCAATTTTAAATGTGAGTCTATTTCTTTTGGGGCTACTCAATTCTGTTTTGTGGTTACTTTATTACCCTATGAGGTGCCCCCTCTTTCTTTTTCTTATAAGGTATATGTGGTTGTGTGACTACCAGGGAGACAATGGAACAAAGCTGCAGTGTCAGTGTATATGTAGCTCTGTGATGGACAGTAAAACAAGGTTAGGATGTCAGAAAGTGTGTGTGTGTGATTCTGTAATTACAGGTGGAACAAGACTGTGGTGTCAGACAGTGTATGTGTGAGTCTGTATCTACCACTGGAAGAGTGGAACAAGGCTGGGGTTTCAAGTGTATGTGTGGGATTGTGACAACCACTGGACAGTGGCATTTCTCTGATTTTATATATACACATATATTTATTATTATATTATATATAAAAGAGATCATGAGACTTTATTTATGTCTCCCTCAGGAGGCCAGCACACCCAGGGGCGGCAGCAAGAAGCAGTTATGCAAAACTCCTCTGTACTGCCTGTCCCATTGGTACAATACGGGGCATGATTTTTTTATGCCCTCTGCCCTGCTGTGAAAATCTCTGCAAGAACTTCACCCTCCACCACAGTACAACACACCTTCTCCCTCCTCTACGCCCTCCATCTCACAATAAACACCTCTTCACCTTCCCCCCTCGTTCAAAACACATTCACCCCCTCCCCACCCCATTCAACTCACATTCATCTCCCTCCCCATTTGACTAACATTTACCTCCCGTCCCTACTATTCACAGACTTCTGTTTATCTCTCTACCTTCCCCGTTATATACAGGGTTTGTCCATATTGATTTTGCCTTTATCATGAAGCTGCATACACCTCAGTAGTGAAGTCAGGACTATTTGATTATTATTTCTTCCTATATCTATGTATGTGAGTGTCTCTCATGCGTATGTACTGTATGTGTGACTGTGTTACAGGCAATGGCCAGTGTAATATTAACGTGTGTCAGATTGGTGTCCAGATAATTGTGGAGTAATGCGCTTGACATCCCTCTGGTACTCAAAGAGTTACTACTACTACGCACTCCAAGACAGAGAGGTCAAGGGGGAGCATTTTATACAGACTTGGACACCTTTCACTCATACCATCCCCAACACTCAAGGCCTTGAATTCCTGCTCCATTTAAAGTATACCATCTGTATGACGTTGAGAGAACTTTGTGAAGACACATGATCTCTGATGTCTGCTGGGGATCTTGGTGGGGATGTGGGCATGCTCTATATTTAAAATGGGCCCACTTGTTTCTCGGGTTTGTAGCTATGCTGCAGGGCATCTACCCAATTCAATAGTGGCTTTTTTTCAGTCCCATTATCATACTACGCTCATTTGTTGCCTGTTTTCTCTTTTTATTTATTTCTATTCATTTGAGCTGATTTCATGGTAAGATTATACTAAAATACTATAATTCCACTGAACCATGTATTGCATATCAACCCTAGCTCCTGCATGTATAGCAAATGCCTCCTCTTCTCCTCTACTTCTTTTTTTCTGCTAACTCCTCTTCCTCGCCAAATTTTACAACAAAGCCTTCATTTTCTGCCATCCTGTTTTCCACCTCTGTTTCTCCGTTCCTCTGAGTACCAAAGTTTGCAGATCCCTACTGGTATTCACGCCTACTCTCTACCTTACAATCAGGTTCCATATTGCCATATTGTTTTGCATTGGTTAGATCTGGAATATTGTTCACTCACTATGAAAATATAATAAAAAAAAATACAATAAAAAGTATTTAAAAAAAAAAACCCTACTACTATTAGAAATAATAATCATCTTCATAAGATTTGGGTCATGGAGAGTAGCATTATTTCAGTACTGTCAGAGTTGTAGTCCAAGAGTAATTGAATGATAAAGTATTCCCCTCCCGTCCCTTTTACTGATGTAACACTGTTCACCTCAGAGCAGCAAGACTGTCTAGAGAGATCGCAGAGAGGGACAATCTTCAGTAAGCATATGGAAAAACCTGTCAAAGGGGGCAGTGTTTTCCTTATGTTCACAATAAGAAGATTTCCCTTGCTGTGAGCTGTCTGGTGAAGTGAACAGATTCCACATCTGATGGGCGGCAGCTTACACTCGTTAACAGGGGCAGGAGGGGGATACTTTATAATACAATTACTCTTGAACTACAACTTTGACAGTATCGAAATAACACTATCCATTGCCCAAATACTATGAAGATTTATTGGAGCTGCTGTTTTTGTGAAACATTACTATCCCTTTAAGCAATAACAACTACATTTACTAAGCACAGGGGTTAGAAGGAAGCTTGAGTATTGTAAAATAATGCATAAATTCCAACCAGCCTACATGGTGCTTTAGACAGAAAGCTCAGACACATTTTTGTGTAAAGATTCATAGCACTGTATAACATATCTACTAATGCAACAAGGCTATTTCCATATTACCCATACTAAGAAGTGTATTTACAAACTAAAAATTACATTTACAAATTAAAAATTAACATACTAATGCCTAATCTAACAATATAAATGTTTAATCTAAACAATTAAAAAGTTGCAGAATAAAATACAGCAGAAAAGAAAAATATTAGAAAGATCCAAAAAGAGCTGTGTCACATGGCTTGTTATAACCGCCCCTTAGCCTTGCGTCATGACTTCCAGCCAACAGTATAGCATGCTCGGAGGGGGAGCGATGCCAATCAAACAAAATGTCATCAACATAGCAGCACTCTCCATGTACTTCCCTGCAAAGAAATTCATGGCCAAGTCGTGTGGGTAATATTACATTAAGTCTCATATATAAAATAACGTTTGTCTTAGCACGATAAAATGATACAGGGCGAATTGTTTTAGGTGATAGTTCCACTTTAAATATATTCAAAAAGATTGAAGTTACCCACATGCTCAATGTAGCATTAGCAGGACATACTTGAACACAAGAGAAATTTCAATGTATTCTTCCTGATGAAACATTTTCTAAATAAATAGTACCACAGAAGGAAGCATTACTGCAGATCAACTATAGGTGTCACTGTTGTGCTGATAAATAACAAAACTGGATAAATGGTAACAGACACAGAAATATGATACAAAAATATACACAGAAAATAAAAAATGTAACGCCCTGTCTGTAAAGATGCCTCTTTAGAAGCTAATACAAAAAGTGACATTGTATGATACAATACATTAAAAAATGAAATTAAAAACAAAAAAACATTGTACAAGGTCAATATATTTTATATAACTGAAGCGCGACCACATTTTCTCATTCTCATTTCTCATGAACAGAAAGCCATCCATGTAAGGGCCAAACTAGTTTTTCATGATAACAATGGGCCTCACCCTTGGATCAGGCAGCCTGCATTTGGCTCAAGGGCAGCATGCTGGACTTGAATACAATTATAAATAAAATGTGCTCCTTACCTTGGGATCCCCAGGTGCAAAGAAACTCATGTAGTTATTGATTTGTTTAAACACAAATCCTCGGTCCATGAATGTAAAACATCTCTGCAAAGGAAATTAAACCATCTGAGTCAGGGCAATGGATTAAGCTTAAGGTCTGTTCACCATGCTGTGTAAACCAGACACACAGAGCCTTATGTGTAAAGGCAAAGTTGAAAAATTCTGGGGAAAATCAGCTGTACCATGGAACTGCGCATTCTGTTACCACGCCTTAATGCCTAGACAGCCATGACAGTCCTGGCATGTCACGGGTCATTAAGAGGTTAAATCAAACATAATTTTTACTTGTCTTATATGGGGCAATTTGTTTACCTCAAAATTGCTGCAATATGCATATACTAGTTTAAAAGCCCATGTACATAGGCCACAGTGTCACCCAGCAGCCTCGGCTGGTGCCCGGAGCCTCTCTGTTTGCTGCCTGCGCTGCAGTCACGCATAGTACAGACTGCCCGAATGCGCTGCTGCTGCTATGTAGTGGGGCGCTCCAAATTCGGTCTGTAGTCCTCTCTGTGCACCTTCCTGTCCCAGGAAGATGAGCAGAGAGGACTCCAGTCCGAATTCTCTCCGCTCCATATCAGCCGCGTGACTGCAGCGCTCACAGTCTCTACTGAGCATGACAGCTTCTGACAAACTTCCTAGCGAATTATTATACAGGATGGGTATTGTCTACAGTATACATTATAATGATTGTACACTGGCACAGTGATACTGATGTACTAACAACTGGAGTAAACCAACTACACCATTGGGAGAAGTAAAAATAACTGCCAAATTGCTATCGATTTAAATGAGACAACCCATTGCACTGGAGACACATCTAGCAATCAAGGGGTTAACAGCTCCATTTAAACCAATGGAATTTATATCTGTCCCTCGTGTTGCAGCTGATTTGCCCCAGAATTACTCCACTTCTCTCTTGAACATAGGGTTCTGATATTTTGCATGGGGAAGATGCAATAAGGTGTGATAAATAGGTGATAAGTAGGGGATGACTTCTCCAGGGTGATAAATTCACCTGTTCCTATGTTACTGTATGGAGCTTACGCATAGCAGTCTCTCATGCTGGATATCTGTTAATGCAAAGGCTAAGTAGAATAACAGATAAACTGGAGAATGTATCTTATTGGAGACATTATTGCCTATTTATCATACATTTATCACTGAAACCAATATGTGAAAAACAAAGCTACAGGTAAGGAACCCAAAATGGAGTCTAGACGTGCATCACAGAATTCCCTACTCCACAATGTAACCAAATAGACACTGGAACTTCATTCATCCAAGCCAGAAAGGAGACGATTTTATCCACCGTTTGGACTAGCCAAGTTGCTGTTTTTGTATCCCATACATTTATCACACCTTAGAGCATAATACCCCAGGTCTTAGCACATCAGTCCCAGTGTATGTATGAAGTTAACAAGACAATCAAGTCATACAGAAACACAATGGAATAATTTTGAGTCACTTGGATGCGAGTGAGGTCAGCAACCCATTGTGAAATAATGCTTGGAGTGCTTTCTAGCATCAAACGGGTAAAAGAGGAAAAAAAAAACAAAAAAGATTTGACAACTAAGAGTGTGACCTACTATCAAGTTATTGGCAATTTAGGACCATATGCACAAAAAAGTGGGGCAATTCGGGAACAAACCAACAACACTACAGGGGAACAAAAAATTGAATGCCACAGGCCTACAAAACACTTTTTTTGGGGGGGGTGTTAGATTCTGCAGTTTTTATTTGTTCCATATGGTGCAGTTGGTTTATCACACAATGACTCCGTTTTGTATGTGCACACACAGCGCCCCCTATAGTACCTTGATGAAGAAAGCCAGACTGTGATTAGCATTTCTGGAAGCCTCAGGATTGTCCTTGTACTTCTGTGTTATGTGAGGCATAAGCATATTGACCAAGGTTTCTACTGTGTGATGAAAAGAGGCTGGAAATCTTTGGTTCCGCAGCAACTGTAAAACCAGAAGAAATGTAAATGTTAAAAAAAAAAATAATAATATTAACATGTACCTAGTATTCAAGTGCACTGAGCAGCAATTCAGAAAGCTAAAGAGGTGCAATGATAGAGTAACCCAAATGCACCATAGGTGACCAAAAAAATCCCACTGTTTTAAATGGGGCTTTTAAGCCCTTAAATGCTTGAGCTCTTGATGCTACAAAGGTGGTCAGCATAAGCCAATGAATACTAGAGAGGTGTCTTGTGTATTGCTTCACAATGCACAGAGATCTCTCAATCATTCAAGTGTTTAGAAACCCAATTTAAATCATTAGGAATTTTGCCTGTGGTGCAGTTCAGAATTTTTCTTCTTTAGCTTATTGAATTGCACCTAAAGTATACAAGTAACTTATAGCAATATCATGTAAAAAAAGAAAAAAATTCACAATAACATAGTGGTTCCCAATCCTATCCACAGGGGTGCAGAAAAGACCAAGGCCCAAAGCTATAAAAGCAAACTAGAGTTATTCTGGGGTAAACCAACTGTACCATAGGAGACAAATAAAAGTTCCCATTAAATTAAACTGGGATTTTAAACCCTTGAATGCTAGAAAGGACTAAATGCATCGCAAGGCAATTAATTGGTGACTTCTTTGGCATTCAAGGGGTTAAAAATTCCATTCAATGCATGAAATTTTATTTTTCCTATGGTGCAGTTGGTTTACTCCAGAATAACTCCAGTTTGTTTTATGTATATGTGTGTGTATATACACATATATAGATGTCCTATACAATAATTCGCTAATGTTTGTCAGAAGCAGTCATGCGCAGTAGAGGCGGCTGTGCGTGCTGCAGACATGAGCAGTAGAGACTGCCTGTGCTGCGGCTGATAACTGAGCAGAGCACTCCGAATTCAGACCGTAGCCCTCTCTGTGCACCTTCATGGGACCCTTCTGTGCAGAGAGGACTACAGTCTGAATTCGGAGCGCCCCGCTCCGTTATCAGCACTGCTGCATTCGGGCAGTCAGTACCGCACATGACTGCAGCACGGCCAACAGGATCTAGCCACCAGCCAAGGTTGCTGGGTGGCACTGTGGCCCGTGCACAATGGCTTTTCAACTACTATATATAAATAAATAAAAGGTTCCAAGTCTTTAGCATCCCCTGCTTGTGCATAGGTGAGTTGACGTGCACCTATCACTTTGATTTTTTTTTTTTTTTTTTGCATATTTGAAAGAATCATTCAAAACTGCCTATATCATATTAGCCAGAAGTTCAGTAGATGTACAGGTAAGGAAATATTCACACTAATTTCTGGGAAAAGTGAAAGTATCCTGGTGCAGCACCGTGCTTCATTAGTATATGAAATGGAACAGCAAAGCTTAATTAGCAAATGAAACCACACAGCTATCCTCCTCATTAGTCATATTTGGTACTGTAGGCTAACATATGCCAGCTCCTCAGCTGCACATTCGCTGGTCTTTTTGCCATTACGACACATAGGCAGGTTTAATGACATTTTCAGATATGCAAGCTCTAATCAAGGTGACAGGTCCACTTTAACCCTTTATGTGCCAGAGGGTTATTCAGCACATTGCCTAGCAATGTGTTGGGCACCCCTCTGGCACATTAATGGTTAAATGATTGAGTCTCTGATAAAATCACCTGTGCAGTGAAAACAATGTACAGACCCAATTCATTTTACACATAATAAATCCAAGGACACGACTTCAACAACTGCACTTTGCACTGACATTTTGAAGACTATTTCATTATTTTTAGATATATTTATAAAGAAAGTGGAGCAATTCTGTAGCAAACCAATTTCATCAGTGGTGACAAATAAAAACCCCCTCAGGTTAAATTGGGCTTGTAACACTGTGGATGCTAAAGAAAAAAGCGGGTCTCATATGCACTGTTTTGTAATACATTAAAAACTTCTAATATTCAAAGGGTGAAAAGCCACTTTTACACTTTGCGAATGCTTTTGTCCCCTATGGTGCAGTTGGTTTGCTCCAGAATAGCTCCACTCTCTTTGCGCATATGGACCTTTATTTGAAAGCAAAACAAAAATTCTAATGCAAAAATCAACGGATGAAGTGAACCTAATTTATAAAACAAAAAGTGCTTGCAGGGTAGTACTTTGTAGTGAATGAACCATATCATTTTGTCTTAATTGTGGTATTGTTTAAAACAGGAATGGGCAACATGAGGCTCTCCAGCCATTCGTTGCCTTGGATTGATGGGAAATGTAGTCCTCCACAGATGGAGGATGTCGGCTTGCCCATCCTTGGTTTATTAGCATGAAGAAACCAGAAAACGGTCTGATTAACTGCCACTAGGCTCCGGACAGCAATGTAGTGCAGGTATCATGTTCTGTACAGCACCAGCTTACAGCAAGAACCTGATACAACACTCTTGTACTAAACAGCATGATAATTACTAGAGCCATAAGCACTCAGAAAAACAGAAATATGGGGGGAAATCAAATGTAAAAAAAAAGGGGACCAAAAAAATTGGCACTGAATCCAGCTTTTAATTCTGTGAATGTTGGGCTTGGTTTTGATGAGCACATGTATTCAATACTGCCTATAAGCACACATTATTATCATATATATGTCTATTTATGCATAGATGAAAGTCACAGGCAGGGGCTCAAAGTTTCTGGGTCCTTGCAGGCTGCATCCCTGGGCTGGCAGTGGGCGGTTAGATGTGTAGGGCAGAGCCCCTGTATATCCAACTATGGACATTGCTCAAAATACTTCTTTGTCCTACACTGTGTTGCCTTCCCTCCATCACTCACCCTATGAGTACAGCTCACCTTCCTCCCTCACACACCCTCCAAGTGCAGCTCACCTTCCTCCCTCACACACCCTCCAAGTGCAGCTCACCTCCCTCAACCACCCTCCAAGTGCAGCTCACCTCCCTCAACCACCCTCCAAGTGCAGCTCACCTCCCTCAACCACCCTCCAACTGCAGCTCACCTCCCTCAACCACCCTCCAACTGCAGCTCACCTCCCTCCCTCTCTCTTCCCCTCTGATAACAGCTCACCTGCTTTCCTCCTGTACCTTCCGCCCAAAGCTCTCTTCCCTTCCCCACCCACAGACAGAGGTTAACCTCCCCACCCCCACTCACCTAGAGCAGCTCTTCCCTCCTTCATGCACTATCCACACTATGGCTCACGTCCCCACTTAATCAGTTACTTGTAACTCTGCCCATCATCTCTCCCCTTGTCATTCTTCCTTCACTCTCCATGCATCTGTTCCCTTCCTCCCTCCTTAGCCAGCAGTGTCATCCTACCCATATCATCTGCCCCTCCTCCTACCCCGGTGTCATCTGGCCTTTCGTCTTTCCCTTCTTTTGCTTCCCTCCTTGTGCTCTCCCACTCCCTTCACCCCAGTTCCAACTGGCCCACTCATGTCACCCCTCCATACAATGTATCTGTCTGTCTAGCTGTAAATGGTGAAAGAAGGCTGGGGAAGCAGACAATTTAAGTGTGGTCCTGAGGGTACCAGTGGGACAGTGGTACAAGGCTGGAGAGTGTACAGTGTGTAAGAATGTGAGTGTGTGAGAATGTGTGTGTGTGAGAGAATGTGAGTTTTAGTTTGTGTGTTTCTGTGGTCACATGTGGGACAAGGCTGGGTGTTAGACCCTGTAAATGCAATTCTTGGGCTACCAGTGGCACACTGGTACACAACTGGGGGTCAAACAGTGCATGTTGTTATGAGCCTACCTATGGGACAAAGCTGAGTGCCATACAATGTAAGCATGGTTTTGGGGCTACCAGTGGGAGAGAGCTAGGGGGTCACACAGCATATTTGTATTTCTATGACTACCAGTGGGACAAGGCTAAATATCAGACAATTTAAGTATAGTTTTGGTTCTACCATTGGAACAAGGTATGGGGATCATACAGTCCTGTGTAGTTCTATGGCTACCAGTGGGACAAGACTGGGTTTCAGACAGTATACATGTATTTTTGGGGCCACCAGGGACACAAGGATGGGGGTAACAGTATGTTTGTTGTTCTGTGATTACCTGTGGAATAAGGCAGAGTGTCAAGACAGGTTATGTGTGTGATTATGTTCCTACCAGTGGGTAAAGAAACAAAATCTGGAGTGTCAGACAACATATGTATGGTACTGTGTCTAACAGTGGACAATGAAAGAAAGCTCAGAAAGAAGTGTGTGTGTGTTTTTTGGGCTACCTGTGGGACAAGGGAACTAGGCTAGGTTGTGGTTCTGTGGTTACTAATGGACAGTAGAACAAGGCAGAGGAAGCAATCACACAGTGTTTGGTTCTGTGGCTGCATGTTGACAGTAAAACTAGGATGAGGATGTAGAAAGTTTATGTTTGTTCCATGGTCATTAGTGAATAGTGGAACAAAGCTGTGGCTACTAGTGGATAGTGGAACAAGGCTGGTGTGTCGGATAATTGATATGGGGGTCTGGGCCTACCAGTGGAAAGTGGAACAAGGCTAGAGTGTCAGACCATGCATGTGTGCAATGTACTGAACATCTCTCTAACATTCATGGGGTCAAAAGTAATGACAATTTTGGGTATTTTATATATTTTCCTTCGAGTACATTAACATTGCTCCAGAACTGCACCAATGTTTTTAGTACATGAGCCTCACAGTAAATGTGTCTGTTTGTGTGCTGTTTTTACAATGCCCCATGAACACCAACACACACTTTTAAAATAGATTACGGGAGAGCAATCCAAGATTAGAAGCCAACATAGTAATTTAAGTAGATAATTTTACTTGAACTTTACGAACACATTTGCTTACTAGATAATATTAATTTTCATCGGGTTAGAAGCAGTTGTTTTTGTGCCTATCAACAGATTTATAAAACCCTCTATTAAGGACTGTATCAAGGGAATCACCTAGAGTCAAGTATTCTAGACATAACAACTGTCGTCCCTAAGAGGCACATGGCTCTAAGAGAACCATAAAAACTCCCAGAAGTCTACCCAGACAGTATTACTGCAACAGCTGCAGGACCAAATGAAAAGATGTTGTCAAATTCAAATAGCAACTACAATTCAGCATCTCACAAAGATTATACATTATATAAGGATCAGGATCAGTTATTTAGCTGAACTCTAGATTTAGAGAGAATATATCCCTAATTATTAACATAAATATATGTTTTGTAGGTTTTTTTGCGCTGAGCAAACCAAAGGTAGATGATTCATTCAAATGTTTTAAGAAAAACAACTGCATTTCTATATGGTTTATTTATCGCCCGTCTATTTTATGGAGGCAGGGTTATCAGGGAGCTTTGTCACTAGCGTCTCTTCATAGTCTGCAACAGCAAAAGTGCCACCAAGAAATATTAAGACTGCAAAGAAATGAAGACTTGATGTGTAACAACTTCTGACTGAAGTATCTCACAGTAATGCGAGTACCCTTGTTTTATGTAGTAAAAAAAACTCTTTTATAATAAATAAATATATATATATATATATATATATATATATATATATATATATATATATAAAAATTTATTAGAAATTTGAATGCCTTGTGAGATACTACAGTAGGTGTTTAGCTAATGTCAGTGTATAACCAGTTACTACAACCAGTAAAGATATTAAAGTGTAATAATCATTTTTCATTAGACGTGACTGATCCTTGAGTGCATGCCATTTAAATCAATGAACTTTGCACATCACACCATGATAACTCACAGCTAGTCTTAAGGCAGAAAAGGTAAAGCTTGTCTGTACATAAAGGGATAGAGACTGTCCCCTTAACTGTAATACAGGAAATTGCCTGGGTATAAAAGTGAGTTTCTACCTTCAGAACACCATAACAGAGATTGGAAAGTTCCTCCACTCTACCACCCTCTCATTAGAAGCCCTTTCACTTTGAATTCTGTCAGTTCTTGTTTTTCTGTGGTAATCAAGGCACTTGTTTATTGTTGCAGCATGGAAAAGGACAGCTGCATTTGGTGACTGATCTGGTCCTAATTCCAAATCCCAGCTGGGTCAGTTTTAAGTTGTAAAAATGAAAAACCTTCAGATGGTATTTAATGGGATAATGTGTGAAAATAAATGCCCCTTCAAAAAAAATAAAAAAACTTAAACTATGTAGAATAATCACAAGGTCATATATTTTCACATAACTATTGATTTAATTCAATAGCCCAAGAAGCATTGGTATATGGACCAGGGACTACGGGTAAATTATTGGATATACAAAGAATCTTTAGTGGTCATGTGGATTTAAATGCCTCTTATTTTTATGTGTGTGTGGAAATAATAATATGCTGCAGCCTAACTTAGATGTAACATATATGTCTGTGTGTCATTTGTTGTCAATAGCAAACAAATAGCAAGATATTCATTTGTTCGTAAGTATATATCTTTCACTGTGTGTCCTTACTTGAGAATACCCTTCTCAGTAGACATAAAATACATAATTCCAGAGCAGTCCAGCATTAAACATTACAATAAACACAATACATACTTTTACTTTGGAATTCTCAAGAATGTGCTGGGCCATTGATTTTATCAAGACTTCAAAGAAAAACCAGGAATACTGTAAATTAAATAGAAGACATGGTTAGAATATACAATCATTTAATACACAGAAAAGCAAACAAAAACAGCATCACATGTATTACTAGTGCTGATAACAAAACAAATCAATGCACAACTTTTTAGGAGACTGTTAAAGTACTATTTCTCATATTTCTGCTAAATTACAACAAATACTTCCATGACTTCTAGACGTACCTTGAGAAGTTTGTTGCTGGTTAAAAAGTCAGCTGAGGGCTTGAGGATTGTTGTCATTGATTTGGCTAGCTCTTCGTGCACAGTTTTGTATTCTGAAGTGATGTATGGTTCAGCCTTGTAGACATACTACGAACACAATGAGAAGAAATAAAGTAGAAGTCTTAATTCAATTCAATGTGTGTTCCTTGAAGTGAAGAAAACACAGCAAACATTATGTACCTTGACATAAGACCTCAGATAGCTCTCCAAGCCTTCTTCATGACACTGAGAAACCACATGGATAATGACTCTGCAATAAAAATATACATTATTATTAAGTGCATAGAATTAATTTAATGGTTTTCAGTAATATACCACAAACACAACTTTGCAAAAAAACATAACATTTAACAACTAAAAACAAAAAACATATTACCTCTTGTTACATGTGAAAGTGCAAAATAAATTAATACAGTTATAGTTTATTTTTGGCATAAGCACATTAACTAGTACTTTGCTCTAACCACATTAACATTTCTGACTGTGTGAAATGCAAGACTGAGTTATAAAATAATTACCTGGTAACATTGACTGCAACCTCCTCCTGAGTGGCCCTCGTTAGAACTCTACACATCTGGTTTAGGATAGTGGGCAGAAAGGCGATCATCACATGTCCTTCCATTGCATGCAGACTCTGAGAATTTGCAAGCAGAATTGTTTTGTTCATTTTTGCAATATATAACTATGTTCTGTGCAAGCATGAAAAACTCTGAAGGACTACAATGAACATTCAATGTATTAACCCTTTAAGAACTTTGTTCATAAAGGGATAATTAGAGTTATGTAAACCCCTTAACGATAGCCCAATCTGGCACGTGTGTGGCAGTTAATAACCACAGAGCTTTTTTTTTTCTTTTTTTTTTTGTGAATTGAGTTCTAGAAAGGCAGAGAGGTATGGAGCCAAGGTGCCATCCCAGAATTCCATGACGTGCCAAGACTGTTACAAGTCCTTAAGTGCCGAAACCAGTGTGACGGTCCTGGGTTAAATGGGTTAAAGAAACAGGCAAAGGAACGTTAGTGTTCTCGTTTATATTCATAATATTCACTATTTTTTTTACATGCTGTATACACATGAAACACAAAAAGGCAATCAAAATTAAGGTCAGCTCATCCAAACAAACCACTCCACAGAATCAACTATCACTGATTTCAGCAAATAAGATCAGGATGTTCATCAATAAACAGGATAGGAGACATTAAGGATGCAAAGCTGACTTCATTCCATCAACCAAAAATGGCAATCCTCCTGCCTAAATTATCAGGACTCCCCATTAGAGATTTCACAGATTGCTTTGACAGACGAACATGCCTTTCAGGTTCCTGGTCACACAAAGAATAGGTGGCTATCCATGGCTGTCTGATTAAATACAATTTGCTTTATATCTGCATAAGTATGATCTTCTGCTATGTTTATTGATGAAGTTCACTTGGTTACAGAAATAGTAATAGTTACTTTTCAGACACCCATCTGGCTCACAATGCAGCCCCGGCATCATCTGCAGTTCTGCTCCCAAAGTAGCAAAATGGTCAATAGGACTTATCCATTACCATCTTTTTAATTAACTGACTCTGAAGCCAAGACACCAACAGTGAAGCCTTTTCAATTATAGTGACAGGTCCCTGTGACCATGGGCACTATTACTTCCCTGTGCCTCAGGCACTAAAATTAGACTGTAAGCTCTACAGGGCAGGGACTCACTGAGCCTAAAAAATTCTGTGCAATGTGCTGCATACACAATAGTAGTGTTACACAAGGAATTATAGTCACTTATTTCATAAATGCTAAACACCCCTTCTAAAAGCACAATAAACAGTGACAGAATGCTTAAACCTTTGAGTGACAGAGGGGTACGCAATGCATTGCTTTGTAATGTGTTGCGTACCCTCTGGCACTCAAAGGGTTAAAACTCATTATTGAAAAACAGCTGCTTTTAGAGAACTAGTCATACAGGGTTGAGGGCAAGAACTTTATTCTATAACATGGAGTTGTCCATATCGTGTAACTTTAATGGATAGGTTTTAATCTAGATACAGATCTGAAAGAAGTCATTATATAATGAGTTTCTGGATTTACTTAACAGCGAAATACTACACATGTAAATGTAACCCCTTGGATGATAGAGAAGTCTCCAGTGCATTTTGAAACAATGAGTTAGCAACCCTCTAGAATTCAAGAGGTTAAAATTCAATAGGCACAAATGCTTATTTTACTTTGTGACAACAAAACAAATTATTATACAGAAAAAAAGCAAATAAGACTTTAGCTACGTGGATGTTAGAGAGGATGCCAAAGTATTGTGATGCCATGTATTGGAGACCTCTTTAGCATCCAATGGGTTAAACTGACTTGCAGGAATTGGATTTACAGTTTCAGCATATAAAAAATTAGTATGCTTATCAAGAAACTCAATGTATCGTATGAATAGAAGCATACTTCAATCTCCAGTACCTTCAAATACTTTACAAGGTCACTTGCTGAGGCCTGAGCTCCAGATTCCGTTTTTTGACAATACTGAAAAAAGTTGTGCAAGTGCTGATCCTAGAAAAGAAAAAGAACATAGAAAACTAGTCAATATAGAAGACTAGAAATGATAGGCTCCTGGCCTGATAATATGCATACAAACTCTCTCTTTGTATCAGTGAGTTCTCCGCTTCCAAACTGGAGTTCCAGAAGGGTACGCAAAATATACCTCTGCAATGTGCTAAGAACCCTTCTGGCACTCAAAGGGTTAAGTACTAGAGAGGTGTGAAACACATTGTTTTGCAACATGTTAAACACCCAACTTGCCCTTGACCCCTTAAGGACCAGCAGTCCCAGGGTGTGTGGTCCTTTAAGGGCCAGATACCAAAGTTTGACATGACGGCACGCGTGACTGATCAGGTGTGCCTGCACACCGAACGGGGAACCGATAGTGATCGCTCCAGTCTTGGATTGGTCAATTTCAGACCCCGCTACTACTCACAGCACTCCCGCAGAAGCGCTGTGATTAAAAAATATGTGAAGTGCCAGGACCATCACTGGTCCTTTAGGCAAAAACAGCAGTGATGGTCCTGACAAGTCACTGGATGTTAACGGGTTAAAGACCCATGACGGACCTCATGGGTCCAACATGCGATAAAGACCCATGATGTGCCAGGATTTCAGTGCTCCCTGAGTGGCTGCACGCCGTTCGGGAGCCTTGAACCGGATCGCGTATATATTATATATATAAAAAAAAATAAAAAAAAGGGGGGAGGGGTTTGGGTTCTTAAGGGGTTAAAAGGATAGTAAACTTTTATTCTGTCGGTAAATATTCAGGAAGTGCACAATATGTAAAGTCAGATTGCCTATACTTTATTATTAATTCTTAAGTACTTTACATCCCTGACAATGAGCTCCTTGGATCTGTTTACAGAGAGCTTACTGTCAGGGACTGTGAAAGCAGCTACAGCAGTGAGGCAATGTGAAAAAGATACAAAGACAGCATACAGAGCACTCACTGCTGCTGGAATACTGTAGTATACTGTACAGTGTATAACTATCGTGCTTTGATGGTCGCTGTATCAAAAACTCAGGGAGCTTACTGTCAGGGATATAAAAGTGAAAAAAGAAAATAGTAATAAAAGTAATAGTAATGTGTTGGAGTGATTCCTATCATTTCAAGGTTTAAAAGTACACTTAAATTAATCATAAACTTTATTTCTCCCCCATAATGTAGTTGGATTACTTTAAAACTACACCTCTTTTGAGCATAAGGCCTAAAAGGGACACTATCATCTAAAATCAATTTCGGTATTTTTTTTAAATGCTTCCAAAATCACTTATATGTTTTATTAGCCTTTTTTTTTTTAAATTTAGTTTGAATTATTTAAACCTATAGCCTATGCTAATTAACGCATGCTGTCAGGGCACATGTTGTCTTAGCCCTACATCACCTCCCGCACTCAAGGATACAATACAATAAAAAAAAATTATTTACTGGCAATAATAATAGATACAAGTATTACCAAAGCCGGTTAGTACAGAGCATTCACCCTCCCAATTTCACTGTAGAGATATATAGTATAGATTAAGTTCCACTCATGTTAAATCTTCCTATATCTGTGGTCTTTTGGGTGTCACATAATGACACACTGACAAGTATTCTGGAGCTTTTTCTGCTCTCTCACAGTTTGCATCTTTTATGGTTTTGGGAAGTCTGTTATTTTCATTGCCAATGAGGAAATGAGCATCCTCCTCAATAAGGTCTATGTTGCACTGTTTACAGATCCTCAGGCTTCCAGGTATGTCTGTGTCGGCCTGTTTCTACCTCCAGCGCATTGTCACTCACACTGCATTTAGTCATTATTTCCCTATGTTTGGTGTTTTTGACTATTAGAAGATAGTCCGCTAGGGTGTATGTCCTGTTCAGTGAGCTGTAGCACTTCATTTTGTTCTGTGCCTTTATCTGGGTTTCCCCCACTAACAGTTAACCTTTCAGTGCTAGGAAATTTGCTGAACACCATCACTGTTCACATTACCTGTGCATATACAGTTGATACTAAATGAGTAGCAATCTTCAGCAAAGGCTTGCCTCCATCAACCCACTTAATTTCTGGGCCAGAGTGCTGGAAAAGGAGGAATAAAACAACAAACTCAGAATAATTAGCAATCAACATGAAACAATGTAACTACCAGTACAATGAAATAAACATAAAATCACCAGTATTTTAAAGAGATAGTAATGTTGTTCTGACATACTTAAAGGGATAGTAATGTTTTGCTATTAAAGTACAGTTCAGTCTTCTTCCTACTTTTTTATAATGATTTTTAGCAGTAAAACCTTATAAAACTTTGCCGTTTCACATTTATTCTCTAATAATGCTTTCCCTTCCGACCCTTTTTACTTATCTCAAGCAACCTCCCCTCAGATCTGGAATCCGCTCCCAGGACTGGACAGATATCAGCAAGGGACAATCTTCCCTCTTTCAGTATAAAGAAAAGTTTGCCCCCTTGATGAAGGAGGGCAGATTTTTCCTTTTCCTGGAAGAAGATTGTCCCTAGTTGCATTCTGTCCGGACAGGCTTGCTGAGGTAAGTAAAAGGGGGCGGGAGGGGGGCTTTATTAGAGAATAAATGTAAAATGTTAAAGTTTTATGAGGTTTTACTGTTACACATTGTGTAATAACGAACTTGAACATGTCCTCCAAGCTTGCATCTGTAAAATTTCATTTGATACCCAAGACCTAAACTCTAGTCTGACATTTGCCTTGAGGTTGCATCCATTCCTGCTTTATGCAGAGCTCCCTGACACAATTACTATATGTAGTTTTCAGATTGTTTCTGGAACGAGTCAGTATTGCCTGCAAACTAGTAGAGATAACAAAAATGCTTCCTCAACAAAATAGGTAGATAAGAACCTCAATAAATTAAATGCTTTAAATTGTTTCACTCATTAAAGGGACAAAAAATGAAATGAATCAATCTGTGCTTCTGCTGTAGGATCATTGCTTTTGCCACACGCATGAGAAAACAAGTGACGGCTTATATTTTGGAGACCTATTCTTTAAACAGATGTTTAGCTTGGAGTGCCATGTATTTAAATGAAGATGACCCTGCTTCATTTATGAGTGTTCGTGTTCTTTCAGAAGTTGTAAATAATTTACCACATCAAAATGTACTCTGATCAACCCATAAATGTGCCTTTTATGGCACAATGATCCAAAGACCAATTAAAAAAATAAGCAAAGTGATCTAATATTTATTTATATACACTGGTATGCAAATTCTGGTATGTACATACTCTGTTAAACCTTTGCATGGTAGAGGCATATACAAAGAACTGCAGGTAATGGCTTGTACATACCTCTGCCTCTCAAAGACCTAGTAGCTGTTACAGCAGCTCTGTATTTGGGAGATCAAGTTATGGCACACTATACACAATAGTCATTAAGTACAGTCATATTTTTTTAACATTTTTATTTTGGAGGAAGGGAAGAACTATCAAGAACAGGAAAGTTCATTACCTTGCCCATTCCCACTTCCTGATAGCCAAGGTACCCGGCAGGAAGGTTGGCAGATACGGGAATATTCTGTTCGTTTGTCACCACTCGACCATCTCTCAGCAAGGGCAGCCAGGCGTATCCAACTATACACATGCAAAACACAAGTGTCTGTTATGGTTTGCTTCCACATACTGGGCAAACCAACAAAATAATGCTAAGTGTTACTAAGTATCCAAAACATTATTTTGCACTACTTGAAAAATAATTTACCATTGAAGTGTGCCATGAATATGTTACATTTTATTACACAAAGGTAACGTTTAATTCAATAAGGAAAAGCGACTTCATATGTAAGATACAAAAGGCTTTACGCACAAAAGAAAAAGGGAAATGCTGGGGCAAACTGACTGTACCGTAAAAGAATAAATAAGTATTCCCTAAATTTCCCATTGATTTAAATTCAGCAGTTAACCCATGAATGCTAGAACCAATGAATTGCTGTGCTCTTTAGCAATCTAGGGGTTAAAATCTGCATTTAAATGAATGGGCATTTTAACCTGTTGAATGCCAGAGAAGTATGCAACGCATTGCAAAGCGATGCTTTGCATACCTCTCTGGCACTCAAAGGGTTTGAGAGCCAGAGAGGTATCAGACTCTTTATGTAACTATATGCTGGATACCTCTCTGGCATGTAAAGGGTTAATTTGTCCCCTGTGGTGCAGCTGGTTCCCCCAGAACTGTTCTACTTTGCTTTTATACACAAGGCCCACATCATACATAGATTATTTCCATTTTGTGAAACACTGCATTTTATTCTACTGTTCATTTACATCCAGATCTATTTTTAACACTGGAAAGATTCAACAAATGGTCTCATTTCATCCTGGTCCACAGAGATATGGCCTATATTTTCCAATGGAAAAACACAGCAATTAGAGGGGAAAAAAAGGACAAAATGTACGGATATTCCACAGTGTGTTACATTCTAGAGACAGGTATAAAAGCCACCGCTAGAAGGATCAATGAATTCAATGTTTTAAATTATTATAATTTAAAGGAGCAGTCATATATTATAAATTACTGCTGAACGATGCTTTTTCTGTTAGGTGACAGCTGCCCTTTTGGTAGGTCTTCTACTCTGGGGCATACCAGTCAATGAAACCAGTGCTGCACCAGAACCCAGTTGGATCACTGGGAAAACTGAATGGATGGTACCTGATACACTCACACTGACTCTGCAATAAACATATGAACTGCAAGACTTCCAGGTTTGTACCTCAGAGTCACATGGGGCAATAACCACAGTTCCCACAAACTCTATTGACAAAAAAATTTAAGCAAACTCAGCAAAATATGATAACTGCCCTCCAATCAATCAATCTGTATCCAGTGGATCCAAATGGCTACCAGAGGCCAAAATTGTAATTTAATTGCAGACTATAAGAAAGCATTACTGTAAAATATTGTGTATAATATCACCATTTTGCCCCTCTTCACCTTATGTGAAGTTGGTGTATTGTACACGAAGGAAAAAAAATAATAAAAAGATTTTATGGGAGAACAAGAGTGCCTATGTATAATACACAGCCTTGTTTTCCCCTGTCACACACAAAAGAATTTCCATTGGCACACTGCTTCCCTCCCTCCCCGCTTACCCAAAGCCTCCTCTCCCACTCTGTAGTCCAATTTTGGCAGCCTGACAGGGTCCCAGCATTGCCCTGTCAGGACCTCGCAAGACATTACCATTGGCTAGGCAGAAGAGGTCCTGCTGAAACTGGACTACGGGGGGGAGGCTATGGGTAAGCTGGGAGGGTGGGAAGCAGTGTGGCAATGGAATTGTTTTATTTTTTTTTTCCTTTGTGTTTAATACGTACCCCCATCTTCACACAGGGTGAAGAGGGGCAAGATTTTATGGTATATATGGGAAATTTGTTTTTTCCTTATGATGTCTAGGGCGTTCACTGTCTGCTTGACTGAATTCAATATACCTCAGTTAGTTGTTGACCAATTCATTAGGAAATAACCTCTGTTCATTATAGCATGTCTGCCAAGCTGAGATCTTCAGGTCTGCTGACCTAGTTTTGCACCAAACAGATTAAACAAATAGAGGATCATTCAGCATTGACCCAAGATGAGAATACAGCCATCTCTGCTGGAACTGTGGGACATTATTATGGTGGTCCTTCAATCTTCATTATTGGACATTCAAGCATATGCTGCCACAACAGATATCTTGATAATGCTGATCGACAATCTCATCATGAATCACAATGATCTTACAGATAATAAGGTACAAAACAAATCTTTTGGAATGAAAACCAGCACATTAAGAGGACCACTCTAAGAGGAACAATATAAGATTCAGGGGCACAATAGAGGAAGACCTACCAGCTTTGTTGATTCAATTTATCAGATACATTTTGCCAAAAGAATCGACAATCTGTTGCTTGTTAGAGTCCACCAAAAGCCAAAGATACTACCAAATGGCAAAGAAGGGATACCATTTCCAAGATTTTTTCCTCTACAAAGAAACATATCCTTTCTCAGGAGCCAACCCTGTTTTTCCTCAAGATTTCCTAGCCTCTCTCAATATACTCTCACAAAAGGAGGGAGTATGTGCCCATACATGATTTGTTTAAAGGGATAGTAACACTTCGTTTTAACTTTATTTTATTTTGTAGGCATTAAAAAAACATGAAGAATGATATAAGTCTTATCTCTCAAACCTTTATGGTTTATGAGATATTCACAAGCAAAGTTCCCCTCCCCGCCCCTTTTTCCTAGTGTAAGCCATCTCTTCTCAGATGTGAGTCTGGTTGTATGACAGTACAGATAACAGAAGGGGACAATTTTCTTTGTATGAAAACAATGAAAGCCCTTCCCCCCTTGAAAAGTTTTTCAGCTTTTTCCATTATCTTAATTGAAGATTGTCCCTCTCTGCAGTCTACCTGGGCATCTCCCTTCTTATCTGGTTGAACAGGGGGGGGATACTTTGTTTGTGAATATCTCTTAAACCGTAAAGGTTTCAGAGATAAGACTTATATCATTCTTCATGTTTTTTTAATGCCTACAAAATAAAATAAAGTTAAAATGAAGTATTACTATCCCTTTAAATACCAAACTGTTGGGTTTACCTTATAATGTTATTAATTACAAAGAATGGTGAACTCAAAATGAACATTTCATGTAAGGCCTGTTACATGAAGATGTGTCAGGGTATAATCCCTCATTAATGCTGTATCCTTGAGAAAGCCTGCTACAGTTTGGATGAAGGTTACAAAGAAACAGAAAATTAAATGTAGACTGAGTTAGTTTATTATTTATTGCTGTTTATGTACTTGTTACTACTAATCCACCCTAAGACATTTGCTCCTCTGGGGTGAACTTTGTTTTTTTTACATATTAAAGATCTTGGTTTTAAGCAGCTACTGTACAACCTGTTTTGTGCCTACTATCACTGATGTTTGTTTGCTTTGAAGAGGCAAAAAACTATACTTCATTGCCTAAGGGCTGTGGACTCCATGATCAATCTCTCCTCTTCCCTGCCAGCAGTGTGCCAGCCTTTAAAGACTTTAGCAGAAATTACAGACTTTTGGAGACTTCAGTGCATGACACAGTTTATGCCAGTACTTGTTTCAATGTTCTGAATGATATATGTTTGTATGTTATATAATCTTGCCTGCTAGCTCTTTTGAATGGGCTGCAACCAAGCTATGTTGCCTGTTAGCTCTTTTGAATGGGCTGCAACTAAGCTATGTGTTTGCTAAGCACATGTATTTGGCTAGTCCTATTATTTTTCTGGCACTAAAGTTGTTTAATAAAAGAAACTTGCCTACATTTAGATCTTAATATTGCGTATGACTGACTGATTTTATATCACTTTTTCATCCTATGTGGAACACATGAACTATGGGTAAAGTATTGGTCCAACAGGAAGACAGGGCTTTCAAAAAAAGGCACATGGAGACACTCTCTCTAAGGGCTGGACTGGCCTACCTGGAAAATTCCTGGTATGCCGGCTGCACTGGGTTTCCCTGGGGATGCTTAAAACAGAACAGCTGTCAGCAATGCCAAACTGCAGCCGCAAGGTGACAGGACCATGGCCGCGAGATTTGAAAGACCGCAAGCAGCTGTTAGGCCCAGAATTGGAAGTTATTAGCCATGCCACTGGATGCAAGAGTACTTTGTTGCCTCAGGTTACTCCAAAATGTTCCTTTTTTCTATGAAAGATGTGTGGTTTTTGTTACCCCCATCATTATGGGTATATGCCTTCTCTAACCAGGTGTACTCTTCCTCAAAACCCAATCAGGCCCGGACAGGCAACAAGCGTTCACAGAAGCTCAAAGCTGACAAGGCTACCACAGGGACCTCAAGTTTCTTCTTCTGTTTCACTAAGGATAAAGAGCCTCCGCCCCTTTTACCTCTTGTGAGCTACCTGCCCCCAGATGTGGAATCTGGTCGCTTGACTGGATAGCTGCTGAGAGGGACAATCTTCTTGCTGTGAGCATAATGAAAACCCTTGGCCCCTTGACAAAGGAGGGCAGAGTTTTCCTTATGTTCATTGAAGACTGTCCCTTGCGCGCTCTATCCGGACTAACTTAGAGAGCAGCATTTTGTAGGTGAAAGTTGTGGAAGGGGGACTCTTTCTAATTTACTATCTCTTGAACTACACATCAGACAGTACTGTTATAGAGCTGTACGTGGCCAGAAAACAATGAAGAATAATCAACTGTGATTTAATTGTCAACCATTACTTTTGCTTTAATGGCCAAAAGGGTGTACACAACTCATTGCTTTACAATGTGTTGTACACAACCCATTGCCCTTAAAAGGTTAAAAAGTATATATAGGAAACGAAAGATGTGCAACTCTGAAGAATAACACCAGCATGACAATGGACAAAATTAGGGGCTTTTAATCCCTTAAAAGCTAGAGAGGTCAGAATCTGGGGAATTTTCATTTCGCCATTATAGTGCAGCTAGAGTGTCTAAAAACTGTATTTCTGGCTTCCTGAATACTCACCCAAGAAACATACAGGGATATTAAAAGCTCAATACACTACCCATGGTATTAAGGTAATATCAAATAAAAGGAATTTTTAATCTCCAGGACCAAAACAGCAGCCAATCACTTTGTACAGCATCTCTTATGCAAGAGTTAAAACAGAATGAATGCAAACCTTGACTTTCTATGACATCTTTCTTCTTTGTGCCTCCTTTGCTTGAGGTATCACAGCTAACATGGTAGAAAGTGAACAATAAATGGTGCTTTTCATGCAACTGTGTGGGCAACTCTATTTTAATCTGCAAGAAAGGAAAAAACACAAACAATAATGGTATGCTTTGTACCACGTTCACTCCTTCAGATACACCTAAGTTAATACTGTAGTGTCCTTTTAAACCCATGTAATTATAAAACAAAAATACTCATATGCTCTATGTTTAGTTCTTTCAGGACCAGGACAGAAGTGCATCCCAGTTGAAAACAAATGTTTCTCATTTATATCTATTTTATATTTGTCCCATTTTGTTGAAGAAAGCAAAACATTTTATCCCCTTAAAGGGACAGTAATGTCCCAAAAAATTATATCTAGTTTTGTAGACTTTACAAAAAAAAATTAATATGCTCCAAAACCAATGTCTCAAACCGCTATGGTTTGAGAGATATAGGGATTCAAAGTTCCCCCCTCTCTCCCCTTCTCCTCATGTCAGCTGTAAAGCTGACAGCAGGAGAATCGAGTCATACGACTTGAGGAGGCACTTTGTAGACATTTGCAACGAATGCATTCTTTATAGATAGGGAGAGAGGGGAGAACTTTGAATCCCTATATCTCTCAAACCATAGCGGTTTGAGAGATCAGGTTTGGAGCATATTGATTTTTTTTAAAGGCTACAAAACTGCATACTTTTTTTTAACATTACTGTCCCTTTAAGGACAAGAGGGGTCTGCAGCAATGCACTGCAGGCCCATCTAGCATTTAATGGATTACTAGCATTTCTAGTGCCTGAGAAATCCTCATGTAAAAAGCATTCTCCATTACATGGCAACATAGAAACTATTTTGACTTCAGATAAGAACCAATTAGTCCAGGACTGGATATACACCCCAGGCCCTTACATCTGCCCACAGCCATACCCACTGCTCCTCACATGACCCCACCCCAAGTCAAATCCACCATTTCCTGGCACAGAAAATATCCTTGTCCTATACCACATAAGAATGAAAAAAGCTTTAACTCCTTGGTTGCTCTGCATTGAGCTGTATAGTATCCAAGGATTAAATAAAAGGTAAAGGTGTAGTGAACTGGAAATATGGGAGTGGCCAGCACAGCTGAGGAGCACCTCAAGATCTGAAGCTATAGACAATTGTCTTCTCTGCCTAATGGGGAACCTGGCCCTGAATTAGCACAGCCTGTTTGCCCATATTCCTGTCTCATTAACAAGATTCTAATGAGTCAATTCTATGATGTTATCCAATGAAATATTGCTAGTACTGGTGATCAGTGTAAGTCTAGTGTATACAATACAAACCTCATCATAGAACTCTGGATTTTGTTGATGATGCAAAACAGTGGCTAGTGCATTTTTCACATACACAGGCCCCCCAGGTCTCCCGTATATACACTAAGGACAAAGAAAGGGAAATTGTAACATTTATGATACACTGTTTATTTTATATGCAATGGAACTGAAGTACAAATGAAAAGTGCAGTACCATAATTCTGAGTTAAATCAACTGCTGCAAAGGGGACGTATTACAATTCCCAATGATGTAAGTGGAACATGAATGATAGAGGGTTCCCAATGTGTTGCTCTGCACTGGAAATCTCTCAAGCATTCAGGAGGTTAAAATCACAATTTATTTTTATATGTCTTTATTGGAAAAACTAAAGTAAAGCAGTACAAAGTTGGAACTTCACAAGAAATTGCCTATAAGTATGTAGCTTATGTCAACAAGTACAAATCTGTGATGGTCGTAAGAAAAAATAACCTGAACACACACACAAGTACTAATTACTTCATTTAAGTGAAAGTTTCTGGGCTGAGAGGGTAGAAGACTCAATTGTCACAAAAGAAATTATGACGAAAGGATGTGAAAAGCAAAAAAGATGTAGCAATAGAGAAAAGGAGGGGGGGGGAGTAGATACACAGGAAGAGAGTAAGGGTGGACGTGGGTCGTTAGGTGGTACAGGAAGTGCCTGCACATCAGGTGGCAGAGGAGACAGCCTCTAAGGCTGATAAATTAGAGAGCCAAGATGCCCAGGTATCCTGATAAGTGACCTTATCTCCCATGATCATGTATGAGTCTGAGGGATAATGGAAATGGAGGAAGTGGGGCTCAGTAGGGAGCAAAACCTTTGTATCCACATAAATGGTTACACAACAGAAGACCAAAATGGGTTAATGTCTGGCCAGTTCCACCACAAATGAAGTATACATCCAGGTGAGAGTCCGCATCTCCAGCATTCGTCGGAGCTTCCCTAAAACATTTTATCCAACACCGCTGGAGTCAGATAATACTTGGTGTAAAATGTATATAGCATTTCGCTTAAAGCTAGATCTTGGCCTACTGTGAAGCAAGGAGGACAGAATGAATGACCAAGGAGTGATTGGAAAAGTAAAGTTAAATCAATGGGAATTTGGGTAATTTTTGTTTGTCCCCTGTGGTGTAGTTGGTTTACTCCAGAACTGTATTTTTTTATTTTGTGCACAAGACTCAATGGGCCTCACGTATAACAGCAAACTGGAGTGATTCTGGGAAAACCAGCTGCACCACAGGGAAGACAGCAACACTGCCCAAATGTCTATCTATTTAGATGGGGCTTTTAACCTCTTGAATGCTAGAGGTCTCCAACACATTGAAAAGCAATGAGTTGGGGACCTGTCTAAAATGCAGGGGTTAATAGCCCTATTTAAATCAATAGGACATATTTATTTGTCCGATACGGGTAAGACAGTTTGCCCCTGAATTACTATAGTTTGGTTTTATACATACGGACCAACGACTTTAACCCTCTTAGTGCCAGAGGGGTATGGAACGTGGTTAAAAGTAATAGACCGATTTCAAACCAGGAATGAGGAACTATGGAACAAACCTTTAAAGGCTGTGACTCCTCATCATCCGAATCCCTAAATTCAATGGACACAGCTATATTTCTTGCCTGCAACAAAAAAGTAAAGTGAATGATGTTTCCATTAATGTGAACTTCATCCTTTGAGTGCCAGAGGGGTATCTCATGTAAATATGTCAAGCAATGCGGTTCTAGCTTTTATGATTAACTTACAGAATATCCACTTTCTTTAAATAGAACAGTGAAGTAAAAAAAACAAATGTACAGGTTTGAATGCCCTGGTACAACAGAACTAGTGGTTCCCTGCAGCCTATCCTGTCAGTGCCAAAAACGAGCTGCCAGGTGTAAGTACATTGTTCTTGCAAGGAACAAATAAAATCCCTATAGCTATAAATGAGGCTTTTATAAACGTGAATGCAAGAGAGTTCTCCATAGAACTGCTACACGATGCATTGGAGACCTCTAGCATTCAAAGAGTTAAAAGCCCCATTTAAATCAGTAGTCATTTGTGGAATTTGTTTTGTCCACGGAAGTTGGTTCGCTCAGTATGTTTACATTAAAAGCCCTATTCTGATGAAGAATTCAAAGTAAACATGAAACAAATAAGTTAGGATCTTTGTTTCCACCCCACCTCCATATATTTATGTCTGTTTTTAAATCTCAATTATAAGTCATTTGTACAAACATGGTATAATAAAGAATACCATTCATTTTCACACCTGAGTGCATCCATCATCTCTGTTTGTTCATGGTGTATTTGGAGCCTGCACTGCGAAAGCAGCCAAAAACTGGTATTTACAAAGGAACTCCAGAATATTTAACACTTTAAGGACCAGAGGGGACATGCAACGCATTGCAAAACAATCATTAAAGGGTTAAAATGGTGAGTTATTATGCAAAGGGACTGTTTGGGACGATGTGTCATTTTTTTAAGCTATTTATATTTCACCTGAGATGCACGGTAAGGATAAGCAATTCTAAGTGCTCACCTCCCATTAACAGTAGGTGGCTGTGCTTTGTGTTTGCCATTTCTCCATATTAAAGATAAAAGTACTAGAACCAACTCTACTCTGAAATTTGTGAAGGTGGTGGCTGCTATCTTACATACAAACTAGTGGATTCATCCAATAGTTCCTTGTACATATTGTACACTGTACGTAAACCTAAAATTGGTAGAAAAACTACATTCTATCTAGAACAAGCCAAGTGGCTCACCTGGAGTGAAATTAAATAATGCTATGTTCTATGTCAATCAAAAATACCATGTGGGTGAACTGGACAAAATACAGAAATGAATAAAATAAGAGAAGCAGCTACAATGACTTCTTGACTTTTTTGAAAGCAGCTCAAAACACTTTGCTTCAATTAGTTATTGTGTTTCATTCACTTCAAAGACAACAACATATCAAATGTTTAAAGCAGATGTATTATCTTTATAGTAAAAAAAAAAAAAAAAAAAAAAAAAAAAAAAAAAAAAAAAAAAAAAAAAAAGTCTGCTGTGTGCATTCAGCTGAATCCCATTTAAAAATTGCTAGATGAAGAACGCAATTGCAAAGTTCCTGTCAAAACTACCAGCTTTTCCAATCACACACAATACAAATTTTAAATAACTGAAAAAAATAAGCATATCCTTGCAGCTGGAAAAATATCACCGAGGTTCACCAGACACGTAGAGGAAGTCGCTAGGTTATGCTAGGGTATAGATATGCAAGTGACCTTTTTATTTTTTTTTTTACTTCTTTTGTATATTTAGTTTAGCTCATATCAAAAGAATTGGTCCAACACAAATATAGAAATGCTATATTTTTTCCGATATAGTAACATCCTTAGCATCTGTGATCAAGCACTTCCTGAAGTACAAAACGAGTGGAGGTGTGCAGGCAGCCAAAATGTTTTGCCCTGTGGTAATCTGTTTTTACAGTATTTAAGTAGATTTCACTACCTCTACCTTAACCTTTTGAGTGCCAGAAGGGTACGTAACACATTTCAAAGAAATGCGTTGTGTACCCCCCCAGCACTCCAAAGGGTTAAACCTTTTAGTGCCAGAAGGGTATCCAACATTCTGCTTCTTAATGCTTTGGCTGCCCCTTTGACACCCAAAGTGTTAAACACTTTTTGGCATATTTTCAATAAAAAGTACAGAGTTCAGCTGCTGTTCTGCTATACCAATGATTTTAACCTTTTAAGAGCCAGATGCATTTGGACACCCATCTGGCACTCAAAGGCAGGGCCACCATCATGCTGTGATAGAAGAGACTTGTCAGGGCTCAATGTGTGCAGCTCCTGTTATTTAGGTTTTCAGTCTCTTCTCCCTAATGACAGGAGAAGAGAGATAGAACAGTGTCTATGGGCCATATGTTCAAAGAGGTAGCGAAATAGCTTTTGTCCTTTGTAACGACTTTTCAAAGTACAGTGTCATTGGGATCATTAATATTTTCAGAGAGTGTCGGTTGTGATCAGAAATATGTCGTTTATCCTGACTGAAATTGTCGTATGTAACAACAAAAATGTCTTAAAAAAGTCTTTACTAACAACAAAAATTCTCATTCCCTCTACTTTTTTCTTAACGTACAAATTTTGTCTTTTGTAAGACTTTTTTTTGTCGTTAATTACGACAAATTTTCTTTTCCTCTATACGACACTGGAGAATAGTTTAGCCAAGCCCTTGCCACGCCCCTTTGCCCGTCAATTCTGGAGTTGTGTCGCACACAACGGACATTACAAGTTTTTTATCGTATAATCTATAGAAAATAAGTAATTATGTGCATGAAAGATATATTATTGTCTTTCATACGACATTTTTTTTGTTGTTATCCCTTTGAACATATGGCCCTATATGTGAATGTGATAGATGCTGTAGATTTACATTCAGTCCAGTGTCTGTGCACTAGGTTCAAATAAACTCCATGTACCCTTTCAGACATGAAGTATGTTTAAAGTTAGCATACACCACAGCATCCATCACACTCACATACAGACCACCATCCCACCAGTTTGCTCCTATACACAGACAGTGTGCAACACTAGTTTCAAATTTCAAAGAGGTCAATGTATTGTAATGAGATGATACTCAGGCAGCAATGCAGACACACACACGGATGCTTGAAAGCCTGAGAAAGAGAGAGGGCTGACAAATACAGAGGGCCGATGACTGGCTTACTTTTACTTATGGGAAGTTTATATCCAGAATGAATCAATGTGTAGTGCAGGTTTAACCCTTTGCGTGCCAGAGAGGTACACAATGCATTGCAAAGTGTTAAGCATTTTAGCGTGACCTATGTGCAATATATTGCACACCTCTCAGGCAGTCAGTGGGTTAAATCATACTAGCTACTACCTGGGAAGTTTCAGGATCCTTTGGGGAATTCTTCCTCATAAAATGCACTGAATGAGCTTGTCTGAATACACACTACTGATACAAAGCAGGTGCTTATCTTGATATGTTTCACCCACTGTCATTCATTCATACTCGTCACTCCCTCCAGTGTCCACGAGCTTTCCCTGGGTTTGCTCTTTACTTCACTGATATAGTGGTGGATAAGTGGAATAGTCTACCAGTAGAAGTGGTAGAGGTTAAAACAGTGAAGTAATTGAAGGATGCATGGGATAGGTATAAGGCTACATTGAACAGAACACCAAGAACCAAATAAGGTTTGAGGTTTTTACAGTAGGAAAATTGGCAGACTAAATTGGCCTGGATCTTATCTGTCATCTGATTCTATGTATCCTTGCCTCCTGCTTGTGACTCCCCACCCACATATTGCTGCCACTGTCCTGAGGGAGATGGGAAGTGTTCTGGGATATGGTCACATACATTCTAAACAAAGAAAGGGTAGAACATCAAGGAGGAAAGAAAGGACTCTTAGAGGGCGAGTCCTACTGACTGAGAGAAGGAAGTGCTCTAGGACGTGGTCAAATTTAATTCTAAACAAACACAGGGAAGAACAGCAGGGAGGAAAGAAAGGACTACTGGGGGAGAGTCCTTCTGACTGAATGGAATTTATCTTCTCACCACTGTTTCCATTCTTCTTACTTTGAACCTGCTGTCTTACCCAGCAGTTTTCTCTCTCTCTCCCTTGTTAACTCCCTTCTCATTCTCTGCCTCACTTGATTAAACTTTAACCTTCATTATGTTCTGTACATTCCACCCTCATCACCCATTTATTCTCACCTTCCCAACATTTTTCACATTATTATCTCCCAGCTTACCCCTATTTAAAGTAAATTTTCCCACATTCTAACAAGACACAATCTACCAGACCTGGCTTTAAATATAATAGGTACAGAACAATAAATAGCAAGTGTGGTATAATAATGTATTGCCCTGCTGGTCTCCTGTAATTCTCTGCTAACTGTAATTGTGTATTCCCTAAATCTCTAATGTAATGGTGCAATGTTTTGCTGTTCCCCTATAAATCTCAGCTGGGGGCTTATTGCTCTGCTGGTCTCGTGTAATGGTGTATGCCCTGATGCCTGACAATAAGGATAAAAGCTAAAACATAATTAAGATATGAAGGGAGGTGGTCCTTGCTAGTTTCTCTTAATTTCTGATGGTGGCCTGGCTCAAAGAAGTAACAAAATATATAATCACTGAGTTGTAGAAACTAGAGTTTCTTAAGCACAGCCCTTAAGTATCCCTAAAAGGTCAGATTTTAAGAATACCCCCATCATAAGCAAAGTTATCTAGATTAAAGGTCCCCCAATCCATTTGTTCCCTATAGGACAGATGTTTTTTGCAACAGAAAAAACGACATTGTCACAGCAACAGAAAATCATTAGAACCCCCCCACACACACACACACAAATTGAATTGTATTCTATGGGGCATTTCACACAAGCAACATGCACTGTGAATGTCACAGAGATACAGCATGCGGCACCTTTCCTCTGTAGTACTGAATTAAATGAGATGGCACTGAAATTGCACTAAAATTGCACAACTGATGTAGGTAGCTGCTTTTTTGTGTGCAATTTTATTATTTCTGTTTCTACTGAGAAAACGGGATTATGGGAACATCTTGATATGCGGTTACAAGAAAAATGAACACACATTTTCAGTTGTTACAGCACAGGTGACAGGTCCACTTTAAAGAGTGATCACTTGTTATCAGGGAGAGAAATCCTTAAAATGTGCACTGCTAGGGTAATGGAGAACTGCAGCCAAGAACACACTATCCTATAACCCTTTGAGTGCCAGAGGGGTACACAACGCGTTGCAAAGCACTGGCACTCAAAGGGTTAATTCTACGGCCTGACCATGACATCTGCTATATGCTAACCCAAGTCATAAGCAATATCAGTGCAGTATTTTATCTGAACTTGTTTCAGAGTGGTTTCTGTGTGTGTTAATAGAAAAAAAGATACCAACTTTTTGATTTCCTAAACTGAAACCTATGATTAGACTTGGTTCATAAACACAAATGAACTTACCTTGGTAAATGCCTTCTGCCCATCATATTTCAAGTGCTTTGGATAAACATAAAAGTGATTGTTGTAGATGGTGAAAGGCTGGGTGTGTTTTGGTATGCAAGGTACAAATTCTTCTACTTCAAATGTCACGACCGTCTCAGCACTGTTCTCAAACTGTTTCATGGGAATGTACGAAGAGTTGACATAGTCTAAAAGCAGAAGAATAATAACATATGAATGTGCAGAGAAGCAAACATTTACACATTAGTACTTGTGTATATTAGATACTTACTTGGAAAATCAGGAGCCACATTATCAATAGTGATGTCTAAATTTCCTAAAATAACTGGAAGTTTGGCCATCTTCTCAGGTCTAGAAATAAAATTACAGCTAGGTTAGTTTGACAAATAAAAATGGTGCACTAGGCAGTCTGCAACTGGTATAAATAGCATATTACGTATCACATTGCATAATGCAGACTATTTTAGAAGTAGAGAATCAATAAGTGATATCATTAGGTCTCTCTCTATAGAGGAAGGAGTCAGTAGAGATAGCACAGTGAGGTACAATGTGCCACTATCCCTAGAGTGATACCACTGGAGGAATGGAATGAGGCCATGGTATTCTACACAGTATACTGTGTATGCAGTTAGACTGAGGACCCAGGGGCAACATTGCTGACTAGTAGTGGTCCACATGCCTAATGTATATATTGGTAAACAAAGCTACACCTTAAATTATTCAACCTATCAACTGAAACAAAAACTAAATAAGGAAATAAAATATTTGGCATACAATGTGTATAAAAAAGTGGAGCAATTCTAGGGAAAATTAACTGCACCATAGGGAATAAATAAAATGTCCATGGATTTAAATAAATTGGAATTTTGTCTTTTTGTTATTGGTCTTTTATAGAAAATCTGGTTTGGTCCAGGATTGCTCCTCTTTCTTTTGTGCATAAAGCCATACGTATTGCACTTGTGTAGGTAATATACTAGTGCCAATTCATGTATCCGTTCTGTCTCTCTTGTAGCACCATTTGTGCAGTTGTGCATATGCCCCACAGAATGATTTCCAATGACAAAATGTTAATGAAACTTTGTGGGTAGTAAATTGTGTCCAGTGTACACAGATATATTTGTGTTAAGGGCTACAAAAATAAGGATTCCTCCTCCTAGTGTAGGATGCCCACTATATGCCATGTCTATGTGAAAGGACATAAAACGTATTCAAAAACACTTGTTTCCAGGTAAGAGAATATGAAAAGAAAGAGTTATGTGGAAAGCGAATTTATGTTTTGCTGCTTCACTTTATACTGCCTTAGCTCTATGAGGATATGAAATGCATTACAGGGGAATATGTCACACACTTTTAACACTCACATGGTTAATGAAATAAACCTTCTCTTTCTTCAGGACTGCCTTGCTAGATAAGGGCTTATACTGTTAAGGGGATAGTAATGTTTCATAATAAATGCAGCTCTAATTAATCATCATAGTATTTGGACTTTGGAGAGTGTTGTTTCAATTCTGTCAGAGTTATAATTCAAGAGTAATTCAATGACAAAGTGTCCCTCTCCCGCCCCTTTTACTGATGTAACACTGCTCAGCCAGAGCAGAAGGGAGGTGCCCAGGTAGACTGCAGAGAGGGACAATCTTCAATTAAGAAAAGGGAAAAGCCTGAAAAACTTGTTAAGGGGGGAAGGGTTTTCATTGTTCTGATAGGAAGAAGATTGTCCCCTTCTGTTATCTGTCTGGTCTATGGGCTGCATTCCACATCTGAGAAGAGATTGCTTACACTAGGTAAAAGTGGCAGGAGGGGGAAATTTTGCTTGTGAATATCTCTCAAACCATTAAAGGTTTGAGAGCTAAGACTTATATCGTTCTTCATGTTTTTTTAATGCCTACAACATAAAATAAATATAAAACTAAGTATTACTATCCCTTTAAAATCAAAAAGGGGATTTTTTTTTCTTGTTCTTGTTTTTGCATACTGTGAAGCTGAAATGACTTGCCTGACCCCCCCACTGCTGAATAGTTGCTCACTAGAACATGTGAATGTATAGCTTATCATGTGTTAACAACCCACTCACACATGCACATATTTTTTGCTCTTGATCGGCAGATGTTCACATTTTCCTTTATTACTGAGAATAAACCAGACTCTGGAGGAAGAACGTCTTATGACAAACTATATCCTTAATGCATGCTTCAGATATATTTTTGGATTCATTTGTCTGACAGATGGCTACTTATTAAACAATGAAAAGGAAAAAAATATTAACTTATATGTACAAACATAAGAATATAAAGGCAGGACCAGATTCACATTTCAGGTTACATAGGCACTCTTAGCCACAACTCCACTCTATACATGACCTTGAACCATAGTCTATATACTAGAGGTAAGCAAACACAGACAGAAAAACTTTGGTTCTTCAGCCATTCGTGATTATACCTCTCCTCATGCAATGGATTGTTGGGAATGATGTGCCTTATGGTCTCCAAAAGCAGAGTTCTAATTCTGAACATTAAATGGAGAACTGCCCTTTGACTGCCGTTTCAGAAATTGACCCAAAGTGTTCAGCTGAGAGAAAATAGGTGACAAACCCCAAGAAAAGTAATGCCCATGTATATTACACATAAATAAAATATGCAACCCAGTGACTATTACAATGCCTGGTAAAGCGATGGTAACACTTAATAAGTAAAACATTGACATAGAGGGATTTATGCTTCCAAGTAAAACAAGAGTACTCTCCAAATGCTGGTTTATTCCAAATTTATTTTAGCTTAAACTTGAATTTTTTAGGTGCAGTATCTGCACAGCTCTGGTCAGTGGACCATAACCTCTATAGTATGGTGTAGCAGCAACAACAATCTAAAATTTCAGGCCATTTAGATACTGTGCCTTAAAAATTTCAAGTTTGAGCTGCAACATTTTTTAAATAACTTTTGAATAAAACACCTCTCATCAGTGGGAGTACCCTAGTTTTACTCATTAGGAAAAACCCTACAACAGGGCTCAAAATTTCCACGAGTGGAAACTGAAGCCAACAATGATAATAATCTGCCACCCGTCCGCTTGCCTGATTGCCGTTTAGGAGCCCGCCCCTATTGACAACAGCCTCCGGCTGCCGCGCTGTACTACGTGAGGCACTGAGACCTCACAGTTTATACTGCCCAGCCATGATCCCATCCCATTGCTTCCTGCCTTAAGCGACACAAGCCTTCATTGGCATTCATTGGGCCGCAGGTAGCGCATGACATCTACCATAATAAGTTGTCTTCCGATCTCAAACAGGAGCATTTTGATTGGCAGGAGCGGGCAGGAGAAGTAAGCCACAGAGCACAGCTGGAACCATGCAGATTTAAAGCAGCCGCCGGCTGCACTGTGCTCCTTGAGGCACTGAGGCCTCAGTATTAAACTACTGCCTTGATACCGTAGTTGCTGCCTGGCCTGCAATGATTAACTTAAGGCAGCCGCGCAGGCTCAGCAGTATATGTGCGGTGCGGTCACGGACCCGGTGCTACAGCTGCTGCCTGCACAACATTGCCCCAGGGCCAGAATTAGATTGGATTGTCAGAAAATCTTATCCACCGCTTGCTGCCAGTCTGCCAAAGTCCAGACTCACTGCTGGAGTTGTTAGTCTGGCAGCTGCTGGCAGCAAGAGCTTCTGACGGCTTCTCTCTCTGTGTCTCACTCAGCCTCTTCTTCCTATGTAACCGCAGCATGCAAATTGATGTAGTCACGGCCCGCAGGGGTGCGTGATGATGCGCGGGGGGGGGGAACTCCGTCAGCAGACAGGAGTCAGGAGATCAGTGAGCCCGCCGGCACCAAGAAGGAAAGGACACGCAGCAGGATCAGGAGAGGACAGCAGGTCACAGGAGGATGGACTACTGGGAGTGGGGACTCAACTTGCCAGGAGGACTAATGCAAGGACCAGCACAGCAGCGACAGTGACACTGACAGCACAGCATTAACACAAAGACCCACCACCTCCACCACACAGCAGAGGTAAGCCTGGGGTGGGGGTACTGGATGTTATGGGGAGTACTGGATGGCCTGGGGGGGATACTGGATGTTTTTGTTTGGATGACTTGGGGGGGGGTTATTGGATGGCCTGGGGGGTCACTGGATGGCCTGGGGGGGTTATTGGATGGCCTGGGGGGTAATAGGTAATTGCTGTCCTGGGAGGGTTTACTGGATGGCCTGGGGGTACTGGATGGCTTGGGGGGGGGGGTTATTGGATGGCCTGGGGGGTCATTGGATGGACTGGGGGGGGGATATTGGATGGCCTGGGGGTGTAATAGGTAATTGATGTCCTGGGAGGGTTTACTGGATGGCCTGGGGGTACTGGATAGCTTGGGGGTTATTGGATAGCCTGGGGGGGGGTCATTGGATGGCCTGGGGGTACTGGATGGCTTGGGGGATTATTGGATGGCCTGGGGGGGTAATGGGTAGTTGATGGCCTGGGGGGTTTACTGGACCTGGTCCAGTACCCTCCAGGCCATCCAGTACCCCAGGCCACCACACTTTTGCAAATTATATATGAAACATTGTACTCTCTACAGGCACAGCCACCAGGCCAGCCAACCAGCACACCCTCAAGCTATCCAACCAGTTGCCAAGCAGCCTCCAGCCAACCAGCAAGAAGCTAGCCAGCAGTGTAAGGTTAGTTTTATTTATTTATTTTTTTAATATTTATATATTTTTAACCCTTTGTGTACCAGAGCAGCAAGCAACGCATTGCAAAGCTATGCGATGTGTATATTTCTGGCACTCAAAGGGTTAATACCCTCTTCTGCAAATTATTTATACAGACTCTCTGCAGGCAGAGCCACGAGGCCAGTGATGTCATTGGTCAGGGGGCCCAGACCTCTTTTTGGATCAGGGGCCCTGTGTCCTGTCAGTCCGCCCCTGTGCACTGGTTACAATTAACCCTTTGAGTGCCAGAGGGAGATGTACCCCTTTGGCACTCAAAGGGTTAACATAAGTACTGTAGACCCATATATAAGCATGATCAATGTTTACGCACGCACGCACGCACACACACACACGCTACAGTGATGGAAGAGGGACATGGGATCTTTGTCTCACATTGCCCCTTGTCTCGTCTATTTGAGGCAAGCACTTTCAATTATATGCTCTAATATTATTTCAGGGCATACTTCGCATATAACAAAGTTTAAAAATGGGTTATATTTTCCCTTTGATTGCCAGATGGGTACATATTACATTGCTTTGCAATACATTGCGTACCCCTCTGGCACTGTAAGGATTAAGCCAACAGAAATATGAGCAGACTGAATGTACCAAGGGCTTTTACCCTGCCTATAATGTCTAGGAACTTCAGTGATTGCTGATGCAGATAAAGACAGAAAACAAAGTAAATCTGTAATTGTAGGACTTTTCCTGCCAAATAAAATGAGGCTACTACTACTAGAAGATGCTCTTGTTCCACAGTTACTACAACTCAATCTTTGTGTTTTTTATTTTTACCTTTTCAGCAGTGATACCTGGAAGATGTGAGTCTACAGTTTTTTCTCATAATAAAACTGTACAGATCTTTTAAGGTGGTGAGGGTTAGTAGAGCACACATTCCAAGCGCCCCTCCTGAGGAGGAATAGCCCATCTTTGAGATCAGACTGTGTGGTGGGTATATAAGTGTATCTTATTGCTCCACAGAAATAAAACTCACAATGTTTGTTTAAACTTCAGTATCTGTGTTTATAAAACAAAATAGTCTTGTTCTAAACCATTTATTCAGTCACTCAAATAGGTGTCAATAGGCCATAAAATAACCCAAGTGTCCCTCTTTAGGAGATATTAGGGTTCCATTCCTCCCAAGTGTCCCTCTTTAGGAGCTAATAGGGGTTCATACTTGAGATGGGTGGAGTTAAAGGCAGGGATATGGGTGGAGCTAGTCATGGAAACTGGTGGCAAGTAACTTTTCAGGCCTGGCTAGTAGCTCAGGACTTGAAATTTTGAGCCCTGCCCTACAATATTTACTTTTTACATTCTGAGTGTTACTATCACTATAATGAGTGTGCAGCAGTCTTATGACTATAAAAAAATGTCTGCTACAGCTCCTGTTGGAGTCAGGATGTAGAGCTCTGTTCACCAACAGTGAGAGAAAGGTTGCATACCCTCTATAAATGCAATGAAAGCTCCAAATGTTTCCCTAATCCCTTGGAAGCTAGAGAGGTCTCTAAGCAAGTACAAAGGTGTATGAAATAGGAAATAAACTAATCAAATTAGTATATAACTTAATTTTATGGTAATATAAAACATTAAAAAACTGCTAATGGTAATATATAAACTGGTAAATAAACAGGGTATCATAAACTAGAAGTGGTTGTCTAAGGCAAAAGCTAGCGATAGGGTAGGTAAAAAATTGGAAAATTATTTAATATATATCTTGATTGTATAAAAACTACATCTACTAAGCAATTCTACACAAAAAAATATTAAACTGTGCACAAAAATCAAACACAAAGAAAAACCTTATTGTCCTACTTGTGTAGCTATTGCTACTTCCTCCGGGGTCTATCTGACACCCTGAAGAAGTAGCGATAGCTACGCAACATGTAGGGAAATACCATTATTTATTTGTGTTTGATTTTTTATACATCGAATATATATATAAAATATTTTTCCAATTTTGATAGAGAGACGTGACAGGTGTCTGGTTCTGTGACATAACGGATGCTCATAAAATCCCTAGAAAGTCTAGTCTCCCTTGTATTTTAGACAGTAGCAATATCCCCTTCTACCACTTATACTGAGGTGGAGAGAGAGCATGAGCTGAGAGAGCTTGGTGAAATATTAACACATGACATCCCCAGAAAAGTAGAAACTGTGAGTAGAGTCCCCCCATTGCCATAGCAACATAAATTTGTGAAATTGCTTTTTAATTATTTTATGTAAATAACTTATCTTAGGACAAAAACTAACACATATGATTTACTTTATCCCAGTAACATGCTACCATATTAATCTCAATCTCATCCTAGGAGGTCCCCCCCCCTTTTAAAAAGTAAAGCTGAATGTGACTTAAAGAAGGAAGGGTCATCTGTTCTGAAAAATGGAGTTCAACATGAATGATGAGACTTGCTATTTAAGAGAGGTAAAATAAATAAATAAATAACATAAAATAATAATAAAAAAAAATAAAAAAAAAAAAATTTATATATATATATTTATTTTTTAAATTATTTTTATTTATTTATTTTTTTTGGGGGGGGTGTCAATACACAGAAGCATGACGATTTACCACTGAATCCCATCCTATTTTTCTGTAGAAGCACTGTATATACAGACTTCAGACGTTTGATACATTAAAATATTATATTAGCTGCACATTCATATAGCCTCAAAACAACAGCAAAGATAAGTACCTCATTCACACATACTTTTTGCTATTAAAGGGTAAAGAATACAGTGACTTAAGTTACGCCACTATGGGGGCCTGGGAAATGTATAAAATAACGCCTCTTCTAACAGGAGAACTAATAACTCCAAATAAAAAAAACATTTACCCTACGATGGCCAGAAAATCCTAATTACCCCTTTGGTTAAAGGGATAACCTGCTAACTAAGTCATGGATGCTACATCCATGAAGGCAGACATAACAGTTGCTAGCAGGCAGGGTCAGATTTATATCCCAGGCACCCCTAGGCAAGGCACTCTAGGCGCCCTTAAGCTCCACATATGACCACACACCCATTCATCACCTGGCTCCACCCCAGACCAATCCATGGATTCCTGGCACAGAAAATACCCTTTAAATAAGTGTTTCTCAACTCCCGTCCTCAGGACCCAATAACAGGCCAGGATTTGACGATTTCCTTGTTAGAGCACAGGTGAGTTAATCAATCTGAATGAGCTTCTGATCACCACACCAGTGCTCTAGCAGAGAAATCCCTAAGTCCTGGCCTGTTAGTGGGTTCTGAGGATAGGAGTTGAGAAACACCACTTTAAATAATAGATCGTAAAACGGTTTAAAACTGGTGCAGGGACACTGAGATTCCTCTGCCCACACCCACAATTCAGAATGTGAGTGTGGCCAGCACAGCTGAGGCATCTCTCAAAATTTGGAGCCCTAGGCAGTTGCTTACTCTGCCTATTCGGACATCCAGCCCTGCTAGAAGGACCACAAACCCTGCTCACTGAAATATTAATCCTTCAGGTACCACACTGGTTTTTAAAGCAGAACTACTACCTAAATTAAAGTTACCCCCAAATAATTATGCACATAATGATAAGCATATCTATACTAGTATTATCCAGAAGCCCAGCGTTATTGAGAAATCCAACTCATTTTGAGACAGTTAGGCAAGCAGCTTGCTGTAGAGGCATCTGTGCCGTCAGTCCCTTCCTGTACCCTTATGGTACAATGCGACTCCTCCCAGAGAAGACTGGGACGGACACCGCAGGCACGTAGATGTCTCTTTGACAAGATGTCTGTAATAATGCATTCCTGACCATCTCAGAACGAGTTGGATTTCTCAATAACGCTGGACTTATATCGGATAGTACTACTATGGATATGCTTATCATTATGTGCTTAATTGTTTGGGGGTAACTTTAATTTGTGTGATAGTTCTGTTTTAAAGGGTTAGGTAAGCTATTGCACTCTGCCAGCTAGTCTGAAAAAAAACTGCAGCAACGTTCATGCCCCTCTTCAAGGAGAGGACAAGAATGTATTTATTGAAGATGTTATCTCTTGAACAAAAGCAAAAGGGTAAGATTCGTAGCGGCCATAGAAATAGAAGGAGGCGGTGTTATTAGGAAGTGTTTGTTCTTCTTTCAAAGGGGGGGGGGCAGAAAGAGATCAATTATAAGGCTGTGTACAAGTGTTATGAAATGTTACCACTGAACACATTTTAATAAAAAAGCATTACTTGTTGATCTAAAACACCAGACTGTTATAAACCAGTCTAAGAATATCAGTATGACTCACTTTTTAAAATCAGCAAGCAGCTTAAGCATGTCTTCATTTGAAAGTTTGTTGCTGTCCTGCTTGTAAATGGCAGAGAATCTTGCAGATTTGTCCAGCGTCCCAGAAGAATCTTTAAACAAGGTTCTAAAAGAAAGAGTATTTGCATTAGTTTCATGACATTCTTATAACAAGTACTCTCACAGTGGTAAGACTTGAAGTGGCATCAATTGACATTTGTTCTTGCGGAGAGGAAGATATTTAAAAATGGATGTGGCTACTGTAGTGATTTAGAAATAATAACATAAAACCCGCTAAAAGTTACAATTCTGGAGAAAACCAACTGAGTCAAAAGGTTGAAATGAACATTTTGCAAATTCCATTCCATTTAAATTAGACATTTAAACCCTTGACTGCTAGGTTTCCAACATATTGCCAAGCGATGAGATGGAGACCTCTAGTATTCAATGGGTTAAAAATACCATTTAAATCAACTGAAACTTCCATTTGTTACCTATGGAATACAGTTTGTTTCCTCCAGAACTGCACCTCTCTTTAGCTTGATGAATAAGGTCCTGAATGTTTGAAGTTTTTAAGCCACTGAATGGAAATCTTTGAATGCAGTAGCTAATGTTCAAGTATTTGCTTCACAGCATTGTTTTACCGTGCTAGAAGATTGTTTTCGGTTGGCAAGATTCTAGTTATACATGGAGATTTATCTCTTTTTTTGCCAGGATGGCAGGATATAGCCTACATTATAATTCACTAAGGATGTTTGTCAGAAGCCATCATGCGCAGTAGAGACAGCTGCACGCGCTGCAGTCATGAGAAGTAGAGACTGCTCGCGCCGTGGCTGATACAGAGTGGGGTGCTCCAAATTCACATCGGAGTGCTCTCTGTGCACCTTACTGGGACTGCTTGGTCCCAGGAAGGTGCGCAGAGAAGACTGCGGTCTGAATTTGGAGCACCCCGCTCCGTATCAGCCGCGGCGCATTCGGCCAGTCAGTACTGCACATGACTGCATCGCGGCCACTGACAAAACAGGATCCGGTGGGTTGCTGGGTGGCCCGTGTAAATGGGCTTTTCAACTAGTAGTAAATAAGGGAGAAAAAACTATTCTGCTAATACTGTACATTAGGAGGGTCTTATTCACAAAAAAAAGACAATTCTGGTGCGAATCACCTGCTCCACAGGGGAAAAATAAACATCCTAAAACACCCATTGATTTCAATGGTGATCTTAACCCCTTAAATGTTAGAAAGGTCTCCAATGCATCCTTCTGCAATGAGTTGGAGTCCACTGTATCAGTCAGGGGGTTAAAAGCATAATTTAGTCATTAAAAATTGGTTTTGCTCCACAATTGTATCTCATTTCTATTATGAATAAGACCTAGGGGTCTTACCAATCCAGGGCAAACCAACTACACCCTAGGGGACACATGAAAATTACCAGTGATTTTACTGGGATTTTAACCCCTTGAACCTTAGACGCCTCCAACTTATTACAATGGAATGCAGCTGAGACCTCTGAGCATTCAAGGGGTGAAAAATGACTATCTAAATCAAAGCTTATTTAAGGAGTTTTTGTTTCCTATCATGCAGTTGGTTTGTTTCAGAATTGGACCTTTTTGTTTTGCTGAATTAGGCCTGTATATCTCAAACAAATTTATGTTTATGCTTAAAGTTTCTATTTTTAAAAGTCCAGCAGATTCTGATTACTCCAATGCCAAATATGTATAGTTTTACCGATATATGGGGCCTACGCAATTACACAAGCTATTTGTTACATGGGAAAACTACCCTTAAAATGCTCAATAACTATATAAAAGGAGCAACTTCCTGAAAAAAGACAACATGCACAATCATAAACTGGCTTGTGTGTCTTCCAACACAAAAGTATCAAGTTAAGAAATTTCGCTAAATTTAGAGGTTTTAGAAATTTACACTAAATTCACAGTTAACAGAAATATATCTCACACCAACCTAATGTAGCAAATATGAATTCCATATATTCATTGATTACGGATACTGTATATATGCACCTCTGCATATTGTGTATCTTTATCCATAAAGCCCAAATTGGTACTGGTGTTGACATTTTCATAAAGACAACCAAACACATTAACAAAGGGCTTCTAAACTAACTATCCCATAAATGTAACATAAACCACCACAAGCATATATTTATGGAAATCAAACATTGCAGAGAACTGAAAACTGTAAGAAATATCTACGTATATAAAACTCCACAACAAGCAGTTTTCTTTAAATAACAAAAGTCACAATTTACAGCACATCTTCCACCAGCTTAGTGTAATAAAAAGGCAGCATTATGAATGTCCCGTATCTTCTGAGTAAATGGATACCCCAATATGTATAGGAATGTATATGTATACTACAAAACTGAATACAGATAGACACTTACAAAGAGATCTGGCCATCAAACATGGATAGCTAGAAACCAGCAGAAAGAATTATACCCAATCTCAGCTCGGGTGCTCTGTAACCCCTGCTGTGTGACAAAGAATTTCGGATAACAGCACAATGAATGCCTCTCTTTTGTGATGTCATCTCAAAAAAAAAAGGGTCAGAGTTTGGACATTAAACACGCTAAGCCCAGGGAATAGTCACATCTATGTTGTTATTATTTTAATAAAAGGGGATTTTATGTATTTACCGCTAAATCCTTTTCTCTTTTTCTATGGGGGACACAAAAACCATGAGACGAAGCCAACACATTATGGTAATGTTTAACAAATGTATGAATTGGCTACCACTTTGCCGCTTTATCCAACTGCTCGACAGAGACCTTTTATTTGTAGGCCCAAGAAGCAGCCAGCGGTGGAATTCACCATAAACCAACAGGGTATTGGCTTTTTCTGCATAACATACACCTAGCTAATGGTTACGTTGATCCAAGAAGCCACTGTTGCCTTCAACTCAGCCAGGCCCGCATGCAGGCCCTCAGAGAGGACAGAATAACATTTCTTGAAAGGCAGCATGCAATAAACATAGTACTTCTAACACCTAACCAAATCCAAGCGATGAAGTTACCGCTCCTGTCTATTAGATGGAGCTGAACAGAGAGGAGGAAGAACAACTGCATGGTTGATGTGCTCAGAAACAATTTTAGGGAGAAACCCTATAAGAGTTCTTAGAACCACCCTGTCACCTGTCAGGATGAAAGACCAACCAAGAAGGGAGGTTTACAAGAAAAAAACATGAAGTTTGGCCACCCGCTAGATCAAGACGACTGCCAAGAGAAAGGTGGTCTTGAGCTTCAGAAGATGCAGAGGAACCAAAAAAAAAATTCAGAAAGAGCCTTCTGAAGCACTCCAAAACCAGGTTCAGATCCCCACAGAGGAGTGGGATCCAGAAAGACAAGGTGGCCATGAGCCACCTCTTGCACAAAACTTTGCACATCAGGCAATGAAGCAATATGCCTCTGGAGACAACCTCCTATTGTCTATGATGGACTAGGCACCACCCAGAGTCTTGAGGAAGTAGGTTTGTAATTTTTGGGCTTCTGAACTGATTTCTTGCCCACCCACGCCAAGTTGAGTGGGACGAGTCTGGGTCGTGGAGTGGAGAGAAGCCCAAGGAGCTTATCCATACAGGCAGGGGTATCGAAAAAAGGACAGTTTAGTAGTGATCCGAAGTAACAAGGTACTCTTGTCATCAGTGGCATGATTGATAACCTTGTCCAATTCCAGGACAAACAACTTTTTCCCATAAAATAAAGAGAAATCAAGGCTTTCTTGGAAGACTGGTTCTTAAATCAAGTCTTAGGCCACAAAATGTTTAGGCCTTTCATGTAAGCTTCTGTAAGATAAGCATTAGCTTCAAGGATCTAAGATATAAAGGACCACCAGGTCCTAGGAAGTACTGCACCTTTAACCCTTTAAAGACCAGAAGACTATTTAATGCATTGGTCCTTAAAGGGTTAACGATCAAGTAAAAAGTAAAACCAGCCTTGTTTCTTTTGATCTTCTAGAATCAACCGGTCTCTTATTTTTATCTGTTTTATCCACTTCTGTCAGAAGGTAGTGATTTATCAGACTGCACCTTCAACCTTTATCCACAATTCCTCTTCTATCTAACATACAAGGAAGTTATTCATATGCTTCGTTTTCAATCACCTCTCATAGTTCTGCAAAGAATAAGTTGTGATTGAATATACACATTCACACAGTGAGGCTCACAGACTATGAAAAGTTGAGCGATTCTTAGGCAAACTGACTGCAACAAAGGGAACAAAAAAGCACTAACGACTAAAACAGAGTTTCTAAAGCGGAACTACCACGTTAAGTAAAGTCGCCCTGCAAAACTTAGGCAGGAGGCACCTAGCTTAAACATAGTTATTTTACCTCTCAAAAGTAGCCGCTTGTAAAGTAATTCTTAAGCTTCCAAGACTGGAAGCCAGGCATCAGCGCAGTCATCTTGTCTGTGTGCCTGCACTGTCAATCCCGGTCTCCCTACAGATGCATTGCACTAGCCTGAACGGCACCAGAAGGGACTGATGGCACAGGCTCACCGACTGCACTAACCTGGCCGTCAGTCTCGGAAGCTTAAGGATTACTTTATGAGCAGCTACTTTTGAGAGGTAAAATAACTATTTTTAAGCTAGTCGACACCTGCCTAAGTATTGCAGGGCGACTTAACGTGGTAGTTCCGCTTTAAATTCTTAGATTGTCATCCTAGCAGTTATATACTGTTGGATGACAATCATCTTCATTATCCGTTTCGGATTTGGGAATATTGCTTTGGGGATTGAGTGTTATGCTAATTCACTATGTAAAATTGATTTGATTACTGCTATTGACTTGAGACATTTTCCATTTTCTAATTCATTATTATCTTTGTCATATTGCCACTTATGTGCTTACTTGGATGCTACTAATGGACGTTGCTGTCGGGTTCCGTTTCGCGATCAGACTGTATGGGAGTTAAGAAGGTGCACCTTATCCACAGTGGGGGAACATGTTTCCCTCCTGTGATTTTATATTATATGAAGTGGGATATGTTTATGTATTATAGTGCGCTCCTATCTGTAGGATTAATATTTACTTGCGCATCTATTCTACAAATTATGGTATTGTATGGGGCTTACGCTTGGCTTTTGTTTATACCATCTGACGCTGTTTTGTGACGTTGCTTCCGGCGGTTTGACCGCGATTCGGAACTCGATCAGTACACGGTGGATATTTAAACCCGCATCCGGTAAGATCTAGTTACCCCTGATGAAGTCACTCCAGTGGCGATACGCGTAGGGTGTAGGGCAGCCGGGAGTTACATTTATTGTTCTTGAAGCTTCCCTTGTGCATACATTTGTATTCATACAGATAAGTATTCATATATCTTGGATTACTTGTTATTTATATACTATTTAGTATTTTTGCAATTAACAGGATTGATATCTGTATGTATTGCTATTTAGCATTCAGTACTTTAGGGAACCTCTAATGTGTATTTTTATACTCCTGTGCCAATTTGTTTTAATTAGTTTTAGGTGCTCTTTCTTTGTTTTGTATTATTAATATATTTCTATATTTTCATACTACTAGAGTGTGCCTTTTTAGATTGGGTTTTCTTTAAGAGGGGGGAGGGGTGCTAGTTGGTTATATATATTTTTTCCAGCTTGCCCCCTTCTTTCCATTTCTTAGTGTTCTATTTAACCCATAGTGCACCTTGACCACCTGGTCTTTATAATAGGAGTTATAATTATTGGTCGGTGCAATCCGTATTCTCTTTAAGCTCTTAAATTCTTAAATGACAGTGAGGTCTCTCCAAAGCATTTTGAAGCAATGCAGCTTATGAGACCTGACTACATTAAATCATCAAGAATTTGGTGAGTGTTTATTTGCTCGCTATGGTGCAGCTGGATTGCTCCAGAATGGCATCAACGTCAATGCTCTGCATGACTGTACATGAAACCACTCCTGCTGTAACCAGTTTCATCACCACAAACTTTAGGAATTCCACAATGAAATATGTATTACCTTGCGGCCCAAGCAAAAGGCATCCTGTATTGTCCAAGCCTTCCACACACTTGTTTGGCATTTTTTAAAACTTTCTGTGCAGCCTGAAAAATACATTAAAACACATCCTGAAACGGACAGTAGAAGACACAAAATAACAAAACACTTGTTTTACCTTTTTAACATTTTCTGTACCAGAAGAACTTCATCTAGCAACAAGCAGACTAGAACATAATGAATTAAAAAATGCAATGTGAATTTTCTTTAATTCATTATGTTGTACTCTGCTACTCCGTTAATACTTCTAAAAACTAATATAAAGAGTCTTTCACATAAGACGTCATTCTACGAAAGGCATTCATCTGTGCTCATGTGATAATATGCTGAAAAATTCACTTGTGGGAGGTTCTTGAAGAATGGATTGGGAAAAACTTGAGCTAGACCAGAGATGTCTAAACTAAGGGCCACGGGCTATTTACAGTTCTTTGGCACTGAAAATCAATCCAGTCATGCAAACTCTCTTAACCCTTTGTGCATTGCGTATGCCTCTGGTACTCAAGAGGTTAAAGAAGAAAAATAGGACCATCTGCAAAACATAATACACTTTACCTGATCTTTAGTAATTAGCGAGACATTTAATGTGGAATTAGATTAGCTATAGAATTCATATGTTAGTACAAAAAAAAACAAAAAAAAAACAACAAACAATGGCATTGAGCATACCACTTGCCACAAAATAAACAACAGACTTAAAGGGATAGTAATATTTCCATATGAACAAAAGCTGCAGTCTTCCTTGTAGTTCATACAATTGATCAGTTACATTAGTAATGTTGTATTTGCTCTATATCCCTCAAAATAATATTACAAATTGTCCCCCTCACTCCGCTTTTCAGAATGCCAGGCCACATGCCCAGAGAGTTACGAGCACAATCTGCCTTCATTCAATATATGGAAAACCATGCCCCTCCTTGATTTTTCCGTATACTGAAAGAAGATTGTCCCACTTCACCATCCGATTCCAGCTCCGAGGCTATAAGAAGCTTGAGGCGGATCATTTATAATACAATTTAGAGCATATATAGCAAATCCAGCATTACTAACATAACTGATCAGGTGTATGCACTACAAGGAAGGATTGCCACTTTATTCAAATAGAAACATTGATATCCCTTTAAGCCAACCCATCCTGCTTTCTAACCTGCACACTAAACACCAGGGGCTGGAGATGAGAGTTGTAGACCCCAACAGACAGAGAGCCAAAGGTGTCTACAACTGTTGTACACATGCAAATTTGCCATAAACCCTTTCTGGGCCATGATACTTTTCCCTCAGACACATTTTTAAATACATCATGTACGTTAAAGGGATTGTAATGTCCCAAAAAAAACTATCTTCTACATGGTAGCTGCAATAAAAAAAAACAATGCGCTTAATCCTCTCTCTCAAACAGTTATGGTTTGAGAGATGTAAGAAAATAAAGACCTCCGCTCCCTCCCCTTTCTCATGCGTCCACTGTACAGCGGATGTCATGAGATCCTGCTTCCGGGACCAGACGGCGGCTCTTCAGGAGCACTGTCATCGAGATATCTAACTATGATTACTTAATCGGAATGGTCTACAACATGTGCTTGCAAGCCAGACACACGTTGTAGACCATACCGATGAAGTAATTATAGTTAGATATCCCGATGTCAGCACTCCTGAAGAGCCGCCTAAAGTCGGTTGACCGTATTCTGCCTCTGACAGCTTCACAGCTCGTCAGGCAGAAAGGGGAGGGAATGGAGGACTTTATTTTCTTATATCTCTCAAACCATAACTGTTTGAGAGAGAGGATTAAGCGCATTAAGTTTTTTTTATTGTAGCTACCATTTACAGGATACTTTTTTTGGGACTTTACTATCCCTTTAACCTATTCCATTGAGACATGTTTTGTTGGTTTTACAGAAAATTAAATTGTACTAGTCATTTTTTCTATATAGGAAATAGTTTATGAGAAACCATCCTTTATGTTTTGGTGACACAGCATGGCACTTTATGCCAATTTTCTAATTACATCTGTTTGAGGCTAAACATATTGCTAGCTGTGGTGTTAGAAATGGCCCCAGTTGTGTGGGATCTGACTAGATTCATTATATCAAAGTGTGTGGTAATATATTGGCTCAGCACAAAAACTAACTTTACGTGCCACACCGGGATACCAATAAAGGTTAATTTCTTAAAACAATTTATTTTACAAACAAATTACTAGAACGGTGGTTCTCAACTTTTTTTTTTTTTTTTTTTTTTTTTCGTTTTTTGCTCAAGGCACCCCTAATACGCAGTCTGGAACTTTCTGGGGCACCCCTAATATGTTTAATGTAATTTATCAAGGGCATAATAAAAAGTACGATTCAGAAATATACAGATATTATTAATTCTCACCATCATAGTAATAAAAATATACATATTATACATAATTTCCATATGTCTACATTTAAAAGGACAATATTTCCATTTTTGTCAGTCTTCATAGAAAACATGAGGCACCCTAACTTAATGTCTATGGCACAACAAAGGGCCACAAAACCGTGGGTGAGAATCACTGAACTAGAATTTTATGTCTTGTTAAAGTTAACTTAACCCCTTAAGGACTACGTGACGTACTATGACCGTCATGGTCCTTAAATACTTAAGGACTGATGACTGTCATAGTAAGTCACATACTTTTTACTTACAGCGCTCCACCGGTCACGTGTACTGGCGCATCGGCAAAGATCAAAGCTGTCCTTATGGGACGGAAACGTCCCAGGACCGCTGGTCCTTAAGGAGTTAACTAGTCTTAGAATGACAGGTCCACTTTAACTCACTGGATGCTAAATATGTCTTCAAAGCATTGCAGCTCGACCATCCAATGGGTTATACTTTGTTTATGATGCAAGCTCCTGTTTCCATTCTTTCTACAACACACAGATATTGAACAATTTTAACCCTTTGGCTGCCAGAGGGGTATGCAACACATTGAAAAGCAATGTGCTGCATACCCCTCTGACAGTCAAAGGGTTAAATACAGGCATCAAACTAGTCTCCATCCTGGTAATCATCACGTTAGCATGACCTTTTATTTATTAAAAATGCTGCAATAAAAACGGCTGCTTTGTTTGGGATTTGTTTATATAAGTAAATTATGTCATGAGTTGTACCTTTTTCGGCAAGTTTAGTATTTTATTTTTTTATTTTTTTTATTCTAGTGATGCAGTCTCACGATTTGGAAATTAGTTTCTGACTGAGGTTCCACGCCTGTAAAAAAAAGGTCTCTTGAAGCAAGTCCCATCTTTATGTTTACACAGACTTGAGCGATGCTAGCTACTCCTTTAAAAGAAGGTGAGCCGCTCGCTCCAGCATTATACAGAGATCAATTTGAGAGGGATAAAAATAAACCATTTACAGATGAACATGCCAAATGCATTAAAAAAATTTAAACATACAGCAAGCATTTCCATGAATTTTTAATCACCATGAATAATTAATCCGCAAATATGAAAAGACATGTAAACAGTTGGATTTTACCAAGCACAATTTGCCCTTCAAACAGTCTCCTTGGAGAAGTAAACAAAAAAGCTGATGCAGGGCATGTCTTGCTTCAGCGCCAGGATAATAGGTTTCCTTACATTTGTATAAGCACAGAAACAGGAAATCCATGTTTACTGGCATTAAGGAGGAACTAGATCAGGCTGACACAATGAGAGAACATGTAAAAATTGATCAGTTGTGCCACTATGCAGAACATATACCATTACCAGCTGCACCTGTCTACTGGCCCTGCTGGCAAATGGTGATCCAGGGTCTTGCAGTTTGAGGATTTATCTGCAGACGTGTTCAACAGACTTCAATGGACGTGAAACTGCATCTGTCTCGTGTCTGTCAAATTTGACCTTAAAGGGTAATGAACACTTAAAACAACAATATTATAGCTCACTGTTTTGCTAGTTAATTACTGCTACCCCCTACTACCGGCAGTGGTAGCATTATAAACTTACAATCCTAATTGTACAGATCTGCTTTGTCCCTCCTTCTGCAAGATTGGCAGACCCATTCCTGCTGACTTTGCAGGTAGGTGCGACATCAGCTGCATCTCCAGAGGTTGCTGCACTACTACTGCCATTAGCAACTATTAACTAGTAAATGACTGGGCTTTAATATTTTTTTCATACTAGTTTCCCTTTAACCTTTATTACTTTGTTATCAAAGTAGCAAACATTTCTCCTAAAACAACGCATTTTTCTCTCATTCAAATCATAGGCCAGACCTTTTTATTATGCAAATCATGAGTCAGATATCTTAATAAAACAAACCATAGCCAAGGTCCATTTATGAAATGTTAAGAAAAAAAAATGTCCCGGTTCCATCACATATAATAAATCTAACACAGGATTCTTGAGGTTTCCTTGTGGTACGGGAAATTGCAGGTTATACTAAGCCTCTCTGGACAGTCACCTTAACATAGCAACAGTATAATAATCTGCTCTACAGCTCAAAACAAGTTCTTCACCCAGTGACAAGCAGGATAACTGACCTTTGCGGAATCAGAGCTCTTCATGTAAGGTTCTGCACAGTGTGTGATACTGCCCTGAAGGACTTTCTCTATCCTGGCCACAAGGAAGATATCAGGGTGGGGGCAGGTGACGGAAAAAATTCCCTGAAATGAAGAACAATTTAGAATGAAGTAGTGTACACTGCTACAAATGTGCCAAGGTATTGTTACTCCTAGTACTTAATTCTGAGTATTGTTCCCCTTATAGCGAAGTTTGCTTGCCCCAAAATACCTTCAGGTATTCTAAGTACATCAGCCACTATGTCTCTGAGGCATTTGTGTCATTATGACTGGAGGACAGTTTCTATCATGCTGCTGTGGAGCCCTCATTTTGAGTGCTGAATGTGCTAAACAGATCTGGAAGTAGGCATGTAAGTAGATGTTTGCACTCACATGTGTATGTTCACATGTATGTATGCGTGTACATATGTGCACACTACTACAAACGTCACTTCTATATGTACATAAACGTGTCTGTCCAGAAAGATTATACAATAGTCACCCATGCATTCCTATGTATGTTTGATCACCACATGCAAAGTTCACAGGCACGTCTTTAGATATTGCCATTTTGTAAAATGCTTTTAAAAATAATTACATTGTATTCCTTCAATATTAAACTACCCCTTGAAATATTTACCATAACTGCTCAAGAAACCAGTGGGAATATGACTGTCACTGAGTCACAGACTATAGGTCATACATACAAATGAAAATTGGTATAATTTTGGAGAAAATCATTTGCACCATAGGGGACAAATACAGATTTCCGCTGATATAAATGGGATTAAAAAGCCCACTTACATCAATAGTAATTTTGTGAATTTGTATTTGTCCACTATGCTCTTCTTTTCCTTTCTGCATAACGCTAACTGCAGTTGTGAAGCTAGTCCTTTACCCATAGAGGACAATTAAAAAATCCCCAAAGAATCATTTATTACATGGGGTTTTTAACCCCCTGAAAGTTAGAAATGTCTCTAATGTACTTCTATGCAATGCACTGAAGACACTGCTAGAATATAAGTCTTTACATGCCCCATATAAAGCAATAAGAATGCATAGCTGGTTGGCTTTAACATGACTCAACTCTCTCATTATGTGTATGGCCCTTGGAGTCATTATATCCCCAGGAGAGATTATATTCCATTATCTCTGGTGCAGTGTGCAGCATTTTCTGGGTATTTACTGTATATTCAGGGCTACTCGGCATGTGAAATGCAAAGCTCATTCAATTATTTAGGTATTTCCTTGGATGCATTTTCCATTCCTCTACATGCTCAAAATACATTTAAAATGTTAAATTATTTAGAAGTGTTTAATTTTTGACTAAAAGTATAATGTGCGTTTTTGAAGTAAGATTTAGAGGATCCATCAGGACAATACCACATAATACTCTTCATCTTCTCTTGGCTTGTACAGGAAACTAGGGCTGTATTCAATGACCTATAGGGTTCACTTCTGAGACATACCAACTACACTCTAGGCTACAAATCAAACGGCTCACAATTCCAGCTGATTTAAATGTAGCTTTTAAACCCTTGAATGCTATAGAGGTATCCAGGGTGTCACTTTATACTGAACTGGAGAGCTCTAGCATTCAAGAGGTTAAAAGCCCATAAAAACCAAAGGGCATTTCCATTTATCTCCTGTGGTGCAGTTGGTTTACTCCAGACCTGCTCCTCTTTAAAGTACTTACCATGACCCCTAGTGCCTTTATTTTGGATAGTATCCTCACTACCATTTGTTATGGTCAGATTCTGCACCCCAGTGTATATTCTTCTCATTCCTATTTTGAACAGAACTGTGGAATAGGCTTGTGCTCAATAAAGGATAATAATAGTACCTGTTTGGGATACTGTAACACAGACTCTTGAATGGATCCCAGGATTGTTCGACCAAAGTCCCCGCCACCATTTAAGAGCTGCTGTGAAGGGGAAGGAATCATTTGCCTCACAGAGGCATGGTTCAAGTCCACATGAAAGTCAGCTGAGATTTTCCTGTTGGTTTTAATGTCGAACAGAGATAAAGTGACAAAGAAAGGTTCAACCTGGACATAAAGAGGAAAACCCATATTAGTGAAATGTTTATGGGAAATTTTCACATAGAACAAAGATGGACAACCTGATGCCTTCTAGCTTGAGTTGTGTTACAATTCCTATCAACCTCCACCAGCCATTGGGAATTGTAGTACATCACCAGCTGAATGACTGTAGGTCTCCTGCCCCTGACATAATAGTTCAAAGCAATCTAAGAAGAGATGACAACCACTTATTATTAGTTGTCAACCTTGCACTATTATGATTACTATTCAGTCTATCTAGGACAGGACTGGTCTGGTTTGGCAGACCATCGGCAGCCTCTCAGTCTCCCATTTTATGGGATATGGTCATACCACTAAAGATGATGCACAGTATTGAACTAGAAGAAAAACAGCAGGAACGCCACAATATAAGTAATAACAAAACACTCCTCTTCATATAGCAAACAAGTATCATACTTTAGAGTTTACCTGGCTTGCAGTTAAAGATGTTTCTACAAATAACAATTATAAAACAAAACACAGCAAACGTAAACAAGGCAGATGTTATTTTTCTGCCTTCCGGCGAGTGAAAGCCTTTCTACTTATACAGTAATGGAAAGGTTATTCAGACATATACATAATACTGGATTAAAAAGGCAATGGAAACAAAGTGTTCTGACATTCAGTGACAATGAACATCCTTCTTTAACCCCTTTAATGTCCTTAAAAGGGAGACAAAAATTGAAAGGTGTTACATCGAATTCTATTGTACAGAGTGTAATCTGATTCAGTCTCTGTTTCAGTTCATGATCAGATCATGGGGTCTTTGGAGTAATAGATGTGTATTTTATCTATAACGTCCCACATTCCGGCTATGGAAGTCAGTTGTCTGTTGATAGTTGATGTGAACAGAGTTCACAGGGGAACAGTAAACACAGACAACAGAAAATAAACACATAGATAAACTAGACTGTTGTATGAAGGAATGCTACCAAAGTAATTAATTTAAACACAATTACCAGACATTAAATGGATGGCATGCTTAAAGGGATAGTAATGTTTCATAATAAAAGCAGCTCTAATTAATCATCATAGTATTTGGACTTTGGAGAGTGTTATTTCAATTCTGTCAGAGTTGTAGTTCAGGAGTAATTCCATGACAAAGTGTCCCCCTCCCTCCCCTTTTACTGATGTAACACTGCTCAGCCAGATCAGAAGGGAGGTGCCCAGGTATATTGCAGAGAGGGACAATCTTCAATTAAGATAAGGGAAAAACCTGAAAAACTTGTCAAGGGGGACAGGGCTTTCATTGTTTTCATAGAAAGAAGATTGTCCCCTGCTGTTATCTGTCTGGTCTATGGACTGCATTCCACATTTGAGAAGAGATTGTTTACAGTAGGTAAAAGGGGCGGGAGGGGGAAACTTTGCTTGTGAATATCTCATAAACCATAAAGGTTTGAGAAATAAGATATATTGTTCTTCATGTTTTTTCAATGCCTACAAAATAAAATAAAGATAAAACAAAGTATTACTATCCCTTTAAGCATAAATGTTATTTCAAGGTGAGAAAGTTAAGCGAATGTATATAAAAAAATTCATTTTCTAAAGCTCTAAATTTTAAACTTGAAATTGGGAAACTACTGCCACATACACAGCTATTATGTTCAAGTTAAATGGTAGTTTTTTGGTATGGCATTTTCACTTATTTCCAAAGAAAAATGTCACACAGATACAAGAGGGATGGAGAGGTTCTGTACAACAAAATTTACAAGAAAGTATGTGATAACACAGTGAGGGGGGTGGGGGAGACTATCTATTTGTTCTCTAGTTACATTGCACCTGTCACTTTGGCTGTTTACAACATTTCTATACCTTGGGCAAATGGTGATTAGCTGCATACCTCCCAAGTGCTCCTCTTTAGGAGGAATAGTCCCTCTGAAACCCAAACCCCTCTGCCCCTCTTTTTAGGATATCAGAATGTTTAGCATGCATATAAGAATATCATATTGCTCCACAGGAAGAAAAAAAATACTCTGTTTGCATGAACTTAAGTATATGTAGTTATAAATTAGTCTGTGCTACTAAATACTTTGCTCCTTTTTTAAATCATTTATTCACTTTCATAAATTGCTGGCATGAAGTGGACTAAAAATGTATCGGTAGTGCCCTGACTTCTAGTCACGCCACCAGCAACACCAAGTTGCGAGATATGCAGATGTGTCACCACTGTGTGATTACTATGCACTCAAAAAATTAGGGCAGGGACAGCCCAACTGTTAATGTAGACCTTAGCTGCTCAAATGCCTGCATCATAATCCAGTTTCCACCACCCCATTACAGCTTAAAGGGATAGTAACACTTCGTTTTAACTTTATTTTATTTTGTAGGCATTAAAAAACCATGAAGAATGATATAAGTCTTATCTCTCAAACCTTTATGGTTTATGAGATATTCACAAGCAAAGTTCCCCTCCCCGCCCCTTTTACCTAGTGTAAGCCATCTCTTCTCAGATGTGAGTCTGGTTGTATGACAGTACAGATAACAGAAGGGGACAATTTTCTTTGTATGAAAACAATGAAAGCCCTTCCCCCCTTGACAAGTTTTTCAGCTTTTTCCATTATCTTAATTGAAGATTGTCCCTCTCTGCAGTCTACCTGGGCATCTCCCTTCTGATCTGGTTGAACAGGGGGGGGGGATACTTTGTTTGTGAATATCTCTTAAACCATAAAGGTTTCAGAGATAAGACTTATATCATTCTTCATGTTTTTTTAATGCCTACAAAATAAAATAAAGTTAAAATGAAGTATTACTATCCCTTTAAGTGTGTCATTTAAGGTAAACAGGCCATTACAGTCTCCCACAAATGCAGTTTTTAAGCTATACAGCTGAGGGCAAGTATTTCCAGACTGACATGTGGAATAGCATCCTAGAAGAAGCAGTTGAGGCTACAACAGTAAATGAATTTAAGAACCCTTGGGATATTTATCTGGCAAATCTAAAGATCAGATACATCGGAACATTTTAAATAGACAGGGAAATGGGCAAACCAGATTAGCCAACTGGTTCTTAACTTTCAACAAATTCTATGGTTAATGAATACTATGAATTGCTCGCACAAATTAAAGTCTACCTCTATCTGAAATAATGAAACAACACTGATTAATCTAAATAAAACTGGGAAGAAAAAAAAAAAAAAAAAAAAAAAAAAAAGATTATCCCATTTTGGCGATTTCACAAATTATTCATGGGGTAGTTAGTCTGTCCCATAGTAGTAGGAGATACCCTATACAAATTCACAATAACTTATGGAAAAGCTATGCAGAGCAGGACTGTATATTTATTTATAAAACCAAAATGGTCTGAATTTCTTCAGACAAGCTAGATTTAGCAAGACAACTTCATGCAATCTTGTATTATCAAAATCATAACAGTGCAGATAGGTCTTCAGAAAAGCACTCAGTCCTTACGTTTGTCGTTGGCCCCTCTTCATTTTCAGCAACACAGCTCTGGAGGTTGAAAGCTAGATCGTTACACTTCACTAAAATTCTTTTCCCAAATTTTTCCTCAAAGGGTTTTACATCCGGCTCAATTCCTGAAAAATCGAGTTTCTTGAAAAGAACATATTATAAGATTATTTGAAATAAACACATACATTGATATATAACACTCACAGATAACAGACAATTATTTACACCAGGGCTTATAATTTTCAGTCCTTTGCTTCTAGCCAGACCTGAAAAGTTACTCACCACTGCAAGCCAAAACATGCCCACCAGGGCTGAATTTCTACTCGCCAGGGCTAAATTTTCACTCACCAATGGCGAGTGGCGAGTGGAAATTTTGAGCCCTGATTTACACACTGACTATAAGATTTCCCAGAAAGATCAAGTATGACAATTTTCATCTATGTAAAATCCTCGACATTCAAGATAATTACAGTTTTAGCTATCACCAACGACTGAGGTTTTAGGCTACTATGAAAAGGATGGCAGAATAAACAGAGAATAAAGGAACTATTTTGTGTTAAAGGGATAGTAATACTTAAAATATAAAAATATATGTGTTGTAGGATTTATCCCCGTGAGTAAAACAAGGGAACTGCCACCGCTGTTATTACAGCTCAAACCTGAATTTTTTTAGGTGCAGTATCACAGTGGCCTGAATTGTACAGTGGAGCTGTTGCTACACCATTCTATGGGGGATTATGGTCAACTAAACAGAGCTGTCTATAGGATGGTATAGCAACAGCGTCACTGTACAATTTCAGGCCACTGTGATAGTGCACCTAATAAAATTCAAGTCTGAACTGTAATAACTTTTGAATAAAACATCTTTCAGCAATGGTGTTCCCTTGTTTTACTCAGGGGGATAAATCCTACAGCATATATATTTTTACATTTTAAGTATTACTATCCCTTTAACTTTGAAGGATGAGTGACAGATATTCCATGATAAGGTAGACTTGTATCAAAAGTTGTTTGGAGGCTTGAGGAACACCTAAAAATTAACTGGTGTTATAGACAAATCTGCCCTATGCTTCATTCTAGCATCTGTATAAAATCAGTTTTCTTAATCCTAAATTCTAGTCTTACATATACTTTGAGTTAGCAAACATTCCAGCTTATCTAAGGACTCCCAATGATCGTCAAGGATTATCGGTAAATGGTGTAAGATAACAGTATTTCTGAATAAAACAGCAATTATCACTAACTACAATTGATTAGTTGACCTTAGCTCTTATATCACAAAAACAATAAGGCTCTTTTAGAGAGGTGACAGAATTTGTGCATCCCCCTTTGACAGCAATGTGGCCCGAGTAGTTCACTCAACTCTCTCCTGTGTTCCACTGCCTCAAACTCAGCTCATGTGTAAGGTCTGCCTGCTGTCTCATAGGCTGCTGGGTAGACTTTGCATTCTGTCACTTTACTGTCTCCTGAGGGATCACAGAAAAACTGCAGCATGCTGGACTTTGGTGCATTCTCGCGAATGATCATCACAGGTGGGAGAGGCACCATAGTTCAGCATGTTACCTTTCCCCAGTGGTCAGAATTTCAGTACAGCATTGCCGAGTTGTGTCCTCCATGTGAAAGGGGCCTAAATAAATACTCCCTGAACAGAACAATTTACATATGCATTCAAAAGCAAGTTTAGGGTTATATTTTAGAGTTTTAACATATGAATAATATTTTTTTCTATATGCCAACTGTAGATATGTGATATTTGAAAGTTATATTAACACATTTCATTTTTTTGCACTTAGTGTTCTGTTATAGGGTAAAAATTATTTGTGTGTTGGACCAGACGTTGGGAGACAGTGTGTATATGGAGTGAACAAGCAGTGATAGGCGGGGCTTAGTTTATGGCTCAGAGGTAATATGGCTAAAAAGACTGACCACAGGAGGGACTGGGAAACTGGACAGCAGAGAAGGACAGGAGAATGTAGGCAGAACTAAAGATCACATGCTTCGAATTACAAATGCAGGAGAGTTCACATATGCCTCTCTTTCAAATTCATTCCTTACAAACCCTAATTTGCAAGTTCACTTTTACATAAATGATGACACTACAATGCTCCATTAAAGGGACACTAATGTCCCATAAAAAATGTTTAGAGTTTGGTAGAGGTTCAAAAAAGAAACTATTTGCCACAAAACCCATCTCTCAATCCGCTATGGTTTGAGAGAGATAGGCAGTGAAAATTCTCCCCTCCCCCCTTCTCCTGATGTCCGCTGTAAAGCTGAGAGCAGGAGATTTGAGTCGTGCGACTCGAGGAGGCTCTTCAGCAGAGCCGAAAATGCGTTATTTAAAATAATTACTTAATTGTAACGGTCTACAAAGTGTGCTTGCAAACCGTTTGTAGACCTTTCCAATGAAGTAATTATTTTGAAATAACGCGATTTCGGCTCTGCTGCAGAGCCGCCGACTGACATCAGGAGAAGGGGAGGGAGGGAGAACTTTCAGTGCCTAAGATTTGTGGCAAATAGTTTTTTTTTTTAACCTCTACCAAACGCTAAACATTTTTATGGGACATTACTGACCCTTTAAGAATCTACAAAACCAACTTGCTGCAATTCTCAGTTTGTCCTCTGTTCAGTAACCATTTTGTCTTTCCAACATACGGCCTTAAAGGAACACAGTAAAAAATGGAATTGGGGTTATATAATTGCAGTGGCGTAACAATAGGGGTCGCATGGGTTGCACCTGCGACCGGGCCTGTCACTCTCAGGGGCCCGGACGCCCCCTGCAACCTCCTGGCAACGCCCCCGCAGAACAGCTGATCTCCCGGCGCTTTAATAATGCAGAGCGCTGGGAGATGACATAATCATGACATTACTAATAACCGCGCGGGAGTTTGGTTCCAGAGGTCTGTGCCTCATTCGGCACACTGCTAGATCACCAGGGACTCGAGGTAGGGGGGGTGTCAGTAGGGGCAATGTGGAGAATGAGGGGCATTGTGATGGGGGCATTTTTGAAGGGGCAATGTGGAGATTGAGGGGCAGTGTGGAAGGGGCATTGTGGAGAATGAGGGGCAATGTGGAAGGGGCATTGTGGAGAATGAGGGGCATTGTGGAGATTGAGGGGCAATGTAGAGGTGGCCAATGTGGTTGAGGGGGGCCAATGAGGTCAGAGGGGGGCCCATGGCAATTCTTGCACCAGGGCCCCGTGGCTTCTAGTTACGCCTCTGTATAATTGTAATCATAAGTACTGCCAATTATCATAAAAATTGTATATTTTTATGTTAGATCCCTAAAATTAAACCCTAAAGTTGAATTTTAATTTAATGCACAAGTAGACTGACCTAGATAGATGCATATGTTAACATTTGTTTGTGCGGTTTAAAATGAGACAAGACTTAAAGTGATAGTAATGTTTCACAAAAACAGCAGCTCTAATTAATCTTCATAGTATTTGAGCCATGGAGAGTGTTATTTTTATACTGTCAGAGGTGTAGTCCAAGAGTAATTGAATGATAAAGTATCCTCCTCCTGTTCCTTTTACCTAGTGTAAGCCACCTCCCCTCAGATGTGGAATCTGGTCCTGGGACAATCTTCTTACAGTGAGCATAAGGAAACCCCGGCCCCCCTTGACAGTTTTCCCTTATGCTCACTGAAGATAGTCCCTCTCTGCGATTCACCAGACAGTCTTGCTGCTCTGAGCTGAGCAGTGTTACATCAGTAAGAGGGGGCAGGAGGGGGATACCTTATCATTCAATTACTCTTGAACTACATCTCTGGCAGTATTGAAATAACACTCTCCATGGCCCAAATACTATGAAGATTAATTGGAGCTGCTTTTATTGTGAAACATTACTATCCCTTTAAGACGGATCAAATTTTGAGATAAGTACTCACTGCTGTTCTATTCAGCAAGCCTGTCTTATCTCACACCATTTAGAGACACTATAGCACAGGCACTTCAGAGATACCTGCCAATATTGCTGTGGTAAAGGGAGTCAGGAAACAGAAGATACAGCAATGGCCATTTCCACAGAACATAGATAAGACTGGATTTAGTCCTCTAATAAAAATAAAGACATTTAACATATGATATCATGAAGTAAAGGGTGTTTAAGTGTAAATAAACCCAACTAATTTAGGCATTACTGTTGCTTTAAAGAAACAGAAATACATAAAAATGAAATACCTAAAATGTTTGCTCTTATATTGAGGGTCACTATTACAAATATTTGCTTTAATAGAACAATCTTTATTTTTAAGGTCACGGTTTACTCTTTTCTGTCCCATCTAGGACCGGCTTTGTAGGAATGGGCACACCTCTATTATTCCTATGAGCCCATCCTTCTGAAAGCATTTCTAGACAAGGGAATATGAATGTTCAATACTGAAAATACATAAATATGTGTACATTAGAGAGTTTATCCTGCAGAGTACAAGGGTATTTCTACTGCTGAGATATGATTTATTCAAAAAGTATTGCTGTTCAGACTCCGTTCTCTGGTACAGTGCTTACATTGTCTCAAATGTTTTAGGATAGTGATATTGTTACAGCAGTCTATGGGCAGCACTGATCAGTTGACCATAATCATCCATAGGATGCTGTAGCAACTAGCAACAGTGCCACTGTATCATTTCAGTCCATGGAGGTATGATACCCAAAAACCCAGAAAGTTTGAGCTGCAATTACTTTTGTACCCATGTATTATTCAGCAGGATAAACCCTGCAATATATATTTTCTCAAAGTCAGCCATTGCTGTTCCTTTAAGCTAGATAAACGTAATGTAAACCACCTCTAATAACATTATTAGCCTCAGACTCAGTCTGCTTTCAGATGTTCAAATGTTATTTGTTGCCTTACAGAGAATGACCTAGAAACAATGCAAAACAGTGCAAGGAAGTTGGAATTTGCTCTTATTGATGACAGTAGCCAGATAATCAACCAGAGAGGAACTAGTAGGTTTGAAAATGTTGAAGATGTAGAAGTTAGAAAACTAAGCACACCACTGTTCTTTTAAAATGTTACTCTTTAAAGCGGAACTGCCACCTCAACTAAAGCCGCCCTGCAATACTTTGGCAGGTGGCGACTAGCTTAATAATCATTATTTTACCTCTCAAAAGTACCCCCGAGTAACGTAATCAGTAATATTCTGAGACTGATGGCCAGGTTAGTGCAGCCTGCCCGCCTGCGCCGTCAGTCTCTTCCGGAGCCGTTCGGGCCAGAGCAATGCCTCTGAAAGGTGACGGGAATGAAAAAGCAGGCGTGCAGACAAGATGTCTGCGCTGATGCCTGGCTTCCGGTATTGGAAGCTTAAGGATTACTTTACTTGGGGGCACTTTTGAGACGTAAAATAACAATTATTAAGCTAGTCGCCACCTTGCAGCACAACTTTAGTTGATGTGGTAGTTCCGCTTTAACTAAAGGGTGCACAACAAATTAACACTTAAGGGGTTAACATAAAAGGCAACTTTTTGGGAGTTTATTTTTACGGTATTGTCGGCTGTTATTTATTGATAATTAAAATGAGGTGTCAAGGAAACAGTATTTTGCAAAGATGGAAAAAGGTAAGCTCTAGTTCTTGGAAGATAAAAGGACACCAACATTTTGGATAGAGATGTTGCCAACATAATGCGTCATGATGTGCTGAAGACTTCACGAGAATTTAAAATAAGTTAAAAAAAATAAATAAATAACATAATAAACTAGTAAATGGGACAGATTAAAAGTATAAGACAGTAACCTTCTTACAGCACTATATTATTTTACAAGCGGTTTTGCTGGGCAATTTAACAGCAAATTACATACATGGTTACAGCCTGCTTACCTGTGTGTCTGAATCCAAGGCAAACAGTTTCACTCTGCTTTCATTCTTAAGTTTGGCTTCTGCATCTCTTGTAGTCTATAAAAATAGTTTAAAATTAGAACACATTTTTGCAAACATTATTGATGTTGACCTTATGACTGAGATTCATTAAACCACAGAATGAGTTATGTAGATAGAGTTGCAATTTTATTCCTCAAAAACGCCATATAAAATTATTTTACTATAAAATGTGTGAATAATGATGCCTGGGCATAGAGGAACAGTAAAACTGCAGGGCATGGCATGAATGGGGAGAAAAAGGATTATTAGTAACTTGTGTAAAAGCCTGTGTACATGGGCCAAAGTGAATGGCACTGAATGGGTTAACCCTTTGAGTGCCAGAGGGGTACACAACATACTCCTCTGGCACTCAAAGGGTTAAGACAGCCATGCAACTGCCAGTCCCTTCACCTGCTGCCTCGGTAACGGTAGCGTGTGAGGTACCAGGAGAGGGAGCGCGCCTCTACCTCGTCAGTCTCGGGTGTGCGTGTAGGAGCACGTCTTGACCCAGAGCAGGGGGTTCGTGAATGTGCTTCTCACCTCCGGGCTCTGCTAGACACCGGGACCAGGGCTCCCTCAAACACCGGGACAGACACCGGGCACAAAAGACTGAGAGAGCGGCTGGGAAGATGGCACGTTTTGTCTGTTCGGGCAGTCTCTACTGCACATAACTGCATCTGACAAACATACATTTGGCCTTTTATATAATAGGATGGGATTATGAGCATAGCCAAGATACATGAAGGAACCTGCAAATATGCATTTCTCTAAGTGCATAACCTTCTTAGTAAATTGTGTGAAATAGGAAAAAAAATGAATGTCTATCTTATTCTTAAATAGCAAATTCTCCCTTTTATAAATGTAGTAAATCTCAGCATATGTAACAACTTAGCAAGGAATACCACATTAGTATATAGCCCCATGATTCCTGGCAACAGCTCATCTAGTCCTGTTATAACTTATGTCTCAGTGAATTAGAATTCTTAGGCAGCAACTATGTTTGCCAGACAGTAACCAATATATATTTATGTTTATAATTTTTTCTTTTTTTGTGTTGTTGAAATTCAAACATCATTATGCCACAGTGGAAACAGCTTTATTCCAGATGTGTAAGACCCATCCAAACCAAAACAGCAAAGCTGTTCAATACAAATACAACCACAACAGGAACCGTGAACCCTTGAACTTAGAGTTGTGGTAAGGAAGTGGTCATTCAGTGTGTCAGTTTAAGTGCAGTACCTTGCATAAGTAATCATTGATTTGTGTTGATTTTCAACATTTTGATGTGTTACAACCTGGAACATTGCAACCTTTGACAGTGCAACTTTGCTTATGTTACACAAAAGTTTAAAACATTTGCTGGCTGTGAAAGTACTTCTTCCCCCCCCCCCCCCACAAGACAATACATGGTAGAATCACCTTTGGCAGCAATTACAATTGAGAGTATTTTTGGTTAAAGGGATGGTAATGTTTTTGGACATGCAGTTTTGTAGACATGTACATCATTATTAGAATGCTATCCAATGTGTAGCTCAAGAGCAAATCAAAGTCCCCCTCCTGCCCCTTTTACCTACTGTAAGCCACCTACCCTCAGATGTGGAATCCGGTCATCAGTCCAGACAGCTTGCTGTGAGCATAAGGAAAACCCTGTCCCCCACCCTGCTCACTGAAGATTGTGCCTTGTTGTGCTCCATACAGACCAGCTTTGAGAGCAGCATTACATAAGTGAAAGGGGCAGAAGGTGGACTCTTTATAATTTATTTACTCTTAAACTACACATCGGACAGTAGTGTAGTAATGCTGTACATGGCAAAAAAATTATGAAAAATAATTGACAGGCATTTATTTTCAAACATTACTATTGCTTTAATTTTCTAATTTTGCACATCTGGGTCCTACAATATTTGTCCATTCTTCTTGGCAAAATTGTTCAAGCTTTGACAGGTTAGATGAGGACTGGTGAACGGAAAATATCAAGTCTTGCTTTAAACTCTCAGGTGGATTGAGTTCTTGGCTTTGACGGACTCGTTCTAAGACATTCAAGTTTTTGATTTTAAACCACTCCAGTGTAGACTAATTGTCCTGCTCGTAAAGGTGAGCCTTCACCTCAATCCCAGGTCCCTTTAAGACAAACAGGTTTTCCTGTAGAATTGCCCTATATTTGACTTCATCCATCTTTCCCTCTGACCAGATTGCCAGTCCCTGCCAATGAAAAGCATCCCCACGACACAATGCTGTCATCACCACGATTCACCATGTGGATGGTATTCTTAGGGTGATGAATAGTGTTGACTTCATGTCACATACAGCATTTGGCGCCAAGGCAAAACAGTAACATTTTTGTCTCAACAGACCAGAAATCCTTCTTCTACATGTTTGGTCTGTTTTCCACATGCCTTTTGTCAAAATCCAAACTGGACTTGATATGTTTTTTTTTTCCAGCAGGTATTTTCTTCTCAACCCCTCTTCTATAAAACCCAGCACTGTGGAGCGTGCAAATGATATTTATCTAATGGACAGTTTCTCCCACTTCAGCTATGGTACTCTCCAGCTACTTCAGTTACCATTGGCATCTTGATTGCTTTCCTGTCTAAATGCCCTACTCCCCCGGTCAATGAGTTTTCATGGATAACCTTCTCTACGCAGAATCACGGTTGTGCCAAGTTCTATTTTTAAAAATATATTTAACATTGATGCAGGGGATTTTCATAGTTTGGAATATTTGTTTTGGAATACTTCTGAAGGCAGTTGATTGCAACAGATCTTATTTAGAGGTGTTGGAGCAAAGGGACCGAATACTTACAAATCAAAAAAGGGACCGAATACTTACAAATCAAAAAAATTTCAGTTTTATATTTGTTTTATATTTGTAAAAAGTTTTGTAAAATAAGTAGATTTTTGTCTCCTGCTCGTCATTGTGGACTATTTTGTGTAGGTCATTGACAAAAAATCCAGATTAAATCTGTTTTAATTTTAGGCTGTAACAAGGCAAAATGTGGAAACTTCAAATGGGGTTGAATACATATTCACAGCCAACACATCTTAGATTTCATCTTGGATGTTATTATATATGTAGAAGACACTTGTACATTAAAAAAAAGACTAACACCCCGGATAACAGAAATGTCTTCACAAAGCTTTGGCGGTATTGCTACCATCCAGTTGATGAAGCTCACAAAAGCTGTCTAAAAACAACTTAATCTGCTGACTTTGGGACACATATACAGCTATAAATCTATTTTTACAAGTGAATGGAAATGGCTATCTATCAAATTTATCTAAAATATGTCCATACAACACCAACAAAGTATGATATATCAACCACTACAAAAGGAAAGGGAAATCATGAGAGATACAAAAACTATATTTATAAGGCAAACCAAATTAACTGCTAAGCCTGGAAGTGCACCAGTGAAGCTTTGATGAATTGATCAACCAAATTATCAGAAAATAAACCCGTGAGTTACAAAAAAATAACATAACACTACACACTATAGGTCTTATACACAAAAGAAAAGAGGAACAGTTCTACAGTAAACCAACGGTACCATAGAGAAGAACAGCATATAAAGAGCCACTGATGCAGGTTATAGATGCAGGTTATTGAACTGGAAAAAGTGCAGACACTTACAGCAAAACTGATGAAGGGATTGGAGGATCTGAGTTCTAAAGAGACACTAGCCAAACTGGGTTTGTTTACATTAGAGAAGAGATATCTAAGGGGTGATATGACTACCATTTACAAATATATTCGAGGTCAATACAAAGAACTCTCCAATTAACTATTTACTCAAAGAGGTGAGTTAAGAACAAGAAAACATTCATTAAAGGGATAGTAATACTTAAATATTACTAATCCCCATATTGTAGCTATGGTAAAAAGATTTGATTTGTCCCCAGGTTCATCTCTCAAACCTTTATGGTTTGAGAGATAACAGAATGCAAAGTTCCACCCTCCCTCCCCCTTCCCTGAAGTCAGCGTTGTACTGACTGCAGGGGAAGTCTGTCATATGACAGGCTTGCGGCTCTGCAGCTGAGCCGAGATTGCATTAGTAAAAAATAATTATTTCACTGAAACGGTCTTCTACAGTACATGTACTTAGATTGCAAGCACACATAGAAGACCGTTTCAGTAAAATAATTCTTTTTCACTAACGCGATCTCGGCTCTGCTGCAGAGCCGCCTGATAAAAAAATAAGACCAGATATCCCTGCAGTCAGTACAATGCTGACTTCAGGGAAGGGGGAAGGAGGGGGGAACTTTGCATTCGGTTATCTCTCAAACCATAAAGGTTTAAGTGATGAACCTGGGGACAAATCAAATCTTTTTACCATAGCTACAATATGGGGATTAGTAATATTTAAGTATTACTATCCCTTTAAGACTAGATGAAAGGCACTTTTGACTAAAAGACAGGGAATTTTTGTACAGTAAGGGCAGTAAAGTTATGGAATTATTTGCCTTGGGATGCTGTGCATACAGATACTGTAAACGTTTTCAAAAAAGTAATGGATACCTATCTGGAGTAGGACAATAATGAGAATTATGACAGTTGGCTTCAAAGCAGATAGGTTGTTGATCCAGGGAATATATGACTACCATTTAGAGTTAGGTAGGATTTTTGTTACCCACTTGGGGCTTAATTCAATGTTTTTTGGGGGTTTTTTTTGCATTCCTTTAGATCAACAGGGGCAATTTGGCATGGGCTGGACTTGATGAACTTGTGTCTTTTTTTAGCCACATCAACTCTGTTATTTTGACTGATTTAATTGAAGCTGTTAATCCCTTGAATGTTAGAGAGGTCTCTTAATACACTGGAATGACTGGATACATAAACACAAAAATTACTTTAGTCTGTACCGATCACTGTTGGGTCCTGTTCAGAAACTGCCCAACAGATTATTAAAGGTGTAACAAACCCCTGCAATGCCATTAAAGTTTGCAGTGTGTTGGTGCGGTATTTTTATCACTATCGGTGTGTTTTGAACAATGTTTCTTCCTTTCAGGACACCATTGAATGAGAACTATCCATATTCCCTCTTATACGAAGAAGGGCCCTGTGAGACAGAAGAAGGGATTAACCAACTGCTGTATTTTGCACATAACTGGCCTTCTAGAAGCTGTTTCACAGATCAGAAAACTTGCCTTTTATAGAACTAAAGAAATGAGCCAAGATTGTGCTTTACAGTTATAGCAATGATGCCTCAGTCATAGAATACAAAGGGATATATGACAGGCTATTAGAGTCTATAGCAGGCTCATTTTTTGAAGATATTCATAGAAAACACCATAGCAGTGAGTTTCCCATTTTGAATACACAATTCACACCCAATGTTTGAAACTGTAACAGAAAAGTTCACAGCACAAATGGTTTATTGTGTAAATCTGGCAGTCTCTAATATTTCAGAGCTTTTCAGCCTTCCAAAAAACAACTTAAGATTAGCTTCATCTAACTTTATCAGAGCAAACGAGATTGGAAACAATTACATCAGAACCCAGGCTCTTTCCTGAGCAGAAGGTATCTACAAAATATAAAACATTTCCCCAAGGCTTGCACTGGGATGAGGAAAGAAAACCAGGGTTCTTTAAATGGATGTGTTATTAATTAATTTTCTGCCACGCTGTAACATCACCTTTACAGATTACGTTCTAATGTAGGAGAGTAAAAATGTGTGTGGCCCCTTAAGATATGGGAATATTAACTATTTTTACAGTTTGTAAAGCCTTTCAAAATCAGCTATAAATCATAGTAGTCATTTTTTTGTATTTAGAAACTAGTTATGACTTATTTAGATTTATAGCAGGGGTGGTCAAAATCTATCAAAATTAGCAGCCAAACATACATTTTAGGAGCCAGTGTAGGGGTGCATGTGTACAGATGTATGCAAAATACCCCTAAGATTTAAGAGATTCAAGTGAAATTTTAGGAGCCCGAGCTCCAAACATCCTGAGATTTTCCAACCCAGTTTATAGAATTTGTTAATTATGGCATGCTGTGCACTTTTTGCCTTAGTCTTCTTTACCTCCCCAGCTCGCTGACACTTATAGGGCAACTATCACGTAGACAGTACAGTATCGGCAGCATATCAGCTATCCTTGGAGCTGATCTGTCAATAAAACTAAGGCTCCTTGAGAGGCTCTGCAGACCAACTAGGGAGCAGAGCCAAGCCAGAACAGAGACCTCAAAGGCTTCATTGTTATTCCCGCAAGAAGAAACTTAACTGCAAGACTGAAGTCTTACAGTTAAGACTCACTGACCTACTCAATGCAGTCCCCACAGATTCTTAGTCTGGCTTTAAAGCCCGAGATAAAACATCTATAAGGCAATACTTGCAACATGCAAAATTTGTGATTTGTGCCACGTACTCTAATTCCAGGTCGCATTCCACGTGAGGGGATCAGTTTTATAACTCACCCAAATGGCTGATAATAGCTATTCTGGGAAGGATAGTGCAGCACTTGATTTTTACTCCCATATAAGCAAACTTAGTATAACTTCCCTGTAACTCTAAGTGCTAGCAGGCAAAGTATTGAATTACAGGTCAATGAGTGGGAGAATGTAATGTAGGACGAAAATGAAAAGTGCCTGCATGCCATGCCTTAATTTGCATAATCTATAAATCTAAATACATATCTAAATACATGAAAATAGTTTTCAAATAAAAATGGCTAAAATCATATAGGCTCTATAAAAGCCTCAGAATATGCAAAGCAATTTTAGATACCAGTGACAGAGTTCCTTTAAACAATGTGATAACGTTTAACACTTAAAATAAAGTTTTCAGTGTGCGTATAAACTCTGTTTTTAAGCAATAAATAATAATAAAGTATTAACAAAAAAAAAAAAAAAAAAAAGAGTAAGCTCCCCCCCCAGTTTCTTTACTGCTCATTTTCATAACCACCTCTATGTTCCACAGTCATTTCCCCAAGTAAGGTTCATGATGGGAGTTAGTGTTCAAGCTCCCTCGAGTCACTAAGGCACAAATGTTGCAGAGATTATATTAGAGTTGAAATGGACATCCTCTAACCTTTCAGTACCATTTAACCAAGAGCCAACTTGTGTCAAAAAGTTGGCTTGTACCCTTTCTAATCTCTCAGCATAAACAGTTTCAGGATTCAATAGCGGTCTCTGGTTTATCAATATCGATTCAGTTCCATCACCACTTATTAAGTGAATGGGGTGCTTTGTATTCTCAGGGGCTCATTTATAGCATGCACTCATGGATGACTCTACACACAACACTAAACAGGCTGTGATGAGATTTTCTTTAAAATGTCCAATCCCAGTTTATGTAATGTAGTACAGGGTATACTGACCTCCAGTCCCAAAACTGAAAGAAAGCCAATGAGGAAAAGAGGAGATAAGAGAACACAAGTCTGCTGGGATAATTTTCAGACATAATGGCAATTAGGAGAATGGGGTAAAGGCCCTGTTCTTTGCATTGGTGTAGCAAGTACAATTCTTTATTCAAGTAGTGGAGGCTTTGAGTATCAAACTAACAGATCTCCTGAGTCAGAGCTTGTGATTGCTATCTTGATACATTTTCACAACATAACTAACTGTGCAAGTATGAATACTACCATCTTCATAAGGGTAAACATCAGTAATGTTAGAACATACTGTAAATCTGGGCTCCACCTTGATATGTAGGTAGTAATCTCTAGAGTCAACCTGCCTCAGCACTGGCAGGATTTGGAAGTCATATGGTAGATCATCTTGGGCTCTGTATTTACACAATTGACATCATCTGTATTATAATTGGACCCTTTTCCAATTTTGAAAAGAGCCGATTATTAGACCGCATCCTTGTTGACTATGTGGATAGTTCAACTGCCACCTGGTAAAAGTAAGAAGATGCACATCCAACATTTCTTGCCTACACATTCCTTTGAATACATTTCATAAACTTCTAAAGTGCCTTAAAAGTAGTCTAAGCAATAAAATCCAGTGCTCTGAGTAACATTCTAAGTCCTTTAAATTTTGGCTTCAATCTTTAAGCCCCACAAAAGGCACCAAAAATAACAGATTTCCTTCCCCTGGTTTTATACTACAATAATGCTCCCCCTCCCCTTTGTGTAACAAAAAAGTTGCTGTAAGATAAAAGATAACAAAACATTTGTAAGCCATCTACACAAGATTACTTAAGCAGTATGCAAAGAGTTATAATGGAAGTATCCCCACCTAATAATAAAGCCTGCATATAATCACCCTGACTTACAAAAAGACAACAAGAAAAGGGAAGCCAAATAGTAAAAGCAGTTGACCACTGATGAAAACATGAGGTGGATGTATTAAAGTGATAGTAATGTCTAAAAAAACTTTTTTTGCATTTAGAAAAGCTTAAAAAGCTGATTTAAATGCAAAAAAAGTATCTCTCAAACCGCTATGGTTTAAGAGATACGGGCGTTTAAAGTTTGATTTCTCCTACTGACAGCTGTAAAGCTGTCAGCAGGAGATCCGTGTCGGTCGACACGGTGGCGCTTCAGAAGTGCCGGGATCTCGTTACTTACACGGAATCCCTTCATTGGAATGGTCTAAAACGTGTGCCTAGTGTTTGCAGAGTGTGCAAGCGAGCTGTATGGCTGCTGGAATATAGCAGCGGGCATACCTTTCTTTTCAAACATAGGATTTTTTCCCTATCACATAACTTTACTTAATAGTACACACGCTTAGTGAATATGTTAATTCCTGGGACTTTGTAACCATTTCTCAAGTGGTATAGATTTTAAATTCTATGTTATTACTTTATTTAGTTGTATTAAAAGTTATGTTTTTCAAACTTTCTCCCATCATTCTACTCTTCTACTATTAGTGTATGTACACTATGAATCATTATGTGTCCTCATAAAATCTACAGAATTTCCCAATATTTTGAGAATTTGTATTGTACAGTAAATTCATTTGTGAATTGGGGATCTATGATACACTGTTTAACACACTGGCCCTCTTCCACTGTCCACTGGTATCTGCAGAACTACCCATATATAGTATGTTTCAGAAGCCTGGTAGAAATAGAATCACACATACACCATTTAACACCATTTCATCCCTCCATAATTCTTCCACCAAAACCTACAAAGTCTCTCTTTGTCCACTAATCAAGGTCTCTGTCCCCCAGAGCCAGATGTCTCCCCTCATTCATTCTCCAGTAGATCTCTCCCTTTCCCTACCCTCACAAACCAATAAACAAAAATCTTTCTAAATCTGCATGTTTCCCTAGTTCCCAGAAACACAGATGAAGGTCCCAATATATGTCACCTTTCACAATCAGGTGTCCATCTTCCCAACACAACCTACAGACTCACATTATATAGACACAAAAGAAGTTGGAGCCACATAGTGTACTTAGAAAAGTGAACCAATTCTGGGGCAAACCAAAGGCATCATATGGAATAAAAAAAAAACTCCTACTGATTTAAACAGGACTTTGAGGAATAACACATTTACTGTATATTTGTTGCTTGCCTTTTGTTTTATGAATAAGGCCTAGTTTGTTTTGGGGAAGATTAAGCTGATGTACTAACCACAAGTGGTGCAATTCTGGAACTAACCAAGTGCACCATAGTCAACACATATAAATGCCCATTCCTTAAAATTGGCATTTTAAATGCTTTGGAGACCTCTATATCATTGAACGGTACAGAAGCCAGAAGACTATACAGGTGGCAACCCTTGACTGTGGTAAGGAGGGTGGAGGAAGATGATAGGCCACAAGGCATTTATAAAGGTGTATCCCTATGGAGCACCTCAACCTGTGAGCTGTATACTGTTGGGCTACAGGCCATATATTTGACAGGCCTGCTCTACATATTTCCTGTTTTGCATTTTGAGGGATTTGTGTTTGCTTAAATATATTTTACATTTTAGATTTCTCTTTTCTATGTCATTTGTTAGTGAGTATATTAACTATTTCATTTTTCTGTTGTATTAAAAATCAACATACATTTGACCACACTTTTGTGGACTTTTTTTGTGCAGTCTCACTTTTTCTCTTTTGCACATGTCCGAGTTGCCCCTAAAGTATCTGGGAGAGACCCTAGGAGACCAGCACCATACCACCTTGATGTGTTTTTGGCTGAGACAGGGAGGTATAGGGAAAGTACATTATAGGACCTCCAACACCCCTATAAGTACTGAAGAGACTTTTTTGGGCTTTGTTTCATTATATATTTTCAGTGTCTTATTACATTTCAATTTATTGTAGGTATTAGGCCATATCTTGGTTGAAAGCCAGCCATGTGTCTTCATCCCACTGAGGACACTTTAGAACAGGAAGTGACAGTATTATGTTCTGTATATTCATAAGAAGATTTTTGTTCAGCTAACCTCCTTTGCAATTGTGGTAGAATGAGTTTTCATCACAGGATAATATATAAAAAAGTACAAAATAATAATCAAAATACTCTTGATCATCACTCATTTTGCATCTAAAAGGTTGTTTTTCCACCTTCAGTAAATATTCTCCAATGGATATTTAGTAACAACTATGAGCCCAAGCTACTAATATACGTGCATTTGGTGCATTTAAATTCTGAGTGCCAGAGGGGTATCTGACACTGCATCACTATGCACTGGATTCAAGGGCTTAAGGTGAACATAGAAAATATATTTTGTACCTTATGCAGAAAATAAAAGATGAACAATTCTAGAGCAAACCACCGGCACCATAAGAAAGAAGTAAAAATGTCCCAAGTGCCACAAAAATACCACAAGTGATTTATATATTTGCTTTAATCCCTTGAATGGTAGAAGAGCTCAAATGAATTGTGAAGGGATGTGTAGAGACCTCCCTAGTATTCATGGTGTTAAAACACCAAGTTACATCAATGTGATTTCTTACTTCTCCCATATGATGCAGATAGCCTGCCCCAGAATTGTTCCTCATTATGTTGGAGTATGAGACCATTTCAATGCAATCTTTATAGACAATAATGATCAGACACAACTTCTGCACACACTAAAATCCATAAATAATCTGGGAGAGACCTAGAAAACAGCCTAGATCAAACCGGATCATGACAAGAGCAAAAACAAGTAAAAAACAGCACCGTATATTACAAACCTTTTCGGGGAGATAGCTGTCCAGGCTAGAAGATGAATTTTCAAATTTGTTCTGTTCATCATCTGGGATAGAAATAAAAATAAAAATATAAGCCACATTTTTTAATATAACACATATGTGCCATAACACAATATAATAATCCATGGCACCCAACATGCGTCCAACCTCATTTTTTACAAATACATTTTTTTTTTTTTTTTTTAAATTAAACTATGCAGTAAGCTACAGAACAGTTTGAGAATAGTTATCTCACCATTTCTATCCATAAACAAATGAATGTGGCCCTTGAACATATGGATTTCTGATCATGTGGCATACAACTGAAAAACCTTGGACACCCCTGTCTTAATCCTTTGAGTGCCAGAGAGGTATCCAATGCATTGCAAAGCAATACAATACGTTGGATACCTCTCTGGCACTCAGAGGATTAAGCCCTTAGATGCCAGAGAAGTTTCCAATCATGGTTTCATAATGTGTTGGAGACAGGTCTAGCATCGAAAGTGTTATTCAACAGATCATTTACCATAGCAAAATCATTAATACCAGAAACCAATTAATGGACAGTTATACCACTGCATGACCAGTAAGAGAAAGGTACCGATAATGGAGCACTGCAATAAGAGCTGAGATAAAGAATCTAAAGCGAAGTTCAACTGCATATACGTTATGGCCTGAAAAATCTCAGCCATTGTAGATCAAGGGTAGACACACACATTTATACTAATACCACTGGGGAAGATTCTTTCTCCATAGGGCAAGGCAGAGCATTTGAGGTGAAGACTCCCCTCTTCAACTTTACCTACCACCCCTCAGTGTCAACGTATAGCAAAGTAGAATAAAGAAACAAGTGAGAAGACAGAAACCCTCTGAAAAAGACCCTAAGAAGTCTCCTCTGCCAGATGACTTAAACCACGTGTTTTTTCTCCAGGTTGAAGTCCTGTGTTCCACATGAACTAAGAAAAATGATTTAACTGTAACGTTACTAAAATCTTCTTTTCTCTTACATCCAATGTGAAACAGAAATCAAGAGGATACAGCAAGGCATCCATCAAGATTTCTAGGAGGAAAAAAAAACCTCCACTGTAGATCAGTATTCCACGGAAGTAACTGGAATCATACAAACCTCAGCTGTCTACTTTATGGGCATAACTGGCCTCACCTAAGCAGAGTAAACCATGACTCAGTAAGTAACAAGCTTCTTTGTGATCATACACATCTGTCAGATAGTAGCCTTGATTCAAGAAGTAATGATAACTTTGGATGCAGTTTGGCCCACTCAGGGGCCCTCAAGAATAACAAAAAGCATCAGATTTTCTGAAAAGGCTGCATGTAATGAAAGTAGTACTTAAAGGGATAGTAATACTTCATTTTAACTTTATTTTATTTTGTAGGCATTAAAAAAAACATGAAGAATGATATAAGTCTCATCTCTGAAACCTTTATGGTTTAAGAGATATTCACAAAGTATCCCCCCCCCCCCGTTCAACCAGATCAGAAGGGAGATGCCCAGGTAGACTGCAGAGAGGGACAATCTTCAACTAAGATAAGGGAAAAAGCTGAAAAACTTGTCAAGGGGGGAAGGGCTTTCATTGTTTTCATACAAAGAAAATTGTCCCCTTCTGTTATCTGTCCTGTCATACAACCAGACTCACATCTGAGAAGAGATGGCTTACACTAGGAAAAAGGGGCGGGGAGGGAAACTTTGCTTGTGAATATCTCATAAACCATAAAGGTTTGAGAGATAAGACTTATATCATTCTTCATGTTTTTTTAATGCCTACAAAATAAAATAAAGTTAAAACGAAGTATTACTGTCCCTTTAAGACAACATACTACATCCAGCAGATGGCACTCCTGCTTGTTAGAAGATCAATGCAAAAAGAAGGAAGAATGGGAAAATCCAAGAATACCTTGGACAAAAAAACAGTAGGAGTACAAAGAACCACATTGCTGAAATATAAGGAAAGGGGTTTTACAAGGCAGAGCTTGTTGTTTGTCAACTCTGTGAACAGAATCAAAAGCAGTAGACTGTTAGAAGTGTTAAAAGTAATATTGTTATTGGCTGAGTAACTTTAGTACGCAAGGTTTCATGACAACTTAAGTTTCTTCTTCAGGCATATTTAGAATGAGGACTGAATACAAAATACATGACAGGTTATGAATGTATAGCAGTCATGTATTTTGTATTCGGACTTCATTCTAACTATGACTGAAGAAGAGACGTATGTTTTCCTGAAAGCTTATTCTCTAAAGGTACTCAGCCAATAAAGTTATCACATTTACTCTGCAATGCTCCTGCTTTTTCTATGGCTAACATGGATCTACCGTATACTTAAATAGCCAAAAGGAAAGGCATCCTAAGCATCAGCAAACATAAAGAAACGGATGAAAGAGGCTCAAAAGGAGGCTTCTGGTAAATCTTAATGCCAGGTTCAAATCTCTCTGAGGAGACCCTTGATGACCATCTTGGATGGAAAGCCAGAGACACAGGAAGACCAAGATCATCTAAGTCAGTGCACCATTGGTAGAACAGAGACCACATCCTATGATAAAATACATGCTTTCTAGCCAGAACCATAACGGAGATGACAGTATCTGAAAATCCATGTCATCAAAGTAAATCTTTACACCTGGTGATAACAAAGAGTACCCTGGGTCAGGACATCTGGCTTCAGAGGGAGGCAAAATGGCTCTATGATGGACAGATTGAAAAGATCCACTAATGAAGACTGACATGGCCAAAAGGGGGACAATCAGAATAATTTTGCAATCTCCATCTTGATCTACCTCAGCACCCTGGAAATCTGGGGAAACAGTGGAAACACATATGCCAAATTCCGCGAAATGGTCATTACAGCCATCTCAAACACAAGAGGCTACTACTTCTTTGTGCAGAACAGAGGAACATTCTAGTTCTCGCAGGAAAACAGGAGATTCACTGATGGACACCTCCCCCAGCAGTGGACAATCCCTGGTTCAGTGCCCCTGCACCGTTAGGTGACCCAGGGTGGCTCCCCAGTCTGTCAAGCTGGCGTCTGTGATGACCACTACTCATTCGTGTATGACAAATGGACGTCCCGGCATTAGGTCAGAACACGGCATGAGATAGGTGAGAGTGTTATCTTTTACCAGCTCCTGGGAATGTCCAGATGTAATTCCCTCATGTGGAACTGATGATATAGATCAGTTTCCAGTGCAGATACCAGGTGACCTAGGACTCTCTCATATAATCCCTTACAGTCACCAATGGCCAGGATATTGGTTGAATAACATGACGAGTCACAGTCTGTATCTTGTTTTTAGGTAGAAATACCCTCTGATGGAGGGCATCGAAACTCATGCCCAAGCAGTACAGAACCTGAGATTGAGCACCCAACCATGTTGCTCCAGGATGAGGATGCAATATTGAATCTGTGATCTGAGCATGGCTTCCGAAGGAGCCTTGAGTAAAAGGCCATCTAAGTAAGACTAAGGATAAGTATCCATGACCATCATAAAGATCATAGGATCAGATGTTTATCCAAAGGTGAGAGCAGTGAACTGTTAATGATTGTTCTCAAAGCACTCTGCAATTCATGCAGAGGTGGGATTGTCAGGCTTAAGTTTCTGATCAGACGTCTTGTTCTATCAATCTTGTTTGTGCTTTGGGGTGGGGAAGGATTGGAAGGCCTTAGGGGGTTGAGCCTTAGGTGAGGTGTAATGTAAAGGCACATTTAGGTGCAATCTGAGGCAACCGCATGCTTTTGCCTCCAGCAGCACTATTGACCTTGCCCAGGGCAGGCCCAAAAAGTTGAATTCCTACAAAAGGAAATGACACCAAAGACTTCTTGGAAGATTGTGTGCTGACCAAATCTTGAGCCACAAGGTGTGACACGAAGCTACTGAAGCCTACCTAGTGGCATCTACAGTCACCTCAGTGAGGTATGCATTGGTCTCCATAACACTGGTCAGCATAACCAAAAGTTCAGCATTGGGAACATCCCCATGGACAGGATCTGACAGCTGTTAACCACAGATAGCCGGGGTTTTAGTGACTCAAGCTGTAGCAAAATTAGGTTGCAGGGACACTCCAGTGGCCACACAATATGCCTACAACAAGGAACCGAATCACTTATCAGCCTGATCCTTAAGGGTCACGACATCTGCCAAAGGAAGCTCGGTGTTTTGATTAAAACGAGTATTGCGGGATCAACGGCAGGTGGAAAAGCCCACTGCATCAAAGCCTCGGCAGAGAAAGAATAGAGGTTGCAAAAGCATTTGTTAAGGAAGAGTTTCTTATCAAGCATCTTCCATTCTTCCATGATAACCTGGTCCAGAGAATGGTGCAAAGAAGACTTTTTTGGTGTAGAAGCAGCCCCTGAAAAGATGAATGGATAGAGGCACTGAAAAAAATTAGAGTCTTAACCCAAACTAGTTGTGCAGTGAAGGGCCCTGGGGGAGTAGTAGGGGATACAGTGCAATAAGGATATAGGGTGCCAGAATATTTAAGGCCATGCCAGTTAAACTTTGTAAAGGAGACATTAAACCTAGTTAATTCTTTGCAGTGAACGAGCATGGGTAGTGTGTTTGGATAATATAGAGCAGACAAGGGAAAATCACCAGGTTAATTAGATTGCATCAGCCTAGAAAAGAAAGTGGTAGGGGGGCCAGTTTATTACAAAGAGATTTTTTACATATACTACCATAACTTACAGGGCATTTAAACATATACAACACCTGGATGAAATAATGTGTGAAGATATTTAATGGGATAGTAATGTTTAAAAATAAAAGTAGCTCCAATTAATCTACATGGAGAGTGTTATTTCAGTACTGTCAGAGTTGTAGTTCAAGAGTAATTGAATGATAAAGTATCCCCCTCCTGCCCCTTTTACCTAGTGTAAGCCACCTACCCTCAGATGTGGAGTCTGGTCCCATGACCAGACAGCTCACAGCAAGGGACAATCTTCTTACTGTGAACCCTGCCCAACCTTGACATGTTTTTCAGGTTTTTCCCTTATGTTAACTGAAAACTGTCCCTCTCTGCAAGCCATCTGGACAGTCTTGATGCTCTGAGGTGAGCAGTGTTACATCAGTAAAAGGAGAGGGAGGGGATACTAGATCATTCAATTACTCTTGAACTACAACTCTGACACTATTGAAATAACACTCTCCATGGCACAAATACTTTGAAGATTAATTGGAGCTGCTTTTATTTTAGAAATAAAAAAAAACATAGAACACACACACACTGACTGTGCAGAGTGAATAAAATATTTATTTAGTAATCTTTTGCAACAATGCAAATTTACAGCCTTTCTCCTACTTGCAAATCAGTCATTATTACCAACTGTGTAAAGGTGACAATTATAATACAAAGAGGAGTTCTAAAGCAGCATTTGTCAAGAATGCAATAAAGGCTTCTCTTACCATCATGAGCCTCTCCATTTCTCTTTTCCTGCATAGCAGCTTCAAAGTTCAGTTGGAGGATTTTGTTTAGAGTGCTTATCCAATCTTCCATTTCCACTTCACTGTCTGCAGCCAAAAGATAACTGCTTTTGTCTTGCATCTTAAGCTCAAAGGCAAAGCGCCTGACCCTGTTGTTCTAAAACAAATCAAATAAACAAGATTTGCATTTTTCAGGACTATCACAGGCTAATGATGAGCTGTTTGGGGGGTTTAAAAGGGTAACTGTAATCTAGCAATAAGTGTCTTAATTTAAAGGGATAGTATTACTTCAAAATTTCTATCCCTCATATTGTAGCCCTTAATAAACTGAGTTAAATGACACCAGCAGCATCTCTCAGACCTTTATGGTGTAAGAGATATCCGCTTTCAAAGTTTCCTCTCCCCTACTGTCAGTGTTCTGCTGCCAGCAAGAAAATCAGGTCTCTGAATCAAGCGGAGACTCTTCAGCAGAGCCGATATCTCGTTATGGAAGGAAAAATGATTCATTGAAACAGTCTTCTACGTGTGCTTGATTACCAAGCACACGTAGAAGACTGTTTCAATGAATCATTTTTCCTTCCATAATGAGATATCGGCTCTGTTTAAGAGCCTCTGCCTGTCCCGGGACCGGATTCCCCTGCTGGCAGCAGAATGCTGACAGCAGGGGAGAGGAAACTTTGAAAGCGGATATCTCTTACACCATAAAGGTTTGATAGATGCCGCTGGTATCATTTAACTCAGTTTATTAAGGGCTACAATATGAGGGATAGAAATTTTGAAGTAATACTATCCCTTTAACACATTGGCTTAGATAGGCAGATGTTCTTTCATACACTCTGGTAAATCTATCTACATATTGTTTGCACTGTATCTGCAGTTACCTGTATAACTCCTCACAACAGTGTGCGTCAGTTGATCTGAGGGACTCCTATGGGACACTAGTATTTATCAGACTGTAAACTGAATCAGCTACGAGTAGATGCCAATAAAAGCAATAAACAGAAATAGCCGACTGCTGTTTGAAGGATAACTACACAGGTAAGTCCTCCCGAACACCTATGCAGGTAAGTCCTTCTGATAGAAAACTTATGTGCTTCTCATCGTTAAGTTACCCTTCTCACCCCACCCCCCTTGTCTACTAGAAATGTCTTTAACAAATTGCAAAGTAATACATTTGAGACACCTCTAACATCCAGGGGGTGTTAAACTAGTATTTACAATAAAAAGGAACGGATTTCAAATACATCAAATAAAACATTTATTTTAGACATCATTAAGAATCAGACAAAAGCAAAATGTCTAGAAATAATTTTTACATGAAGTGTTATTTTAAAGGATCATTTAAACAAGGCAACTCAGAAAATGAATATAAAATCATTACAGTAAGCTTCAGAGAGAAACGCAGTTCTTCTTCTTTACAGGGCTCAAACAATGAAGTCACTTAGAGATGGAGATGTATTGCTTCCATAAAGGTCACAAACAAAATGTGTTTCACCTTGTTAAAATACTGATCAATAACTAGACAAGAGGATTCCAGAAAAAGAGTTAATTAGAACAGGAGTATGAATAGTATAATATTCTGAAACTAGTGTAAAAGCCCGTGTACTAGGGCCAAGGTCCGGGCCATGTTAACCCTTTGATTGCCAGTGCATGTACAGACTGGCTTAACGGATATATCCGATGGACCCATGTGTAGAGCTGGGCAACTGGGCAGTATTGAGGACCTTTGCTGCATCAAATTGTTAGAGGATGTCTATGGGAAAAAGTGGAGCTAGCCCTCACATGGAACATTTCATCCACCTTATACCATCAGCAAAAGCTTTAATAGCAGTGACATTTTTGAGTTAAACCTTAATACAAACAAAGTGTATTAAATGGCAGTGAAGTTTATGGGTCAGATCTTCTTACGACCAACCAAAGCATATTATTCAGAATAACATAGTTATAAGTCAGTTTTTGTTTTTTGGACCAAAACTTTTTTTTTTTAATGGCAGTAATGTGTTTATGGGTCAGTTCCTTCTACGACTAAATGTACTAATGACAGTGAGGTGTCGATTTAATCTGGCCAGATCTTAAGACCCAAAGTGTAATAATGCCAGACACGTCAATGGTTATTTCTCCTACTGCTCATTACCATCATAAGCTGTGAACAAGGCTGGTGACTACCATCTAACAGGTAACAACATTTAATTTTAAAAAACAAAAGTCAGTTCATGTCAGTTGCAATAAAGTAAAAATATAAGGGGTCTCAGAAATGTTTGTTTTTAAATTAAGGTCCAGTCTAAAAGTATGGGAGCCCCTATGCTAGATGCACTAGACCCGTTGGTTACTAACATGGAAGGATTGGAAAATTGTCACATTTTTATTTAACCCTTTGAGTGCCAGAACGGTACACAATGCATTGCTTTGCAATGCATTGCATAACCCTCTGACACTCAAAGTATTAAGCAGTTCTACAGCAACAAGTGTGTGGGACTGCTGATTTAATGTTGTAGCAAAAGCTGAGTGTAATATGTAAATATTCTATCTGGTGCTAGGAATGTGACTCCCACATCAGTAGCCCCACGCCAGCAGTTATGCACAGCTCTAGATTCCTGCCTGCAGTGTAAACATGAGGAAACCAGGCAATCCACTAGCTTCAGTTAGGCTGCAATTCCCATCATTTCCTGCCAACTGGATATGATGGTAGTTGTAGTCCAAAATCAGCTCTGCATCTACCTACTGTCAATCCAAGGGGAAATCAGATCTGTTTCTATTATAATTTGCTTTCAACTGTGTGGATTGTCTAAGAGAAAAGCACCAAACCCTTCTTGAACTGAACAAGCTATTCTTAAAAAAAGTAACCTTATTATACCAGAGGGTGTGTAACTCATTGCTTGAAGCACCATTCTGGCAACAAGAAGAACTGGATTAATGGAACTTTTAACCCCCTGAATCCTGGAATGGTCTCCAATGTATTTCTTCACAATGTACTGGAGACCTCTCTAGCATTCCAGGGGTTAAAAGAAACATTAAAACGAAGGGAAATTTGGGGAATATTTGTTCCCATGGTGCAGTTGGTGGTTTGCCCTGGAATTTCTTATTTTTAATACATCAGCCTTAAGGTATCCCCAACCCTCAACCTTTGAAGGGACAGTAATGTCCCAGAAAAAATCTTTATAGTTTTGTAGTGCTTCAAAAATTCAACTATATGCAACAAATCCTATCTCAAACCGTTATGGTTTGAGAGATATTCGGCACTAAAGTTCCCCCCTCCTTCCCCTTTCACTGACGTCAGCGCTGTGCTGACTGCAGGGGAATCCTGTCCTGGGACTGGCGGAGGCTCTTCAGCAGAGCCAAGATTGCGCTATTGCGAAATAAATCCTTCACTGGAATGGTCTTCTATGTGTGCTTGGTTTGCAGTTCCAGTGAAGGATTTCTGTTTCAATAACGCGATCTCGGCTCTGCTGAAGAGACTCAGCCAGTCCCGGGACCCGATTCCCCTGCAGTCAGCTAGAGTGCTGACATCAGTGAAAGGGGAGAGAGGGAGGGAGGGAGGAGAGAACTTTGACAGTGAATATCTCTCAAACTATAAATGTTTGAGAGATGGGACTTTGGGAATTTAGTTTAAATTTAAATATAAATAGCTACAAAATGAAGATTTCTAAAAAGTATGTATTACTATCCCTTTAACCCCTTAGAGTCCGGTGACGTACCCGGACCGTCACGCTGGTCCGGCACTTAAGGACCAGTGACGGTCCTGGTACGTCACATACTATTACTCACCGCGCTCCTGCAGGAGTGCAGTGAGTAATAACGGGGACTGAATTTGATCGTTCCAAGACCGGAGTGATCTCTTTCAGTCCCTCAGTTCGGCGTGCCGCACCACGTGATCAGTCACGTAGGACGGCACGCCGAAATTCTCTATCTGGTCCTTAAAGGACCACTCACCCCGCGACCGCTGGTCATTAAGGGGTTAATATAAGCAACAGGTTTTTCTCTGATTTCCCCTTTGTGTATGCTAGAGGGAATAAAATGTGGCTATGGAGGGAGGGAATATGCTTGCTTTGTTAAGATCTGCAAGCATCCCTGTGATTGGTGCATTAAAACAAGGCTTGGCTCAAGAACTATGCTGGTGAGGTGTAAACAATGAAGTGGGTGGTTTATAGGCAGAAGTGTCGATTGAAAATGGTTCACTGCAGTATGATTTTAACGGAATGTGAATCTTGTATCTAGTCTTGGATAATAGCTCTTAGTGAACAGAAGTATTTTTTTAATTTTTTGTAATGTCTATAAAATATTTTATGGAAAGGATCATTTTTATCATTATGGACTCATGACCGTATATAGAAAACGTAGGTGAATGTGCTGGAACAGTGATCTGACTGGCCATACAAACTGTGGAGGTAGTATTTCCAAATACAAGCAATCTAAATTACAAGCAATTCCTCCTTTGTGGATAATGGAGGGGTTTATCGGTGGTTATCAATAACCAAGTGGTCACTTAATTAAAAGTGCAAGTATTATATACTATATAGTATAACTGGAAAATGAAAGCAAGGCTTAGCTTTCCTTCCATGCATGGGAGATTGCAGGAGTGAAGTGGGTGGGCTACAAGCAGAAGCTCTGATTGGAGGAGGCTGACAATGGAACAATTTCTAAAGATAAGATTTGTACTAATTTGGGTTTGCTCCATAAGGAAGGGAGGAGTTTCTCTAACAATGGGTAGGATGTCTTAAGTTTTACATTGTTCCATAAAAGAGCTTATACATAATATCATTGAATGGTGGAACTATTTGTGGAGTACTCATCCATGGATACGTGAATTTCCCACAAAATGGTTCAGCCAGTCTGTGGCTTGTACCGGCACATGTGCATCTTTCAAAAGGTAGGGCCTCTTATCTTGTGAGTAGCTAGGGAATACTTTTTCCTTGTGGGGTATCAACTTAAGAGGCATATTCTGTGCTGTCTCTCTCTCTCTTTCTGTCTTCTCTTCTGTCTATAGATTTATTTTGGTGTGTATCAGGACACTGTGGGGAAACCTGCATCAGCAAAGAACATAAGGAGGAGGTCTGGAAATGGACTGGTAAACAGCTCACCATGGGAAGTGTATCTGACAAATATTTTATAATTGTTGATACTGAAACGTTGGCTTACCTGCTCCTACGGTTTTCAATGACTTTAGTTAAAAGATCAAAGAGTTATAGTTACTCTGCAGGAATGTCAATTTCTATAGTATGTAGCTCTACGAATAACTGCTTTCTGTATAAGGAGCTGACAATCCTTCAATTGTCATTTTCTACAAGATCATAAATGAAAAATGTAATTTATGGTGCATGGTTCTCTTAACTATAATCTCATCTACAATGGAACAAGTGTAAATGTAGTAAATAACTGCAAAGCACAATAAAATATGTATTATTCCCATCTTTATTGTCAAAGTATGTGACCAGAAGAAGGATTCACTATATATTTGAAAACATAAAGGTAATGCAAAACAAATAATGCTGTTTACCTGCACCACGCCCATGCAAGAATCTAGGAATATCGATCCTTTTGGCTCCTTAGAGATTTTCTCATCTTTGTAGAAATTGAGATTGTATGAGCCATCTCCTAGCTGGATCAGATGGAAGAATCTCCTTTTGAAAGACTAGTAGAGGATTAACAATGGATTAGATGATGCTTTACACAGTGAACTTTTTGTTTGTTTCTTTGTCTACTTTTTTGGTGAGTTAAAGTGGAACTATCACCCCTATACAAGTTCGGCTGATAATGATCTTAATATAGCGATAACCTGTAATATTTGTCTTATGTTGTTATTCAGCGAATGCTATGGCGAAATTTACAGTTTTAAAAATGAGCCAGTGCCTTACTTCAGGACAGACTGCGGTTACAGCTCTGAACCACAGTGTGTCAATCTTCTTCTGTTCCCAACCTCCTCCGATGACAGAGGATTTCTCCATGTAAGCTGGAGAGCTCTGTGGTACCGAGCTGCAACCACAGTCTGCCCTGAAATAAGGCACGGTTCATTTTTAAAACTTTAAATTTCGTCATAGCATGCACTGAGTAACAATATAAGACAAATATTATAGGTTATCGCTATATTAAGATCATTATGAGCCAAACTTGTATAGGGGTGATAGTTTCCCTTTAAATATAAGTTAAGTAATAAAGCAGTCATAAGAAATGCAATAAGGGCATGTAATTGATATCATGTTTGATAGTTATAGGATACGGAATACAATATTTAGCTGGTGAAATGGGAAACTTACCCTCATGGTGACGCTTATTGCACTATTCATGTTGCCCTTGTACAGCCACCCATGTTTTGTAATTCCCCCCTTCTGAGATCCAAGAGATGCAGCATCCTGCAAATAAGACACCCTGATATAAGAACTAAAAGGTCAAAAATCAATAACGATCCCACAGCAAAGAACACTGTAACCACAAGGGCACTGTAGGAGGAACCTTACAAATGGAACCATTGCTATGCTTGGCCACAAATATTTTATTTTTATTTTTTGGAGGAGAGAGAGAGATTATTCAGTGCTTTAATTAAGTGACAGCTGGCTCGCATGAGTGTCACCCACATATTTTTGGTCTGATGTCCATGTGGGTCAGCAATTCATTGGAGGTTGCGATGAGAATTATAACTTTTCATAACCTCCAATACTGCTTACATGAAAATGTCTGCTGGCGGTCTGAATGGGCACCCCTACTGCTTTCCTGTGTGAATTCAGTATAACAGTTTGCTGTACCTTCAGTCTGCTCAAGTAACGTGATAATCTCCCATACGAAAGGCACTGTAACCTAACAGTTTACCTTTGAGCATAGGCAATATAATCATCAGAGCATGTTTAAGGGGATATATATATATATATATATATATATATATATATATATATATATATATATATATATTTATTTATATAAATAATAATTCGCTAGGCTATTTGTCATGATGCAGTCATGCTCAGTAGAGATTGCATGCGTTCGGGCAGTCTCTACTGCACATGATTGTATCGCATGAGTGAGGCGACGCAAGACTGCATTGCGTGGAGCAGTGAGGTAGCGGCCTCTTAACCTTTTGAGGGCCAGAGGGGTATACAACGTATTGCAAAGAAAAAAGCCCACAAATCTAAGCGCTTATGCAAACCCAGTTACCCATATAAATGATCCAAGTGTTAAAAAAAATGGATTCATCCAACAACAATAGACATAACATATTTTGTATGTAATACACACACATTGATATATATATATATATATATATATATATATATATATATATATATATATATATCATACAGTTCAGTATATATATTCCTAAAAAACTGGCCGCATTGGAGAATTACACATATATATATATATATATATATATATATATATATAGGTTATTGTGAGTTTTTTATTTTTCCCCCTCAACAATTTCAGTTTGTTTTGCAATTGAATTGTTCACGTTGTAGGTCACATTAAAGGTGGAAAAAGTTCTGACGTGATTTATCTTTGTCTCATTCTTTAACATCACAAGAACCTGGCATTTTAACAGGGGTGTGTATACTTTTTATATCTACAGTATATAAGAAATACACATAGTGCGGGATCTCCTGATCCCTCATTATTTGCAGTTCAAAAATAAAATCAGATCTCAAGAGTCCCCCTGGCCTTGCTCACCTATCTGAATGGCTAGGTGAGCAATACTCTTACCAGGAAGGTGATCACCTCCTTCCAATTAGCTCCTCGACCTGGGTGTTTTTCAACTTCCAGGTTGAGGACTTTAATGGCCCACATGTGTCATCAATGATGTGAGTGGGCCTTGAAGATCCTCCTACTCAGCCAGGACGTGCATAAAATGTCAGTTTCAGAAGGAGGTAAACAATACGCTCATACACTTTGCCTGCAGGTAGTTTATCAAACTGAAGCAACTGTCATGTCTGTCTCCATGGCCCTAACATTCAGAAGTGTGTGTTGTGTTTGTTGGGGTATTATTAGGAGGTGTTTGTTCTCCAATGTTTATAAATTCAAAAGACAAACACACAGCATAGACAAGTTGGGCTGTCCATCAGAAAAGTTAATATCACAGATTGAAGCCCATCTATACTGAGGATTGGTCTCACGTTGGGAAGCACCCTCTGCCAGTGTCCAAAATATACCTTAGAGATAATAATACCACATTTTGAGAAACTCATCTACAAGACAGCACCCTTTTCCATTTCATAAATTCATATCTGAGAAATTGTGGACCACTCAGGAAGGATAACAAAGGATGCAAATATGCAATATCCCTCTGGAACACAAGGGTTAATATCTGTTACAGTTCCACTCAACCCAATGATTGTAGTCTTTAGAAGCAACAACAAGGTGTATGCACTAAGAAAAATGGGAGAAAATCTGAAGAAAACCACCATCATCATACGGGACAAAAAAACCCTCAAAATTCCAGTTGGTTTAAAGAAGAACTTTCATCCGATTAATATAGAGCCCCAAACCATAATTACATTAGCGACATGCATAGATGTAGTTTTAATTTCAAGAATAATTGCTGCATTAAAATAGAACCTTTTAACCCCTTAATCTTAAACGACCCATGACGTACTATGACCGTCATGGAATTCCGGGCTCCCCCTGCGGCTGCACGCCGTTCAGGGAGTCCGAAATCGAGTAAAAAAAAAAAAAAAAGCTCTGTGGTCCTTTAGTGACCGCCGCGTGCCTGCGCAGTCGGTCGTTAAAGGGTTAAGCAGACAGGCAGCGGGGAACAGCGCAGACATCTTGCAGAGACGGCATCTCTGAGTCTGCACTGTCCGTCCCCCATCAACTCCATGATTGGAGAGCTGAAAGCCTTTGTGCCTTAAGGCACCAAAGGGACTGACAAAGCAGGTGCGGAGAGCGCATAAAGCAAGATCCCAGGTGGTGACTGCCTGCCGAAAAGGTTCTATTTTCTTTAATGCAGCAATTATTCTTGAAAATATGGTTTGGGGCTCTATATTAATCGGATGAAAGTTCCGCTTTAAATGGGGATTGTAAAAACTGAATGATAGAAAGGTATTTCTTTGGAATGCATTAGACACTTTAACCCTTTGAGTGCCAGAGGGGTACGCAACGCATTGCAAAGCAATGCGTTGCGTACCCCTCTGGCACTCAAAGGGTTAATATTCATGGGGTTAAAAAGTCATATTTAAATCAATTGCAAGGTGCAGTTGGTTTTTCCCAGATTCACGTCAGATCATCTTAGCACATCAGCCTCTCTTAGCCGGAATTGGAATTCTTTTCTGAAGCACCATGAATGAAGCCCATGGTTGACCCATTTCATGATAGCTGTTGAATAAATAGCTGGTGAAACAGAACACCACGCTCAGGACGCATTTATATTTAATGATCTGGCTTAACGGGAACCATTAATGTTATTTTCTCATTATCAATTATCAAATAAAAACATTTCAAAGCTGATCACTGGGGAAAAATCTATACAACCTTTTTTTTTTACCAACGTAAGGTAGAAAATCATAGGCAATACATATTCACAATGGCGATGAACCCTTTAAAAGCCACAGCAATGTCTCCTCTGTAAAAGGTTAAAGAAACCCCACAGTTAACCCTTTCAATTGCCAGAGGGATATGCAATGTTTCTGTACCGTTGTGGCACTCAAAGGGTTAAACAATATTCTTTACCAATTTATTTTCATATCCTTATAAAGCAATATTTTGCACACAAAGCATTGGTGACATTATCATTCAAGGTATTTATATGGGAGGAGCTTATCAGAAGGGAAAACTAAATTAAAAACCCATACATAGAAAGCTGACACTTGGAAGGTTTCAGCTGCTGCAGAGCTTAGTAGCAGATCTCAGCTGCTGCACAGCAGAACCATTCTATGTAACTTCAGAAAAGGTATATAAGAGATTATAATTGGCAATATGCACTAACAAAGTACAGTAATTTCCAAGCAAACCAGCAACACCATAGGAGAGAAACATGAATTCTGAACTTAAATGGGGCTTTTAACCCTGTGATTGATAAGAGATGTTTCCAACACACTGCAAAGCAATGCACTGGATACTTTTTTTTTATAATTCAAGAGGTCAAAATCTCAATTAAAATCAATAGAATCCACCCCACCCCCTGGGTGCAACTGGTATGCCCCAGAATTACTCCAGATGTGCTTCAGTCCATATGGCCCTAAACTGGCCGCAGTCATTACAGCAATATCCCCTTTGGAGAACAGGTGGACATCAATGGTAGCGCAATGCCAAAGGGGGTTAAACGTACACATTCCTTTTGCAATCATATGACTGACAAACTAGCGAGTTACTATTTATCTATATATCTGTAATTAGTACTGCATAAGACAGCTCAATGAAAATCAACATTATACATTTAAGCCAGCTAAGCCACTGACTTTCCAGTAATTCTGCCAGCTTTATGTGCCAGAGAGGTACTCAACACATTGCACTCAAAGGGTTAAATCACAAGCAACAGACATGATGTGCATCCAGCATGTTGCAATGTGCCAGATACCTCTTTTGCACTCAAAGGGTTAAATCACCAAGCAGATGACTTGCTGTGCATCTGTGGCCATCCATTGTCAGAAAACAGTTGAGAAAATAAATGAATCAAACAGCCAGTCAAACCTGAGCATTGTTTATTTACTGTGTTAACACCTGGGATGCTTGATACTTCAAAACTTACTTCAAGCCTATCACTCCTTCTGTGAATGTTGTTAAAGGGATAGTAATACTTAAAATGTAAAAAAAAAAATATGTTGTAGGGTTTATCCCCCTGAGTAAAACAAGAGTACTCCCATTGCTGAAAGGTGTTTCATTCAAAAGTTATTAATTTTCAAATTTGAATTTTTTAGGTGCAATATCACAGTGGCCTGAAATTGTACAGTGGCGCTGTTGCTACACCATCCTATGGAGATTTATGGTCCGGGGATCAGAGCTGTCCATAGGATTGTGTAGCAACAGCGCCACTTTATAATTTCAGGCCACTGTGATATTGCACCTAAAAAAAATCAACTTTGAAAATTAATAACTTTTGAATGAAACACCTTTCAGCAGTGGGAGTACTCGTGTTTTACTCAGGGGGATAAACCCTACAACATATTTTTTTTTTACATTTTAAGTATTACTATCCCTTTAATCACTTTTAAACTGAAGAAAAGTTAAGATTTTATTAAAGACATGGAGGTGAATATTATGCATTTCCCTTTCTTTACTAAACCCCCAGCAGCAAAGAGAAAAGCGGATTTTTGTACTTCCCAATCAATCCTTTTCTTAGTCCACTGAGAGACACAGGGTTCGTGTGGTATACAGTTCCTCCCTGCAGAGAGCAGGGTACTTTAACTGAAACTCCTCCCACTCCCAGAAGCCTATACCCCTCTACCAATCAGACTGTGTATAGCAAGGCCTGGAAGACAATAGACACTAGAAACAAGCCGCCAAGTAACATCAGGACATCCCTACCCCAATTAGATTTCTGCAGATATGATGCCCTGCATCCTTCAGTGGACTAAGAGTATAGGATTTATTGGCAAGAACAAAAATAGAACATAAGAGATCCATCCAGAACCAGAGGCAACCATGTTTTTGAGGGATAGAATTTCTATTGTCTGGCTAGGGATGATGGGATATAATTGCCTTCATCCCTAACCAGACAATGGAAAGAGCTGGAAGGCCTCAAGATGATAACCCCTGCTGTAGAAGAATGGTTCCCCAATGACATAATCAAACAGTCTCTCCTCATGCACTCACCTCATCTTTGTCTGCATCTTCATCCACTTCATACACATGCACCGGAAGCTTTTCTGGTTTGGTCCCTTTGCTACATAGTGTGATAGAAACCAATGTTAATGAAGGGGAAATAAATAAAAATATTATATTAATATACATTATATTACATATATATGCATATACAGAAGCACGTTATGCATGCATAATAAAGGCTTAACAAGTGGCACTATTTGAATCTTGTTTTCGTGCCCATGTTAGCTTGTAATTACTCCAAGTTACCCAAGTAAGTGAAAATAAAACTCAGTATACACTGGAGAGTTGTATTATTCAGGCTTTATACAGATAATAGAAGTGGGTGGGGCAGACCTCTAAAAATGGACTGTGGACTTATACCAGTTTTTTGAGGTCCCCTCCCACTCATTGAAGGTGATCACTTCTCAACACAGGTCAGTTAAATCATGAGAGAATTAGACAGAGTTTTTAAAATATAGCATTTGTGTGAGCCATACAGTAAGGCAAGATGTAATAGATAGAACTTGCCTAAAACAGATAACCTGCCATGGCATGACATATTTTGGTCAAATTATGCTACAAAAGCTCATGAGTTAATGTGTGTACAGATATATGCCAAGTCACGCATTCTTGTACACCTGTCCTCAAGCCCCCCCAACACACGAAACACCCCCCCCCCCAAATACACATCCACATCAAAAACACACATCCACATCAAAAACATACACACACACACACACACATATCAAAAACACACACACACACACACACACACACACACACACACACATCAAAAAAACACACACACACACACATCAAAAACACACACACATCAAAAACACACACACACAAACAAAACATGTATTTTATTCAGGCAGATCCTTTAGATTGATTCTCCCAATGGCATGACTAGAATTTATTAAGCCCAGGGGACAATGTGTCCCCTTGCATGCTGGGCTCCATCACAACTGCACAGTCTGTACATGTTGTTGTCAGTGGTGCCTGCTGACAGGTTTGAGTGCACTTGATGTATGATATAGGGGTAAATAATTTGCATGAAATAATGCAGGAATGCACGCCACTCGGGTACTCTTGAATCCATTGGAGCGAAAAAACAAACAAACAAAAAAAAGACTCCATGGTACTTAACTACTGGCCGCGTAGGTTTTGGGCCCAGGAAGGCCCGCCAAAGAGGGTTTTGGACCCAGGCGACCCCTCAAAGATGAGTTTTGGACCCAGGTGGCTCCTCAAAGAGGGGTTTGGGCCCAGGCAGCCCGCAAGGAGTGGTTTAGCCCCAAGCAGCCCGCAAGGAGTGGTTTGGGCCCAGGCAGGTCTGCAAGGAGTGGTTTGGGCCCAGGCAGGTCTGCAAGGAGTGGTTTGGGCCCAGGCAGGTCTGCAAGGAGTGGTTTGGGCCCAGGCAGGTCTGCAAGGAGGGTTTGGGCCCAGGCAGGTCTACAAGGAGGGTTTGGGCCCAGGCAGGTGTGCAACAAGGGTAATAAGAGCAGTAAGGGCCAAGTAGCCAGTGTGGGGTGGAGCAAGAAACAGAGCAGGTTGGGGGGGGGCATGGGGCTGGCTTTAGGTTTGTACTGGGCCCCATTATTTCTTTTGGCAGCCCTGATCAAGGAGCTAAGCATGCACACCAATGAAGCTGGGTAAAAATGGTATAGAATGGCAATACGTTACACACCCCTCTGCCACTCAAAGAGGAGGTTAATGATTGGCTTAGCTATCCTTCAATGTCTGTTCATAATGTGAAATCTAAAGCAATTTCATGCACTGCATTATCTGTATGTCCTATATACAAATACGTGTATCTTCTAGAATGCAAACAGTGGTAAAAACATAGTTTTGGAGGGTGGGAGAGTCTCTGCAGGAGACATCCTATATTTAGATGTATAATGTATAAATATCTACTGGACTATTGCTTTTACAAGTATTTATAACTACAAAGCAATTATTGTAATGCCAAGAAAGGATTAAAGCATTGAGGCGTCTCTTGGTGAATAGATATGTCTCCTGAAGGCATGGCATTGATTATGCTTTAATTGCATACTACTGCTCCCTGCGTTATGTAGAGAGCATTCGCAGGATTATGAAAACAGTTTCCACAACAAAGAATAGGCCATGGCATTTTCACATCGATGTTCCTGTGGGGCTTAGACACAAGGTGAGGGAAAGGTTACAGAAATGAAGACTTCCAAAGATTGTTTATACACAAACAAGACGGGCAACATTTAATGTAAGCATCCAAGGAAGAAGAAGAGCAATTAATCAGTGGAGAACAAAGTGAAAAGTGGCCTTTCTGTAAAGACACACAGACAATGATCAACAGCAGTTCTCATAGACATCCTTCAAAGAGGAACAAAAAGCTAAAAATATACTACTCTCCACATAACCTTTAACCCTTTGTGTGCCAGAGGGGTACACAAAGCCTTGTAGAGTTAAAAGGGTTAAAACCTCTATATTTACTGAGGATTGGAGATGAAGTATCTTTAGTAGTTGCCAAGGAATGCCCCCAGAACTCCTGAAAATATGGTAATAAAGTGGTACAACTGATGGGGTGAGCCAACCACCCCACAGGAAAAAAATAATATTCCAAAAACACTCATTGATTTCAATGGGACTTTTAATTCCTTGAATGCTAAAGATGTATCTAACACAACAAGAAGCGGTGTATTGGAGGCTTCTCTAACATTTAAGTGGTTAAAATCTCTATTTAGATAAATTAACAATTCTTTTTATTCCTATGCTGCAGCTGGTTTCTACTTCTTTAAAAGGACAGTAATGCTTCAAAATAAAAGCAGCTCCTGTTAATCTTCATAGTATTTGGGCCTTCGAGAGTGTTATTTCAATACTGTCAGAGTTGTAGTTCAAGAGTAATTGAATAATAAAGTATCCCCCTCCTGTCCCTTTTACGGATGTAACACTGCTCAGCTCAGAGCAGCAAGGTGGTGTCCAGATGGATCGCAGAGAGGGACAATCTTTAATTAGCATAACCAAATGAACGCCAGTTGTGTCCAATGTCTATCACCTCTTTAGTGATCAAGGGGTTAACCCTTTCATTGGCTTTGCAATGCGTTGCGTACCCCACTGGCACTGAAAGGGTTAAAAGCCCCGTTTATATCAAAGGCCAATTTTAATTGCATACAATGGGGCAGCTGGTTTGCCCCAAAATCGTGCCTCTTTTCTTTTGCGCATAAGGCCCTAAGCAGTCAGACTTATGCAATGGCAATGGCAACAAAAAATGCTTCCAATATAGCAAAGCTTCCACAGTAGAATTCTTCACCTTCCAATGACTAGATTACTATGAAAAAAGTGAAGTTTCCACAGAGTTAAGGATTTTTTTTTAAATGTTAAGAAATAGTTTTTAACCCCTTGAGGAAAAGAGTGGTGTGTAAAGCATTGCAAATGCACTGCACCCCGCTCTTGTCCTCAACACTTTTTTGCAGCTTGTGGTATCACTGACCATAGTAATATTGTGTCCAGTCTTATGAGTATAACTAGGATGAGGATGCACTGGTTAGCATTTCCTGCATATCTGTGTATTGTAATCATGTTCTGGTCTGTACAGGATTTTGCTGTGATTCACTACCTGTGTTACATGACTCACTGGTTAAAGCTGTCAGCTAAGCAACACTTTCTTCGTGAATGTAAAGTATAACATTAAGATGTTTTACACTGCCAACTGGGACAGGAAATAAGCTGTACATTTTTCACCAATGTTTTAGATGACACCTGCCTACATCAGCAAGCAGGATGCTATTAACACCCCACAGTGTTGTAATTATTTAAGGATTCTTTTTACAGAAGTGTTATGTTACTTTTTTTTATAGAGCTGCCATATCACTCACCTTGGAAGCTGTCGGAAATCTCCTGAGTAGTCTTCAAATTTATAGGTGACAACATGCCAGTCTGAATTGTATGTTTTGATGCACTAAATAAGAAGGCAGAAATCATTATCAGTGTTTTACAGATTATTTAAAAAACAAAAGCATAAATTGTCCCCTAAAACTAAGATCCATTACAATTACTAACAGCTCACTGTAAACGAGTTAAAGCGGAACTGTTACTTGTAACAAGCAGGTAAATATGAAACAGCTTTCAAAAGCACCTATATTTTTGATAGCCATTTTTTATGTCAAACAATATTTTATTTAGCTTTAATTGTTTGCCAGTTTATGAAAATTAATTCATACTTCCTGTATGAAGTGGAAGTTGGGATGTGGAGTAAAGTGACAGTGCCTGTCAGGTTTGCTCTGACTGAAAAATATCTAAAGATAAATATATCAAAAGATTGTTTTAAGTTAAAAATGACCAGCATAAATTATACATGCTTTCAACAGCTCTTTCAAAAGCACCCATTATTTTAGTGACAGTTCCACTTCAAGGAATATAGTATTGCCTTGATATTGCAATCATGCATATCAATTTATTTAAGTTGTGGCCTCTTTCTGTAAATTGCCTTGCCATAGGTATAATGTTCCATTTTTAGCTCCCAATTTCAGATCTATGCCCACAAGGCAACTCACGAAATGGCCTTGTAGTTTTCCCTATAAAGCAGAGATCACATATGTAGTGTAACTCAAGACCTTGTCTCTTATTTTGATGGTATAGCTCTTGTGAGGTACATTGAAAGAACCAAACGTAATCAGATGTTAAGAAGTAACACATCACAGGCATTTGCAACACTGCCTCATTGCACTGTGTAGAGAGCCGGGAGCAGAGACTGGCGATGAGCCATTCGGAGCGCCCTGCTCCGGATCAGCGCTTTCGGCCAGCTTCTACTGCGCATGGCTGCATCATTCCAGCAGTCTCTACTGCGCATGTGTTGTTACACACACAGGGAACTTCACCGCCTAGCACTTTATAGTATAAGATATATATATTTTTTTATATTTGGAATGTACTAGTTCATCTCTTGTACATCTACCTTTTTCGTGTTGATGCATTATTTCCTTAAAAAACACATGACCTAAGAGCAGGTGTTTGAGTACCGACCCGCAAACATTTTGTGACATCTAAACATGCTGTGGTAATAATAATAATAATCATAATAATAATAATAATAATCATAATAATGAATTCTGTGTGTTCTTTCTCAAGTGTCACAAGAATTGCAGTACCCCTTTATACATCTGTCCTCCATCTCCTTCACTTTCTGTTCAATCTCTGTTATATCAAAGTTTTTACTTTTAACCTGTATATGTTGTGACCTAGGTAAACAAGAGGAAGCTGACTACTCATGTTAATATCCTTCAAGAACAGTGTTGCACTATTTAATGGAAGTAAATGAGGAACAGTCCTGTTTTTTTTTTTACCTCATGATAAAATGAAATAATTCAGCTGCAGTGATTTAAATAATTGCTTTTAGCTCATTAAGATTAAGTAGCTATAAATATTGCTTTGATGCACGAGAGAACTAAAACCTGTAATTTTATTGACTGCTTGACTAGGGTGCAGTTAAAACATGACAAAGAAAATGAGCTGGAAAAAAATCGTTAGGAGTAAATTAACCCCTTGTATGCTACAGAGGTTTCAAGTGCATTGCTTCACAATTCTTTGGTAACTTAGCTATTATTTAAGTAGATAAACAGCAATTTATGCGCATGCACGCACGCGTGTGTGTGTGTGTATGTGTGTGTGTATGTGTGTGTGTGTATGTGTGTGTGTATGTGTGTATGTGTATCTGTGTTGCTGTGTGTGTATCTGTGTTGCTGTGTGTGTGTGTTTGTGTGTGTGTGTGTGTTGCTGTGTGTGTGTGTCTGTGTTGCTGTGTGTGTGTGTGTGTGTGTCTGTTGCTGTGTGTGTGTGTCTGTCTCTGTTGGGGTGTGTGTGTGTGTGTGTCTGTTTCTGTTGGGGTGTGTGTCTCTGTTGGTGTGTGTGGGTGGGTGTGTGTGTGTGTGTGTGTGTGTGTGTGTGTGTGTGTGTGTGTGTGTGTGTGTGTGTGTGTGTTCAGGACACGGATTGGCACTCACTTAATTAAATACAAAGTTTCTGTATATCAATCAAAGGTGAGCACTCACAGGACTTCAAAATAGATTAAAAAACATACTTTATTTAATCAACATTTAGTTCCAGTAAGGATCTTGATGCACTAAGGTTTGTAGTCATAGAGATGGGCGTCTGATAATGTGTGGAGGTCACTTTGTCATATGCACCAAGAATTAGGTATGCAAGAGGAAAAGGAAAGATCTCATTAGCATATAAGGTTGGTGTAAAGCTTGCAATGTGTTAGGGAGGGCAAGTGGGGAAGCAGAGAAGATGCGATCACCCTCAGACTTCAGTACCAAGGACCAGGACACAAAATTTCCACTCGCCACTAGGCAGTGGCGAGTGAAAATGTAGCCCTGGCGAGTAGAAATTCAGCCCTGGTGGGTATGTTATGGCTTGCAGTGGCGAGTAACTTTTCAGGTCTGGCTAGTAGCAAAGGACTTAAAATTATAAGACCTGCCAAGGACAGCAGCACCCTCCCTTAACCCATTGATTGCCAGAGGAGTGTGCAACTCAATGCAGAGTAAGGAGTTGCGCACCTTTCTGGCACTCAAAAGGTTAACCTTTTGAGTGCTATAGGAATGCTCTGCACACCTCTGTGGCACTCTAAGGATTATAGCATACACAGTCCCCTGCCGCAGCTGCTCAACAGCTGATTCTGAACAACACAGAATGGGGCAGATCTGCAGTTACATGTAAAGAGTGGACTGCCCGCTAATCCGTTGATTAATGTAAACACAAGATTCATCCACACTTTGCAAGGCATCCATGTGTGCACTGTTTGCTTTAATACTACACCTGTCTGACAGTCTGCATGTTTATATATCTAAAGTGAAACACTGTTTTGTGCTAGTGTTCTAGAGATTTCACCACCCTGACACTGCACAGAGCCTTCTCTCAACACCAGTGAAGTTAAACCCTTGTTCCCTCACTGGTGTCTCTTCTGGTTGTAGGCCCCTGTGTGGCATCACTCACTGCTCTGCTTCCGAGCACAGGTGTGTGTGTCTTCTAGCCCAGTCTGAATGTAGTATGAGGTTGTGGCAGGCTGCTCCAGCCTTGCATGAGATTCAGACAGTTTTAATGTTATTTAAAATCCTCACTCTGCTGCTCTGTAGCGGAGTGGTGCATGATGTCACACAGGGGCTGGGTCTAAACCACAGAGTGCTTTCCATCCTTCGCCCCCACCTCCCAAGCTCTCCTAGTCTGGAAACGGTGCCTTCTGAGGCTAAACTTCACTGAGGTGGCCTTGGGGACCTGCATTATGGGCCTAACATGATATGGAATATCGACAGGATAAACAGTAATATTAGTCACGCTATTTATGCCATACTTTTTATAGATTTAGTCCCTCCTCTCTATTCCCTTGCATTAACATATAAACCTACTTACCTCTGTGACAAACAGGCTTTGGGCTTCCTTTTCTGCATTCTCAGGGACTGTTGAGCATATATATCGGCCCTGCCGTCTTAGTGTTGCTATCTATGTTACAATATAGAGAGAAGGAAAATTATGGTTGGTTTCTTTTCAATGAACATAAAACGAAAACATAAAATATGACAATAAAATAAGCAATTTGTTTCACAATGTTTTGGTAACTGAATCCAATGAAAATAAAAATGTATTTCAGTTTACTCTCCCCAGATTGTATTAAATCTCTACACAAGTGTTTCAAAAACGAAATGACAACACTGTATATTATATGACATTGAGGCTGATTTCCTATCAGCCAATGTATTGCAACACAATGCACTGGATAATTGTCTGGCACTTAATATGTTAAGAACAGGAGTAATGCTATGGAAAATCTACTACACCACAGTGAACAGATACAAATTACCAAATTCTAATCGATTTAACCCTTTGAGAGCCAGAGGAGTATGGAACGCATTGCAAACATACCCCTCTGGCACTCAAAGGGTTAAATGGAGATATTAATCCCTTACATGGCAGAGAAATCTCCAACACGTTACAAATGTATGACCAGTTTCTCATCTGGTGTAGCAAGCACACTGAGGAATGCATCATGTTACTTTATCAGTAATACAGTTAAAAACTGAAAACTACTGAGGTATCTCCAGAATGTTTAGACATGATGAATAGGAAAGTAAATGGAAACATTAAATGCACAGTAAACTTTTCTTCTTTAAACTAAACCCTTTGTTATAGGGATTTTCATGATGAGTAAAACATGAGTGCTTTCATTGCTGGTAACGGTTTTATTCAAACGTTTAGAATGATCAGAACTTTAATTTTAAGCTCTGGAAACAGAGATTGAGGTACCTTATATCATGAGGGATCAATCTCACTCCACTCTTACACTCTCCTAGGTATTAAAGCAATTTGCTCCACCAGTAATACGGCCCACGTGAAGAAAGACACTTTGCTGCGCACTGTCAGCTGCCTACCCAGTGATACAATGTCAGTGCCAGATGGATAGAGGCTATTTCAACATGTCTGATAATGTTTCCAAAGTAAGTTGCAGTGGCTACTGTCAGATGTTGAAGCAGCCTCTATCTGTCTGGCACTGACACTCTATAACTGGGATGGGAGCTGACAGTGTCATGTTACTGCTGGGGCAATCTGCTTTAACGCCTAGGAAGTTGGAGGAGGACAGGATCACCTAGATTTAACCGAGTTCATACCTAGGTGGAGGAAGGCCCAGAGCAAACTGTGGTGAGTTAGGGGAGAGGCAGTATAAGACTGAGTGGGAGGCCAGGACAGGTCAGAATGATACAAGAAGGCCTGGCAAAGAGGAATTCAGTTTGCAGTAAAACAGTGGATCAGCACCAAAAGTGCAAATCTGTGGTTAAATGCACTGGGTAGATGCAGTGGTTTGAAGGGCTGGGCAGTCAGAGGCGTCAGGGACCTGTGCAAGTCTTTGCAGGTTATGGGTGGGTCTCACATGAATTAGTCCACCCATACCCTGCGTGTGTGTGTTTCATGAAGTGATCCCTGCTGGCAATGAGCGGAGTTAATGCACCCTGCATGCATTACTCCATCCACTGCCAGCCCCAAGTTGTGTCGGGCAACAATCTAGAAAAACAACATGACTTTAGTTTTCAACTACATAAACTACAAAATGGTGCCTTAACGCTAATAAATATGTAATACTGCTGCAGTAGAACACTGTCATATAGTTCATATTTAGTTCTTGTCCTGAAAAGAAACAATGGGCCATACATAAACTAAAACGAGAGATAATCTCAATGTATCCTCCCTGATTAAAATACTTTCTTTAAATGTATAAAGATTGTTGGGTATGCCAGTTGCAATATAGGGTCCACATAACCATTTCCCAGATTCCAAAATGATATAAATTGGGTTTTTAACTCTTTCAGTGATAGAGAGTTCTCCGTGTTGGAGACCTCCCAAGCATTCTGGAGGTAAAAAGTCACTTTTTATATAAATAGGAATTTTCTACTTATTTGTCATCCCGTGTGGTTCATTTTCCATTCTTCCCTTTAGGACTCTCACACACAGGCAACACAGCTGTAGCAGCCACCTGCTATTCTCTGTTGTTCATGTGCTTTCACTCACCTTGTCCTGCTTTCCACCACTGAAAAGTTGTGTCTGACAGTAGGCCCATATGAGCTCCAGTCTATATTAACAGATAGTATCAATGTGCTTTAGCCATGCAATACTCATATGTAATGGCTGCTGCTGACCCAAAAGGTAGTCGAGCAAACCTTCCTTACAACAGCTTTAATGTATCCCTGTGTGAACGATGTAAAAACGCAGCTTGCCCTTATGAAAGGTACCATAGCCCAGTAAAGCACCATACAAATTGGTGAAATCACCAATGCAGCATCACCCATGTGAAAAGGACCTTATAAATATGCAGTGCTCCAAATGAAATTGCATATTTACTCAATAGCATAATATATTATAAGAACTTACCAACATAGGTCTCCTTCGTATACAGCATTTTGGTATACCTACGTAAATAATCTGTGCAACAGAAGGGCTTACCTAGGTAGGAAGTCATCATACAGCAGTCAGGCATATATTATAATTAGTGTGTGTAACAGAAGGAGTTGTCCTTCAATCAGCAGTCAGTTACATCTATATACTGTGTGTAACAGAAGCACTTGTGTAGTTAGGTGGCTATCATACAGCGGTCAAGCATATTATTATAATTAGTGTGTGTACCAGAACAATCTGGAAATGTCAGGTATACATTTATTTAACTAATGTATGTAAAAGAAGGACTTACTTTTGTAGCAGGAGACTGGCTAACTGAGTGGTTCTAGAATGCAATCTTTCAAGACACTAGGTGTCTTCTTCAGGAAAATAAGAATGAAAGCTGAATATACAAATGAATGACGTGTAAAAAAAAAAACAATAAACACCCATGCAAGTAGTTTTAACATTTAAATTCCAGTGGAAGTTAATTTCTTCTCAGTATTATCTGTAATTCATTCCACTCCACAGGCTCCAGCAGTGTCTCTTTGTAATTGTGATACAAAAGTTAATACCCTTTTGATGCTCCAGTGACTTTTACTCGAGAGCAAATAGGGTACTGTCCAGCATAAAAAGGGGTATAGATGCAGGGGATGCAAATATAACTCTACCTCTAAATAAATCAATGGGCATTTTTTTTTTTTTTTTTTTTTAATTGTTAACAAAAAAAAAAAAAAAAATTGGATTTTTTTTATTTAAACCCCTTAAGGACCGGGAAAATCTGAGTTCGATTTGACTTAAGGACCGGAGCAATTTTGACATTTTTGACTATGTCTTTGTTCAACCATAGTTTCTCTTTAAATCCTTTTGTACACCCACACAAATTATATACTGTTTCTATAAGCACAAGTAGGGCTTTCTTTTGATACCACAATTATATGAATACCTCATTGTTTAATTTGATTAAAATAGAAAAAAAGAGAAAACCAATATTGCTTACATTTATAAGGATTTGCATACCATTAGTTAATTACAAAAAAAATACCCCTAAATATATTCATTTGCTTCTCCTGAATATAAGAGTACCCCATATGCCTAGTATTTCAATCCTTTTCTCACATTTACAAGGTAAATATTACAAGATGGATGCCATTATTTCCAACTTGTAATTTTTCAACAATTGGCATGTGAGCATCATAGCTTAGTTGACAGTGCCAGAACCAAAAATGTCCCACAAAGGTATATGTATATGACAACTAGACAACATAAGGTAAATAATCAGGAGAATTTTGGAGTTTTTTATGCAGCTATTTTTCCAGAAATATTTTTCCAAATTGTGGTAATATTTTGTTTTTTTGCAGTTTTTACACTTACATTTCAATATTACTGTTGATATCAAGCACGGGATAGCTGAAAATTTGAAAATATCAATTGTTTAGTGTTCAGCTCCTTCTGAGTAAGGCAATACCCCATATGCATAGGTTTCTCAAGGTTTGGGATGCTAAGGGGCCCAAATTGGAACATGGACGTTTCCAGTTTCACACTCTGAATTTTCATAGCTTGCATCACTGGTGCCATGTCTTAGTTGGGGCTTTGTAACAGTGCTCCACTCTAAGATTTCCCACCAAAAGTGTATATTTTTGGAAAACAGACACACCGGGCTTTCAAATTTTTTACACAGCCATTTTACCACCAATACCTTGTAAATCTTGATGTAAGTTAAAAAATAAAAACAGCGTTTTTCACACTTTGACTTCAATGTTGATGTGAATTTCAAGCACGTGATAGGTGAAGATTTTTAAAAATGCATTGTTTAGTGTTTAGCTCCTTCTTCTGAGTAAGACAATATCCTATAAACATAGGTTTCTCGTGGTTTGGGGGAGCTACGGGCCCAATTTTGAAAAAATATTGAATTTTCACATCTTGCTAACTGGTGTCATTTCTCATTTGGGGCTATGTTCCAGTGCTCCACTTTAAGATTTCACCCCAAAAGTGTATATTTTTGGAAAGTAGACACCCCCAGCTTTCATTTTAGGTGTGTTTTCAAATTTTTTACACAGCCATTTTACCACCAATCTCTCGTACAACTTGACTTAAGTAAAAAATTCAACGTTTTTCACGACAATACCCCATATGCATAGTTTTCTCATGATTTGGGGGAGCTACGGGGCCCAAATTGGAACATGCGCATTTCCAGGTTCACACTTTGAATTTTCACGTCTTGCGTCACTGGTGCCATTTCTCATTTGGTCTGTGTAACAGTGCTCCACTTTAAGATTTCCCCCCAGAAGTGTATATTTTTGGGAAGTAGACACCCCAGGCTTTTGTTTTAGGTGTGTTTTCAAATTTTGTACACAGCCATTTTACTACCAATTCTGTGAAAACTTGACGTAAGTAAAAAAAATTCAGCATTTTTCACACTTTGACTTCAATGTGTGAATTTCAAGCAAAGAACAGGTGAAGATTTTATAAACTGCATTGACTAGTATTCGACTCCTTCTTCTGAGCATGGCAATGCCCCATATGCATAGGTTTGTCAGGCTTTGGGGGAGCTACTGTGCCCAGCTGTAACATGTTAGTTTCCTTTTACAGACATACCATTTTTACAGCTGGTGCCTTGTCTCATTTCAGACTGTTTGGCAACACTGCAATTAATTTTACCCCCAAAAGTATATGTTGTAGAAGAATAGACAACCCTGGCTTTCATTCTATTTGCATTTTGTCAATTTTTCTACTGCCACTCTATCACCAATCCCTCCCGAAATCTGCAATAAGGCAGAGAAACAAACTTATATTTTAGTGTTGCTCTGGATTTCAATCAGATGATATTTGCAGATTTTTTTTAAGTGCTTTACATTAGTGGTGAGTTACATCGTCTGAGTACGGCAATGCCCCATATGCATAGGTTTGTCAGGGTTTGGGGGAGCTACTGGGCCCAGTAGAGAACATGTGTGTTTCCATTATCAGAAATGGAAAAAACTTAGGTTGCTTTGCTTCCCATTATATTTTGATAGTGTTAGATCTAAGGAGGGATGTGTTTTGAAAAATAAAAACCAGGATATTTCAGGGGGGAAAAGTGGCCAAATAATAAAAGAAGCTTTACAGCACTACTGCATTGTGCCTGAATTGTATTCACTGAAGCAGTCACCAATGCAGAGGCCAGATTTGGCAGTGCAATCAGGATAGTAAGTGGTGGTGTCTGTCCATATTCCCTTGCTGTAGCAAACCCTGCAGCGCTTCTGTGGTTTGTTCTTTTGGGGAGTTGGGGGGATTTTATATATAAAATGTGCATCCCCGGGTCTTGATGGAATGATTTCTGGAGCACCGTAAAACAAAAATAGGGGAATGAGTTGTAGCGGATATTGTAAAAGGCTACATTTTGGATTGGGGTTTGCCAGTTTGAAAATTAAAAAAGAATTATGTACTATAGTCTGCATCATATAGATGGCAACTTTTTTGTACCATGCCCTACACTTTCTCATTGCGAGGTATGGCTACATTAGTTGATTACACAGATCAACTCCCCCATGTTTTTATTATAGTCCCTGATGCAGACTGGCTTTCTCAGTACCCCTCTCCAGCCACGAACAGTGACTGCCACAGTTCTGTCCTCATGCATGATGGTCAGCATGTAGACATTTTTTCTGTCCTTAAACTTAACTGCCAGCAGTTCCTGTTGGCAAAAAGATAAGGACATCCCAGTTATTAGTTTGGTATCTACGAGTTCTTTGGGCAACTCCCTGCAATAACGCCTATTAGTGCCACAGGCCACAGTGTCAAAACAAAAAAAGAGACTTAAATAAAAGGGGGCTGGTGTAACAGTTATCAACGAATAACTGATAACCTTTATTTAATAAGGGGTAAATTAGATCCCAAACGATTTTCCCATTTGCTCCCATAAATTCAGGGCAACCAGGAGGATCAAGTTGGCTGTCCTTTCCATCATAAATTCTAAAAGCCTGGGTATAGCCTGTGGCACTTTCACAATTTATAAAATTTAACACCAAACTTGGAGCACTTGGAGGGGATGTACTGCTTGAACCCTAACCTGCCTCTATAGTTCATTAGGGATTCATCTACACTAATTTCTTTTTGGGGCATATATACTTGGGCAAACTTTTTCTGTAAATGATTTATTAGGGGAGAAATTTTGTACAGTCTCTCATACTGGGTGTTCTTTTGGGAGGCACAGGGTATTATCACTAAAATGCATAAAGTGCAAAATTACTTCAAATCTGGACCTGGTCATTGTCTTGGGGAATATAGGTAGGATCGGATACTTGGCTTTTTTATTATCCCCACTGCCATTATTAAAGCCCAGAATTGCTTAAATTCTGTGATGTCTGTGGGTTTCCATACTTCTTGCTTAACAACGAAAGCTGTAAGGTTGGCGGCAATATACTGGGCTGCTTACAGATTGATTTTGGACACAATTTTCCCCAAAAACAAATCAAAAAAATTATCATGGGTAAATCCTTCCACATCAATTTGAATCCTGGGTTGCCTGTGAATTCTGGGCATAAATTGGTTGGTGATACCCATTCATTAGGATCAGGAGTGGCAGGTGTTGAGGCATTTCATTGGGCAGCACTTGGGGCATTTCTTTGGGCAGGGTCTTTTGGAAGGTGCTGGGGCAGTTGCCAGGGCAGCTCTTGGGGCAGTGCACCTTTTCTTTACAGAAGTCCAGCGTGATTACTAGAGCTGCTCTCACTCTCTGAAAACCGCGTTATATCAAAGTCTGACGCAGTGTCTGTGGCTTCGGAGTCAGACGCCAAAAAGGCATATGCCTCATCTACACTGTACCTCCGCTGCATTTTGTACACTTACTCTAAAAAAACGTATTTTTCCTTATGATACCCCTAAATCTAACCCTAAACCTTACCCTAACCTACGTATACCCTGAACCTACCTATCTAAACTATACTTATTATATATTTTGTGTTTTTTTTCCCTACTCTACTCCTAAACCTAAATCTAACCCTAAACCTTTCCCTAACACACGTCTACACTAAACCTACCCAACTACCTACCTAAACTATAGAAAATAATCAAATTTTATTAAAAAAAAAAATAATAATAAAAAATGTAACAAATACAAGGGGGATGGGGGATGTACCACAGATCAGCAAACTGATCACTACTAGAGTGATCAGATGGGGGGAACTGTATTGATCACTGAAGAACAGTGATCAAAGGGTTAATTTTGTCTTTTTTTTTTTTTACAGGAAAGCTGGACCATGATCCGGGACGCCGGAACACGAGGTCTCTCTGTCTCTCTCCACCTCAGCAGTGTGCAAGATGGAGGGAGGCAGATAGATGTGACAGGGACAGTATTTACAAATACTGTCCCTGTCATTTGGCTTTTGCAACATGTGATTCGCTCATCAAGCAAATCACATGTTGCAACAATGTTTCTAATGGCTGCTACTAAGTGCCCCGGTACCGGAGCACTTAGTAACAGCCAGCCCGTGCTCTCCCAACGCTCCGTGCGGCCGCGATGGGTGAGTTTAACCCATGACGTACCAGGACAGTCATAGGTCCTTGGAGCAAATCTACCCATGACAGTCTCGGTACGTCATAGGTCGTTAAAGGGTTAATGAAATGCTTTTGGAGGAAAAATCTATCTAAAGATAGTTTTCTATTTAAGATACATTATAGTTTAAAGGTTATTCAGCATGAGCTTAGTTGTGTAGTATGAAGATTAATTGGGGCTGCTGTTTTTGTGAAACATTAATACCATTTTAATAGCTAGATTATATAGCGAATATGTGTAAAACTGTATGCATTTCATTTTCTAAATCTCTATTTGGCTGAAATTGAAGCAATACATGCTGCCCTGCACCTACTTCCGGACAGACTGCAGTTACCTGCTCTGTAACCGCAGTCTTTCGCTCTGCCTCTGCTCTCCTCCCTCTAACCAGCCTCCTCCGATGACAGAGGCTTTCTGTCTGTAAGCTGGAGCGATCTCTGGTCAATGAGAGTGCTCCAGCTTACAGGAAGAAAGCCTGTTGAAACCTCCTGGTTAATTTTCTACTTGTAGAACTGAGATGCTAAATAACTTGTTGTAAAAGCAAGGTTTCTTTTCTTCCACATTTATGCAAACATACAGGAGCAGACTCACCAGAGGCAAGTCACAGGTATATAATGGGAGACATCAGAGAGCCACAAGTTAAGATTTGCAATAAGGTGTTTGCTTTCCCAGTGACCCAAGTCTCTCTGATGTCTCTCGTTAAATACCTGTCAATGACTCACCTCTTGGGTGCTTACTCACGTATGGTTCTACAAATGCGGAAAAAGAAACAACACAACACATTGCTTTCAATGCACCTATTTGGGATCCGAGTTACTAAGCGTGAAGTTAACCTTTTTTTGTTACCTTTGCACTATGGTGGCCTGTATTCCCTTCACACTGGGCTGGGTGCTTTTACAATTTATGGCTCAGTCAACTTACAAGAAGGTCAGTTAATATCCCACTGTACCACAAGATCCTCTCTTTCACATCCCAGAGGAGTTTTTACTAAGGGAGGAATTGATAGTATAATATTAAATTGCCCACTCCACAAGGAACCCTCTCTTGCTGACTAAAAGTAAAGGCATTTTGCCAGTCATTCTGGGCCTTAGCCCACCCCCATCCCCCCCACACCACCACCAAACCGAGCCAGGAACTGCCTCCCTTGATGATAGCAAGACCAGAATGATGTCTATTGTACTGCATATATGTCATGTTCTTAACCATTTGAATGCCAGACCAAATAAAAATGATAAGCTTCCTTTACAATATGTTTTTTTTCTAAGATACATTTCTCCTTTATTTATTTATTCTTAAAGAGGACTTCTTTCCCCTCAGTGGGAACTTCCATTTTGTAAGGATTTGTATAATTATTTGTCTTTATCAATTTTTTCCACACCTCTAGTGGAAACAGATGGGTTTTAGCAGTCTAAGAAGGTGGAGAGAGGTGATTTTTCCAGGCATGCAAGTTTTATCTGACCAACTCACAGAACATACAAGGTAGGTTTAGATTCCCCACCTAATAAATCAAAAATCTCAAACTATTAACCTGTTAGGAAAACAAAAGCCATAGTGTATAGGCAGCTTAAATTGACGCATTTAATGAGACTAATGAATCTAAAAGCTGTGTAGGTAACAGGGCCAATTTAAGTAAGTAGAGACGGACATGGGAAAGAACATTCTGAAACGGAGGAAGACATTGAAGGAGGAAAAGAGTGGGGTATAAGTCCAAAAACTATTTGATGGGGAAGAGGAGGCTGATGCTTTATCTAACTGTTCATTACCAGATTTGGATAGGGACAGCTGAATGAGTCGTATAATTTTTTTTTTTCTTAATTTCTTGCTCTCACGTGTTTTAGGGAGACACAGCATCATGCTGTTCGGCAAAGCACATTTCTTCTCTTACTCCTTGCACTGACACACAAACAATGGTTTGGATTACCTGGAAACTGGTGGTGCACTTCCAGTTAATCATTAAGGTCACTAATTTCTGATTCGCTGAAGGAGTGCCAACTACTAGACATGCTTGACTCCCTAAAAATTACCTCAGTCTGGAGCCAGGAAACTGGAAAGGGAGGATATTTAAGGCAAAGCCAAACCAGAGAGAGTAGGGTATTTTTAGGAATGATCAACTTTTGAAAGTCAAATCAACATAACTACTACACTTAAAACTATATTTTTAATTTTTATGAGAATGTTGCCCTATGAATCATATGAAACGTATTTTATAAATGGGAGTAATAAGACAGTCTTTTCAAATAAGAAAGAAGAAGTGATGGTTTATATTTTTTTGCAGGTACAAAGATGGGATTCCTGTAACAAATTAAATTTGGGATAGTTCTGCTGATGGGATGTTGTTTGTTGGTTATATTTATGGTAGCCCAAGTTATAAAGCAGACATAAGGTCGAGGGAAAGGGAGGTATTTAATGGGTTGGGTTACATGATAGGCAGGTTTTGGTGGGTGAGGTAATCACCTTGAGATATATCCTTTTTTTAAAAAAATTGTCTAAGCTGACCTGTAACAGTAGTATGAAATTCCACAGCAAAAAGCCTTCTTAGATAGTGATGGCATCAATTGGGCACGCTGTGGCTGGAGAAGGGCTTAAAGGATACTTTTGTCCTTCCATCATCACTGATGCAGTGTTAGAAAGCAGTGAGCACTCTAGTGCAATTTATCTCAAATGTATATTTCACCTCATGCTTTTGTTTTCTTCCCTGGTTAGGATTATCAAAAGTAGAGCCCTACTGGAATGATCAGGAGAATTGGAAAAAAAATACACGAGCTCTCTCATACTGTATCAGTGATAAAACAGGAGGAAAGATACGTAGACTGGTGTAGAATAAAAAAGTCTGGACCAAATCAACTGCACCAAAGGAGACCATACTGATTTAACCCTCTGAGTGCCAGAGGGATGTACAACACATTGCTCTGCAATGTGTTGCATCTCTCCTGGCACTCAAAGGGTTAAATATGTATTCTAACAACTTAAACGCCTCCAAATCTCTACACATTAGAAAGCAAGGAGTTGGAGACCTCTCTAGCATCTGAGTGGCTGATTCTCTCATTTAAATCAATGTCAGTTTGTATTTGCCCACTATAATGCAGTTGTTTTGCTCCAGATTTACTCACGTTCTTAGAACATAAGGCTCATGGACTGTTGCTCCTACCTTGCACCTAGTACACTATGCCCAATTGATGTCCTGGCTATCTGAAGAGGACACTTACTTATGATGTAATACAGTTTCAAGTCACTATGTCTAAATGTGATAATTTCCCTTTAATCCAAACAGAATGAACAAGATATAGGATGGAGAAATCCCCATAGGGTAAGCATTGTATTAAGCGTTCCACAGTTTCCTAGTTGACATCTGTGCCTCTTTACATGTACTTTGTTGTTATTTTTTTAAGAGGGGACGGATGCAGAGTCTTCCAGCACCTTTGTACTCATGAGGGCCTGGTTTCCTGCTTCTTGGGCCAAACATTTTTTAGATTGTTATCACTGTTAAACAAATAGTTGGGGTAAAAATAAATAGCAGGAAGCTTTCACCGAGGAAATGGATTGAACAGATTTTCTGGAAAAAATGTTAATTATTACTAGCACATTAGATTAAGATGCATATACACTATAACTTTATTTATTTTTTTATTTTTAATAGGTTATCATGTCCCAAAGTTTGCGTTATGATAGAAACAATTAAATGGAAGTCACTTAACCCCTTGTTGCGTACCCCTCTGGCACTCAAAGGGTTAAACAGAGAATCTGTACCTAAATTATATTTGGTACCAGTTATGAAGTCTAAGTTATTAGGTTAAAGTTTGTCAAACAACAAGTCATTGTATTGGATAATTACTTTATCCTTAGAAGGGGTTAGGTCAAAGGTTGGTTGGTTGTGGTCCCCAACAGCTGGTGAGTCATATGTTTTTATTACATGATCAAAGCATAGTTGTACCAATTTTCTATATTCCATACATGCACTAGTTGCCCTAGAGCAGTACAGACAGTTTTCCTTCTCCAACTGTACTCCCTACCCACAATGAATTAAAGCACGCCTTTACACTTGGGAAAAGTTGTTTTTCTTTTAACCCCTTAGTGACAGGCCGCGTGCACATGCAGACCTCACTTAACGCTCGTCTAACTTTTTTTTTTTTTTTTTTTTTTTTTTTTTTTTTTTTTACCAAATTATTCCGGAGTCCCCGAACGGCGTGCAGCCGCGAGGGGACCTGGATTTCCGTGAAGTGCCTGGTACGTCCATTGTCAGTAAGTGACAGTTTTTGCAGGACTTACCATTGTCCTTAAGGGGTTAACAAAAGGATGCATTAATCAGTTAGATCTACTTACTTTTTATTTGTTCATTTTTTTTTTTATTAACTCTGCTATCGTTTATAACATAGGTAAAAGGTGGTACCATGTTAGAGAGATAAGAGTTATATCGTTCTTCATGTCTTTTTAATGCCTACAAAATAAAATAAAGATAAAATGAAGTATTACTATCCCTTTATAGGACCAGTAAACCCTTATCTTTTAGAGCTTTGTTTGCCTAGTAGAGCAATTATAATTCTACTGCTGGGAGATGCTTCAGTAAAAAGGTATTCGAGAACAAACTTGCAGTTGTTTTTCCCCAAAGAACTGACAAACATATTTTGCAGCAAGATGTCAAAGATCTAATTTTAGACTGTGTAGAGCTGCATGTTGCTAACTCAAGCTTCCCACTGATGGTAGTAGAAACACTGACACCTGGCAGAAAAGATGTGTGAACTCAAGAACTCAAACGTGCAAATCAGCTCTTTAATAACTTCCAGCATTGAGCGTACTATTGTTTTACTCAGCAAGGAAACCATACAGAATATATATATATTTTTACAGTTAGGGCTGATTTTCTCTTTAAATGGTATAAATATTTAAGAATTTGAGTGACAGAGGGGTATGCAACACATTGACCTCTGGCACTCAAAGGGTTATTAAAGAAAAGGATAAACAATGGGATTTTTTTTTTTAAATATTTGCCCTCTACCTAGGAACTAGTTTGCCCCAGAACTGCATCATTTTTATCTTTATGCATATGAGCCAAAAAGTGATTCTTGTAATACCACTCTATAGAATAAGCCAACAGAAACGTAACAGGTTTGCTAATTGTGCATGTAATCTATACTATAAAGAAGAAGCTGGTCAGGTGACCATCAACTCTCCAGACATGCCACACCCCACACCCCCCCCAAGGCGGTCATGAGGAGGCGATATAACGTCTCCTCCAATCACATTGCTCTACACATTCAAAGGGGCGTCATTTCCACAGGAGTTGCATGGGGCCAAAAATGTCTGCAGGGAGGCACACACATCCCTCTTTTGCTCTTCCTCCACACATTCACAGGGGCGCGAGTCACACATTTTCCAATTCTTGCTGCACTTCTTTGTCCTCATATACACTGCTGTCCGGAGAGCAACTTACACACCTACGAACTTTGCTATTCCGCACACTTTCTCCCTTTCTCACTAATCTGTTAACCTACATGCCATCCACACATTAAGTCATCCCTGCTACTGTGACTGAAACGGAGTAGTAATGGTGTGGTTCATGACAGAGGTTATGCAGGCGTCCGAAGCGTGGTCAGCAATGAAGGGGGATCCCTAGGAAGAGAATATGCACATCACTTGACACCTTCTGTTTGTACTGCCGGATCATATGTAAACTGTGGCCAGGATAGAGGGTGTTTGTGGTTTCCCCATAGTGGGGTTCTTAGTAGGCCTCCAGGCTGCGGACTATGTTTTAAGTTTGCAAAGCAATTCAAATTTCGGTAGTAGAGTCAGATCAAACGTTTGCGGTGATGTTTGCTGTGATGTTTGCTGTGACTCACACAGGCAGGACAGCACGCTCCGAAATACAAGTCTTCCTCCTTCAATGCAGGTGGGAGGAGGCTCATGAAGCTGTCCATAGTTTAACATACGCTTCCTTGCACTGCTTCGATCTCCTGTCAGCCTCTCACCACTTAAAAGTAAGATTTGCTTACTCAGAGTCATAAATAAAAGTATTCCGTTAAAACACACGGGTAGCAGCGGAGGATATCAGGACACATATCTACTTGAAAGAAATGCATATGATGAACTCTGTTGTGGGGAGGCTCACATGTGTTTTTATGTTGCGGGGGGTATATGGTGTGAAAGAGGTATTCATTTATTGTTCCCTTTTAGTCCAGGGTAAGGGAGAGCCTGGGAAGATGAGACATCACGGGACACAAATTTGTGGATCATGATCTGACAGTACGATACACCTCAGGCAACTACAGAGAAAAACCTTGTGAGGGACAGAGACGTGATTAATGTAAAGGGCAGAGAGAAATGTGAAGACTGGACACAGACGTAATTGAAAGATCTTTTGCTGTACTGATGGAGGGGGTAGTGGGAGACTGACCAGGCTAGGGGTGTTAAAAGCCACTGGGTGGATACAAAGACCTTTTTCTATACCTTTTAAGAAACAGGGTACAGACGGAGTCTTGTGTGTGTTGGGGGGGGTAATAAAACAGGAGAAAACTATACCTAACTTCTGAATGAAGTAGTTCTACCAAGGTACTGTTACACACACTACCTACTAGCACTGTGGGATGGTGTTGCCCTTCTGTTTTTAAGCAATGTTTAACCCTTTGAGTGGCAGAGGGGAATGCAACATATTGCAATGCACTGCATACCCTCTGGCACTCAAAGGTTTAATGTGAGCCTCACTGACACAGGACAGTATATATACAGCCTGTACACACACGACTGTATAATGTATATTAATGTACACACTGGGCTGTATATATAATGCATATTAATGTACACACAGTACACAATATGTACCTTAATGTACATTATATATTCGTGTGTCAATGTGTACATTAATATACATTATTACACACTCCTGTGGGACTCACTCTTACATTAACCCATTGAGTGCAAGAGGAGTACAAAATGCACTGCAATGCCTTGTGTACCCCTCCAGCACTCAAAGTTTTAAGCATTGCTTGAAAAAACAAACAGATGGGGAACGTCTTCCCAAACTGCTAGTGATAATTTATTTGAGGAACAATTTGCAGCAGATAGTTCTTAACACCATAATGACGCCAGACTATAAGCATACTGTGCCACAGTGAGCATGTCCCCATCATATCCACTATATAACATTCGGAGCATTTTCAGCAATGACTTCTTAACTGTGTGTAAGCGACTCAATTGGTTTGTCAGCAACAACCAGAGTCTCTCCTCAGAGAAGGGAACTAATCTGTTTGGCTACTTGCACTTTTGTTCGAGTGTGTGTAAAATGTCAGTTTGAATCATAGATCCCAGATTACCTCCTCTGTTCCTACATAAAGGTTTCCCAAAATCCTTATTTATAAATACCAGTAGATACGCAAGTGTACCCAGCCAAAGAGAGACATGCTAGGGAGACCTTTATATATTAAAATGATAAGTAGAGTTTTAGAATGTGGGGGGACAAATGCTGTAGGGCTTTTCCACTTAGGTAATATACTTCAAACATCACAAAAATATGTAGCTATTACTATCACAGTAAACATAGAATGAAATAGAAAAACTAAAAGAACAACAGTTGAACTGCTTTAACACAATGTGGCAACGCACTGCATTTGAAACCTTTAAAGGGATAGTAATGTTTCACAAAAACAGCAGCTCCTATTAATCTTCATAGTATTTGGGCCATGGAGAGTGTTATTTCAATACTGTCAAAGTTGTAGTTAAAGAGTAATTGAATGATAAATTATCCCCCTCCCGCCCCTTTTACCTAGTGTAAGCCACCTCCCCAACAGCTCCCCAACAGACCAAACAGTTCACAGCAGGGACAATCTTCTTACTGTGAGAACGACGAAAGCCCTGCCCCCATTGACACATTTTTCAGGTATTTCCCTTATGTTAATTGAAGATTGTCCCTCTCTGCAATCCACTTGGACACCACCCTGCTGCTCTGAGCTGAGCAATGTTATATCAGTAAAGGGGGGGAGGGGGATACTTTATAATTCAATTACTCTTGAACTACAGCTCTGACAGTACTGAAATATCACTCTACATGGGCCAAATACTATGAAGATTAATTGTAGCTGCGCTTATTATGAAACACAACTACCCCTTTAATTGCAATGGAAATTCTTCAACATTCAATAGGTTACAAGTCCCTTTTAAGCCTTTGAGTGCCAGTGGGGTAGGCAACACATTGTGTTGCAATGTATTGCATACCCCTCTGCCACTCAAAAGGAAAAATCATTAGGAAATTTTAATTGTCCCCTGTGGTGTAGTCTGTTTGTATCAGGATTCCTCAAGGTTTCCTTAGTACATAAGCCTCACAGATGCAGACACCACCCCATTTCAGTTGTATTTAGTCCTTAACCCCAAGCTCTAGTGTTATGGGATATGCGCAACACAACTATGGAAAACTAAGGTTAGGGGGTAGGTACGTATCCTCATATCTGTGTAATAGAACTAGGTGAGACACAAATCCTCATTTCTTTGTATAAGAAGTAGGTGAGAGGTAGGTGTATGTAAATTAGAAGTTATTTGTCCTGATATCTATATCTGAGGAGGAGGCATGAGGTACGTGTCCTGCTGACTGTGTATTAGGAGGAGATGAGAGGTACATGACCTGCTGACTGTGTATTAGGAGGAGATGAGAGGTACGTGACCTGCTGACTGTGTATTAGGAGGAGATGAGAGGTACGTGACCTGTTGACTGCGTATTAGGAGGAGATGAGAGGTATGTGTCCTGAGATCTGTGTATTAATCTCAACAGATAATAATTTAAAAAAAATTTTTTTTGAATGAATCATCACCACAGCAGTGGGAGCATTGTTGTTCTACTCAGCAAGGGCAATCTTACAACATATATCTATCTGTCCCCCATAATAAAAATGTACTGTCCCATGCATGTCCTTTCCTTGCAGCGACCTCTAAAACATGATAAGGCCATTTCAAATAAAACCCTGAAAAGACAAAAGCTGCATAGAACAGAACAACAAACATATCTTTTTGTTGGACATACACACAAACATCTTGATAGGACTCAGGGGAAAAAAATTGATGTCCCGTTGAGCTGCGCAGATTTTGCCAAAACGTGTGCTTTTTTTGTTTTTGTTTTGTTTTTTTTAAGAAAAAAAAAATATCCCAATGGATAATACGAGTAAACATAAACCTTTATATAATGCTCAACTCAATATTACACTTAATAGTAAAGCCAAAATGTATCCAATTATTTTAAATTAGATAGAGCTAACCAAACAGACAAAAAATGCTGACTTTGACAGACTTAATTAAAATAAATTTATGTCCTGATTGATACTATGCCAAGAGCACCTTGCTGAGAAAAACAATATATAATAGCTTGCACCGATTTCCCAACAGGCTGACTTTAGGTCAAAACCACATTCGGGGTTAGAGGTCTATTCAACTGGAAGTGCTACAAAGATTAGACTTCAATGCCTTAGTAACAATGTTGTCCATCTTCACTGACAAATAACGGAAATCTATATCACTGCTCTTCTATGAAGCAATTCCTAGGCAAACATTTCTGTGAGAAACAATAATCCCATTTGGGTCTCACCTACTGTAGAGATCAAACACTAAAGAACATGTGGATTTACTGCTACACCGTCATCATAGATCAGCTTTGGAAATTATATAACATTTGTGTTATTAAAATAAACATGTCTTCAATGTGCCTGCAAGTGCATAGATCATAAATGTCTAAACTCTTATTCACATACAGTTATTTCAACAATATTCCTTTCAATTAGAAGATATGAATAGGCTTGATTTTCAAGTGTTTAGTTTGCAGTGACCATGAAGAGGCAAAAGATGAATCAGGGAGAACAGAGGTAGTGCTCACTTTACAGCTCAAATGGCTGTCAGTCTTCTTATCTCTCTGCTCACGAAGAATCACTTTAGCTTCTAAGGACAGGGTGGACAAATCCCAGGATCCTAACATTTCACTGCTGGCTCCGACACTTTTAGACTATTTTAGATACACCAGTGCATTTTCCATTCCTTGTATTGTGTCTAGGCACAAAGTGAAGTCAATCTGGAGCAAACCAACTCACCACAGTGACCACATAAAACTTTCCATAGATTTAAAAGGGGCTTAACCCTTTGAGTGCCAGAGAGGTACGCAATGGATTGCAAAGCAAAGCGCTGTGTACCTGTCTGGCGCTGAAAGGTTAAAATCTCCTTGAATGCTAGAAAAGAATCAAACACAAAACGTTTGTTTTATTCACTATATTGCAATTGGTTTCACCCAGAATTTCTGCAATTTTTTCTTCTTCTGCATATAGACTTTAACTCTTTGAACGCCAGAGGGGTACGGAACGCGTTGCAAAGCAATGCTTCAGACAGCCACCATCCTCCAAAAGGGTTAAAATGTAACAATTCTTACATTCCATGTGCTGTTATTTAGAAGAACTATTACCCTTCATAGCAAAGAGCCAGAACAGCAAAAATAAATGAGATTGGCTAACATTTTCTAATGGATTGATGGCTTTTGAAAGAACTTTCCAAATCACCTATATTCATGCTAGACATACTTTATTGAAAATTAATTATACTTTACAATATATTTAACTTTATTTATCGGTTTATGCAAATCAGGAAGCTCTGACTGGCACACATTGGTGTGTCAGACATGAACATTCCATTCCTCCCCACCTCCACCCCAACATCTGCCCCAAGAACTGGGTAATATGAATAAACTGACAAACAGATATGCTACAGTTTTAACTTTTTTGAGTGCCAGAGAGGTATACAATGCATCCACATATAGGCAGTGTTGAAATTTCTTTCAAACAAGTCTTTATAACGTGCTAGCTCCACTTTACCCCACTGAATGCAGCGAGGTACCATGCTGGCACCCAGTGTTAAGGAATAAACATGCAAATAAGCATCAGCAGTGGATCTACCTAATGCATGTAGTCTAGCATTGTTTTTATTGTACATAATGTATGGGGGAATCAATTTTTTTAGCTGTAGTCCATACCTGAAAATCATCATATGGAAATAAGAGCATCTCCCGCAGGGCATCATTCAAGATCTGGGTTTTCTTCTGCACAATCACATTCTCATAGTCTATTGGTTCAATTAGTTTTGGTTTTGCCTAGAAAATAAACAAAAATTATGTCACCAAAACTATTATATCTAACAAAATCAGTGTGAAAATACATGGTGAAAATTTAATACATCTTAGCAAGATAAACATCAGAGATTTTTACTGACTAAAATCAATATGCGTGCATGATCTAATTTGAAGAATTCCGCCCAGAAAATATTTTTGTCCAGTAAAGAGTAACTTTCATGTCTTTTCTATCATATCAGACTTAGAAAATAGATCCAAAGTGGCCTTGTTCATGCATATACGAGAGGTCCTAGACTAGTGTCTGGTCTACACTGGACTTTTTCCCCTTTAACCCTTTCAGTACCAGAGGGGTATGCAATGCATTTCAGAGCAATGCACTGCGTGCCCCTCTGTCACTAAAATGGTTAAAGTCTATAGAGGACGACTGCCCAGACTTAGCACGTGACGCACAAGACTTTGATGTCCCTGGTTTGACTTGCTTGCAAAAAGTCCCCCTAAACAATCATTAGGTGAAGTGGCATTATGAGAACATGGTTCCCTTCTAACAGTGTGATTCACAACCATTTTCTAGATCAAGTAAACAAACCTGAAAAAAAATAGTTCATTTAATTATTATTTGAAAGTTTATAGTTACAGTTAAAAAGAAAAAAAAAAATTAAATCTACACTTTTTCAAAATATAATACTTTATTATATTAGAGTATGTTTTAGGATGCTTCAGTAACTTCAGGAGACAACTTAAGAACTTAACCCCTTAAGGACCAGCCGAGCGGCCGGCATATAAGGACCACAGGCCATTTTTTTTTTCCTTCACGAATGGATTCATTGCTCCCTGAACGGCATGCCGCCAAATGAGGAGCCCTGAACTCCATGACGTTCCAGGACTGTCACTGGTCCTTAAGTGCAGGGCAGCTGTGACGGTCCTGGCACATCATGGGTCCTTAAGGGGTTAATATTTTGGCTATGATGTGTGTTTTTATGCATGCTGGTGGCAACAGCTTTGCTTTGTGTTACACAGAGGCCAGGCTTCCCAATACTTATAACAGGCCACTCCCAAGAGCTCTGAATTTTGAGTGGAGCCTCAGATGTGCTGGCTACATTCACATTATGAATTGTGGGAGTGGTCAGAGCAATTTAATGTCCCTTCACCAGTTTATAAACCAATTAACAGGCTATTTCATCCCTGGGATGCTAAAGAGATCCCCAACGCATTGTTGAGCAATGAGTTGGAGATCTCTCTAGCAACAAAGAGGTTAACCCCTTAAGGGGTTAAAAAAAAAAAAAGAGGTTAAAGCTTTTTCTGTCATTTCTTGATATAGGCCAAGGTGATTTCCTGTGCCAGGAAAGAGTAGATGGGACTGGAGGTTGGCTGTGCTTTCAGCTAAGGCTACCTGGAATGCCTTGCCTAGGGGTGCCTGGGATGTAAATCTGGTAATGCATTCCGACCATCCTGTTTTGTCTTACACAGGAGCATGGAGTGAAGGGAATGAGGAGTGCACAGGAAGTGGAGTGCACAGGATATATATTCCCCCATCCTGGAGAAAGGAAGCACAAACTAAACCATATTATTTAAAGCAGAACTACCATCCAAAAAGTATATTGGCCCACATAACTGCACATCAGGCGCGCGGACATCACTATGGCAAGATGTCCGCACTCCGTCCTGCTGTCAGTCCATGAAGAATAGTGATTTCTCTTTAATCTGGTAAGAATTCTGGCAACTAGCGCTACAGAGCAGCTAGTCGCCAGATGTGCAATTATGTGGGCCAATATACTTTTTGGGTGGTAGTTCTGCTTTAAAGGGAAAGTATAACTTAATATAACAAGTATATAAAACACATACTTTCACTGTGCTGTCTATGTACAGCTATTATAACTGATAATAGCTTTCAGTAGAGCACAAAAAAAGTCACCACAAAATGGACATGACAAGGACTTACTGCACCTATAATAATTCAGTTTTGCAATCTTTACTCTCTGTCCAAAAAACCCTACCGTATGTTTTTGATACTGAGTAATACTTTCCCAAGGAAAACACAATATCTTGGTGACCACTATCATTCCTGGTTTTAAAGGTGCAGTACCCACTAAGACATAATTCAGATAGCATGTTAAATGGGGGAAAGAAATCAGGTTTATGTTACTGTTTGTCCTCATCTCTCTTATTCACATAAATATATTAAAAACATGTTTAAAAAGTTTTTTGGGGGGTTATTCACTAAGCATGATAAAGAGGAGATGACTTCTCCAGTGATAACACTTCTCCAGGTCCTATGTTATTCTCTGTAGCCTATGCACTAACATTAATGCAACTTTGGAAATCTTAGTGCATTGGATCTATAGAATAACATAGGAACTGGAGAAGAGATATAACTGGAGAAGTCATCTCCACTTTATCACCTCTTTATCAAGCATTAAAGCCTCAGTTTCCTTTACACTGATGATGCCAGTTGTCCCTGCTCAACCCTCATGAATCATGAAATTCTAAACACATTACCTTCACTGGGTTGGCTTTTGATCATGGGGAGTGATCAGTGGGAGTCAACACAAAGGAGAACCCAGCTGAATTTAGAGGCCCCAGAGAAATAGAGAGGAAAAAAACAAACAAACTTGTGGATACTTAAGTGTCACAGATAAGCTCTCTAATGCTGTAATTATTACAATGATTTTTCCATCATTTAAGAGGCACTGCCCTATTAAACAAAAAAAGATAAAATATTATTTGTATGTAAAGGACTATCAAGCAGGTGCCTTGCTATCTAAGAATCCCAGCCACATGAAACATTTTCATTGTTAATTCCAAAATGTGTATGTTGCTTTATGAAATATCATACCACATTAAATGTTATACAGACTGCTTATGTCATGTGTAACTCTCTCTGAACATAATGCCAAGGTCAGTGTATTGTGGCAGGCATTTCCTGCATGTGTGGTTTCCACAGACAATTTTTAGTATTTTCCTGGGAAATCTGATTATAAAAAATGTCAGACATTACAAAAAATGTAGAACTAATTGTTCTAATTAACAGCCAGACACTGTAGGACATATTGATTTACAGGAATGTGTACACATATAAAACTACTCAAGGGAACACCTAGCATACAATTAAAAATAAACGTAAAGCAAGCAAGACATCGGTGGTGGTGTTTTCTCAATGAAGTATTTAAGGGTTTGAGTGCTAGAGAGATAGGTATCCAGGCCTTGGTCACACAGGTGTTAACAGTGAGTCTTCTAATGTATTACATCATTAAGTAGAGTGTGTTATACTTCTGTATATGTCATATTCACTATTAAAGGCAATATGCAGTTCTGGGTCAAACTAACTGCACCATAGGGCTCAAATAGAGGACTTTGTGGACTTAAAGGGATAGTAATAATTCATAATAAAAGCAGCTCTAATAAATCACCATAGTATTTGGGCCTTGGAGAGTGTTATTTCAATTCTGTCAGAGCTGTAGTTCAAGAGAAAAAGCTGAAAAACCTGTCAAGGGGGCATGGTTTTCATTGTTCTCACAGTAAGAAGATTGTCCCTTGCTGTTATTTGTCTGTTCAAGCAACCAACTTCCACATCTGAGGTGAGCAATGTTACACCAGGTAAAAGGGGCGGGAGAGGGATACTTTTAGCATTCCATTACTCTTGAACTTCAACTCTGAAAGGCAACAGAATCCCTATAAAAGGCAGGAATATTTGTGCCTTCAGAACATATGTAAGACTTTATTTTAGGCCTTGGAAAAAAATAAAAAACAAATACTTTTTACAAATGCCAACATGAAATACAGGGCATTTAATTGTATATATCCCAAGTTCATTTTTAGGTGATAGCGAAATTGCGCAATCTGAACATAAACACTTAATTGGAACTGTCTACATAGTGTGCTTGCAAACCAGGCACACTTTGTAGACCGTTCCAATGAAGTATTTATGTTTAGATTGCGCGATTCCGGCTCTGCTGAAGAGCCTCCATCAGGTCAAATGACCGGATTCTGCAGCTGTCAGCTACAGCGCTGACTTCTCTCATGAGGTAATTTTAGCAAGGTATATCTCTCAAACCATCAAGTTTTGAGAGAGAAGACTGACACAGTTGTTAATATTTTTTTAATGCCTACAATATTAAATGAACATAAAACTAGCCATTATTATCCATTTAAGATACATTTTGGAGAAGCAGTCCTTAGTGGCCATTAGGACTAAATGCCCAAGGCAAGAGAAGGGTTATTATTAGGAGGAGGTAGTGTTCCTTTAACACATAAAAGAGAAATATGCCTCTTCTGCTCACTCGACCTTCCAGATACTTCTCCAAATAAACTCAGCCACAGGATGTACTGAATTCACAAGATGAAACACAAAATAAATTGCACACAATTTACTGGAAACTGATGATCTATTTCTCTTGGCCCATATTTTAAAAATACAACAAACTGAGTAGTCCCAGAACAAGAAAGCTGAGCCAGTAACATAATGCAGATGCTCTTTCGTTTACCATTAATTCTTCAGGGGTACAAAAAAAGAAAAAAAAAACAAAACAGTTCAGTACTCAAGTATAACATGCAGGTGTGTGCGAGGATGAGGGGGTTGTGCTCCAAAGCATTTTGTGCATCATTGATACCCAATATATGAAATTGTAAGTATTGGGGCGTTTTGCAATAGGCTGCAATCAGACCACTGGGGCTCTGCTGTCAAGGAGGAGGGAGGCACGTGAAATAAAAAAAAGTGCATCTACCAGTAAGTGCCACAATTATATACTCTGTCTGGCTGAAAAGAAAGCAGTGCACCAATGCATGAGAAAAGCACTAGAACGACATTTCCTGGCTTTCCAGGAAAGCATAACGAAAACACATGAATGAATGGATGGATGAAGCCAAATAACATTTATTTAAAATCAACAATAAATTAGAGAACTTTTCTCCCAAAAAGATGCTTCCCTGGAGGATAAGTCACCCAGTATGTATTGTGACAGGAATATATTGGACTCCACACAGAGGCCTTGCTATAGAGATCCGGTGAATTCTGTGCTTGCCACCCAATGAGTGTCTGCTGTCTAGTGGCAGGAGTTTTCAGTGCTGTAGGAAACTACAGCTTTGTTAGCTGCTACCAAGCTGACTTACCCCTTTCTACATCCTGAAAGAAGGTATATGAATTGGTAGTGGGGTAGTCTAGAAAATAAGCAATGCCCCCATCCACATGCTTGAGGTGCATGGTTCATACTGTTCTGGGATGTTATTACATTTTACACCTCCGTGTTCCCTTACAGTCTTATTACCCATCCATTTCTATATTTTGCTTGAAGCCAGTGAATAAGTGCAATGCTCTGCAAACTGCACATACGTTACTTCTATGAGTAAGCATGCATAAAAAAGGTGCAACCTTGCTCGTCTGTCTATGTCAAGGAGTTGTTATGACAAAGTAAATAAAAGGAAGTTGTAACAATTTCCAAGCATGAAGAAGGGTTATCATTACTGAATAGTTTCTGCTTTTTTTGTTCCTGTTTAGCGAGTACTGGAATAATCATTGCTTCTGCATCTGGATGATAAAGTCTGTGTATCTGAGAGCATTATTAACCAGGAGGACATGCTAGTGCCTGTTTCTGTTACCATGTTAATCTTCTTGCTTGTATGGAGCTGTACTCTACTTTAGTACTGGGATACCATTCTTAAACTCCAGTTTGGCAGGTAAAATTAAGATTGGTCTAGTGATTATAATTATTTTGACATTAGGAATAATAGGTTTATTGTTAAATTTAAATGCAGATGTCAAATAGGGGCTCTATTGCAGACAACACAATTTGAAACTGTCTAATGTCAAGCTGTATTCACAACTTATAGATGCTGAGTCCTTCCCCCCACACTCAATAAAATGAACTGGCTTTAAACTATGGTAGCAACCTTGCTACACTCTGCAACAGAGTGTATCATTCACTAGAGAGATCAGCTTATTCTGAGGAATGCTATTTTACAAAATTAAAAACACGTTAAAAATATACTTAAAGGGATAGTAATGTTTTGAAATAAAACAGTTCCAATTAAACTTCATAGTATTTTGGCCTTGGAGAGTGTTATTTCAATTCTGTCAGAGTTGTAGTTCAAGAGTAATTGAATTATAAAGTATCCCCCTCCTGCTGATGTAACACTGCTCAACTCAGAGCAGCAGGGTGGTGTCCAAGTTGACTGCAGAAAGGGACAAACTTCAATTAACATAAGGGAAAACCCTGAAAAACCTATAAATGGGGGCAGGGATTTCATTGTTCTCACAGTAAGAAGAGTGTCTCTTGCTGGGAGCTGTCTGGTCTGTGGGGGCTTACACTAGGTAAAAGGGGCAGGAGGGGGAAACTTTTTCATTCAATTACTCTTGAACTACAACTCTCACAGTATTGAAATAACACTCTCTATGGCTTAAATACTATGAAGATTAATTGGAGCTGCTGTTTTTGTGAAACATTACTGTCCCTTTAAAAATGCCCAACAAGTTCCATAGTTCTAAGACTATTATATCAGAGGGACATTTGTTTCTTCTTCCTTATTTGCTGCCCAAGACAGCAATCTAGTCTAAAAGAGGTCTATAAAATAAATTAATTTGAAGGACTTTTAATCTAACATTGACTTTAAATACTGAAACTTGTTTTCCCCCTTTTGTCTGCTCTTTATGGAGACTTAAAGGGATAGTAATACTTCGTTTTATCTTAATTTTATTTTGTAGGCATTAAAAAACATGAAGAATGATATAAGTCTTATCTCTCAAACCTTTATGGTTTAAGAGGTATTCACAAGCAAAGTATCCCCCCCACCGTTCATCCAGATCAGAAGGGAGGTGCCCAGGTAGACTGCAGAGAGGGACAATCTTCAATTAAGATAAGGGAAAAAGCTGAAAAACTTGTCAAGGGGGGCAGGGCTTTCATTGTTTTCATACAAAGAAGATTGTCCCCTGCTGTTATCTGTCTGGTCTTACAACCAGATTTACATCTGAGAAGAGATGGCTTACACTAGGAAAAAGGGGCAGGAGGGGGAAACTTTGCTTGTGAATATCTCTTAAACCATAAAGGTTTGAGAGATAAGACTTATATCATTCTTCATGTTTTTTTAATGCCTACAAAATAAAATAAAGTTAAAACGAAGTATTACTATCCCTTTAATCGCCAAAACATGGCAAGGGAGCAAGGAAGAGCATGTGAGATAGAAGAGCTTGTGCCAGAGAGACATGGGCCAGAAAAATAAAGAGATTGCACGAGATGACACACATAAATGAACATGCAAAACTGACAGATATAGATTTCATAATTAGTGTTTATATATTATACCATTCAAAAGTTTGGGGTTACTTAGAAATGTCCTTGTTTTCCCTCAAATGAGTTGCAAATTGAGTAGGAAAGTCAGTCAAGACGTTAGCAAAGTTAGAAATAATGATTTTTAATTTAAATAATAAATGTGTCCTTCAAACTGCTTTCGTAGAAGAATCCTCCATTTACAGCAATTACAGCCTTGCAGACCTTTGGCATTCTAGTTGTCAATTTGTAGAGGTAATGTGAAGATAGTTCACCCCATGCTTCCTGAAGCACCTCTCACAATTTGAATTTGCTTGATGGACACTTCTTATGTACTATACAGTCAAGCTGCTCCCATAACGGGAGCAAGGACATTTCTAAGTGACCCCAAACTTTTGAACGTTAGTGTATACATATATATATCACATAGACAGACGTCTATACACAAACACACACACACACATGGTGAGTATGAGTGAGGGAGTGTGCGGAACTTTGGAGGCATGTGCATGAGTTTGTGAGGATTTAAAGGGGAACTACCACCCCGCAAAAACTTTATCTTGATTAAGTCTTCATCTGGCGATTAGCTGCTTAGTAGCGCTAGTAGCCAGAAATATTACCTGGTTTAAAAGATTTACGATTTATTCGGAGGCTGACAGTAGCAGGAAGCACGGACATCTTGCCATAATGACGTCAGTGCGCCTGCGCTGTCAGTCCCTTTTGGAGCCGGCCGGCTCCAAAAGGGACTGACAGCGCAGGCGCACTGACGTCAAGATAACATGGATGAGGCAAAGAGAGGGGAGTGAATCTTCCCCTTCTTACTTCATATATAATGTATGAACAATTTGTGACCCTGTAGTTGCTGTTGGATTACAGCTCCTATCATCCTCAGCTTGTCAACATGTAGAGGACGATGATGGACGCTTTAATGTAACAGAGGGAGGGCCACAGATTACCCATCCATGCAGGACAAGGTGCTCAGTTATGGGGAAGTTCTTACCTGACCAGAGAACAGAGCTGGTGAATGTGATTATCAAAAGGCTCCATTATGAAGGCTCCACCGCGTTGCACTGCACATCTTATATTGACAGAGCCTGCACATGTGATTTTCTGTACTGCTCATAGCTAGAGCACAGCAGAGGAACACATGTGCAGGTGCACAATCAGTACAGTATGCGAAGCCTTTATAACCAGGCACTGAGATAATCCCACACACCAGCTGTGAACTGCGGCTTGGTATAAACGGTAGTCCCTATAATGAAGCACACTGGCCATTCATGTTAACCCTTGAAGATTAGAGAAGAACTCAATACATTGCTTTGCAATGTGTTTTGTAGCCATCTGAACATTATCCCCTTAACCCTTTCAATGCCAGAGTGCAATGCAATGTATTCCGTACCACTCTGGCACTCGAGGGGGTTAAGGACCAGAGGGATGTGCAATGCATTATTAGGGCAATGTGTTGGCACATCCCTCTGTCCTTAAGGGGTTGAAGTGTTAATGATATCTAGGAAACACATATCAAAGGAAGCTTCCAGAACTCAGTCCCAAATAAATATGCCTACCTCTGAATCAGCTGGTACACTGAAGAGGTTAAAGTCAAGGGATTCAATTCCTGTCCAAACTTCATTGGCTGGACACACGACTGTGCCAAGTCAATAGCTGGCAGTATCTGTCTGCCAAAGCTCAATTTTGGCATGCAGGTTTCAATCCACACAGTTTTTTTTTTTGTTTGTTTGTTTGTTTTTAATAAAAAAGTAGGGGTCACAGTTTTGTGGGCATGGAGCCACACGTCTGACATGTAGTTGGGGCTGTGTGCTGCTACACTGCTCTGAGAGCTGTCTGCCTGCTAAGTGCTCTCTGTGGAATGGACATTCCACTTTGGTTTTACTCTTATACTATCAACTAACAACTTCCAGCCTTGTAAATGCGTTTTGTCCTCCCAAGCACAAACAGTTGTACACTCCAACCAATAACACATCAAACCCCGCCCCTAATGCCTTAAATCCTGCCAAGACATATCAATGGATAATTAGTCACAGTTAACTTCCAGGGATGTGGCTACCACCAATTCAGAAATTGGATATCTCAGACACAGGCCAGTCATATATTATATATTTTATACAATATTTAATTTATACATTAGTTAGAAATCCAGTGCTCACATTGACCTGGGCACTTTCACAACTAACATTATTATATATGCTCTATGTCAGGGGGTGTCCATGTTTTTTCAATTGTGGGCCAAATGATCAGAAAGCCAGAGGTGTGAGGGCAGCATTATTATTATTTTACCAGTGGTGAAATACAGCCTGTCAGCTATCCAAAAATATGGATTTATTGATCAAGTCAAAGAAAATACTGAAATTTAAACCTTTGGGTTAGATCTTACTAGCCTACATGTGTGCCAGTTATTAGGTAAAAATGTTATTTTTATATTTTTTGTTTGTTTGTCTTTTAACCCTTTGAGTGCCTGTATTGCATAACCCTCTGGCAATCAAAAGGTTAAATCTCAGGCGGGCTGCACCCTGAGGTTAGGAGGGCCACATTTTGACCACAGGCCTCATATTGGACACCCATGGTGACAGATCAAAAGAAAGATGGAGTAACTCTGGTTTACAATAAATGCAAATCCAGCACAGGAGAAAAATATTTGCTTTAAAAAGGAAATGTAACAAATGTATAAAGATCCACTGTATTCAGCAAAAATGTACAGTTGGAAAGTCATAATTACAAACAAATGATCAGATTTGTCTCCCCCAAACCATTTAATATAGTTTCTAAATAATTAGGATTTAGCCCCACTGGATTTTTTGATGCATTGAAGAGGCCTCAATGCACCAGCGGTTAGTACATTTTTCTAAAACCCGTTCTTATAGTGTTCAAGTGTCCCAACAACAAAATAAGCACTTAATGCATTGCAGTACTTCCATAATATACACCTACTTATAATATATACGCATTTATTCTCCAGGCAAGGTTTTTCTGTAAAGTGTTTCCTATCCATACATATTCAAAGTAGATTACTTTCTACGATTCAATCATACACAACTTTATGCAGTACAAACAGATGCACAAAATTAGAAACACATTTCATAATGGGAATATTTTAACTCCTTGGATTCTAGAGGTCTCCAACACATTCAAAACAATGGAGTTGAAGTACCCAAGGGGTTAAGCAATCTCGCTTTTGCACATGGGATTTAGAAAATAGGAAGCAGATGTTAATGGAAAATACCATTGCTCTTCCGCTTTTAAATAGAATCATACACTATCTATGAAACTCAACAGAACTCGCTTTAATTTAAACTGCTTCCAAAGCCACAAATGCTTTTCCTAATCAATAAAGTAGCAAACTGAGCCCAGGGGGTGGCACGCATGCAACAGTAAGAAGCTCCAGCAGTCTGTAAATATAATATTGCTAAAAACATGAAAGGAAAGTGGGAAGGAGCTGACTCAGGCCATCTAAATCCACAGAAGATATGTCATATAAGTATTTGTGTGTATACAGATGTGTGTATTTGGGAAGAGAGTAGAACAGTGAAAAGGGAGGGGTAAAAAGAGATATAGAAATAACTACTATTTCTTTTACTAGCAATAAAGAATGTACCATTTGTGTTGAGGATTAAATTAAAACAAATTAAAAAACAGTACTATTGCTCAATTAAGCTTCTTTCCTTAAGTACTGATAATTATTCTTCAATGTCTGGTCACCAAGAATAAGTTTTAAGACCACTGCTGTAAGCCATGTAATCCATGGGTAGCCAGCCCTGATCCTCAACATCAAAAAAAACATTTTTCAGGATATCCATGCTGAACCCCTTAAGGACCAATGCTGTGTCAGGACCATCACTGCCGTCCTGGACTTAAAGGGATAGTAATGTTTCAAAGTAAAAGCTGCTTCAATTAATCTTCATATTATATGGGCATGGAGAGTGTTATTTCATTACTGTGGGAGTAGTAGTTCAAGAGTAATTGAATGATAAAGTATCCCCCTCCCACCCATTTACTGATGTAACACTGCTGACCTCAGAACAGAAAGGTGGTATCCAGATGGCTTGCAGAGAGGAACAATCTTCAATTAGCATAATGGAAAAACCTGAAAAACCTGTCAATGGGAGCAGGGTTTTCATTGTTCTCACAGTGACAAGATTGTCCCTTGCTGTGATCTGTCTGGTCTGTGGATCAGATTCCACGTCTGAGGTGAGCAGTGTTACACTAGGTAAAAGGGACGGGAGGGAGATACTTTATCATTCAATTACTCTTGAACTACAACTCTGACGGTATTGAAATAACACTCTCCAAGGCTCAAATACTATTAATTGGAGCTGCTTTTATTTTGAAACATTACTATCCCTTTAAGGACCAGTGATAGTCCTGAAATGTCATGGTATTCAGGGCTCCCCGCATGTCTGCACACCATTTGCCCAGGATCAAATGCCCCAAAAAAAAAAATGTTTCAAAATGCCCCATGGTCCTTAAATGCTGGCTGCAGGGGTTAAGCATGCATCAATCAACTTAACTGAGCCACTGATTGATCCACTTCTGCTCAAGCAGCAATATCCTGAAAACATGCACTGTTGACAGTTCTTGAGTACCAAGGTTGGTTACTCCGATGATGATAGCTTTACAAATAGAATATAGAAAAGGGTTGTCCATTTGGTAGCTTGAAGGTACAACTGGCACTTGAACTAGGTGAGGTCCAATGGTCCCTTTTTATATGGGCTCTTTCCCTTCCAAAATGTTAGGTTCATGCTCAAAAATAAGGTGAGCAGCACTAAATGTAGAATATACATTCCTGATTACCCTTACCATTATGGATAGCCAGCAATGGCATGACATGAGGGCAAAGAAGAGCCCTATTACACTTTTAATATTCTAAAGTAGGTATAAGGCCAGTACCCAAAGCACAAATGACAGGTTAGACTTTCCTTCTTGTGAACACAAATATGATTGAGTTAGTTTAATATACTGGTGCTAAAATATGACTGATGGGGAATTGATCCTTGAAAAAAGCGCCTCAGTTTTTACAAAGACTGTGTCATTAACACAACAGTCCATTATATTTACAGATTTTTTAATTTGAAGTCTTCTGTAGTGTACAACTAAACAAATATAAATTACTACCTTAAGAAGGTTCTCTAGACTCACTGGAATGACAGTGGGGCTCCTTATCTATAACTAATCTCCTTTAGCTATGTGTATAGTTTTCCTTTCAAATCTGACATGTTAGTGATTGAGAGCTGGCGTTACCTTCCTTTGTTCTACAGTATCCACTGCTTACACTGTATGTATGCATTTTGAAACACTTATAGATCCCACACAAATACACATGAAGCTGTATAGCATTATATGTTTGTGTGTATCAATAAGAATGGCAATAGGTCAGAAAACTCTCTAGCATTCAAAGGATAAAGAAGGAGGAGATAAAGAAGAGGCTAAGATGTTGTCTCAGTCTATCATATAGTCAAGTTTGTCATTGTTGCGGATATGTGCAGTGCAAAGAAGAAAATGCAGTCCTACCACTGAGGAAAAGTGAACGAAATACATATCTGCAAAAACAAAAGTTGCACCGCTTCTCTCACAAGTACGTTATTTTCCTCTGTATTAATATTCATGTTAAGCATCTGAAACCGTTGTTTTACTATACAAAAAAGGCATGAAAATGTATATTTTGCAAAAGAAGTGTTACTATCCTATTAAGGATTCCAACATGTAAAACAAAACTAACAGGTGCTCTCTGATCAGTTATTAACAGTAACTTTATCTCTCCCTAAGTGGGACTAAACACATTGTATAAAATGCCTCTGCTCTATGTGTTATAAATCCTAGCAATGAAAAATAACAATGTACTTGCAGTTCAAAAAGAGGTTTGGTGTATAAGATTGTATCGGAGGGCCTGAGGACTACTGGCTTTGAAAACAAAGAGGAAAGTCTACAGAAGTCAGCAGTAGGTGTGCATCCGAAAGCATTTGCAAGTAATTCATTTTTGCACATATTAAGAATGCTACAATGCCAACAATCCAGTATAGGCATGCAGGCCTATATACAACTTGTGCCCATATAGGTAGATATATACATACACATATATATATATATATATATATATATATATATATATATATATATATATATATATATATATACACACACATATGAACATATATGCATGTACACATGTACATGCACACACATACATACATACATACACACACATACATATACACACACATATACATGCATATACACACATACCCATACAATATATCAATATACACACACAAATATACATGTATATAGCATATCCACATATACATATAAACACATACATATGGACACATACATATACATAAATGCATATACCTAAATATGTACACACAATATGTAGAAATGCATACTAAAACATATCTATTCACAAGTACCTATATATGTACTAGTACTTATACATATACGTATATATACATAAACACACACATACATGCATGCATACCTACATGTACATACATACACATAAACCCATATATACATATAGACTACTCCACCCACATACATACATATATATATATATATATATATATATACACGCCTGCATGTATAAGAGTACGAGAATGCATATGTCCGTACTTATACTCAATATGTTAATAATAATAATATGAAACCTGTCATTAGAATGTATGCTAACATGTGGATATATATGAAGAGTAAGATAAGATATATATATATATATATATATATATATATATATATATATATATATATATATCACCATTAACCTTGTTAGAGCCAGAATGGAGTGTGTTACAATGAAACTAAACTCCTCCTTATCCGTACACACCTCTATAATGATCTGATTCTTCAAAATGAATATTTAAATCAGCGCTAGATTTCATGTCCATGGATGCACACATGATTAGTTTTTGTTTTTTTTGTTTTTGTTTTTTCCCCCCTTGACATTTAACTTTTAAATATTCCCCTTCTTCTCCTTAATGTGGCATCTACTTCCTCATCTTGGAAGGGCCTGGCAACTCATCTCAGCTGATGGAACTGGGGATGCCAATGGCAACCCTACACAACAATCTGTCTACTGTGACATTTCTCTGTTTCTGAATTTTGAAAATGAGTCTTGAGTGATAAGTCTATTGCAGTTGATATTCATGACTCATTTGCAGGATTCAGAAATAGGGAACATTGCCGAGTGGGCTTGCCATTGGCAAACCCCACACCAGTGATCATTTTTCCATTTCAGCCCTTTCCTAGGAGAAGGTACAGATGACACAGAGGGGAGAGAATATCTGACTAAATACAGAATGACTAAAATCAATCACACACTTAAATTGTATAGTACTGAATCAAACAAAGTTTATTGGACAAAGTTCTATCACTTTAAGTACACTAGACAGAGATGTTTTCATCTAAACAACACCATAACAAATCTAGTTTTAGGAAAGATTAAATAATTTATGGTAGCCTGCATAATAATGGAATGCACAGAACAAGAAGATGGAAAACAATGAATCTCTGCTGTAACAAGCTAGGTAATACGAATGTACATGTGTGTTCAGTGGCCCGGAGAGATAATGCCCGAGTTCACAGGCGGTTCAAGTGTATTATCTTACTTTATATTAATGACTAAATATGTTGGCAGATTGTATATAACAGCCAATTAAGTCCAAATAAACAGAGTGATTGTCATCCAGGCCGGAATTTCCTCTAATTCTACTATATTATAGCGGACAGAAAATGGAACCACATACCCAGAAGGGAGTCATTATCACTCAGCTGATCTGGAATTAGTTGGAAGGTCTGAAATCCGTAATGTGACCTGGCTAGGAAATAAGAACTTGTCCTTCCAAAGCATCTTGATACAGTTTACGTGTGACACTTCTCCAACTAGGGACTACTGGACTGTAGTCAATAATTTAGAGAGGTGCAATTCTGATGCATACCAAAGTGCAAAAAAGGAGACAATAATTCCCCAAAATTCCATGAATTTAACCCTTGAATGTTAGGATGTCTCCAATGCATTACAAAGTACGCAAAAGGAAAAAAATATGTCAATATTAATTAGACTCAAGTGCTCAGGAGAGGGAAATATTAACAGAAAAAAAACAGTGAAAATTGTCTAAGTCTAGTACTTAGAATATGTGGATGGCTGACATGAAATGAGAGAGATATGAAATAAAAATATATAGTATCTTTATTATGGTAATGTATACAGAATAAATAAAATAAAAAGGGAGAGTAAAGCTCCTTTTAAACTAAATGTTAGAAATAAAAAATATATGAAGACAAAATAAAAATGTATTTCTATCAATACCAGTGATAAAACCACTATACAAGTCTTGACAGGCTTGTGGAGTGAGTGTAACTAAAATATAAAATAAATAAAGTGACACAGATAGATAGGAGATGCACAGCAAGCTAGGGTGCAGATATCAAGAAGGGGTGTAATGTAGCAAAAATATGTGGAAGCTTTGTTAGTACATCCTAATTACCATGCAAGGATAGCTCAGTAATAAACAGCATATCAGTTTGTCCCACTGGATATATTTCCTCCTTTGATTATCTGCTTACTGTCCGTTTTCTTGTGTCACTGCATATCAGGTCCCTATTCAGTATCCACTACGAAAATACATGTTTAATTCTAAACTTGTTAATCCTTTGTAAAGTGCTAGAAAAATATTTAGCATCCAAGGGGATAAATCATAAAAAGTTCCATAATAATTTTTAGTTAATACAGCAGTTTAATATGCAAAACTACACCTTTCAGTCAGGTATTTCTTTTGATATTAAAGTGGATCTATCACCTTTACAAAAGTTATGCTTATTATGTAGTGGATATATACATTATAAGAGCGAAAACGTTATTGATTTTTTTTTTTTTTTTTTTTTAATTATTATTTTTTTTTTTTTAAACGCTATCTGGGTTAAACCGATAGTTTATAGAGTGCCCTGCACCCTACTTCCTCATAAACATCCATTGCCACACTGCCCCTTTTCCCTTCCCACTACCCAGCCTCCTCCGATGATGGCGGCTTCTGTCTGTAAGCTGGAGCGATCTCATTGGCAGAGATCGATATCTAGCCAATGAGATTGCTCCAGCGTACAGATAGACAGCCTCTGCCATCGGAGGAGGCTGGGTAATGGGAAGAGAGGAGAGGCAGTTCGGCAATCTGTGGCAAAGGAAGTCTATGAGCAAGTAGGGTGCAGGGCACTCTATAAACTATCTTTTTAACACAAAGCGTTTTTTTTTTGTATCAATAACTTTTTCACCCTTATGTATATATCTTCTACATAATAAGCAGAACTTTTGTAGAGGCGATAGATCCACTTTAAACGTAACCTTTTCTCACTTTGATCGGAAGCTCAAATAGCAACTTTGTTATAGAAACCTCAATAAAATGTCTTTCTATTAAATGATACAACTAGAATGCGTCATTCATATATATGGATACAAAGGTTTTCCTGTCTTGACAGCATTTTACAATATCCACATTTTTCTTGGATTAAGCACTTCCTTTTGTGTCTTATATAAATCAGGAGGTGAGGAGTGTGAATGAAAATGATTTCCCCTCAGTGAGCAGAAAAAAGGGAAACTTTTAAACAAATATGGATGTAGCAAATATTTTTTCCAACAATGAAGGAGCATTATGTGTTGGGTGCACTTAAAGTGGAACTTTCACCTTATTTCAAGTATATTTGCATGAAAAACTGCCTCTGTGTCATGTTAGCCAAAAAAAAATCAGCAAAATATGTAGTTAAGATGTTCGCAACTTGTTACCCTATGATAATGAATGCTAACTGTGGTACCCGTGCCGATACCAGTGATGTTTTCATATGCTAATTAAAGCGGAACTACCACCAGAGGTAAAGTTGCCCAGCAATAATTAGGCAGGTGGCGACTAGCTTAATAATAGTTTGTGCTAATGCCTGGCTTCCAGTCCCGGAAGATTAAGGATTTCTGTAGAATCGGGGCATTGTGAGAGGTAATATAACTATTATTAAGCTGGTCAACCTGCAATAATTAGGCAGGTGGTGACTTTACCTCTGGTGGTAGTTCCGCTTTAAAGGGGATCTCTCACCCCTACAAAAGTTAGGCTTATTATGTAGAGTACATATCGATATTGTTGAAAATGTTATTGATTTTAAAAAAACAAAACAAAAAAAAAAACGCTATTTGGGTTAAAATGATTGCTTATAGAGTGCCCTACTTCCTCATACATTTCTGTTGCTGCAGATAGCCACTCTGCCTTTGCTCCCTTCCCACTACTCAGCTTCCTTCGGAGGCTTCTGTCTGTACGTTGGAGCGATCTCATTAACAGAGACTGGTATCTACCCAATGAAACCGCTCCACCTTACAGACAGATAAGCCTAACTTTTGAGGGGTGAAAGATCCCCTTCAAGATTGTCAGTGATGTTTTATATGTGAACTAACGTAAATGCCCGTGTACACGGGTTGTGTTCGGGCAGTCTCTACTGCGCATGACTGCATCGGACCATGGGCTGCATTCGAACAGTCTCTACTGCCCATGACTGCATCGGACTGCGTTCAGGCAGTCCCTACTGCACATGACTGCATCAGACAAACCCGCATCTGGCCTTTTATATTATTGCATTATGAAGCCTTTCCAGTGGTGGGTCATAAGCTAATTAAGGTTTCAGTGATGTTTCATATGCTAATGAAGCTTTATGCAGTCCCAGGACAGTTTCAGTTTCACTTTACCCAGAAAAAAAGTGAGACTATCTCCTAAACTATACATCTGCTGGAAATTTGGCTAACATGACATATAGGCAGTTTTTAATGCAGTTTCCAAATATGCAAACTTGAATTAAAGGGAAAGTTCCACTTTAGTCAGGAGTCTGTAGCGCACATAATCAGGCTTCCATTGCATTTTGTACACGTACACTGTCAATGCTGTAGTTCAAGAGTAATTCAATGATAAAGTAACCACCTCCCACTCCTTTTACCTAGTTTAAGCCACCTCCTCTCACATGTGGAATCTGGTCTTTTGACGGGACAGTTCACAGCAAGGGCCAATCTTCATACTGTGAGCATACGGAAAACCCTCCACCCCTTGAAAGATTTTTCAGGTTTTTCCCTTATGCTCACTGAAGATTGTCCCTCTCTGCGAACCATCCGGACAGTCTTGCTGCTCTGAGGTGAGCAGTGTTACATCAGTAAAAGGGACGGAAGGGGGATACTTTATCATTCATTTACTCTTAACCTACAACTCGGACAGTATTGAAATAACACTCTCCATGGTTCAAATACTATGAAGATTAATTGGAGCTGCCTTTATTGTGAAACATTACTATCCCTTTAAGCAGTGTAATGTCCCTATGAGATTCCTTAACAAAATCTTTATTTGCAATACATTCTTGGTACACACACAAAAAGACAGAGGAAGCACATCTACTTACAGGGCACAGTTAGCTGACCCTTCAAGTGCCAGAGAGGTATCCAATACATTGTAATACAATGTGTTAGATACAACTCTGGCATTCAAATGAGTTAAAAGACAGGGATGGACATCATTGGACTTAAAGGGATAGTAATAATTAAAATGTAAAAAAAATATATATGTTGTAGGGTTTATCCCCCTGAGTAAAACAAGAGTACTCCCACTGCTGAAAGGTGTTTAATTCAAAAGTTATTAATTTTCAAAGTTGAATTTTTTAGGTGCAATATCACAGTGGCCTGAAATTGTACAGTGGCGCTGTTGCTACACCCTTCTATGGACAGCTCTGGTCCCGGGACCATAAATCTCCATAGAATGGTGTAGCAACAGCGCCACTGTACACTTTCAGGCCACTGTGATATTGCACCTAAAAAATTCAACTTTGAAAATTAATAACTTTTGAATTAAACACCTTTCAGCAGTGGGAGTACCCTTGTTTTACTCAGGGGGATAAACCCTACAACATATTTGTTTTTACATTTTAAGTATTACTATCCCTTTAAGAAAGAAAAGGAGTGATTCTGGTGCTTAATGGTGCTTTTACCTCTCAATGCTAGAGAGGTCTCAACACTCCAAACAATGCATTTGAGACTTATTACATTTTTATTACAAAAGCCCAATTAAACCAACTGGAATTTGGTTATTTTTTATTTGTCCTTTACAGTACTGTTGGGTTGCTCCACTTAGCTTTTATATATATGGCACAAGATTTACACTAGTGAAGCTAAACTCGGAGTATGAAAGCACTGCTTGGGATTGTGTTTGACACTCAGAACATAACACTTATGTAAATAACAACCGTGGAAAAGATGGACCTTGCCATTACAAACACACAATTGACAGAACAATCAAAAGGAAACACACAGATCCTGTTTTCTTTAAAAAAAAAAAAAAAAAAAAAAAAAAAAAAGGCAAATGTAGAGATCCCTCAAATTTCCATTATCGCTATCAGACTGTAATGCCCACAGGAAAGAGTACAACAGGAATACTGAGAGAGACCTATCTGAGCAGGTGTGGTTGAGAGAATGGAATCAGAGGAGAAGCTGTGGACATACCCAGTCAGTTCAATAAACTAGAATCCAGCTGGAAGTGAGAGTGCCGCAGAGTTACAAAACACCCTCTGATGTCTTATTCCCTGGGAACTAAGAGATTGATAGCTATGCATAAACACAGTATGTCGGTGCAGTTCTGGAACACACCAAATGCACTGTAGGGAATTAAATAACAATCCGCATGTATATCAATGGTGGTTAGAAAGGAATACTAACCCTTTATTTTAACTTTATGTATTCTGCAGGTGCATAACATGTACAGTCAAACTGACTATACATTATGTTCTTTTCTTCATCTCCACTTATTTTTTTACACTTATTTTCCTGGCAGTAAGCTCCCTGGATCTGTATGCAGAGAGCTTTCTGACAGGGATTGTGAAAGCGGGTTTAGTGATACGCTAAAAACATACAATGTAAACAATACAGTGCACAAGGCATTCAGTGCTGCAAGATGTACAGTAAATAATTTTATTATTCACACGTCTGACCTCATTGGGGAGGCATCAGGACCCTTCCTGATACCTAACCCAGGTATTGCTCTCTCCGCTTAAACTCTTGAACTTTCAGGTAGGAGTGGGCAGGATCAGGGAAAGTCTCCACACGTCACCGGTGATGTGTGAAGGCTTTTCTTGATCATGCCCACTCCTACCAATTCAGGTAGGAGTGGAAGCACGGAAGTAGGTTGCTCTCTTGCATCACCAGTATTTATCTCCCATTGGCTGAGAGATCAATATTTATTTTTATTATTTTATATTCAACCTCAATGGGGGCCATAGCTCCCTGGTATTCACGGCTCACATGCTGTTTCAAACCCCACCCCACCCCAGCCTGGTTCCACTGCCCAATGGTAGTGCCTGGTGCCTCCACATACACTGTTTGACCTGCAGCCTGATTTAATTGTGCACTGCTAGTCAAAGATCCCTCATATACACTGTCTGATCTCCCATCCTGTTTCCACTGCACGCTGATAATCACAGATTCCCTCATTGTCTGCACCCCATCCTTCTTTAGCTGGTAGCAGTAGAATCCACAATACACTGTATGAAAATGGTTATATTGTAGTCAGAGGCGTAACTAGAAGCCACCGGGCCCTGGTGCAAGAATTGCCATGGGCCCCCCCGACCACAATGGCCCCCTCAACTACATTGGCCACCTCAATATTGCCCCTTTCACAATGCCCCCATCTCCACATTGCCCCTTCCACAGTCCCCCTTCATCTCCATAATGCCCCTCATTCTCCATATTGCCCCTTCCACATTGCCTCCATCACAATGACCCTCTTTCTCCACAATGCCCCCATCACAATGCCCCTCAATCTCCACAATGCCCCCATCACAATGCCCCTCAATCTCCACATTGCCCCTTCCACAATGCCCCCATCTCCACATTGCCCCTTCCACAATGTCCCTCATTCTCCACAATGCCCCCATCACAATGCCCCTCATTCTTCACATTGCCCCTACTGACCGCCCTCCTAATCCTAACTCGAGTCCCTGGTGGTCTAGCGATGTGTGAGAGGACAGATCTGTGCCTCATTCGGCACAGACCTCTGTCTCGAACTCAAGCTCCCGCGCGGTTCTTAGTAATGCAGAGCGCTGGGAGATTATGTCACCTCCCAGCGATGTGCATTACTAGAGCACCGGCCGCAGGGAGATCTGCAGTGCTGTGGGCGAGGGGGTCGCAGGGGACGGCCGGGCATCTGAGAGTGATGGGCCTGGTCGCAGGTGCGACCCCTATTGTTACGCCACTGATTGTAGTTTGTATAATGTTGTGCTTCTGCAGCCCCTACAGCACGTCAACTCACACAAACAGGGTGTATTGTTTGTTGAAAGAGCAGTACCTAATGCTTTTCTAAGTTATCTGTATATTTACACACAACCCCTCAATGGATGCTTTTCAAAATATTATACCTTTCATACATTTCCTTCATATTTCTAAAAGTTATGCCCATTTTAGTATAGTTAGCCATTTCCAAAAAAGAATACAGTGGTGCCTTGAACAAAAATATTGTGAAAAATTGTTTTGAGGAAAATAATTAATTCCCTTCAGTCAAAGAAAAAAAAAAAACATGAGGATAAGGCTGCTATGCAAGCCATCCTCCACCAAACCTAGGTCAAGTCTGTGTTCTGGTTCAAACCAACAGTGGCAGCCAGAGATAGGACCCCACTTAATGGGGATGCTGATCAGAAGAAAGCAAAAAGAAAGCTAGCTAACAGAAGATCTTTGCCCTGCATCCATCTGAAGTGAGATCACTTTTAAAACTGAGCATGTCCGGGCAGGGGTAAAGTGGTGCAGCTGGACATCCCCAGCTCTTAGAGCTTTGTTATTCAAGTGCCCTGCCCTTCTGGAGGAGGGGACTTTACTCCATGGATCCTGTGTTTCACATAGGATGTAAGAGAAACGAGTGTAGCTCAAAAGCAAAACTAGAACAAAAATATTCCCCATATTTCCTTTACTTTAAATGAAAATGCTTGGGCACACACATGGGATTGCCAGAATGGAATGTTTTTAAGCTAATCCCGGTTCAATTCTTGGAATCTTGACAAGCATGAAAGAAAACAAAGCATGTTATGTCAGCCTTTGTGACTAGCTTCTCAAGCAGTTGGCATTCCTCCTCACACTCCCAATGATGTCACAGGTGCAGACAGAGGCCAAGGTACTGCTCTTCCTTTTACTGGAGGTGAAACAGTCATCATTTGACTGGTGATATCAAAAATCTCTGCATATAATTAACACGTATGACTTTACATTCAAAGATAGCAGAGTAACTCTGGGACAACCCAAAACGGTTTTCTAAAATCCTTATTGACAAATGTTTTTATTAACCTTTTACATTGAAGTGATGCCTTCATTTCATCACCACAAGAAGCCATTGTGTCTGATCTTATAAGATGCACTGGAGCACACGAAGTGCACAACAGGGGGGACACAAAAAATTCCCCAAATTCCTGCTGATTTAAATCCTTTTAATCCCTTTAATACAAGCTGGAGACCTCCCAATCATTCATGTGGTTAAAAGTTCTATTTAACCCCATTGGATCCTTGAGCCATCTCCAATGCACCCAAAGGATTAAAGCAATGTACTGGAAGCTTCTCTAACATCTAAGGGGTTAAATCCATGGGAGAGTTTATTGTCCCTTACAGTGCAGTTAGCTTTTCCAAGAATGATCCCACTTTGTCTATGAGCACATTCTTGGAGCAATTCATTTATTATGTACTAGTGTGAAAGCCCGTGTACATGGGCCAAGGTACGAGTAATGTTAACCCATTGAGTGCCAGAGGGGTACGCAACACATTGTTTTGCAATGTGTTGCGTACCCCTCTGGCACTCAAAGGGTTAAGAGGCCGCTACATCACTGCTCCACGTGATGCAGTCTTGCGTTGTCTCACTCACACTATGCAATCATGAGCAGTTCAGACTGCCCAAATGCGGGAGAGCTCTACTGCGCATGACTGCATCGTGACAAACATCCTAGCAAATTATTATATAGGATCAAAGCACTGAAGACATCTCCAGTGCCCAGGGGGTCAAAAGGCCATTAACCCTTAAGAATTAGTCACTTTTGGGAGGTGATCAAGTTGAACAGTTTCAATGCAAAAGCCATCAGGCAATCAAATGGTGAAACAAACAAACAAAAAAAAGTAATGCACTGGACAACCCTCAAACCGCTTAACCCTTTGAATGCCAGAGGGGTACGCAATGCCTCTGACACTCAAAGGGTAAAGGAACACAGGGATGTGCAACACAGTGAAGCTATGCATTGAACCCCCTCTGGTCTTTAAAGGGATAGTAATGTTTAATTATTCAAGTAAAATCAAGTCTTCTTTATTCTTTTTTATAATGATGTATAGCAAGAAAAAATTATTAAACTCTGCCGTTTTTCATTTATAGTCTAATAAAGTTTCCCCTCCCACCCCTCCACTTACTTCCGCAGCCTCCCCTCAGATTTCGAATTCGGTCCGCTGACCAGACGTGCTGCATCGAGGGACAATCTTTCCGCTTTCAGTATAAGGGAAAGCCTGCCCCACTGACGAAGGAGGGCAGGTTTTTCCTTATGCTGGAAGATTGTCACTCGTCGCATTCTGTCCAGGCTGGCTTGCTGAGGCTGCTGAGGTAAGTGGAAGGGGCGGGAGGGGGAAACTTTATTAGACTGTAAATTAAAAATGGCAGCATTTAATAACGTTTTCTTGCTACACATAGTTATAAAAAAAGAATAGAGAAGACTCAATTTTACTTGATTAAACATTACTATCCCTTTAAGGGTTTAAATAAACCTTACTTAGTTTCAGATATGAAACACAAACGTGTCACACCTAAATGTTTAGACAAGTGATTTGGGGCACACCAACAGTGCACGTTTTCAGGTTGCTCCTGCTTAATCACGGTGGGTAATTAGTATCTTAGTCATTGTGATTGATTCACCTGTGATTAATTAGGGATACCTTGAAAACATGAACTGTTGGTGTGTCCCGAGGCCTGGAGCTATGAATCACTGGTTTAACCATGTCTAGGCAAGTCTGATACACAGGTAGAAGTCCCAGGAACTGAGACGTTTATGAGATCTGGGTTGTATCAAATTACTGTATAAGGAAAAATTATTTAAACATAGAGAATGGAAAAAAGAAAAATAAATAAAAAAAATTGGATCACTGACATGAAACTATTTTCACACAGATGTGGAATAGATTTGGACAATGAATGCGTGCACAAAAGGTGAAATCAAGGGTGTGGGGATACATTCTTTGTACATATCCAATCCCTCCACATTTCCTCTCAGGACAAAGAGGAAAAATTAGTGTCTTAAAGGAACATGAACAAACAACTAAAAATAAAATGGGTTTATTTATACGTTCAAATACCCTGCACACTGAGCTAGCATCTGTAAACAATCTCTTTTTTGTAACCAGTGGCCTAAAATCTAGTATTAATTATGTACTAGTTCCTGTGGAGGAGTCCATTTACATTTTGTTGAGGTTTCCCTGACCCAACATGCAATCTAGATAGTGGTCTCTGAAGTTACAGCATAGTGACTAGCACTATATATTACACACTGCACAACACACAACATATTTCAATTTTGAAGGGCTCCTAAGCTTCTGGGTGGAGTTTTATTTTTATTTTTTTTCCATTCAGGTTAAACCATTTATAGCCTTTTTTTTTCTCCACTGGAGCTGTGTGACATGAGAGTAAACATAACTACAGAGATTAATACACTTACTCTATGTGATTTCTAAGAAAGTTTGTCTATAGTGAGGTCCTATTCAGGAAGCTAAAGAGGTGCAAACAGCACCTTAGGTGACTAATATACATTTGCATAAACTGACAAATAAAGCTAAATGCACTATAAACGACGGTTTTAAATACAAAAATGGCTAACAAATACCGGTGGGTTTGAAAGCTCTTCTCAAAACATCTGTTTGTTTCAAAGTGAAAGTCCCACTTTAACTGCAACATGTGCTGAATGCTGTACACTAGCAATTCTAAAAAGATCACCATAACTATTAAACTTGTCACAACAGGTCCCTGTCTGGATACACCATGTAGCTACGTCCTAAATCAATTGTAGGCTGCTTGAATGATGGTTTGTTTTATAGATCCCAGACAGAAGTTGCATGTGATGTCACTGAAATGCCACCAACACAAACGTCTAGTCTTCACACTTTATCGACAGATCACATTCCACTACCAGAAATACCAACAACTGCACAAACACAGTAGGATAAAACACACTCAGACACCATCCCCCAAAACAAGTGCTATCATGTCAAAATGTGCCAAATGTCGTGGTGCTTAAAACTGTCAGAAACACAACCCTGTATGCAGTGAATTTCTCACCCTTCTGACATTCAGTCAGCCAGCATAAACTGAAAGAGAACTCGATTATAAAATGGTTTAGCGCGCACACACACACACACATATTATGTATACATACATATATACATACATACACACAAACACACTCCTGTCAAATTCCCTGCATCGGCATTCTACAGGGTAGAGACTTTGACACAAGTGGCCAGGGGGACACCACCAACGGGTCACTCCTGTCAAAATCAATGCAGGACCCTGCCCCCACATTGTCTTTCCATGCTCCTTTTAAAATCACACTCTAGCAATGCAGCAAATGTGATGGGCCATCCTGTCCCATTCGCCACATCGCATCTGCCCCCGTCCCATTTATAACACTAGAGATCTAGGGAAGGGCCGAGGCCACCCTGTCCCATTTGTCGCATTGTAGCAATATGGTGAAGGGGAGGGGCCACACTCTGTCCTATAATGCAGTGTACAGCTCCATGTTCCCCAATCCTGCAGGGAACACAATGTAGCATTCACTAGTATATAATGTATATATAAAAAAATTGAGTATTGATACTCATCTACACCAATAGACTAGATTTTCTATAATTTTTTTTTATGTATACACACAAACACACATGCAAGTGAATGCTGCACAGCATTGCCTATGGGATTAAGCTCTTCATGTTAGTCAGGGAACGACTGGAGCTCAATGGTGGTCGGTCTTGTTGCAGTAATTTTAACACACACACAGAGAAGATGCTTTGATATCATGTCCGGTATCTAGATCTGTAGGGCTACTCAGATGTGCAAAAAAGCATTGCTTCTAGAGGAACAGATTACTGCTCAAATTCTCCCTTAATCACTTGATTGGACATAACAATACAAACAAAATGGAAACAAACTTTACATAGTGAGGTCTGTGCTATTACATTGTATCACTTGTTTCAGTGAGGAGTTTTTTTGCCATAAACTACAACAGTATTATTGGAGATAAAATCCAGTGCTCATTTTGATCTATAAGAGAATCCAGCTGATAGCTGTCTCTATGTACAGAGTATAAAGTGAAATAAAATATTTCAAATGTCTCATTGACTTTAATGTAGCTGTTAACGCCAAGCATGCTACACTGACATTTAGCACTGATTAGCATTTACTGGTTTAAACCCCCCATTTAACCCTTTGAGTGCAAGAATGATATCCAATGCAAAAAGCTGCACTCAAAGGGTTAAATCACCCCCCCCCCCGGTGGAGTTGCCCCAGAATTGCTCTACCCTGTGCCCTGTGACAGTAAGTAAACCCTTCCACAAATACCTTATATCCTCTTCTGCCCACCTCTCCTGATAACCACTCTATAGAGGGAAATGGCTATTCTTCCCCAGTTTTTTCCTTCTACAGAGGGTTACTTCACTGTGGTCAAAACTACACCTGTTAACTATCTCCTAGAAACTGAAGCACCCTTTCCCTCTAAGGGCTGTATCCAATAAGCTAAACTGGAGCCATTTTATTTGTCCCCCTTTAGTAAAGTTGGTTTGTTCCAGAATTTCTCCTCTTTATCTTACTAAATAGGCTTTTGAACATCAGCGTTAATGCTTACAGTGTTTTATAACCCCTTGAATCCCAGTGAATACCTCTCTGGTGGGAAGATAACTCCTTTCAGCCTTGCTGAAATGCAGTTAATGTGTCACAATGCAGCTACATAATTAATACTGGATTCACTTATGGGGCTTCTAAGTCACTATCAACCATTATTTTAAAAGGGAATCAATTCATAAATAAATGGACTGCTTAACCCTTTGAGTGCTAGCAGGGAATGCATTGCACAGCAATGCATTGTATGCCACTTGGCACTCGAAGGGTAAAACTTTTGTTAATTTAAGTGATTTCAGCTAGATAGCTGCTGATTTTTAATTTTTACCATCAGATCAAAAGGCCTGTCAAACACATAATTAACATAGTATTATCATAAGAACCTCCTGTTTGTTTAACAGTCATCTTATCAAGATGTAGTCCTTTATTTTGTGCAGGTATTACACTGACTTAATAAAATAGGTAAGGTTTGCAATGCACAATTTGCCTCTTATGCTGTAAATATACTTTTTTTTAAAAAAAAATTCTGAATCAGCACACACCTATTTTTCTGACAGTATAGAGATGTATGTATGTATGTCTTTATTTATATGGCGCCACACAGTGTACTCAGCACCTTACAGACAATAAATAAGAGGTGATAAAATAAGTGCCACATTCATAGAAACAATAGGAAAGAGATCCCTGCTCCAAGGAGCTTACAGTCTAAATGGGTAAAAGGAGACAGACAACAGGGTGTCAAGTGCTCAGATTACAAGTGATGAGTTTGGCCGAGATAGAGACAGTATATTACAAACCCCTTTGCATGGAAATAAAACCATATGATTATCCCTGTAATGCTTATAAAAAGACAGAGCATTTAATGATTACCAAGCAAAACAATACATTTTCTATGAACAGACTGAGAAAGAGACTCTATAAAAACATTTATTACTAAATCCTCAGGCTGTAAATCTCACACAACCTGAGCTCTCAGCTTTTTTATGTGGCACTGAAGCAGATGTACTAAGCAGAACAAAGATGATTCTGGAATAAACCATCTGCACCACAGGGGACAAACAAAATACCCATTTGTTTAAAGCAACAGGAATGCTTCACTTTGACTTTAAATATTATGCAAGTAAGTACATAATATATACATTCAAGTCACTTATACTTTTTATTGTTTTCATCTTCACAAAATTTTTTACGTTGTATCTCTAGACCTGCTATCATGTTCCCTGAAAGAAAGCTCTCAACAAACAGATCTAGGGGGTTAAAAAAAAATGAATAAATAATAATGTAAAATTCAATGACTGGACGAAAATAAGCATAGGTGAACTGAATATATAAGGCACTGGTAGAATAAAGTCAAAATAAAGGGTGACTATTCCTTTAAATGGTGCTTTAACCCACTGAGTGACAGAAAGGTATCCAATGCATTGTGTTACAATTAAACCCCTCTTGATTGCTAGGGCGGGTTCCAAAACATTGTGAAGCAACACATGGAGGCCTCTCCAGCATTCAAAGGGTTTAACCCTATGAGTGCCAGAGGCATGTGCAACCCTCTGGCACTCAAGGGATTAAAAGCTCCATATAAATCAAAGGAAATTTCTAGTTTTCACTATGGTGCTATTGGTCTTCTCCCAAATTACTCCAGTGGGAGATTCACTAAGAAGTGATAAAGAGATGATGACTTCTCAGTTTATCACTTTTCCAGTTCCTATGTTATTCTATGGAACCTATATACTAAGATTTCTTCAGCATTGGAGAGCTTGGTGAATAGGATCCATAGAATAACAAAGTAATTGGAAACATGATAAAATGGAGAAGTCATCACTTCTTTATCACCGCTTAGTGAATTCTCCCTCCAGTTCTTATTACATTAGCTTCAGGGAGCTTTTATTTGACCTGATACAGATTTCTTTTTTGGATGATTTGGTCGGTGTTACCAATAAGATTGGTACATTATAAGTCTAGGAAAATAATCATTCTGGGTTCTTTTAACACAAGGACTTACCGAGGTAGATGTCCTTCAACCAGCAGTCAGTTTATATATTATTTTGTATTTGCTTGTGAGTGCTGTTTTACTACTTCTAGTTGATTCCGTTTCCAAATTGGGTAAATGTATCACTAATATACAGCGTAGTGCAGATACATATATCTATATGACCGCTGCATGAAGGGAACCTATGTAGGTAAGTCAACCTGTTAAACTAATACCCATTTATTCAGGGAATAGTTCCCCTTTCAAAAACATGCCAACACTAAATCGAAAATAAAAAATGAAAATTTCTCAACCGCTAACAAAATATCTACACATTAACCCTTTTAGAACAAACTTGTCTGGCCCCTGATGGCACTGAACCAGTTAAAGCCAAACAGCAACAAACCCATCAGGGGCCAGCTCTATATACAGTAAAACTAATCTGTAGAGTATATAGAGTGCACTTCATTTCCACATTATTGATTTCTGTAATGGCCAGTGGAAATAATGGTGTCACTGTGTAGAAAGGATCCTCATACAGGCTATTTAAGCACACATAATATGGGAAGATACCGCACAAAGATCCCTGAAAAGAGTATATTGTATATCCTAATGTAAATCACAGCCACTAGATCGTATAATAAAGGCATAAAACGCCATTATGCTAGCACTGTGCAATTGTGGGGTAAACCAAGTCCCCATTAGTTTAAATGAGACTTGTAACCCCCGTGAATGCTTGAGAGATGTCCATTGCAATGCAAGTCAAAGTGCTGGGGACCCTTCTAGCATTCAATAGTTAAAAATCATCATTGGTATCCAAGGACATTTCTGTTTCTCCCCTATAGGGCAGTTAGTTGGTTTCAGAACTGCACCTCTCTGGCCTGATGAATATGGAGACCACGCGCTGAGTGTTCAATAGAAAAGTGCAGGAGTTCTAAACAAACCAATTGCACTACAGGGGAGAATTAAAAACTCCACAAATTTCCATTGATTTAACACTCAGAGCCAGAGGGGTATCCAACGCATACATCTCTGGCTCTCAAAGGTTTAAAAAGGATGGCTAAAGAGAGATACAACAACTTGTATTTATATCACACACAAAAGCACAGACACACACACACACAGACAGACACACAGACAGACAGACAGACAGACACACAGACAGACAGACAGACAGACAGACAGACAGACACAGACAGACGGCTGTGGATGCTTTGAGGTTTATGTGCCAAAGAGAACTGGACTTATTCTGAAGTAAACAAACTGCACCACAGGGGACACACTACAATTTCCATCCACTTAAACAAGGCTTTTAACACTTTCAGAGCTAGAAAGGTCTCCAATACAAATGTGTTGTAGACCTCTTTAACAAGGGGTTAAAAGCCCCATTTAAATCAATGGAAATTCTAGAAATGGCTTATTTTCCTCTATGGTTCACTTGGTTCACTCCAGACCGATCCCAGTTCTTCTTAGTACAGGTGCTGTTCTCCTTGCCCCTTACCAGCACTGGTACTGGAACTTCTGCCTCCAACTCCACTTCAGCTGCATCCTTGTACTGCTGAGGAGATTCGATAACAAGTTCCCTCTTCACACTTTTCACAGTGATCGTCCTGCTTTGCATTGCTAGTCCTTACAACAGGTATCCGTAAGGAACATAAAACCAGTTCTTCAGTGGCTAAGATATGCAAACATGACAGGGTAGAGTGAGAGTGGGGAGTGTCTCTCCCAGGCTCGTTATTTTCAAAGTTAAAAAAAAAGTGAACAGCCAAAGACTTTCCTAGAGGGAAATCCAATGTAGATCTGAGCCAGCCTCTGAAGGGGGTTGGAATACTGTCCTGGCTGGGAAAGGAGGATCTGTTCATGTCACAAGGAAAACAAACCACAAGTGCTGTGTGGTGCATGGTGCAATGGGTCTCAGCCTGGAAATAGCAGATGTGGCTTTAACACCAACGTTTATGGAGGATTTTAATTTGCTGTGTGTGTCGATTTTATTATACAAGATAAACAGCCGAGAAAACACAATGCACAATGAGGTTGTATTTTTCTTCCCTTGACTCAGAAATGCTGAGAAAGAAACTCTCTCTATAGAAACTATGGGATATATTTATGAAGCCAAAGGGGGCAGTTCTGGGGCAAACCAGCTGCTCCACAGGGGACAAAAATTCCCATTCAGTTAAATGTGGTATTTAAGACATTGCATGATAGATAGGTCTCTACCACATTGCAAATTGGTTGGAGACCTCTCTCACATCAAAGGGGTTAAATGCCCCATTTAAATCAACAGGATTTTTCGTGTCCCTTGTATTGCAGTTTGTGTGGCCCATTTCTCCTCTTAAGCTTATTGAATATGTCCATAGGACAGAATAACTCCAGTTTGCTTTTATACATATGGCCCTATGGGTCATATTCAATACACTTAAGAGGAGCAAATGGACCAAACAAACTGCACTACAAGGGACATGATAAAATCCGGTTGATTTCCATAATCAGGATGATAGAGGTGACATTCTGGAGCAAACCAACTGTGCCACAGGAGAGAAATGAAGATTCCAATTGACTTAAATGGGACGTTTATCTTGTATGATGTCTCAAGGACCTCACAAGAATCAAGAGTTAAAAGCCCATTTAAATCAGTGGGAAATGCTATTTGTCCCCTGTGGTGCAGCTGATTTGCTCTAAAGGTGCACCTCTTCAGCTTCCTAAGTATGGGCCTTATGCACAAATAAATACTCGTTTAATTCTGAGGTAAACCAACTGCACCACAAGAGAACTAAAATTCCCCAAACTGTCACTGATTCAGATGTGCGAAGCAAACCACTGGCAACCTCTCTCTCTGGTTAAAAGTATCCTCTGAAAGTTCTCCCCTCTGTTGAATTTGGTTAGTTCCAGAATTACTTCACTTTTATTCTGAGAAGAATGCAAAAGGAAAAATCTCAAAGTAACTGCACCATATGAACTGTGTCTCTCGCTCTGCAAAGTGCACACCCCTGTAATCTGTTACTAATCAACAGGGAGGGGAGCTTGGACTTGCCAAGGCTTTCTTACTTGCGCAGTTAAACTGGTTTACCACATAGCACACTGCTCATTCTTAACCATTTAAAGGAACAGTAAGCCTAAAGTCCTACTCTAACAAAACAAAAAAAGAAACCTGATGTGCCCATGAGTAATGCTAAATTGCTCCAGTAACGTAGGGGTTAATAATTACCCAGCTACATGGGACAGCACACTGGTTCTATGGGGGTTTAAGATATTGGTCCCTGCTCTCACAGTTCCAGTCACCAAGCAAAAGCAGAAGTTGGAGGGTGCTTTCCCCTAGTCTTCGATATACAGAGCTGGATCAGCCATGAGACTGGGTATATTAACCCATGAGCTTCTAGAGGTACTCAGCAGTAGTTAGGGGCATGGCCAGTCTTCTAGCTAGATTAGGATTTTAGACTTTACTGTTCCTTTAAGGGCCAGAGGGATGCGCAATGCATTGATTTGCTTTTGTCTTTCACGCTACGCTTTAAATGCAGAGGGATGTGCAACACATTGCAAAACACTACTCTGTCACACAAAGGGTTAAAGTGTTTATGCTCTACCACAGCTATCACCTGTGCAAAGAATAGTAGTTCTCTATTTTCTAGACCAATGCAATGTTAGCTCAAAACAAACAAAAACATAGTCATCAGAACTGTACCAACTTAGAGTGCATGTGAAATGTATACAATTTAATTTAGGGTCAACTTCAGTATTAAGAACAACCCTATTAAGGGTTAACCCTTTGAGTGCCAGAGTGGTATGGAATGCATTGCAAAGCAAAGCATTCCGTACCATCCTGGCACTCAAAGGGTTAAGAAAATACACATTTTCTTTTCTGCCTGTAAATCAGGTTTTTGCACTGAATAAAATGTGCATGCATAGGAATTTCTCAGGTGTACAGTCAGTCATTCTGTTTTTGAGGAGAGCTTTATTTTATGCAGTTATATACCTCATATCTATTTCCCTTAATAGAAAAATTGTGATTTGACATTCATGGCAAAACATTTCCCACCTCCTAAATAAGTTTGTTTTACACAAGTTAAAACCTACCTATATGTTTTAATAGCCACTTTTCTGTAAATAAAGCTTTTGAGAAATTAACCTTTATATTGTAATGGCACTTTATGATAATTTTCTGCACTGTATATCAATTGATTATGTCCAAGGTCAAACTTATAGCTTGCTTTGTTATTAGAAACTAGTTGAAGAGCCCGTTACACGGGCCACAGTGCCACTGCCAGCCCATCACGGGGCAGTCTCTACTGCACACGACTGCAGCACACGCAGCAGTCTCTACTGCACATGACTGCGTCTTTACACACATTTTAGCGAATTATTATATAGCATGAACCTGATATGTGTGTGTGTTCGTTCGGTCTTCACCATAGTCAGCCATAGAATAGTATGTGGTATTATTGTCCAACAGAGAAACAATTTAATATGAGGTGTCTCACTGTCCATTCAACAAATAAATATTATTTGTAAAAAATTCTGCAAACAAAATCACTAACATGAATGTTTTTAATGCTCTTTAAAATTAACTTTTTTCTTAAAGGGATAGAAATATTTGCATTTAAGTAGATTGCTGAGTCTTCTTTAGTGTAAATCGAACTCATTGCACAATATTTAGCAACTTACTTTTATGTGGTTTTCAAGATATTAAATGTAGCGCCCCTTCTGGCCACCTCCCTTTGAATCTGCAATCTGGTCCCTGGACAGGACGGATGCAGCGAGGGACAAACTTCAGTGAGTACGTATAAGGAAAACACTGTCCTGCTTGACAAAAGAGGGCAGGATTTTCTTTTGCTTACTGACGTTTGTCCCTCGCTACATCTGACTTGACCAGACAGAGAGGCATCCTGATGCAGCCAGAAGGGGCGGAAGGTGGATCCTTATACATTTAAAGGGGATCTCTCACCCCTATACAAGTTAGGCTGATTAGTTAGAGTATATAGCGAAAAGGTTTAAAACGTTATTTAATTTTTTAATGCTATTTGGGCTAAAATTGTTGTTTACAGAGTGCCCTGCAACCTACTTTTGCATAGACTGCTCTTGCTGAAGTTTGCCTTTTATGCAGGCTAGTACTCTATTTGCTCTTGCAGCAGCTGAGTGACTCTGCACACTGCTGTGAAGTCTATCGTCTATCAGTACTCCTAAATCTTTCTCTAATGAGGATTTCCCAAGTTGTTTCCCATTCAGAGTATATGTAGCAAGTTTGTTTCTACAGCCCAAATGCATAACCTTACATTTATTTACGTTAACTGACATTTGACACTTTTCTGCCCATTCACTTAGTTTATCTAAATCCTTCTGTAGGGAAAAAACATCCAGCTCTGTATGTATTTCCTTACATAGCTTAGTGTCATCAGCTAAGATTGAGATGCTACTTTCAATTCCCACTTCTAGATCATTAATAAACAAATTAAAAAGCATTGGGCCCAGTACTGAACCCTGCAGCACCCCACTTATAACCTTAGACCAATGTGAAAAAGTTCCATTTACAACAACTCTCTGCCATCTATCATTTAACCAGTTCTCAATCCATGTACAGATAACACCGCCCAAACCTAAGCCTTTTAATTTATGCTACCTGTTGTGAGGCACTGTATCAAAGGATTTTGCAAAATCCAAGTATACTACATCAACAGCAATTCCCCTGTCCAAATTACTACTCACTCTTTCATAAAATGCAAGTAAATTAGTCTGACATGATCTGTTCTTCATGAATCCATGCTGGTCCCTACTAATCATATTTTTTGTCTTCACATAGTTCTGAATACTGTCAGTTAATAACCCTTCTAGTATCTTACCCACTATGTAAGTCAAGTTCACAGGTCTATAATTTCCTGGTTTGGATCTTGCTCCCTTTTTAAACAATGGAACTACATCGATATCTAGCCAATGAAACCTCTCCAGCTTACAGACAGGCCGCCTCCACCATCGGAGGAGGCTGGGTAGTGGGAAGGGAGCAGAGGCAGTGTGGCAAATTTCAGCAAGAGCAGTCTATGCTAAAGTGGGGTGCAGGACACTCTGTGAACAATAATTTTAGCCAAAATAGCATTAAGAAAAAATAAATAACATTTTTAAATATTTTCGCTATATACTCTAACTAATAAGCCTAACTTGTATAGGGGTGAGAGATCCCCTTTAATACCTTGAGAACTACATAAAAGTAAGTTGCTAAACATAGTGCAAAATGTTAGATTTACAATAAAGAAGACTCTGTAATCTACTTAACTGAAAACATTACTATCCCTTTAAAATGACAAGGCCACATTAAGGCAAGGGTACTTATGATTAATATATAATGGATGGATGAATTGGTTAAATATTTGTAAAGTGATGGTATTTAGCAGCATTGCACTTTTTAGACAATGTTCTAAAGTTGTGCATGGACATATCGCACACACACAGAAGAGACATGCACACAAGTGGGAATATATATTACGAGGTGTACTTAATGCAGCATGACATTGTCATGTAAATAAAATCTCATTACTGCTGTTTAAATCTATGATCACTCCTGCTGTGCCCAAGTCTTTCTCCTTTACCTGTAGCTCTGCAAGTGCTAACAGACATATTTCAGCTTGGGAGGAGGTATTGCACTGCTTGATATGCAGAACTACCAGTCCCAGCATGCAGTGCTTGAAACTGTAAACATTCATATAAAAAGTACAAAATGCTTACACTGTTTTATAAAGTAAAAAAACACAAACAAATGGTAGTGTACCTGCTAAAAAGGTACAGTTGGATCATACAATATTTAACCAGTTTTTTCTTTCTCAGTCTTTGCTCTAATAACTTTTAAATGCAAAGTCTACGAGTCGTGAAACATGTTGCCTTCTGAGTAAAACAAGGGCACTACGACCATGTTTTTATGTTTTATTCAGAAGGTAAACTGGAACATAGGGGAGAAAACTGCACTTATCACTTTAAGGTAAATGTGATTTTAAAAAATCATCACACATATATATATATATATATATATATATATATATATATATTAGATTTCATACTCTTCACTTTAATTCACATTACCATAGATGGTTTGATGGTTCTGGTATTATGGAGAGTTATTGCGACAGACTAGGGCTGCTTCTATGTTGTACAAATTTAGGGCTATGGACAATGAACACGGACTGGGCAATTCTCTTCCCTAATGGAAGAAAGTGGTTGTTTTCGCTTTACTTAAACAAGTAGCTTCACTGTGCTTAGATAAAAATGGCTTTCAGATTCAGCAATGATAAATATGGATCTGCAGTCCTAGGAGACAAAAGCGCCTGGTATGTCTCCTATCCACTACAGAGAAAGAACCACCACACTGCATACAGATAAAGGTTTGTTTACAGCTCTTGATAACAGAGCTCTAGTTTAGAAGGCTGGACATAGCAAGAATTGTGATAAACGAATAAAGAGCATCCTTGCCTCCATTATGTGCCACTTGCTGCCACTTTGCAAGTGTGTCTGGATGCACCTAGTCAAATGCAAAATTCCATTCTAAGTGACAGATTTGCTTTAATGATACACAACAGAGTAAATCAATCTGAAAGAGACTAAAAGGAGAAACAAATATTAACCATCTGAGGGCCAGAGATGTGTGCTTTGCAAGGAGCTGCATAGCTCTCTGGTCCCTTAATGAGACAAACTCTTGAGACTGGCAAAACCAGAAATCAAATATTTCGATAATAGTGACATTTAGGCCTAGGACAGAAAACTTTACCATTTTGTGCAGATATCAGTTTTCTAAAGAAAAAGCACTATTTTAATTTGTGGCTTTAGGTTCATAACCACTCTCCCAAAGTGAAGATACCCAAATAGTCTTTCTTCATAATCAAAGACTTTCGGTGCCAGACAACAGTGGATGGAGCTATAGGTGGAGTCATGTTAGGAGTGTGGGTGTGGCCATGGGTGGACTAACGGCACCTTATCCTAGAAGTGCCAAAGATGTAAATCCAGATGCCAAAGATGTAAACTGCTTTGAAAAGTATTGGATATGCCTTTGGCACACAAAGAGTTAATATAGTGTACCTGTAAAGAACTATGCACTTAGGAAAAATCACAAACTGTAATAGAGGTATGTGTGTTGTACTTCATATTCCAATCAGAAAAAAAATAAACACCAAAAGGATTAACATAGATTTGGGGGGGGGGGACACACTGTGTGGGCAAAAACAGGTCTTATCTTCTGTCAAAATAGAACATTTCGCTTCAAACTAGGAAAAGAATTGAAGTAATTGAAGTAAATGTGATTGCTTTAGTATAATAATAACATTTCCTTTAATCCTCTTCCTGTTTTATCTATGACTCACACAGTGAAAACTTCAACCTCAGTTTATTATGGATAAACAGTTCCAAAGAAGTGTGCATCCAATTAACACATGTATTGTGCTTGGACTATACCTCAGGTGTCTGTCATGCAACTTGCTGGGGACAGGTAATGGCCTCTTTGTCCAAGAGCAAATCATTGGGTACATTAATTAATGCAGTGTGTCAAGTGATGGTAACAGAATACAGATTGTAGAAGATGAAAAAGGGAGAGGGATGTGAGAAAACAAGCCAGTCTGGTATACACAAGTCTCTTAAAGGGATAATAATGTCCGCAATCAAGTAGATCTCTGAGTTTTCTCTACTGTAAACCTAACACATTGTGCTATGTTTAATAATTTACTTTTATGTAGTTCAAAAGATAAAGAATGTAAAAAGATCCCCCTACTGTCCCTTTTTGCCGCCTTCTTTTACAGCTGCAATCCGGTCCTGGGACCTGAAGGATGCAAACAGGGACAAACTTAAGTCAGTAAGTATATTGGAAACACCGCCCCCTTGGCAAAGGAGTGCAGGAGTTTCCTTTGCTTACTAAAGTTTATACCTCGCCACTCTCCATCTGGACCTGAGTTAGAGGAAGTGTGACGCAGCCAATAATAATAGCATCTTTTGAACTACATAAAAGTAAGTAGTTAAACATAGCACAATGTGTTAGGTTTACAATAGAGAAGACTTGTCAATCTACTTTATTACAGACATTACTATCCCTTTAAGCACTAAGGCAACAGGAAGGAGTGTCAATCTTATCTTTAAAATGCATTGTATTATCATGGGCAGTGAAATTTGTGGAGGGAGAATGATTTGAAGGTATGGAAGAGTCATTTAAGGTTAAAGGACAGAGGACAACGAGCAAGGCAAAAATGTGAAGAGCTTTAGTTAGGGCTGTAAATGAGTGAGACAAGATGGAGATATACTCATTTGGTGTTCAACTGAGTTTCCAGTAATCTGGAAGTTAAATACACAATTGAAATTAAAAAAAAATTAATAAAAAATAAATAAGCTTACTGCAGGAGATAGTGCTTTGATTTCATTCAATTTCCCTACTGTTGAACCCCCTGTATAACCTTTCATGTGTGTTGTCTATTTGAGGATTTATACATTCATATGCACCAGTTGATTTTTTGACACACACACACACACATATTATAAATTTATAAATAATATTTTACAATGAGCAGTCATGCACTCCTTTTTTAGGAAGAGAAATCTATTGGTGGAAGCCCTGATTTTGTAGAACATCTGTCTTGATTAGAGCTGATGTGTTTTCTTATATTTATATGTTTGGGGGGGGGATTTAGGTAGGAATCCCAGTAGGTTTTTGGTTATTATTTGACATTTACTGATTGAAAAGATGATGGCATTAGACCGCCATACGGGTGTCTGTATCATCTGGGACTGGGGTGGGTTTGTTGTGGGCATTGCACAGATCTGCCTCCTTCAGTTAGTAGTAATTTACTTTTCAGCTGGATAAAAGCATTCATTGCCACTTCAAAGAGAAGCATACACTTTATGGGTGAGATGTTCAAAAAGTCATCATAATGAAAAACTTGTTGGATCATGAGTTGGTGGTAAAAGAAGGACCATATTTTCATAAGTAAATCCGTCAGCTTTGAAAATTCATCTAAAGAATTAAAAATGACAGTAAGAAGATCTCATTCAACATTGCCGTTAAAAATTCTGATCTTAAAAACGGTCTTTGATTTTGTCTTTAAAACAAAACTTTTCAAAGAAACAATGCCTTGCTTCTCAGTATTTTAATTTTTCTTCTCTAAGTTTAGACCTTTTTTATTATGTTGGGAAAAAAGGACATTCAAACAAATATTTTTTTTCTGACAATACCTTACATTATGACGGAAGATTAAACCACACCCACTTTTAAGACTGCTTTTGGCCTTTGACGGAGATGGCGGAATGGGATGCAAAAAATGACGGAAACATGCCAGAGAATTGACAGAGCATGGTGTAAGAACTTTTTTTTATCCTGATCACAGACAAATTCATTTACCATCACTTTCTGAACATCTCGCCCTAAGAGTAAGTAGTTCTTAATTTGTTTGAGAAAGACATACCTAAATTAATGCCCTTCATACTGCAGTCAGGAACATTTTTTCATTTTGAGTGTGTTGTAATCTGGAAAATATATGTATATACTAGCAATGTGGGACGGCGTTGCCCGTCAGGATATATAGGGAATGAATGCGCACACACACGGATGCAAGACATACACACACAGAGACACACGCGCAAATGCACACGCATTCACTGAGATGCATAAAGATCGACACAGTCATACATACATACATACATACATACATGCAATGCACAACATGCAGACACATAGAGTGTGATACAGACATGCAACACACACAGTGAGGAACACACAGGCACACACAGAGACACACATGCACACACAGAAGTGAGTCATAAGGGGGTGACTTATGTGTCATTGTAGTGAGTTTGTGTTTGTACGTATGCCTCCATTGTGGCATTCATTCACATAGTTGAAATGCATGTGGTAATTGCACATACTATGGTGGAAGGTGGATCGTGCTGGCTCCGGGGTGTGAGGGAGTGTGTGTGAGTGAATGGCATTCATTCATGTAGTTGAAATGCATGTGGGAATTGCAAATACTATGGTGGAAGGTGGATCGTGCTGGCTCCCGGGGTGTGAGTGAGACTATGGTGGAAGGTGGATCGTGCTGGCTCCCGGGGTGTGAGTACGAGAGTGAGTGATTGCATGAGTGTGTGTGATTGAGTTAGAGTGTGTGATTGTGAGGGTGTACGAGTGTGAGGGTGTATGAGTGTGAGTGTGTGAGTGAGAGTGTGTGTGAGTGTGATTGAGTGAGAGTGTGTGTGATTGAGTGCGAGTGTGAGTGAGAGTGCGAGTGTGTGAGAGAGTGTGAGTGTGTGAGAGAGTGTGAGTGTGTGGGATTGAGTGTGAGTGTGTGAGTGAGAGAATGTGAGTGTGTGTATGATTGAGTGTGTGTGATTGAGTGTGTATGACTGAGTGTGTATGACTGAGTGTGTATGACTGAGTGTGTGTGAGAGTGTTTGTGAGAGTGTGAGTGTGTGTTTTTTGTCTGATGTGTTTGTGTCTGTGGTGTAGGAGCGAGTGGCAGCCATTTTGTTTTTTCAGTTACTTAGATAGTGGTGGGTGGGCTGGATAGTGGGGGCAGGCCAACTCCCTGAATGATTTAAATCACTCCCCCATTGAATCACCCAATGGGAGCAGTAACTCCTCCTTACTTAACCCTTTGAGTGCCAGAGGGGTATGCAACGCATTGCTTTGTACCCCAGGGGCGTCGCTAGGGGTGGGCTAAGGGGGCTGAAGCCCCGAGTGTGTCAGTGGGCAGCCCCGAATGTCAGACAATCAGCAGACTCACTCCTCCTGCTGTTTATCCTGAGGCTGGTTGGCTGGCTGCTGCCCAGCAACTTGTGGGCATATATAGCTTGGAACAGCAGGCTGCTGCCTTACTCTGTTCTCAGCTTCAGCCCACAGCCATCCGCTCCACACTGGCTTTCTAGCACTTCCTGGTGCTTTGCGATGAGGTCATCAACATGCACCTGAGGTACCAGAGGAGGCAGTGTGGAGCCCATGGCTCTACACTGAAACAGAAAGCAGAATGGGGCAGAGCAGAAGAGAAGGTATGAGGGACAGTATAGATGGGGTAAATATATGGCTACCAGTAGCAGGTAAACAAGGCTGGTGTGTGTCACATTGTATATGTGGAGAATTTGTGGGCTGGCTACCAGAGGGCAGGGGAACAAGGCTGGTGGGGTCACACAGTTTATGTCGGGAATCAGTGGCTACCAGTGGGTATTGGAATAAGGATGGTGTATGTGTAGAATCTGTGGCTTTCAGTGGGCAGGATAATAAGGCTGGTGGGGTCCACAGTGTATGTGGGGAATCAGTGGCTACCAGTTGACAGGGTAATAAGCCTGGGGGAGGTCACATAGTGTAAGTAAGGAATCTGTGGCTACCAGTGGGCAGGGGAGCAAGGCTAGGGGGGTTATATAGTGTATGTAGAGAATCTGTGGCTACTAGTGGTTAGGGGAATAAGGTTGTTGGGGGGGTCACATAATGTATGTATGGAATCTGTGGCTATCAGTGAGTAGGGGTAAAATGCAGTTGGGAATCGCATAGTGTATGTGAGGAATCTGTGGATACCAGTGGGCAGGGGGGGCACACACATTGTATGTGGGGAATATGTGGCTTCCACTGGGCAGGAGAACAAGGCTGGTGGGGATGCACAATGTATGAGGGGAATCTGTGGCGACCAGTAGGCAGTTGTAGAAGGCTGGTGGGGTAACACAGTATATTTGGGGAATCTGGGCAGAGAAACATGGCTGTGACTATCAGTGGCCAGTGGAACAAGGCTGTGGTATCATAAAGTTTATGTGCGTTGTTCTGTGGCTACCAGTGGCCAATGGAAAAATGCCGGCAATCAGACAGTGTATGATTGGCTACAGATAACCAGTGGAACAATGATGGGGTATCACACAGTGTATGTATGGTTCTATGGCTGCCAGTTGCCAGTAGAAGAAGGCTGAGATATCAGTTCATGTGTGGGCCTGGTGCTACCCGTGGCAAACCACTTGAGTATCAGACAGTGGATGTGTGGCTAATAGGGGCTAGAAGTGCAAAGTTATCAGGCATTGTATGAGGGGTTCTATGGCTACCAGTGGGCAATGGAACAATGCTGGGTATAAGCATACCTCTAAAGTGTCCCTCTTCGAGCCCCAAATCCCTCTGTCCCTCTTTCACACCCTGGTGTCCCTCTTTTTCGGACATCAGACTGTGTGGTGGGTATATAAGTGTATCACATTGCTCCACAGCAATAAAACTCACATTAATGTTTGTTTAACCCCTTAACGACCGGGGAATCCGGAAGCAGACGTGACTTAACGACCACGGAGCAATTTTTTGTTATTGCTCCGTTGCGTTCCGGAACCCGATGACGGTCATAGTACGTCATAGGTCGTTAAGTCAAATTGACCCTTGACGTACTATGACCGTCAAGGGTCGTTAAGGGGTTAAACATTGTTATATTTGTTTATACATTATCTGTGTAAATAAAATACTTTGGTGTTGCTCTTGATAATTTATTCAGTTACATCAATGGCTCATATGTATTAAAGCAACCTGGTTTTATTCTGGAGTAAACCAACTGCACAATAGGGGACAAATAAAAGTTCTTAAAATCCACTGCACTTGAATAGAGTTTTTAACCTCTTGAATGCTAGAGAGGCATACCTGGGAACTCTTCGGTTTTGCCCTGGAGACTCCGGATTTCAGACTGAATTACCGGGTCTCCGGGGCAATGTGTGGATCACCGAGTGGGCAGAGTTTAAATAGAAACTCTGCCCACTTGTGCTCCGTCCCGCCTGGTTCCTCCCACTCCCCGCCCTCTTAGATACATTTTTCAGGTTTTTTGTGTTTTTTTGTCCCGCCCCCCTCCGTGACTAAGCCTCGTCCCTTTTATGACGCAAATCGCGTCATTTTCCTCCCAGGTCGGCACTGACAAGGTTACCCTCCGGGTAGCCCTGTTTCAAAAGTTCCCAGGTATGTAGAGAGGTCTCCAATGCATTGCTTTGCAATGTATTGAAGACCGCTCTAGCATTCAAGGAGTTAAAACCCCTATTTAATGTGACAGGAATTTTTATTTGTTCCCTGTGGTACAGTTGGTTTACACAACAATAACTTCAGTTAGTTAGAACAAAAAACAATAGCAAGAGTTGAACATAAAATGGCTTACTTCTTAACTCTTTGCATTGCATTAAATATAGATTAGTAAAATAAACATATATGTTGTGTAAGGATAACTCACTCCACACTATAGCGTTATCATCACTACCACTGGTGGCAGGCACTCTGTTGAATTTTGCTGTGGGCTGTAGCCCCAGATCGTGTTGGAACCTAGAAACGCCCCTGGTATACCCCTCTGGCACTCAAAGGGTTAAGTTGAGGTAACATAGCAATATAACACACGGTGGCTCTTCAGTTGAGGAAGCATAGCAATATGCTGAGGGAACAAATAGAAAGTGGTGCTTGAGGCTTGCCCTCTGTAACATACTGCAAAGCATCTCTCTCCCTTTAAGGAGAAAGGGTGGGAATCAGGAAGCAGGAAGTGGAGGAGTGACAGTTGAGACAGTGAGGCGACTGAAGAGATGAAGAGTTAAATAAAAGAGTTGCTATTAAGTTTATCCCTGGGCTTGTATTTTATGGGAACATTACACCCTCGTACTGAAACAGTGTGGAGGGTCACAGTTATCTGTGGGAGGTGACACAGTGTGTTATGGGATCATGATCCTGAGTGAGTGTGTGTGTGGACCAGGAGAAGTTATTGATATCCCCTACTTCAGGAGTGAGTGGCAGCTATATTTTTTTTTTTGTCAGTTGGCTAGTGGTGGGCGGGCTGGAGAGGGCGGGCCAACTCCCTGTATGATAAACATGCCCCCATTCAATCACCCAATGGGAGCAGTAAAGTCCCTATTCAATCACCCAATAGGAGTTGTGTCTCCTAATGAGACATAAATTATGTAATGAGGCATTCTGTTCAATGTGTGTTTGTTTTCCAAGGAGACATAAATTATGTTCTGTGTGTGAGGTACCATAAATTATGCAATGAGGCTTATTCTTTTATATAGATAGATAGATAGATAGATAGATAGATAGATAGATAGATTTCTTTTTTTTTCCTAGTCCTAAAGTGACATTGATGGGGCTCATTTATCTTTTATCTGTTAAAAGTCCATTGCAGTGATTCCCAACCTGTACCCTCAGTGGCCACCAACAGGCCAGGATTTTTATATTTCCTTGTTAGAGTTAGAGTGTGTTAATAAATTTATAATGAGCCCCTGATCAACACACATGTGATCTAGCAGGGAAATTCCTCCTTCCTGGCCTGTTAGTGACCAATGGGGGCACGGGATGAGAACCTCTGGTCTATTCTATGATGTCAAAGTGTTTATTAAATGTTAAAATGTAGAAGATATAGGCAACTGTAGAGTCAGTGTAAAATACAGAGAGAAAAAATAGACAGATGGATGAATTTCTATTTGAAGGGTTTCTACTTCCGTAAACTTTTCTGGTATCAAATTAAGTTGCTTATTTTTAGGTTATAAGACAATGGCAATGTACACTACTGTTCATTTTGCTCATTTGATGGAAAACAAGGACATTTCTAAGTGACCCCAAAGTTTTGAATGGTAGTGTAAGTAGACCCATTCCACTGAACCACTGATGCATGTGGACATGCTCTTTGTTTTCTAAGTATTTCCAAATATAAATAGACAGCATGAAGGTTATTTTCAAGATACTTTTTACTTTAAATGTGTATGCATGTGTGGAAGATTCTTAATATAAGGCATCCTGTCCCTGATCTCCACCCCCCCATTCCTCCTTTTCTCTCTCCCTCTCTTTAGTCTGCAATAATAACAAAATCAGGCTTCCTGGACAGAGGACTGGCGGGTGGCATGCTTAAATTTGCGCCTGCCTCCAAGGCATCATGAGATTCAGAAAGGTCCTTCCAGGACCTTTCTATCAATACATATGGAGTCTGTGCATTGATGGAAAGGTTCTGGAAGGACCTTACTTCATTGTGCGATGTCAGTGTGAAGACTGTTGGCAAATTCAAGCATGCCACCCGCCAGACTGCTCAAGAAAGCATGCCTTTTCTAATACTGTGGCAGAGAGGCAGTGGGAGGCGAGTCTACCAGCCTGACCGGATAGGATTTTCTTCTCATCCAGCAGGGCAGCTGGAATAAATGACAACCCCGAATATAAGGCGAGGTCACAATTTCACTCTAACATACCTAAAATATTCCTATGTGCAGAACTGACTATAACACTTACTATATTACGAATTTCCCTGGTTTAACGCCTTAAGCACCGGCAGAGCATGCATGCAGCCAGCACTTAAGGACCACGAGCGGGAGCCCTGAAATCCATGACGGACCTGGCACATCATGGGTCTTTATGCCTCACCAACCCATGATGTGCCAGGACCATCATGGGTACTTATGGGGTTAAATTACAACATATTCCTTTTTTTTTTTAACAGGAAAATAAAATTGCTTATCAATAATTAATTATACACTCCTGCCTTGTTAAGGTATAATATACAAGAAAGACTAAAGTGAAATACTGCTGATTCCTAGGAGAGAGCAATCAATGCAATCACGATTTAATCCACCAGCTACCAAACAGACCATAGCAGCAAATTGCATTAAAAGAAAAAAAACCTTTTAGTATGGAAGTAGGTAAATTAATAAAGGAATGTTATATACAGGACAATGACGGTACTATAATGTTTGTACTCTATGTTTTATAAGTCATACATTGGAAGTTTCAAAATGAGCCGGTTCAAAGATATTTGAAATATTATCCCATTAAGTTCCCAAGAATATAGACTGCAGGCAATATATATCCCTGTTTTCTCTTACCGGAAGGTGTTCTTATCAGCTCATTATCAAAATGTTGCACCCTATTGTGACCAACTAAAAGGCGCACTAAGCATGTTGCCGGGATGAAAAGGGCGACATGAGAATCTCGCCTGCATCAAAAGGGCAAGATTCTCATGTTATAGGCTTAAAGGGATAGTAAGATATAATTTCAACTTTAGCTCCGAGTATTAAGTACAAGTCTGTTAATATATTGTGCTATGTATATTTACTTACATATTTGTAGTTCAAAAGCAATTGAAGTGGAAAGGATCCCCTCCCGCCCCTACTGTCCGCATCACTGTTCCTCTCATGCACGTTCGGATGGAGAGTGGTGATGGACAAATTTCATTAAGCAAAGGAAAATCCTGCCCTCCTTCGTCAAGGGGGTCAGTGTTTTCCTTTTACTTACAGACTTAAGTTTGTCCCTCGCTGCACGCATGCCTTCCGGTCCCGGGACCTGATTGCAGCTCTAAGGGGGAGGCCGCCAGAATGGGCGGATGGGGGATCCTTTCCTCTTCAATTGCTTTTGAACTACAAATATGTAAATATACATAGTGCAATATGTTAAAAAACGTATACTTAATACCTGGATCTAAAGTTGACGTGATATATTACTATACCTTAAAGCGTCATTTATTTGAGTGCCCGCATGATCATTATGTACTCCCTGTCCTGTATTTACTGTGGATAAGCATTAACCCTTTGAGAATTAGAGTCATGCAGTGCAACCCATTGCATCCCTGCATGGTGTGAGATGTGATGGTGTGACGCACAATGTCGGGCGTTGCACCGGTGTACAAAGTTCTCTGCTTTACTGGACATTTTATGACATTTTTTGTATTACCTGTTCTTTTATTTTTGGCTCACCTATTGGGTCTTTGATTATGCTATGCAATGTGATGGTGTAACGCAGGGTTTCTGGGTCTGCACTACTTCTCATTCCACTACTTCTAGATTTACTGACTATTACAACGGCTATATCGACGTATTATAACATTTATTTATCACTATTTGTTTTACTATTATCCACTGGAGTTCAGTGCAATGGATTGCACTGCATGATGCTCTAGTTCTCAAAGGGTTAATGCTTATCCACAAGACATACAGGCCACAGAGTACAAAATGTTCATGTGGGAGCTAAAATAAGCAATGCTTAAAACCACAACCTGAGAATCTCTCCCTTTTGATGCGGGCGAGATTCTCATGTCGCCCTTTTCATCCCGGTGACATGGTCAATGTGCGGTTTAGTTGGTCGCACAATAGGGTGCAACATTTTAAAAGGATATCACTCTTTTCAGTCCTCAATAATCCCTTTACATGCTATAACTTAGAACATGCAGGAAAGAAGCAGGATATATAGCTCTCTGGCAGCAATTTAGGGACAAAATAATCAGTTATCTGGTACAGATGAGATTCTCCTATATAATAATTCGCTAGGATGTTTTTCACAATGCAGTCATGCTCAGTAGAGACTGCCCGTGTTCGGCCAGTCTCTACTGTGCATGACTGCATTGTGTGAGTGAGGCAAAGCAAGACTGCATCGTGTGGAACAGTAAGGTAGCGGCCTATTAACATTACCCGGACCTTGGTCCATGTAACACAGGCTTTTACACTAGTATTTAATATTGAATATTCTAACCCAGGTATGGGTCATATACATAAAGGCTTAAATCATTTGCGTGCTAGGTGTGTGAAAACACTTCTGGAATGCAAAGCATTGATTCAAATGGTAAAAGGCATGTTTAACACCTTAAGTGTCAGATAAGTGCACCCCTCTTTAGCAGTCAAGGAGTTAAAGACACTGCAGTTGTCTGCAGAGACAATTTGATAAAGGGGGGAGGGTGTTTCTCTACCAATAAGGGCACATACGCCAACGATAAAAAGCACTAAGGCAGTTTCTTTACATATACAGGTATTTTTTTAATCCAAAGTTTTGATGGTGTATGGATAGATCTGGGTGTTTTTTTCCCCACAATATATTTTAAAATAGTCTAAATTTTTTTAAGGTGACAGTTCAACTTTAACAGTTTACAATATTGACATGCTCCAGCATTCTATTAACCCTTTGAGTGCCAGAAATGTGTTTCAATGCATTGAGACCCCTCTGGGACTTAAAGAGTTACAGTACATCTAACGTTGATGCTTTATTAGAGTGTTTTGCGTTCAGTCTTCAAAAGGTCCTTCTGCTAATTAACAAAGAGAACAGACTGCAGGGATTAATTGTACAGTATTTCACCCTCCCAGGCAATCTGACTCTGAACCATCAGTAGAAAACAGCTGATGAAATATTTTCATTGCATGGTTTATAGCATTTTACCTTTTTTTTTTTCTTTTTTTGAAAAGAAAAAAAAAAAAAAAAAAAAAAAAGGCAGCTGAAAAAGCCACAGTCCTTACAATACACAAAATTATGATCATATAATAAAAACATCCTCTCTCCACCATATTGTAGGAATTTGAAATGTTCTCTTGCAACAAAAAAAGAACATGCATAACAACCTACATCTGCTATGCCCCTTCCTTATGAAAGGCAGTGACAGCATATGAATGACATGGAACTGTAATAACCAATTCTTGCTTTGCACTTATTGGAGGATCGTAAATGTCAGGAATGTGGAAACAGATTTCTGAATTTTTTAACCATGTTACTTGAATCTGTTACGCACAAAATACACCGACCATGTTGATAATGGACAGTAGTTGAGTATGCACTAAATGTTAGCAATGTATATACAGTAGTGTGAAAAAGAAAGTACACCCTCTTTGAATTCTATGGGTTTACGTATCAGGACATAATAACAATAATCTGTTCCTTAGCAGGTCTAAAAATTAGGTAAATACAACCTCAGATGAACAACAACACATGACATATTAAACTGTGTCATGATTTATTTAACAAAAACCCAAAATGGAGAAGCCATGTGTGAAAAAAATAAGTAGACCCTTTCTGCTTCCATAGGAATTAAGATGCTAAGTAGCAGATAGGTGCTGCTAATCAAATGCCCTTGATTAATTGATCAACAGCAAGTGTGACCACCTCTATAAAAGCCAAAGTTTTAGCAGTTTGTTGGTCTGGAGCATTCAGGTGTGTGTGTTAACACAGTGTCAAGGAGGAAAGAAATCAGCAATAATCTTAGAGAAGCAATTGTTGCCGCCCATCAATCTGGGAAGGGTTATAAGGCCATTTCCAAACAATTTAAAGTCCATCATTCTACAGGGACAAAGATTATTCAAAAGTGGAAAACAGTTGCCAGTCTTCCCAGGAGTGGATGTCCCAGCAAATTCACCCCAAGGTCAGAATGAGCAATGCTCAGAGAAATTGCAAAAAAAAACCCCAAGAGTTACATCTCAGACTCTACGGGCCTCAGTTAGCATGTTAAAGTTCATGACCATACAATTAGAAAAGACTGAACAAGTATGGTTTGTTTGGAAGGGTTGCCAGGAGAAAGCCTCTTCTCTCTAAAAAAGAACATGGCAGAACTGCTTAGGTTTGCAAAGTTGCATCTGAACAAAGACTTCTGGAACAATGTCCTTTGGACAGCCAAGACCAAAGTGGAGATGTTTGGCCATAATGCACAGCACCACGTTTGGCGAAAACCAAACACACGATATCAGCACAAACACCTCATATCAACTGTCAAGAACGGTGGTGGAGGGACAATGATTTGAGCTTGTTTTGCATCCAAAGGACCTGGGAACCTCACAGTCACTGAGTCGGCCATGAACTCCTCTATATACCAAAGAATTCTAAAGTCAAATGTGAGGCCATCTGTCCGACAACTAAAGCTTGGCCGAAATTGGGTCATGCAACATGACAATGATCCCAAGCACACCATCAAATCTACAACAGAATGACTGAAAAAGAAAAGAATCAAGGGGTTGCAATGGCCCAGTCAAAGTCCAGACCTTAACCCAATTGAAATGCTGTGGCTGGACCTTAAGAGAGCTGGCAATAAACAACCACAAACCTCAATGAACTGAAGCAACGTTGTAAAGAGGAGTGGACAAAATTCCTCCACAACGGTGTGAGAGACTGATAAAGTCATACAGAAAACCATTACTTCAAGTTATTGCTGCAAAAGGTGGTTCTACAAGCTATCGAATCATAAGTTGTACTTAGTTTTTCACAAATGGCTTCTCCATTTTGGCTTTTTGTTAAATAAATCATGACACGGTATAATATGTCATGTGTTGTTGTTCATCTGAGGTTATATTTATCTAATTTTTAGACCTGCTAAGGAACAGATTAGTTATTATGTCCTCATACGTAAAACCATATAATTCAAAGAGGATGTTCTTTCTTTTTCACACGACTGTAAATGCTGTTTTATTTTCTTGACACTACAGCCAGAACAGTGATAGTCAATTACTGGACCTCAAACGGTTGGAAACTACAACTCCCATCATCCCCAACCAAAGATGGGAGCTGTATGCCCCTAACAATTTACTATCCCTGCTCTAACATCACTTCTGGTGCCAAGGACTAATTTAACCCTTTGAGTGCCAGAGGCGTATCCAATGCATTGGATAACCTTCTGGTACTCAAAGGGTTAACAGTGCCATGGGTGCTAGAGACATCTCAGGCATCCAACGGGTAAAACTTTTTAGGACCAGAGGTGAGTACAATGCATATGGTTCCTTAAAGAGTTAATTGAGGATGGTTCTTATTTCAGGGATAGGCAGATCTTCAATATGAACTACTTTACTGAACTCTTGAGCAGAATGCAGATGCCTGACTCAAATAACCAGAATACTTCTGTTTACAGTCAGATCTACAACTCTCAAATGGAACTTTTTTTCAATATTTAAAGCGGAACTACCATGCGCAGTAAAGTCGCCATGCAATAATTAGGCAGGTGGCGACTAGCTTCATAAGAGTTCTCTTACCCCTTGCAACAACAGGATGTTAGAGAAATCCTTAATCTTGCAAGACTAACGGGCAGGTTAGAGCAGTCTGTGCCATTAGTCCCTTCCAGTGCCATTCGGGCCAGTGCAATGCAGCTGTAGATGTCTGCGCTGATACCTGGATTCTGGTCTCGCAAGATTAAGGCTTTCTCTAGCATTCTGTTTTTCTTCTTAATTAATGTTTTTTTTTTTTCCTAATATTCAATAATATTAGTGTTGACCCTTTTATCCATTTCCCCAAATACAATGTTTAAAACCTTAAATATTTGGTTGTAATTCTATTTTTTTCATGAGCGGTTCTAATTTCTTTTCTTTGTTAAATACGTTTATTAATATATTGGAACAATCCAAGGTCTTTTATGATGCAAGAAAAAAAAATCATCTTGGAATAATATATTTTTATATACTTTTAAGCCTCTAGGGATGTAGCCCTTCTCTACATATTTCCTCAAAGCGACTACTTCTCACCAGTGACACCTCATTTTCAAGGCATGTTTTCAAATTTATGAAAAAGTTAACTGACCCCCTCCACTGCAGGACATTACATTACAGCTTTACTGCGCTAATGTCACTTGTATGTATGTCGCCTCTCCGCAGAACTATGAGAACTTGCTAAATCCTCAAGAGAGGGCTGTACCTCATTGCTTTACAATGTGTTACACACACCCCTCTGATCCTTAAATGGTCAGTTGAAAATATTTATGTCCAAATTTTTTTGCTGCTTGAACTTCTCTGAGTTTTATAAATTCCCCAGTTTGGAAAAAAGAAATCACCCATCTAACACCAAAACAGATGATAAAATATAGTGTAGGTGATATGGGTATAATATACAGAAAACAGCTGACCCCAATTCGTCAATGAAATGAGACAATGTATGTGACATTTGCACAATGCAGCTGTCAAATAATTTTAGTCACTACCAATTGCCCACTTTCTAAATACAAATGTATTTTAAACTGAGGAAGAAAGATACAAAACAGAGGAAGGAATGAATGTGAGGTCATCCACAGACCTAGAAAGGAAACAGGACACTACTAACTATGAAACTATTCAAAATCAGCCTAAATGTGGCTTTGAAGTGCTGTATTAGAATGTATCCTCAGTTTTCAAGTTTAAAAAAACAAAGATATTCTTAGTCTTAAAGTGAACTTACAGTGCCTACATATTTATTGTGATTTATCCCAGACTTAATTTTTTTTAATTTTTTTTTTAAACAATAATACTGTGCATGTTTTAGTCTAATGTATTGCAAATGCCCAGGCAATATAAACATACTTATGTTTAAAGGGATAGTAATGTTTAATTTTAAGTTTCTTTAATATTGTAGGCATTAAAAAAAGAATTACATCGATGGAAGTCTTGTCTCTCAAACCTTTATTGTTTGGGAGATTTAACTGGCTAAAGTCTCCCCCCCCATCCAAGGCTGTTTCAGAGAAGTCTGCCCTCTAGCTGACAGCAGGAGATTCTGGTCCCGGGACCGTCTGGCAGCTCTTCAGCAGAGCCAAAATTGCCCTATTTAGCAAGAACTTTGTAGACCATTCCAATGAAGTATTTATTTCTAAATAGCGCTATTTCGGCTCTGCTGAAGAGCCACCGGACAGTCCTGGACCAGAATCTCCTGCTGTCAGCTAGAGGGAAGACTTCTCTGAAACATCCTGAAGGAGGGAACTTTAGCCAGTTATATCTCTCAAGCCATAAAGGTTTGAGAGATAAGACTTACATGTACTTATTTTTTAATGCCTACAATATTAAAGAAACCTAAAATTAAACATTACTATTCCTTTAGCATGTTTTAATGTGATGATGAGGGAATGTTGACGCATGATGTCAAGGTAGTAAATTAGGTTAGGAAGACTGAGAAAATTCTCGATTCTCCTGTCTGGTTTAGTAGTTGGGGAATATAATTTCAATAACGCTTTGTTCCCTGACCTGACTGATAAAGTCTGCATAATTACTCATATAACCAGAAAAATCACCTTTCTGTACCTTATGAGGCTGCTAGAACTTATCAGTTTTCATCAAAGGGGTGAGATTAATTAATGTGGAAGAATAATCATCTAAATCCTTTCAAGATGGAGGCACCCAGCAAGGGTGATTTGGAAAGGAGACGGCTTCCCTTTAATATTTTATTGAAATACAATGGCATATAGCTAAATCAGGATTGATGCTTTAATTCATGCTCATATTCATTTTTTTTTTTAAACGGATTCTGGAGTGTGAATATGCCATTTATTGATCAGGGAATACCTGATTATTCAGAAATATTTAACTATCAAGGTGCTAATTTCTTATAACCGAGTGATGAGGTTTTTTATTAGTCCCACACCTTGAAAAGTGATTTTTTTTCCCCCCATCAAGACATTTAATTAATCCCTTGGATAGTAAAGAGACTGACAATATCTCTGGCATCTAGGGCAGTGGTCCTCAGTCTTTATTTGCATCAGGTTACCCCAATCATTCAATCTGGAATTTTCAGAGAGCTCTAACAATTTGTAGGTTGTTTGTGAAGGCTGCCATAATGGGTACAAATACACATTCTTAGGTCTTACAATCAGAATTAAAAAAACAAGCATATTGTTCATAACAATTCCCATAAATATACATTTCAAATTCACACTGGCATTATTTTCAGTCTTCCCAGAAAAATGTGTCAATCTAAGCTGGCGTCTGCTTGTTATTGTTACTCAAATTTAGAATGTGTAGGTAACAAAAGGGAAATTCTAGTTGTCTGGGGTCATTAATGTACAGTAGCTAAACCAGGAAATGGTAGACCTGTGAGCTAGACTTCCAAAGTGGGTTAGATATTAAAAAGTTAGCAACTGATAGTTTTCAGGATTATGTGATGACCAAAAACATTATTAGCAGGGTTCGGCATTGTTCAACAAAGAACAGATCATAAACTAATCTGCTAATCTGCAGGGTAAGCACCGCCTCAGAGAAGGGGTAAAGCTTAGCAAATTTCTTGGAAACAGAGGGTTTCCTGTCCGGGGATTTCCACTCAGCAGACACAAGGCAGTCAAGAGTGGGGTTAGGTAGAAAACAAGTAAGGGCCTTTTTAGGCTCCTGAAACACATCAGAGGGATCTGAAGAAACCTCCTGAACTAAAGGGGGACACAGAGACCCCAGCACCCTCAGTCTTAGGCCTGGCCCCAAACTCCAATGGATTAGGCATTCTCGCAGTGTCAAAAAATTTAGAGCACAAGGAATCACCCAAATACAGTGTGTACAGCGCTGGAACTCAAATTTTGGCAAAGTTGAAACCGTAAAATAAAAGTACATGAAACATCACTAGAAGACCCAAAAAACACTGAACCCAGTAAGGAAAGTGCCACCCCCCCCCCCCCCAAAGATGCAAAACCAGCAGCTAAAGGGTTAAGTTACCACATAAACCTGCTCCAAAAACACCCAACAGACATCCAGATAAACCCAGTGAGTGCAGGAGTGTGCAATAAGAACTCCAAGGGAAAAAAACCCTGAGCGGAGGGGCACTGTGGGACATGTGGACCTGCAGCACTCAAAGGGTTGCTCACCTTTCCTGCAGATCATCTGTCTTCAGGCTACCATGTATTAAGAAAAAGCCTTGGTGGGCAACTACTGAGGAAAGAACTCCTATCCAAGATTTTTCCCCCAGGGTTTAAGGTCCACAAAAAGCACCTGGATACTGAGATAGCCACATTTAAGGGAATTGTCAGTTATGGTAATCCGCCTAATGGTGCTATTCCATTTCTAAAAGAAAAATAAAAAATTAGCTAAAACTATAGCAGAACTGTTCTCTTGTCTGTGTCTTCACCAAGGAACAAATCTTACTGGGGCTGGTTGGCTAGCTGAAGCCAAGGACGGAAAGTAGGCTCCACACCCCTTGTGTACTATAGATAAATGTAAGGTTATGTATTCAGATTGCATATACACTAAATAGAAAGTACTGATAGACAACAGACTTCGCAACAGTGCGCAGTGTCGCTCAGCCGCTGCAAGAACCTATAGGACATATTCTGTATAAAAGAGGTATATATGCATGGAATGGGAATATAATTTTACCCCTACATAAATCTTTGGTTAGGCCACATCTACAATATATAGTACAGCTTAGGGCACCAGTTCTTAAAGACATTATTGAACTGGAAAGAATTAAGAGATGTACAACAAAACAGAAGTATTGGAGAATGTGCGTTATAGACCCGCCAAACTGTTGTTATTGCTTTTTTTACATTAGGAAAGAGATCTGTGGTGTCATTCGATTATGACTTGAAAATACATCAGAGTTCAATACACAAAATTATCTAAGGAACCATTTACTCTGAGCAAAAACAAAAGGCCATTCGTTAAAGGGACAGTAATGTCCCATAAAAAATATTTAGGTTTAGGTAGATATTGAAAAAATAAACTATTTGCAACAAACCCTCTCTCTCAAACCGCTATGGTTTGAGAGATATAGGGATCCAAAGTTCCCACCTCCCTCCCCTTCTCCTGATGTTAGCTGTAAAGCTGACAGCAGGAGATTTGAGTCGTACGACTCGAGGAGGCTCTGCAGCAGTGCCAAAATCGCTGTACTTAAAAATAATTAATTCATTGGAACTGTCTACAAAGTGTGACTGGTTTGCAAGCACACTTTGTAGACCTTTCCAATGAATGAATTCTTTTTAAGTACCGCAATTTCGGTTCTGCTGCAGAGCCTCCTGCTGGTTCCTGGACCAAGATCTCCTGTCAGCTAGACACTGACGTCAGGAGAAGGGGAGGGAGGGAGAAACTTTGAATCCCTATATGTCTCAAACTGTAGCGGTTTGAGAGATAGGGTTTGTTGCAAATATATATTTTTTTTCAATATCTACCTAAATCTAAATATTTTTGGGGAGGCATTACTGACCCTTTAAGACTAGAGGAAATGCACTTGCAACTAAAACAAATGCAGGGTCTTTTTGTGTTTCTACAGTAAGGCAGAAAAGTTGTGGGATTATTTGCCTTGAGATATAATGCACTGGAGACCTCTCTAGCATTAAAAGGTTTAAAAGCCCAGTTTAAAGGGATAGTAATACTTCGTTTTATCTTTATTTTGTTTTGTAGGCATTAAAAAAACATGAAGAACGATATAAGTCTTATCTCTCAAACCTTTATGGTTTAAGAGATATTCACAAACAAAGTATCCCCCCCCCCCCCGTTCAGCCAGATCAGAAGGGAGGTGCCCAGGTAGACTGCAGAGAGGGACAATCTTCAATTAAGATAAGGGAAAAAGCTGAAAAACTTGTCAAGGGGGGAAGGGCTTTCATTGTTTTTATACAAAGAAGATTGTCCCCTGCTGTTATCTGTCTGGTCTTACAACCAGATTTACATCTGAGAAGAGATGGCTTACACTAGGAAAAAGGGGCGGGAGGGGGAAACTTTGCTTGTGAATATCTCTTAAAGGGATAGTAATACTTCGTTTTAACTTTATTTTATTTTGTAGGCATTAAGAAAACATGAAGAATGATATAAGTCTATGTCTCAAACCTTTATGGTTTAAGAGATATTCACAAGCACAATCGCGCCATTTTGCTTTTCTATATTTTATATAGATACACTAGTGTAAAAGCCGTGTACACAGGCCACGGTCCGGGTAATGTTAACCCTTTGAGTGCCAGAGGGGTACGCAATGCATTGCTTTGCAATGCATTGTGTACCCTTCTGGCACCCAAAGGGTTAAGAGACTGCTACCTCATTGCTCCACACGATGCAATCATGCACAGTAGAGACTGCCCTTGACTGCATCGTGACAAACATCCTGGTGAATTATATAGGATAGATTATATATATATATATATATATATATATATATATATATATATATAATGTGTGTGTGTGTTTCTCAGATAGGTTAAAATCTTATGTGGTATAATGGTTAACTCACTGTGTGCAGAACATTTCTGTTTTATGGTGAAACTAATAATACTGCAGTATTTGGAGTGTAGGCACAACACCTTATGACAATGTAGGTGTATTAGAAAGAACTTTCACACCATTACTTGTTATCTTAGCTATTCATTTTTCATTTAAAATAACAGTTTATGCAATATTTGGTTTTGTAAGTTTATGTAAATTAGACAGTATTGGTGGGTACAGTCACAAACTGGATAATAACTTTACTCACTGCTCTTCCCCACCACCTTGATATTCCCTCATGTTCTAATAACTTCAGTAACTGGAGGAGTCTCATAAAATGCATCTTTACAGTAAACAAACAAAAAACACCCCTAAGTTTATTTTAACCCTTTGAGTAACAGAGTATGAAGGAGTGCAGAACGTTGATATCTGGCACAGAGCTGCCAATGCTGTCTGACTCTAACGTGCATAAAAAGATAACTAAAAATTAAATATCTTGTGTGTATACATAGTCTATTTATTTAAATTGATCAATAATTATAGTAAATGACAAAAAAAAACAACAACAATTAAATACAAAAGATTGGTCATGGTTTAAAACCCAAAGCTTAACTCACACAGCACCTACACATTGGGATATAATGGAAAATAAGACATTTGTCCTGTCATGGCCTATGGATTTTAAAACAAAGCATAAATCTTTTCTCAGTGTGTTTGTGAGGAAATAAAAACTCAACAATAGGGTTATTGTATGAGCAAAATCCATTGAGAGATGAACACCCAACGACAGCTGCATAATCTTATGTCCGATCATTTTTTCTTCACATATTTACAAGCCATGAACTAGACAGATTGGGAAATACAATACGATTTATCTGGTTTTAAAAAAACAAAAAAAAAACAGAATTTTTCTAATGTAATTACAAGGTAAATTAAAAGCTGCCGATCTGAAAAAAATAACATTGTTATTTAACAATACCCTTGGCAAATGAGAAATTAAACAGAAAACCTTATATATTGTAATGTCATATGCAATTCCAGACTATTTTATTCAGCCTTTTGGGATAAAACCAAATGGAGATTAGTCTAATGTACTTCGAAATTTCTCATCAGTAATGGCACTAGGGAGTGATGTGATGCGCTTGAGAGGTAACTAGTTATAGAACAGGGGAGATAGATTTTGCTTGTCCTCAGAGCCTCTCAAAAGATACCCCCTTTTTTTTTTTTTTAATCATTTAGTCAATTGAAAATTTCAGTTTCAAAAAACAGAGAGGGGTAAAGCAGACTAAGATTAATCCCTTGAGTGATTTTGAAAGTGTTTTATACATTAGCATAACATGAGAAATTAAGATAAATATCTCCTAAACTACACTGTTAAATAAAAAATGGCTTACAAGTGGTTTTCCCAAACTAGGCTCATTTACAATGGAAAAGAGACCTCTAAGGGGTGATTAATATTTAAAAATATATTCAATGTCAACACAAGAGGTCATCCATGAAGTTTATATAGCAGGGCTGTCCAAGTTCAGTTCTCAAGGGCCACCAACAGGTCAGGATTTAAGCAGAGGCGTAACTAGAAGCCACCGGGCCCTAGTGCAAGAATTGCCATGGGCCCCCCCGACCACATTGGCCCCCTTCATCTCCACATTGCCCCTTCCACAAGCCCCCTTAATCTCCACATTGCCCCTTCCACAATGCCCACCCTTCATCTCCACAATGCCCCTTCCACAATGTCCCCCCCTTCATCTCCACAATGCCTCCATCATCTCCACAATGCCCCTATCTCCACATTTCCCCTTCCACAATGCCCCCATCTTCACATTGCCCCTTCATCTCCATATTGCCCCTACCTCCAGTCCTGGTGGTCTAGCGGCGTGGCTTAACAGATCTGTGCCCCCTTCGGCACAGATTTCTACTACTGAAGCTCCCGTGCACCTCTCTAGTAATGCAGAGGCTGGGAGATGATGTCATCTCCCAGCGCTCTGTATTACTAGAGCGGTGCGCCGAACGGGAGAGCTGCTGAGCTGCTGATACGGGCGAGGGGGTCGCAGGGGGCGGCCGGGCCCCTGGAGTGACGGGCCCGGTCGCAGGTGCGACCGCTGTGACCCTTATTGTTACGCCACTGGATTTAAGGATTTTCCCGATTAATCACAAGTGAGTCAGTCAAATGAATGAGCCACTGATTAACTCACCTGTGATTAATCAGAGAAATCTTTAAATCCTGACCTGTTGGTGGCCCTTGAGGACTTAACTTGGTCAGGCCTGGTCTAGAGGAAGGGCAGGTGTTTTTTTGTTTTTTGTTTTTTTTACACTAAATTTGTATAAACAGCTGAATAACTATATAAATCTATACTTTTCCAGAAAGTATATAACGTATTGCATCAAATGAGAGGGTCATCTGCCTTTCTAGCCCTAGCCTGGTGATCCCAAATGTTTCCAAAAGGCGCTAAGGAAAAAAAAAAAATAGAATTTTTTTTTTCTACTTCCACCCCTTCAAATGTACTATATTCTTTGCAAAATATTGAATTTCTTAATATATTAGCTAGTGCTCTAAAGGCAACAAATGACACCCTACCAGTATGAGATGATATACTGTAGGATGTATTAGAAATATACATGGGGGATCTGCAACTACCAGCATGCACTGTGTCCCCCGCATACATGGTTTGATTCACAGCCTAATTCCAGTGCAAACTGCTAGTCTCTGTCTACCAAAAGGCAACTGAACCAGGCTGGGGGATGAGGGGGTCACACAGAATGAATGGAACTGCCAGTGGGCTGTGGAACCATGTTGGGTGAGGGAGGTACATGGGGGGGATTGGAGGCAGTTTGTGTACATGCCACCAGAGTGTCCAACAGTCCAATGAAGGGTTTTTTTCCCCCACAATTTTTTATTCAGACTTCAGGAAGTGAGAGGGTCTGAATTAAAAAAAAAAATATATATATAATAATAATAATAATATTATATATATATATATATATATATATATACACACACACACATAACTATCCTTTGTTTGTCACAGGGGTGTTTACCGCACTGAGTTAATTTTATATTATTATTATTGGTTTTTTTTTTGTTTTGTTTTGTTTTTTTTAAATTTCACACTACATTGGGGGGCATCAGAATTTCTCCTGATGCCCCTCAACCAGGCCTGAATAAAAATAATTAAGAAAAAAAAATGATTAGTGTTCTTACCTGTTAAATCCTTTTCTCTTTAGTCCATTGGGAACAAAGATACCATGTGGTTGAGTCTCTCCTGCTGAAAAGCAGGGCACACCACAAAAGATAGGGTCTTTGCCCCTGCCTACTAATTCCCAGAATTAATGTGACTAAAACTATACAAAAAGAAGCAAGAAAGAAAGAAGTGAAGAAAATCTCCCAAAACTAAGATTCTAAGAGGACTCTTCAGCCCAGGAAAGCAATACCACTAAGTTCTTTTTCTCTGGGGGATAGACGGGTGTTACATACGGACTAAAGCGAAAAGAATTTAATAGGCAAGAACTCCAAAATCCTATTTTGTTTTACGCCCAATATGGATCATAGGTACCATGGCGATATACCAAAGCAAGGAATCCTGCGGAGGGAAAGGAGACAAAATAGGATTTTAGTCTTACCTGTTAAATCCTTTTCTCTTAGTCCATATAGGTTACTGGTAACTTTGGGTAGGCGATCAGCCCCTTTAAGTAGGCAGGAGAAATGAATGCAGGGGTGGAGCCTACCTTCCCTCCTTGGCTGCAGCTAGCCAACTAGCTCCAGTAAGATTTGAGACACTAACTGACTAGGTAGTGAGAAGGAAAGAAGACTCTGGTGAGCATGAACCCAAAAGGACCCCTACTTTCTGCCACAGGAGAGCAAAGCATGGTCCCTTAACAGGGTGGGAGACTAGTAACCTAAATGTACTAAGAGGAAAGGACTGAACAGGTAAGACTAAAATCCTCTGTTCTCTGTTGTCCAATATAGGTTACTGTTAACTTTGGTATGTCCAACCATTGAGTTTCCCAGGGCGGGAAGGAAGGCAAGGACCAGGTGCAGGGCCCCCAAAGTCACCAGAGCATTTATGAACCATCAGATCAGAGATAGCCCAACAATAAAATATGAAGTGTCAACGGACAGTGAACAGGGGTAACGACACCCAGGTGCTGTTACGCAGCACACTGAACTAGAGCCAACAGGGCTCAAAAGTGAGGTAGCACTGAAGAACCGAAAAGAAGATCCTAGACAAGCAAGACTGCCTCCAGGATCTGTCTCCCAAAACTGGCATCAGCCGACGCCAGCACACCAACACAGTAGTGCTTCGAAAAGGAGTGCACAGACGACCAAGTGGCAGTCTTGCACAACCAATCAGCTAAGGGCTGATTCTTGGAAGCCCAAGATGCCCCAATAGATCTAGTGGATGTAGCCGTGACCCGAAAGGAAACAGGCTTCTTCCTCAGCTTGTGAACCTTACGAACAGTGGACTGAATCCAAGACACAATGGTCACTCGCATGCAAGTCTCCCGGCCCTGGGACCCTCAGGAATAACAAACAGAGCGTCAGACCATAGGATGGACTCAGTGTGATGCACACAAAACATGAGACAACACACCACTGCCAACAAGTGCATATCCTTCCCCTTGTCAGAGGAAGGGACAGAGCAGAAAGAAAGAAAGACTCACAATCTCCTGATTAAGGAGGAACTCCGAAATCACCTTTGGGAGAAACTCCCGTGAAGTCGGAATCACCGCCAGGTCCTAGTGAAAACCCCAAAAAGGAGTGGTTTAAAATAAATGTATCAGTCCTCACTGAGGGAACATCAGAATCCCACATGATGCCCCCCCACCCCTCAGTTATTGATCTCCCAGTCGATCGAGCTGGGAGATCAATGTTGGTGACAGAGCAACATACTCTCCTGCTTCACTTGTTCCCGAACCAGTAGGAGTGAACGGGATTTGGGAAAGCCTTCTCACGTCACCGGCAATATGGAGGCGGCTTTCCCTGATCCTGCCCACTCATACCCGGAATTTTGGGTACGACAGAAGGAGGAGAGCATGCAGGTATTTTTTTATTTTTTAAATTTAGAATTTTTGAGTTTTGTATGGTGTGTATGTGTGGGGGTAATACAAAAAGAAGAAAAGGGGGAGTGGTACAGCGGTCGTGCTTTAAATTAACAGAGGGATATACATGACCAGGTGGGATCCTAGGGGGGCCGGAAAGGTAGTCAGCGAGTTGTCCAAAAAGGGCAGAGGCAGTGGGGAGCAAGCTCATCGGAGAGAAAGAGTGCTAGGCCAAAGTGAGCAACACCATATCCCTGTCCCCCAACCATACGTGGAGGACCCAGGAGGAGGATGAGAATGCGGGTCTTCATTTCGTCCCCCATCCCCTCAAATAAGGCTGACCCCTTGACACAGCGGGAACATTGGTCTAAGCCTCTATACCGTACCTTCTTGGCAAATATAAAAAACATACTATTTCTGAAGCATTTTATCAAGCAACTACTTCTCCCATGACAAGCTTTGGGAGTCTTAGGTAAACCATGATTAGCAATCCTTTTAGAGGCCATGGGATGGATTCTATTGAAGGTAAACATGTTATCAATGGTTTTATCTCCTGTATTCCAATTGTAGTCTGTGCAGAATTTGGAGATAAAACTAATGATATAGGAACAGATACTGTAAAGCTGCTTCTGTAATAAATAATACCAGCACTGCAGTATATCAATCTAAGCAAACTTTTATAAACCTAGAGCAGTGGTTTGTATATTTTATCCTGTGCTGGGACCCTTTTAATTAACTTGACACCCCTTTGCAACACCAATATTTAAACACTTTAACCATTTGGATGCTACAGAGGTTTCATGCACTGGACATTACACTAGGATCCAATGATGGGTTAACATGGTATTATTATCAATATGTTTCTTTATGTTAGTCGATACTGGCTAGACCAAAGTATTAGACTAAAATGCGTTGGGGAAGAAACAACAGATAATCATAGTTGAAAATTAGGGATTCTTATAATGGGGCTGGGGTACAATAGTAACTACAAGATGCATATTACAGAGAACAGATTTGCATAATTTCGATATTCCACACATATACTGTCTACTAGGCCTTGCTCCCATGTCCATCACTAATTGAAATCCTTTATGGAACCTCTTGTACCTATGGATCAAAGAAATTGTTTTCAAATGGAATATTTTTTTATGCATATGGTACAGTAGGTTTGCACCAAGTGTGTTCAGCATCTTCATACATATGACCAACTGCATTGTCCTTGCAAACAAAGGCATTGTGAATAAAGCCATGTACATATTTTTTTCTTTTAAAAAAGGTACATCACCTACCTATACGATAAAAATCAGCTTACAAGTTACATTCTATTTTGCCATCATCCAAAGTGATTTAATATTTATCAGGCATGAAGACTGCTACAGATTTATTTACTAAAAGAAGTATTATTTTTCTGTCCAAGAGCCGCTACCCCTTAAAAGCAAACATCTTGAAATCTGCAGAACACTGTGCCATGTCATACCATTTATGCAAGAATCTAAAATAATCAAAATCAGAAACAATTTACGTATTCAGTGCTACTGTGTTGAGTGTTTTATATTACCAGCAATGAACCTTTCCATTCAGTGCATTTAATCCTCACATGAAAGTCCCTTTACAAAGCTAGGTATTGTTTTCAGATTCTGATCGCTGCAGTTGTATTAGGACTTTTGGATACTGCCCAACATTCAGTACAAACAAGCTCCTCTGCAACGTAAGAATTTCCTTTGCTTCCCCTGGCCAGAAAGCTAGACTTTATCATAACAGAAACCAGCCTTCTCACAAAACGCTCTTAAAAATAAGGTGTGTACAGCATGTCTAGTGTGATTGTGTTTTGTTTTTTTGTTTGTTCTTTCAACAAATGTCCATCAGAATAAGGTCCACATACATACAATTCTGTAGTAATACTATAAGATCATGATGCCCAAATGGCAATATCATTGCTTAACTGCAAGATATTTATTTCTAGAATGAAAACAAAAACTATACATGTGGATGTACTAAGAAGAACTGATTACACTCTGGAACAAACCAACTGTACCAAAGGGGAACATAAAATTCACACTGATTTCAAATAGGGAGTTTATCCCATTGATTGCTAGGTCGCAATTGTACAATGAGCTGGAGACCTCTCTAGCATTCAAGGAGTTAAAAGCCCCATTTAAATCAATGGATATATTTAATTTCAATTATGGTACCATTAATTTGCTCCAGATTACTCCAGTATCTTGTCGGTGTATCAGCCTTATTAAGGGACTGATCCATTCCAATGTATTATTCTTTTTCTTTGCTATAATAGGAAGAGTTTAGAGAGGACGAACAGAAGGACACAAATGCAAGGCACATACGGTTCCTTAGGAAACATGCTGGATAACTAATACCAAGTGCCACTTCATTTAGGAGTTACAATTACTCCATGAATGTGTTCTGGGAAAGTGTGAGGCACAAAGCAGCCAACACCCACAATTTAAGTTGCCAGTAATTTTAAGGGAAACTAACATTACATTTATTTTGCATAGTCTTGTTTTACATGTTACTGTTTCTGTACTAATTGCTCATATTCTGATAAATAAATGTCTGTAAATTTAGCTTACCCCATTGCTGTAGACACTAGATCTATGGAGGGGTGACCATATAACCCGGCATGAAACATGTGAGACAGTGAGTGTGTGTGTGTGTGTGTGTGTGTGTGTGTGTGTGTGTGTGTGTGTGTCTGTATAAGAGTAATAATGTGTGTGTTTGTGAGATGGAGTGAAAGAGAGAGAGAGTTTGTGTGCATGTGAGTGTAAAAATGTGTGTGAGAAAGTGAGTGTGTGAGATTGTATGTGTGTGTGTAAGAATGAGAGAGAGAGCGAAAGCGAGAGCGACAGAGTACAAGTGTGTGTGTGTCAGAATGGGTCAAAGAATAATTATGTGTGTGCATGAGAGAGAAAGAGTAAGATTGAAAGAGTGTATGCGTACTAGAGAGAGAAAGAATGTGTAAGAGTGTCTGTGTATGAGTGTCAGAGACTGAAAGAATGCGTGTGTTTATGTGTGCACGCACACGGGAGAGAATAAGACCGAGCGGGAAAGCAAGAGTAAGACTGTGTGTGCACAGGAGAGCAAGAGTAGGAAAAGAGAGGAAGCGAGCTATGAAACATATCACGCTTTCCTAAAACAAGCAGGAAACAAGAATACAATGTAACAATGAGGTCACAGAAAATACTTTTCAGCACTATAATACATCCAACTACACAAGATTTAAAGTGGAATTTTTACCCCCAATAAGCACCATAATAGGTCCATCTAAGAAAACTACCTGTAAGTTGTATTAATTATTATTATTATTATTTTTTAATCAACTAGTTTTATAAGGGAGAAAAAAAAAAAAAAAAGCTTTAGGAGCTTGCGAGCGCTCCTTCACATTCGTGCACCCAAACATTGCAAAGCCAAAATCATCCAGCTATGAATCTAGCTCACAATAAAAACATGAAAGTCCCACTTTAAAGTAGAACGACCACCATATAAAAAAGTTGCCATCCAATAATTAGGCATATGGCAACTAGCTTCTTAATACTGCTATTATGTTCCACAAGTACCACGTTTTTCAGTAAACCTGTTTCTTCAGAGACTGATGGCCAGGCTCTTCGTCTGTGTGCCTGTGCCGTCTGTCCCTTCCAATGCCTTTCGGCTCCATGCAATGCATCCTAGAGGAGACTGGGACGGACAACACAGGCACGCAGATGTCTCTGAGCAAGATGTCTGTGTCCAAGCCTGGCTGTCGGTCTCTGAAAAAAACAGGATTACTTCAAAATGCGGTACTTGTGGAAGATAATAGCAGTATTAAGAAGCTAGTAGCCATATGCCTAATTATTGGGTGGCAACTTTTTATGGGGTGGTAGTTCCACTTTAAAGGCTCAAACAACAGCAGTTTTTTCATGTTTGTTATTGATTATATGGTGCAGTAACTATAGAGAATGAGCATCACGTCTGATATAAGCCTAGGAGCACAGATGGATACCAGTCATGCATTATCACCAGTTTCACATGTGATTTATTGCTTAGGTCTTTCCATTGCCAATCTTACACTAACAGTGTGACACCAGTATGTATACTCAATGGCCCTTGGTAAGATTCATAGCAGTAAGTACATTTGTTGGCTTGTGGCATATTGTGTTTACAGCTCCATCATCTGGCTTGGAGATACCTTTCTCTATTACCAATCTTGCATTCCACCACTGGACACAAATATTATTATTATTATTCATTTATATAGCACTAACTAATTCCGCAGCACTGTAGAATTGGGAATAGACATACAGAGGTATTAAATAGTACAATCAGATGTGGAGAACAGAAGGATCAAAGGGCCCGGCTCGTGAGAGCTTATATTAGGGAAAAAGATCCACAAGGAACAGATCCATCTCACATCCTATTTATCATATTAGAAGGATCTCATGGCACAAGTGTCATCATTCTTCAGATGTTTTCAAGGAAACGCCCAGCTCTGCAGTTTAATCAGCAAAGCAAAATTTTACATTAATACTTCCTCAGCATTTTCCTTTATATTCATTTTCCATGTGAGAGGTGCAGGCGTCCAGGAGGATTTTTGTCATGTGCTAACAAAATGTATAATTTCACTTATAAATAGAGACCATCTGTGCCTTTTCATCTGATGTTCGTGAAATCCTAAAATGGATTTCTGGGTAAATGATGTGCGTGCAATCATGTTTTCTTTACTTCTAAATATGATCAAGTATAACTTAAAAAAAAATAAAAATTTGATAAATAACAATACCATAGATATGCTGGGGCAAGATTGCATCTGTGTATGTACCCCCCCAACCCCCTCCCCATCTTTTTCAAACCACACTGCTGCTCTGTACTGGGCAATGGGAATGATGTCACTGAAGAGAACGGCTGATAGCCTAAGCCAGCAAAAGGAAGGCTATGGGGAGTAATCTTGTCAGCTGGAGTGCTTAACAAGCACAAAATTAAGTTCTGTATTATTTAGCATTTTTTTTCTAAGTATTACAATTTCCAACAATTTAAACAAAACAATCTGCTTTGTACTAGACATTTGGAAAAAAGAAAACTTTTTTTTTTAGATGCCAGCTATTGCTTAAAATATTTTAAGTGAATACTACAGTTGAAAGTAATAAAACCGATTAAACTATTAACATGTAATTGTTACAAATTGTACAGGTTGCAGATACAATCGACACAATGGAACCTAAAAGATGTCTATTTGTAGACCAACATACATTATGCATGCACACCATGCAATATCAAATTCTTCTTTTTAGCACTGGGCTATTTACTTGTTATTAAGTACTTTACAAGGACTCAGGAGTCATTGGGGAATCTGCTTAATTCAATGAAGCCATAGATTTATTTATTATTTCAATTCTCAATTACTCGATTAGACCAACATATTCCCAGCATATACAAGGGCTATGCATGCAAGAGCTACAGTGAAGGCAGCATCTTTAAATTTTTTATATTTTTTGCTATCAGAGTATTTCCATTATGGACACAGGAATGATGACATACAGATTAAACATTAAAGTTGACTCTTTTAAGGCAAACTGGGAGGTTGTTCAGTTGCCCGGAAACATTCCATCCCCCGCACACAAACAATTGTGTTCCACTGCACCTATGGCATTAGAAACAGTCAATGATTTAGCACCTGCACCTTTGACTAGCTCTCTGCATATGCAAATTGCCCTTGGGACTAGTCACCCCAAGGGTAACAGGATAATCCAGACGTGGACTCCTTGTTCACAGCGCCTAGAGAGATCAGCTGCACCTCACTGACGAGGCCCAAGGAGGCCGAAACGTACGTCTGGAGTTGGCTGCTTCTTCAGAGAGGAATTGCGGCTGGACTGCCTTTTGGTAGGATCAGTATGATGTGTTTTAGGATATTTCCTCTCTGTGAAAGGCACTAGTGAGCTACAAGAGATTGCTCCCTGGGTAGGATACTTACCTTATAAAGCCTCAGCAATTCCAGGGCAGGCTCGTTCCTAGTTGACCATCTCTGACTAGCTCTTTGCAATGCTTTAGCACCCCATCAATGAGAAATGTTTGCCTCTCTGCTGCGCATATCTATGCAAGGGATGGTGAACTTCAAGCTGTTGTTGGACTACAACTCCAATCATCTTGGGATGTTTTTTTTGCAAACAAAGACTACTAGGGTTGAGATGCATTAAAAGGTCAATGCTGTGCTGATGAGAGTCTGGAAATGTGTGGGGAACACATCCCCTTGGCGATAGAGACACACATCACTATATGCATTAAGAATTAGTGATACGAGGGAAGTCTCCTCATTGACATGGAGGGCTGTCGAACTGCTGGCAATATGCAAGAGATGCCCTCCCTTACACGTTGCCAGCAATTAGACAGCCCTGAAGTCTGACAGCATTCTCTCTGTTCCCCCTTGCACACTGGGGAAGTGGAGTGGATCTTCTCAGACAACAGCACCACAAACAGCATCACTCTTGTAACCATTTCAGTGCCAGAGGGAACCCAAAGCATAAAAAAAAATAATACTAATAATTTCCTCATATTCCTGACTGAAATGCAAGTGGATTAACCAAAGTGAGTGGAGAAGAAGAAAACGTTGTGAATTGATGCACTTTGCAATGTAAGGTTTATTATAATTCTTAAAGCGAAACTACAACCCTATATAAAGTCACCCCCCTAATAATTAGGCATATGGCGACTAGCTTCTTAATAGTGTTATATCTCACACAAGTACCTGGTTATGAAGTAATCCTTTTTGTTCTGAGACTGACGGCCAGACTTCTTCCTTTAGAGTTGTCTGCGTCGTCAGTCCCTTTCGATACCTTAAGGCACAATGCAATGCCTCCTAGAAGTGACCAGAAAGGACAGCGCAGGCATGCAGACGTCTCTAAGCCAAGATGTCTGTGTGCAAGCCTGGCCGCCGGTCTCAGAAGAAAAAGGATTACTTCAGAACCAGGTACTTGTGTGAGATAATAGCACTATTAAGAAGCTAGTCGCCATATGCCTAATTACTGAGGGAGACTTTATATAGGGTGGTAGTTCCGCTTTAATAAAATACTTCTATGAGAAAACACTTACGTACTGTAATAAAAAAATAACTCCAACTCCACTGGAGCATGTATGCCAAGAGTGATTGTATGGTATCCATAATCACAAAAGCTCATAAACTCGCAAAAAAAAGGATTGAGAGCAATATAATGTATCCCAGTAGTGCTATGCAAATAAGCTGCTAAATGAGTAACCTATGGCAGTGCGACCTTGAGCAATAAAGATGAATCAATGAGGATGATCAAATGTGTATCATGACTGCCACTGAAGCCAAACATGAAACAGCTTATATTAATGAATGCAGTATCCACTACTAAATTGCGCATGGATATGTGTTCAGTGAACAAATAAGGAATCTCAAGTAAAAGTGGTATAATCTAAAAATGTAAATTATCCATTTGAACGGGTTGTGTACTCATCAAAGTGTAAGCGATGTGGTGAGCCATCTGTGAGGTCATGTAAACTAGGGGAGTGCAAGCTGCTTGAAAGCCTTCTCAGTGTAGGAGAAAACTACAATGAAACATAGAATTTGACTGCAGATAAGAACCATTCGGTCCATATAGTCTGCCCATTTTCCTACTGTAAAATCCTCAAACCTTGTTTGGTCCTTGGTCTTGTCTTATGTTAAAGTGGATGTGTCACCTATGCCAGGGATTATAATTTGAAGTCCTTTGCTGCTAGCCAGATCTGAAAAGTTACTAGTCACTGCAAGCCAAAACATACCAAACAGGGCTGAATTTCTACTCGCCAGGGCTAAATTTTCACTCGCCATTGGCTATTGGCAAGTGGCAATTTTGAGCCCTGACCTATGCACAACATTCCCTAAATAGTTAGGTGAAATATCCAATACCGTTAAAACCTTATTATTATTTTTTTTAAACTTCCGTTTGGTTTAAATGCAAACGATTCAACCTCAAAAAACAATAAGAGAGCGCCACATGGTACAGTATATAGAGAACAATCTTAAATCCAAATTTTTAGAATCTCACTCACATAGATCGTGGTCAGTGAGCCGATATCGGACTTCACTGACAATCACACATACGGAGAGATTTCACCCGTCTCCGTTCAGGTTACTCACGAAACTCTTCCACGTCAGGTTCTGGATATTGACAATCACAAGGCGGGGTATTTCGATAAAAAATATATATTTATTACACTAAAATATCAGCTGGAACAAGCTTACGCGTTTCGCGGTTGTAACACCACTTCTTCAAAGCTATCACACCAAATAGATATAATATATATATATATATATATCTATTTGGTGTGATAGCTTTGAAGAAGCGGTGTTACAACCGCGAAACGCGTAAGCTTGTTCCAGCTGATATTTTAGTGTAATAAATATATATTTTTTATCGAAATACCCCGCCTTGTGATTGTCAATATCCAGAACCTGACGTGGAAGAGTTTCGTGAGTAACCTGAACGGAGACGGGTGAAATCTCTCCGTATGTGTGATTGTCAGTGAAGTCCGATATCGGCTCACTGACCACGATCTATGTGAGTGAGATTCTAAAAATTTGGATTTAAGATTGTTCTCTATATACTGTACCATGTGGCGCTCTCTTATTGTTTTTTGAGGTTGAATCGTTTGTATACCGCTGGGGGAGAAGCGTGTTTTAGAAGAGCTGCCGTGATATCTTCGCATTTGTGCACTAGCCCAATTTGTCGGTCCGGTGTATACCGTCTCTGACACACAGTATATTGTGAGTGCACACCTTAGGGTAATTTGGTGGTGGTCAATTTAGATCTACTGATATACACAGGGGCGCCCTGTTTTTTCTTCTCTTTTTTTCTTTTTTCCCCATTTTTCATATCAGTTTGGTTTAAATGTAACTTACAAAAGTATTTGCTGCAGCCACTTCTAGGTGACTGTGGTTCTCTGCGGTTACAGAGCATTGCCTCTGCTCTCCTCCCTCCTCCAAGGACAGATGCGTCTGTCAGTAAACTGGAGAGGTCTCATTGGCAGAGATTGATATCTAGCCAATGAGAGAGCTCCAGCTTACTGACAGAAGCCTCCATCATCGGAGGAAGGAGGAGAGGAGAGCAGAGGCAGAGTGTCGGGCTGCAGTCTATATGGAAGTGGCTGCAGCCCAGACTTTTATAAATTACATTTAAACCAAACGGAAGCTTAAAATAAAATAATAATGTTTTAATGCTATTGGATGTGTCACCTAACTATTTAGAGGATGTTGTGCATAGGTTATACATCCACTTTAAGGACAGCCTTAAGCCTATCCCATGCATGCTTAAGTTCTGTCACTGTATTAACATCTACCACTTCTGCTGGTAGGCTATTCCACTTATCTACTACCCTCTCAGTGAAGTAAAACTTTCTTACATTATGTCTAAACCTATGTCCCTCTAGTTTTAGACTATAGCCTCTTGACCTAACATTTTTACTCCTTTGAAATGTACTTCTCTCCTGAACATTGTTGAATTACTTCATGTATTTGAATGTTTCTGTCATATCCCCTCTCTCTCTTCTCTCCTCCAAGCTATATATGTTCAGATCCTTTAGTCTATCCTGATTTGTCTTTTCCTGTTAATCTGTCACCATTTTAGTAGCCCTTCTCTGAATTTTCTCTAGAGTATCTATATCCTTCTGGACATGGGGTCTCCAGTACTATACACAATACTCTAGGTGAGGTCTAACTAGAGATCTGTAGAGTGGCATGACCACTTCCCTTTTTCTGCTAATAATGCCCCTAGCTATACAACCCAGCATCCTGCTTGCATTTTCCACTGCTTTATTACATTGCCTGCCTACCTTAAAGACATTAGAAATAATTATTCCCAAATGAGAATTAGCAGGAAGTTGGGATTTGTTATAAAAGAAGAAAGCCCCCAACAACAGGAATGAAGAGGTCTGGAGTCCAATGCAGTACAAGAGGAAGGCCCAACTAAAATTGTATAATATATCAGGTGTGAAAAAATGCTGTAAAGTAAGAATGCTTTCGAAAATGGACGTTAATAGTTTATTTTTATCAATTAACAACATGCACAGTGAATGAACAGAAGGAAGATCTAAATCAAATCAATATTTGGTATGACTACTCTGCCTTCAAAACAGCATCAATTCTTCTAGGTATACTTGCACAAAATCAGGTGTATGATTAAACAATTATACCAAACAGGTACTAATAATCATCAATTTAACCCTATGACTGCCAGAGGGGTAAGAAATACATTGCTAATGCATTCCTTACCCCTCTGGCACTCACAGGGTTAATATGTAGATTGAAACACAATCATTAGCTGAAATACAAACAGCTGTGTAGGAGGATTAAAACTGGGTGAGGAACTGCCAAACTCAGCTAACAACGTGAGGTTGCTGATGACCATTTAATGCCAAAAGTCACACACCATGGTAAGACCGTGCACAGCAACAAGACACAAGGTAGTTATACTGCATCAACAAGGTCTCTCCCAGGCAGAAATTTCAAGGCAGACAAGCTCGTTTGTAAAAGTACGAAGAAACAGGCAACGTTGAGAACCGCAGACGTAGAAATATTTGACTGTACCAGAAGGCAGTTTTTTTCACCGAAGGGCTGGAGAGCGGTACAAGAATGAGTGTCTGCAGGAAACAGCGAAGCATAGTGGAGATTCCTTGCACGTTTGGGGCTGCATTTCTTCTAATGGAGTTGGGGATTTGATCAGAATTAATGGTTCTCTCAGGGCTGAGAAGTACAGATAGAAACCTATCCATCATGAAATACTATGAGAGAGGTATCTGATTGGCCCCAAATTTATTCTGCAGCATGACAAAAACAACCGCCACAAACATACAACCAAAGTCATTAAGAACCATCTTCAAAGTAAAAAAGAACAAGGCATCCTGGAAGTGATGGTATGGCCCTCAGAGAGCCCTGATCTCAACATTGAGTCTGTCTGGGATTACATGAAGAGAGAGAAGCAACGGAGGCTGCCTAAATCCACAGCAGGACTGTGGTTAGTTCTCTAAGATGTTTAGAAAAACCTACCTGCAGAGTACCTTAAAAAAATTGTGTGCAAGTGTACCCAGAAGAATTGATGCTGTTCTGAAGGCAAAGGGTGGTAACGCCAAATATTGATTTGATTTTAGATTTTTATTTTGTTCACTCACTAAGGTTAAGGTCCGTGTCAGGCAGAAGGTCATGACCAGAAGCAAGTAGGAAGATCCTCAATGTGATAGGTACATAAGAAATTCAACAGATAACAGAGAATGGCTCAGAGGAGGAAGTATATTAAATACACCAGACACCGCGCGTAAGAATGACAAAAAACACAATCACCGCTGCCTCCTAGCAAAGCCCAGCATCGTACCACAGCACCCTAGATGCTGACACATCGAACAGCTTCAAAATTCTTGTAAAATGTTTGATGTTAACACAGAACAAGTGATTTCAGCAACAGTGAAGAAACTGTAGATGTGAGATTTCTTGCATCCAGTGCCAGAAGAAACAATGCTTGTGGCGAAGTATCCGCTGCCATCCACTCATCTCACTATTAAATAGATGCCCTTGCCTCTATTTAATTACAAGATCATTACGATCAGAATTCTAAAACAGCTTACCCTGCATTCCTTCTGAAGAGATAATAAAAAAAAAATATTGACAGTGAATAAGAACTAGCAATTTGTTATTTATAAAAAAAAAAGCTGTCTTGCCTATAAAAAAATATATATATATTCTGAATAACAAGTGATTTTGTTTCATAGCCTTGTAATGAAATTTGTTTTTCTGCATAGATTTATTAAAGCGGAGCTACCACCTCTAAACAACTTGAAGTTAAATACTTCACCATCTGGCGACTAGCTGCTTAGTAGCGCTAGTCACCAGAATTATTACCTTGTTAAAGAGGATTATCAATTCTTCCCGAGCTGACAGGCGGGACAGAGCACAGACATCTTTCCATAGTGACGTTTGCACGCCTGCGCTGTCAGCCCCAGTCGGCTTTAGGAGGCGTTTGCTAGGAGCCGTTCGTGTCTGGAAGGGACGGACAGCGCAGACGTGCTGACATCACTATGGGGAGATGTCTGCGCTCCGTCTTGCCTATCAGCCCGACAAGAATTGATAATCCTCTTTAACAAGGTAATAATTCTGGCCACTAGCGCTACTAAGCAGCTAGTCGCCAGATGGGGAATTATTTAGCGGTGGTAGTTCAGCTTTAAAAGGAAAATAATTAGCAACCTTATGTACCTGGACACAGGTCTTCTCTTCCCATTAATATTTTTGAATCAGGGCACAAAAACAAAAATCATATATAAAATTCTTAAAAAAAAAAATGACACAGCTATATAGGTAGGTGTGTATGTGTCAATTTATTCTGGTCAGATTTTCAAAATAAATAAAAACAACATTATGCAATAACAATCAATATCTACACTTATACTGTGCACTTCTGCATCCAAAAGTTGTTCAAGATACCTGAGCACAGTCTTGATTTTGAACTACAATTCCTATCATCCTCAGCTGGTCACAGGCTGCCAAACCCTGGTATATACGTACTTACTATATTGATGTCCTGCTAAAGCTTGATCTAATATGGTCGGATAAAGGCAAAAGAGTGCTGTTCCCAAATGCTACACATATTAATCATTGAAGGACAATAGATTTTCAACACACCTCCTGGTCCTTAAAAGGTTACATATATTTTCCCGAACTATGAAGTGCTATCACTTTAAGTAGCAGTGGGAAAAGTGATTTTATATGCTCAAGAACAAAAGACAAATCGTTCCCTAGTGTTCACGTTCGGTTCCAGCAATGTGGTGCATAAAGAATACAACATGCAATCCTAAAACCTGACATCATGGGTGGGATAAGAGGAAGCCTAAATTATTCATTGCAAAGTAACCCTCTGGCACTGAAAGGGTTAAAAAAATCACACACTAATGCAGTTATAAACCCTGGCTTTAAATTATCATTTGATCACATAACCCGTTTTCTTTCTGAGGCAGGAAGCAATTCTTTTTTTCCAGCAGAATGGGATACAGGTATTACTTCTCCGAACAACAAAATGGAGCAGAGATACCCACCAAAGGTACATCTATACAAAACATAAATATCACTAATGTAATAATACGCCACATAACAATCTCAAAACTTACGGAGAAAGAAATTCACCATTGCTCACTGTAGGAAAAAGAGGATTTTAGTCATACCTGTTAAATCCTTTTCTCTTAGTCCATACAGGATACTGGTAACTTTGGGTAGGCAATCCGCCCCTTAGTAGTCAGGAACAATTCTAGAACTGATTGCAGAGGGTGGAGCCTACCTTCCCTCCTTGGCTGCAGCTAGCCAATCAGCTCCAGAAAGATTTGAGACACTAACTATTGAGTAGATAGTGGAACGGAAAGAAGACTCCTGTGAGCATGACCCCGAAGGACCCCCACAATCTGCCACAGGAGAGCCAAGCATGGTCCCTTGACAGGGTGGGAGACCAGTAACCTGTATGGACTAAGAGAAAAGGATTTAACAGGTAAGACTAAAATCCTCTTTTCTCTGTCGTCCAATACAGGTTACTGGTAACTTTGGGATGTCCAACCATTGAGTTTCCCAGACGCAGGAAGTAAGGCAAGGACAAGGCGCAAGGCCCCCAAAGTCACCAGAGCAGACATGAACCATCAGATCAGAGATAGCCCAAAACAATTGAAGTGTCAATAGACACTGAACAGGGCTAACAACACCCCAAGAACTGTTACACAGCACACGGAACTAGAGCCAACAGGTCTCAAAACTGAAGGAAGCACCAAGAACCGAAGAAGATCCTAGACAGGCAAGACTGCCTCCAGGATCTTCCTTCCAAAGCTGGTGTCAGCCGATGCCAGCACATCAACATGGTAGTGCTTCGAAAAGGTGTGCAAAGACAACCAAGTGGCAGCCTTACACAACTGATCAGCAGAGGCCTGATTCTTGTAAGCCCAAGAAGCCCCAATAGATCTGGTAGAATGAGCCGTAACCTGAAAGGGAACAGGTTTATACCTCAGCTCGTAAGCCTTACGAATAGTGGACTTGATCCAAGACGCAATAGTCACTTTGTATGCAGGTCTTCCTGCCCTGAGGCCCTCAGGAATGACGAACAGTGCGTCAGATTGTCTAATGGACAATGTATGAGCAACGCCCTGGAAGAAAACCTTGACATCAGGAAGAATAGCAATGTGCCTCTGAAAGAAAACAGAGAGCGTAGAAGTCTGAACCTTAAGGAAACTCAAGCTGAGGTCCTTATCCATACTGTCCTGCAAGAAGGTCAGGACCGCAGGTAGATCAAAATCCTGAGAGAGGTCCCTACCAGCAAACAAAGAAAGGAAGGTCGACCAAACACGATGGTAGGCCTTAGAAGAAACAGGCTTGAAGGCACTGAGCATAGTAGCCACCATACCAGAAGAAAACCCTTTCCTCTTCAATATTGAGGATTCAATTTCCAAGCTGTCAAAGCCAGACGATGAACATCCTCCTTCCACAGGTAACCCTGTAGAAGAAGATCCGGACGGCAAGGGAGCCGGAATGGCTCTGCCACTGACAGATCCAGAAGCTCCGGAAACCAAGCCTGCCAAGGCCAGGACGGAGCAATCAGAATGACTGGACAGCGCTCTATTCTCAATTTCCTTAACATCCTGTGCAAAATGGGAAGGGGAGGGAAGATGTAAGCCAGAGGAAATAAGCAAGGAATGGACATGGCATCCACCGCTAGAGCTAGAGGATCCCTCCAACGAGAGTAGAGCCTCAGGACCTTCCGGTTGTGTCTTATTGCCATCAGGCCGATGCAAGGAAGAGCCCACTTCTGAACAATGAGGGAGAACACCACTGGGTGCAGTTCCCACTCTCTGCTGTCCACCGGGTGTCGACTGAGGAAGTCTGCCATGATGTTGTCTACTCCAGGAATGTGTACTGCGGATATGGCAGGAACGTGTTCTTCTGACCAGGACAAAATAGCCTTGACCTCTAACCAAGCTGAGAGACTGCTTGTTCCGCCCTGCTTGTTGATGTAGGTCACGGCCGTGTTGTTGTCGGACTGGGCATTCTTTCAGCTTGGGAGTCCAATGACGAAGGGCATGGAATACCGCCCGAAGCTCCAACACGTTGATGGGAAGGAGAGATTCCTCCAGAGACCACCGACCTTGTGCACTCAGGCGACCCAGGACCGCTTCCCATCCGGAGAGGCTGGCATCCGTCATCACCATGGTCCAGAAGGGTACTAGGAAGGACTTGTCCTTCAGCAAATTGGAGAGGTTGAGCCACCAGGACAAACTCAGTTCCACATGAAGAGGATGGGATACTGATGTCTTCAGAAGGTCCGGCTGACCCCTGCACACCTGGATCACAAACCTCTGGAGTTCCCTTGTGTGAACCATGGCAAATGGGACCGCTTCTATGGTGGAGATGAATTTCCCCACTAGAGAGGACAGCTTCTTGGCTGGAACTGGATCCAGAGCCAGAACAGCAGATACTCTTTGGGTGATCTGCTGAGCCACTTCCTCCATGAGAAGCACCATGCTCTGCTGAGTGTCGAAGAGAAGGCCCAGGAAGACCAGACGTTGGGATGGGACAAGATCCGACTTGTTCATGTTGATGATCCACCCGTGATGGGTGAGATCATGAATGCAGTCCTGAACCTGCTGATGAAAAAGTTCTGCAGAAGAGCCTTTCAGAAGCAGGTCATCCATGTATGGAGTAACTCTGATGCCGTGCCGGTGAAGGACGGATACTAAAGCTCCCAGGACACGGTTGAAGACTTGAGGAGTTGTGGTCAGACCAAAGAGAAGAGCTGAAAACGCCCTTGGTTTTAGGCAAATCTGAGATACTGCCGGCTCTCTGGATGAATGGCGATGTGTAGATATGTATCCTGAAGGTCCAAAGAAGCAAGGAATTCCCCCGGGGACATAGCAGCAATCACTGTCCTTAGGGTATCCTGGTGATAATGAGTCCTGATCACAAAGGAATTGAGATCTTTCAAATCCAAAATGGGACGACAACCGCCATCCTTCTTGGACACCACAAAGAGGTTTGAGTAAAAACCCATACCTCTGTTCTGAACTGGAACCAGCTCTAGAACATCCTTGTCCAGAACAGCCTGAGGCGTATGAGAAGGGAAAAAGCGAAAGGGAGGAAGAGAGACTAAAGGAATCCTGTACCCTTCCGTCACTACCTGTAAAACCCACGGGTCTGCCACTGAATCCTCCCAGACGCTGTGATAGTGATGCAAACGGCCACCCTCAGCAGAGTGGGGACCTGGGTTTGGTGAGTCATGCCGAAGAAGGCTTGGAAGCCTTGGGCTTGGAGGAGGCTCGCGGAGCTGAGGGAACCGCCTGGTTCTCCGAACATTTCTCAGTCTGGAAGGAACGAAAAAACGATTACCTTGAGTGGGGTTTTCTTTCTGGGGACCAAAGGCAGAAGGGTACTTTTACCCCCTGTGGCCTCACTAATCAGATCCTTAAGATATGGCCCAAACAATGACTTGCCTTTAAAAGGCAAGGAGAGCAAGGCTTTCTTGGAAGCAGTGTCAGCAGACAAGATCTTGAGCCAAAGAGCCCGTCTGGCAACCACAGATATGGTGGAAACCCTAGCCACCAAAATGATGGCATCAAATAAGGCAGCAGAAATATAGTGCTGTGCCTCAGAAATGTTGACAAGAAGGCACAACATATCCGAAGTAAGGAGCACCCTGATGGACAGCCAGGGTGAGCTGTTCAGTCCAGACTGCAATAGCACGGTTACCCCATGCCGCAGCGAACGCCGGACAAATGGCAGTCCCAGCAGTGGCAAAAATGTACTTGAGGGAAACCTCAACTTTCTTGTCAGTCCAGTCTTTCAGAGCGGACGCATCAGAAACTGGCAAGGCAGTAGACTTAGATAGCCTGGAGATAGGAACATCCACTTTGGGGGGCTGAACCCACTGAAAAAGCTCCGCCTCAGAGAAGGGTTAAAGTTTGGCACATTTTTTGGAAACAGAAGGTTTCCTGTCCGGAGATTTCCACTCATCAGACACAAGGCGGTCAAGAGTGGGCTTAGGTTGAAAGCAAGTAAGGGGCTTTTTAGGCTCCTGAAAGACATCAGAAGGATCTGAAGAAACCTCCTGAACTAAGGGAATGTTCAGGGTAGTCAAGACAGCCCTGATCAGGCCCTCAGTCGAGGGCTCAGGATCAGCCTCAAAAGGGTTCCCAAAAAACTGAGTGGAACCCACAGAAGAACACTGCTCAACATCTGAATCCACTAACAGTTCCTCCTCAGAGGAATCTGATACGTCAGGTACTCCCTGTAGTTTAGGCAGGGAAGATTTGACTGAATGGAAGACCCTCTGTAACTGGGATGGAAAGAGTTGCAATGTAGACCGAAGGTCCCTAGTAGCAGCCTTGAACTCTTGCACCCAAACTGGCTCTAATGCATGGCTGGAGGTCCCTGGGAGAGACTCAGGGACATCAGAACATGCTGGGCATAAATGACCTAAGAATTCTTTAGGTAACCCTGAATGACATGAGGAACAGTGTGCAATAGGGGACACAGAGACCCCAGCATCCTTAGTCTTAGGCCTGGCCCCAAGCTCCAACGGATTGGAAATTCTCAGTGTCAAAAACATTTAGTATAATGAATCACCCAAATACAGTGTGAAAGATTAAAATTTCACCCCAGAAATTGTTAAAATACACTTATCTGGCAGGCAAAGGGTTAATCTGCAGAGGAGAGAAGGAGAGTCCAAGTCCTGTGTAGAATACTTGTTCTAGAAAAAGCACAAAATGACTGCCGTGGCAGGAGTCAATCAGAAACGAGAGTGCGAAGCAAGAGCTCATGGGAAATGTAGTTTTCCCAGAATAAGTACCCCAACAGTGCCTGAAGCCCCCTGTGCCCCCCAACACACTTGCAATGGTAACCGGATGATAGAGCAAGGTCAGACAATTAAAACGAGCCCTTTCTGAAGTAGCTAAGTTGAGCGGCTGCAGAGATATGTCCCAAACTGTACCGTCCCATAGGAGTGAATGGAGCAATGGCGTCTATGCGGTAAAGCTCGCTTTTGTCAAAGTTAAAACTGTTAAATTAAATTACATGAGACATCACTAGAACAAGTTAGAAGACCCAAAAAACACTGAACCCCGTGGGGAAAGTGACAATAACCGCCCCCCCCTCCAAAAAAAAAAAAGATGCAAACCAGCAGCTAAAGGGTTAAGTTACCACATAAACCTGCTCCAAAACACCCAACAGACATACAGATAGACCCAATGAGTGCAGGAATGTGCAATAAGAACTCAGTGTGGACCTATTAGAAAGGTCCCTAGTGTGAAGGCACTGTCTAGATTTATTCATAGCAGTGTAGGTTATTATTGGCCCAGCACATAAACTAATTTCCATAAAATCTCACACTGTGCAGCCAACAATTAATGGGCAATTTCTCAAAAACTACTTGTACTACAAATACATGACTAGCACAATATATATAGTCAGTTCTTAAAGCTCTTACTTTTAGGTGACGTCCGCTATTTCCCATTTTAAAATTAGGAATTTCACACATCAATGAAAAGAGTGAACATGAAAAACCCAGGTAACCAAACAAGGACTAGCAGAGGTTGACCTGTTAGCTGCCATTGATTTACAGGTAAAGCACATTTTTTTCCCTAATAACCAAGCCTACTTAAACCTTCCATTATACGGCATTATAGCCCTCATTCATGCAAACCAGCCAAAGGACTATTACTTCAAATCTATATACTGGAGTTACACAATGCTTATAGTTCAGAAGCTTTTATACAGGTTTCAGGGCCATGGCGTTCTCATAAATTGTAATGATTAATTAAAAAAATAACTTTCTTATAGATACAGAAATATGCATTCCAGGAACATTTCTAAAATACATTTACAGAGTTTAAACTAAAATAACACCATTTACACATATACATTACACACACCTTTTTCCCTCTTATAGTAGGTATTCGTAATAAATCAGTATAAAAGTAACTGCAGCAAAATACAGGTTTTGAAGTTTGCTGCTCACTTGCTGCAGGTGCTGCCCTAATGACAGTCACTAAAAGCCTATAACCCTTTGAGTGCCAGAGGGGTACGCAACGCATTGCAAAGCAATGCGTTGAGTACCCCTCTGGCACTCAAAGGGATAAAGGTGTGTTTGTAGCTTCTTGCCATATGAAATGGTGACAATTATTAGTTAGGACTTGCTTAAAATTGAAGTGGCGCGGGAGGTAAGCTTCAACATATCTTGGCCAAATTATATAAATATAGTCAGTATATGGATGTTATATACAGAGAAGATATATACAAGTTTACATTAGAAATCTCTATGGTGCAGCACATTTGATGCACTACATGTTCTTCCAATGTCGTTCATTTATATATGTGCACACGTTCGTGTGTGTGTGTGTGTGTGTGTGTGTGTGTGTGTGTGTGTGTGTGTGTGTGTGTGTGTGTGTGTGTGTGTGTGTGTGTGTGTGTGTGTGTGTGTGTGTGTGTGTGTTGCATACCTCTCTGGCACTCAAAGGGTTAAATTAAACAAAGTAAGAAATGCCATTTAAAGATCTAATGGACATGGAACATATCCCATATAGATTACACATTTTCATCTTATATTCAGCATTCTATAGAAATCAGTGCATAACAAACTGCAGCAAAATCCCCACACAGCACCTATAGCTTACAGTATTTGTCCTGGGTATAAGGTATCAAACTAGCTTTTAAATTATTATAATAGCATTATAGTTACTAATGGTCTCTTTAAAAAAATACACCTTAGCCCCTTGGATGCTAGAGCGCACTAGTATTTATGAGATCAAACATAACCAAATCTGAATCTCTGCTTCCCACACTCCATTAATGCACATTATAAAGCTGAAAATAAGGAAGCCTATTCAATCCTTCGTTTCTGGTGATTTTTAACCAATTAAATTGCTTTTAATCACCTGGATCCTAGAGATATCTCCAGCGTATTCCAAAGCTATGAACTAGAGACATATCTAGCATCCAGAGGGTTAATCAATGCTGAGACATGCCTAAATCTCCAACATTCTAGAAAACTGATGGGTTACCTAAGGCCCTCCAGCTATTCCACACTTCAATTCCCATCATCCCCAGCCAGATCTTGGCTGATGGGGGTTATGGGAATTGTATTACTGAACGGCTATAGGGACTCAGGTTGGCCAGCCCCATCCATGATAATGCAGTTGTCTCTAAAAAGGACAGGTTTTTTTTTAGTATAAAATAAATACAACCAAGAAGCAAGATGATAGTTACCAGAGATGAACGTGCAAATCCAGAATCTTCTCTTGATAAGCTCTGTGTTGAATACTCCAGAGCATTATTCTCTCCTTGCTGCTTGCAGATATAAGCACAGTTTCTCTCCAGCACATTACAAATGCCTTTGAAAAGGATCACACTAGTAGTGCAACCCATTCCCGTTGTGTCAGAATGTACATATCTAGCAGCCTTGGCTCCATCTACAGAATATCTTCGCTTGAATCACTGACAGTCTCCATCTGCACATCCCTCCTCTAGAGATGCCGGCACTAAACAGAAAATGTTACTGAAGCACTCACTGAGCCCAAGGAAGGGGGGAGTGTAGAGGAGAGATGGGAAAAAAAGATGGGTGTCTCAGGCAGGAGATAAAATAGATAATCCAGCACACAATTACCAGTGAATAAATAGCATCAAGAACAAATTATCCTAGTTAAATTCCCTATTGCTTCCCTTTAGATTGCCTCAAGTGATGCACAAGATGAAAAGGATCCTGCATCAGTAACTGTTACTGCTGCTGTTAGTCACAGAGAATATTAACGCTGCTACCAAAGATGGTCCCTCCCAGAAAGCCTTGCACTGGTACTATCAAATTCCTATTATTTTTTTTCTTGACCTAAATTTAAAGCTTGATGTCTAATGCTTCATTATAGACTTTAACGGAAGGGAGAAAAACAGCTTGAAAGAGAGAGGGGGAAAAAAAAAAAATAAGGTGGTCCTCTGTCACCATGACAACATGATATGCCTTACCGGCCTAGAATATGCATGATGTGGCTGCTCTAGAAATGGTTTTTTGACAGCTAGTCACAAGAGAGTATGGGATTGACAGGAGTAATCTTTCTCCACTCTTACTTCTTTCGGTATGTGTGTGTGTTTGAGGGGGTTTGTGACTGAGATCGTTCTATGTGCAGTAGAATCAGTCCTGCTCTATTAAGCAGTGACATACACAGATCACTGCACTGTAAAAAGGGAGTGGGGTAGGTTGCTAGTATTTTATTAAGAACTAGTTGAAGAGCCCGTTACACGGGTCACAGTGCCACTGCCACTGCGGCTAATACAGTGCCTGCCGGTCGCAGTGCAGTCATGCTCAGGAGCACTCCTGTTCCCCTGTCTGCTCTCTAGTGTTCCCAAGCACCCTCTCCTTTGTTGCCAGATTTCAGAGATTTTGGGGCACCGGCAACAGAGCGGGTGAGCTAACATTTAACACAAACATTAATCCCCCCCTCCATCCCCACTATCCTACTGTAACATTTGATTAACCCCTTCACTGCCAGTTCAATTGAGAGGCTGAGTTAAAAACAAAATAGGATTTTAGTCTTACTTGTTAAATCCTTTTCTCTTAGTCCATATCAGTGGTTCTCAACCCGTGCCCTCAGTGGCTACTAACAGGCCAGGATTTGAGAATTTCCTTTTAAGAGCACAAGTGAGTTAATCAATATGACTGAGCCTCTGATCAACACACTTTTGTTCTAGCAGAGAAATTCCTAAGTCCTGGCCTGTTAGTGGCCACTGAGGGCACAGGTTGAGAACCTCTGGTCCATATGCCATACAGGTAGCAAGGGGAGGTGACAGCTCCTCCCGGTGGGCTGGAACAATTCTGAAAGAAGTGCAGGGGTGGAGCCTCCCCTCCATATCAGGCTACCTTAGCCCCTCCCCACCAGACAGATCTGAGACAATAACCTATCGACCAAGACAGAAGAAAGGAAGAATGGAAAACTCCTGTGAGCTATGAACCCAAAAGGACTCCCAAGTCCATCCACAGGAGACCCAGCATGGTCCCGTTCACTGGGTGGCAGACCTGTATGGCATATAGACTAAGATAAAAGGATTTTACAGGTAAGACTAAAATCCTCTTTTCTCTGTCATCCAATATGATATACAGGTACCATGGGGATGTACCAGCATTGAGCTCCCAGGGTGGGGAAAAAGAAGGAAAGGAGCAAGCGTCGGCCCCATGATACCAGAGCTCCCATGGACTATCAAACAAAGCACACAAGAATAACAGCCAACAGGGCTCACACAGTTAAGAGCTATAAGGTACAGGAAATTAAAGTCCTAGACAGGCAAAACTGCCTCCAGGACTTTCCTGACTAAGCCAGGACATCAACACGGAAGTGCTTGGCAAAGGTGCGCACAGAAGACCAAGTGGTCGCCTTGCACAGCTGTTCAGCAGAGGCCTTATTCTTGTAGACCCAGGAGGCCCCAACAGACCTGGTGGAGTGTGCTGTAATGCAGAAGGGAACAGGTTTCCCTCTGAGCTCACAAGCCTTGCGGATGGTAGACTTAATCCAAGGAGCAATAGTCTCCTTAGATGCAGCCAAACCAGCCCTGGGACCTTCAGGGATGACAAACAAGGCATCTGTCTTACAAATGAACGCAGTACGGTGCACATAGAACCTGAGGCAACATACTACATCCAGGAAGTGGAGATCCCTCTCCTTGTCAGATTTAGGGTCAGGACAAAAGGAAGGCACAACAATTTCCTGATTGATGTGGAAATCAGAGACCACCTTAGGAAGGAATTCCTGGGAGGTACGGAGAACAGTCTTATCCTTGTGAAACACCAGGAAAGGCGGGTTGCAGGACAAGGCCTGCAACTCAGCAACTCTGTGGACAGAAACCATCGCCAAGACAAAAGCCATCTTCCACGTCAGAAGAAGAGGAATGGTAGCCAAAGATTCAAAAGGAGACCACTGCAAGGCTCTCAGAGCAAAGTTAAGGTCCCACTGGGGAGTGGGAGCCCTATAGGCAGGGAAAGCATGAGCAACACACTGAAAGAAGACTTTGACATCCGGCAACATGGCAATGCATCCCTGGAAAAAGACAGAGAGCCGAGTTCTGGACCTTCAAGGAACTAAGGCCAAGGCCCTTGTCCACACCATCCTGCAAAAAAGACAAGATGGACGGAAGATCAAACTCCTTTGAGGACAGATTCCTGTCCACACACCAAGAACGGTAGGTAGACCAAATCCTGTGGTAGGCCCACCTTGGAAGAAAAAGCCTTTCTTTCTTAAGATGGAGGCTTCAAAAGCCATATCGTCAAAGCCAGGCTGTCAAAGTCCTCTCTCCAGAGGTAACCCTGGAGGAGGATATCTTGTCTGTGTGGTAGAGGAAATGGATTCTGAGCAGACAGTGCCAGCAGCTCTGAAAATCAAGACTGTCTGGTCCAATATGGAGCAATCAGTATGACTGACGCACTGTCCATCTGAACCATCCTCAGCACCCTGGGAATGGGAGGGAAAATGTAGGTTAGATGAAAAAGCCAAAGAATGGACAAGGCATCCACTACAAACGCCAGAGGATCCCCCCCAGCGAGAGCAAAACAGCGGAACCTTCCTGTTGTCCCTGGTAGCCATCAAGTCTGTGCAGGGACGACCCCACTTCTGGAGTAACAGATCGAAGACCTCCGGATGGAGCTCCCACTCCCCAGTGTCCACTGTCTGGCGACTGAGGACATCCACCAAAACATTCTCTACTCCTTGAATGTGCACGGCGGAGATGGCAGGAACGTGTTCTTCTGCCCAAACTAAAATAGCCTTGACCTCTAACCAAGCGGAAGTGCTTCTTGTGCCTTCTTGCTTGTAAAGCCACGGCCGTGGAGTTGTCTGACTGGACACGGACTGGACAGTCCCTCAGTGGAGATGACCAGTAGATCAGAGCATGATGAATCGCTCTGAGCTCCATAATGTTGATGGGGAGGAGGGTCTCCTCCGCAGTCCATTTTCCCTGACCCAGGACAGCTCCCCAGCCATCAGACAGCTCACCAGAGTCCAATAGTGGACAACAAAGGGTTTCCCTTTCCTCAGGCTGGAACTGTCCAACCACCAGAGGAGGTCCTGTCTCACTTTCAGGGGAAGAGAGACTAGATGATCCAGGAGATCCAGACTACCCCAGTAAGCGAACCTCTGAAGCTCCATGAAGTGCACCATGGAGTATGGAACCGCTTCCATTGTAGATACCATCTTGTCCACAAGGGATGATAACTTGTGAACCGGGGCTGAGGTCCACTCCAGAGCACGGGACATGTTGCTCAGGATCTGCTGAACAGACTCCTCTATCAGATAGGCCAGAGCTCAAAATTTCCACTCACCTCCACGCATTTGGCAAGGAGAAACTGAGTGAGAGCAAGTGTAAATTGAAGCCCTGTATGAAAATGGCCCTTTTCCCCTTGACCTGTCACTGCAATCTGCTGAGGTGGTCCGCCTCTGCTGTGTGACGTCAGAGCCTCTCTCCATACTCAGACACATCTGCCAACTGTTCTGATTTTAAGGCCAAAACCTGCTGTCCCGCCGCGTTTATACAATGTCCTGCATTCCTAGCCTCTGCCCCGCTTCCTATCAATGCCTATTATACTCCAGCAGCTTTAACGCTTTTATGCACATCACGCTCATCATGTGAGCAGAGTTGTGCTGAGATCCGAGAAGCATCATTTGCTGTGCATGTTTGTCATGTGTCATATATGTGCACAATTAGTGTTGCCCTGCATTCCACACTTTGTCAGCCTTTTAAGTAAGTCCTGCTTTTGTTGCAGTGAGTCTCTGAGCAGTAGCCACCATGTGCCTGAACCAGCTGAAGTATCTACCAGATGGTCCAACAAGTCTCCCTCCAGTGTCCAAACTGAGCAATGAGTATCTGACATTGAGCAGTGCCGTCCGCCTCACTTGCAAGAGTGGGCAGGTTGAGGGTTTGGAGCTTACGCTGGACACAGGACACATGCATACTTTGCGGAGGTGACACTGCCTCTCAGTCAGTGTATGCCCTGGCCTCATCCAGCGGCAGGATCCAATGTACACAGACATGTGAGTGAGCTTACAGTACTGAGCCAGCCATCAGCTGCAGTACCTTGCCCTGGCTAGCTTGCTGCTCTGTTGCCATCAGGTGTTGCGAGAATGTATAATGTATGGAATCTATGCAATGCTCATCTAGGCACTTACTCATGATCCATTTAACGTAGTGGGAAACAATGTTAGAACTGATCAACGTGTTTTTTGTCATCAAGGCACTTAATCATGATCCACCATGAGCAAGTAAGTGCCTGGACACCACAAAACACGGTGATCCGTTCTAACATTGTTTCCCACTCCGTTAAGTTTTCCACCTCTGTCTTACTTCTGCAACATACAGGTATGGTGTCCATCATTTTTCATTTGTTTACAAATAAAGTAAAGATGTTTTTATGAACTAGTTTTGATCATCATGCTGTTATTCTTAAGCAGTGTTTTGATCCTTGCTGCATACACTTTTTTTCAATTCTACCACGTCATTAACCCTTTGAGTGTCAGAGGGTTTGCAATGCATTGTCTTGTGTACCCTTCTGGCACTCAAAGGGTTAAGTTTTGGTTTAGGAATGGTTATTTACAGGTTCCAGGGGGCACAGACAGAACAAAAAAAAATTAAACGAGTTCCTCTGCTCCTTCCCAAACCCACTGGCTACCTACACAGTGTTTAGTTTTCACTACACCTTTGGCAAGTGTACAAGGAGAACACATTAGATCCCTACTCATCTGAGTAAATACATGTAGACCACTCCACTCCACTAGGGACATCCACTTCCTTTTTGATTATAAATCCCAGTGCAGGTCTTCCTCTTATTCCAGGAAAAATGTGCCTACTGATCCCTAGGTACATTAAACAGAGGGGAATGCAATGCGTTGCTCCCCTCGGTTGTGCTTAATCCTTTTAGTGCAAGAGAGGCATCTAACGAAATACAATGTTTTGGATACCTCTCTGGTACACAAAGAGTTAAATGTGGAAGGCAGATTGGCTATGTAGGCTGCTTTTAACTAGTCACTGGATTCCCAGGATTCCCAGTTGTAAAGCTCAGTGGTATACCAAGTATAACTCCTTTTCAGTTTTAAGCTCTGCATATCACTAATATAGTTCCATTTCAGTTGTATGCATTGTGGAATCATCTGTGCAGCCACACTTGAGTTGTATAAATCGGTGGAACTACTAGTGTATCCTCATTTCAACTGTAAGCTCTGTGATATAATTTGTAGTTCCATGTCAATTCTAAGATCTGTAGCATCACTTGGTGTACCCAGATTTCAAATCTAACCTATGTGGTGTAATTGTGTAGCACAATTTCAGCTGTAAGCTCTGTGGTTTTAATATATTTAGCTCCTTGGATTCCATGGCATGCCCAATGCATAGCTTTGCAATGTTTTGGGGATCTGTCTGGCATCCAAGGGGTTAAAGCAGGGGGGCCCAATTCAGGATTCTGCCTACGGCCCTGTGGAGTCTTAATCTGCGCCGGGTGCAGAGTTGAGCAGTTGCTGCTACATGCATCTGATGTCACTGTGGCTGGCATCCCTTGCCATTTAAGTAACTCCAGCGCACTTTACTGCGCAGGAAAGGATGAGGCAGAGACATAGAGGTGAGTTCTGAGCAGGGACGCATCCAGCAGAGCCATCAGAGTATAGCACATGAGCACACAGTATGGTTAGTAATTTAAAAATGCTACAATAACTGGTATATATGAATATTGAGGCACTGAGGTGAGGTCTGAGTGGGGGCGCATCTAGCAGAGGCTTCCGAGCACATGACACAGTAAGATTAGTAATTTTAAAAAATGCGGCAATTAGGTATATAATATTATAGAAAAGAAGATTAACGTGGAAGCACACCAGATCTCTAGTGTATCAGACAACAACATATACGCACTCTATTACAACCACAATATGTGGCTGGCAGGTGAAAAACGACTTGGTATTGCAGCTACATGCAACACAGATCCAACCTTTTTCGCCACTTCTCCTCCTCCTCCAAACCAGCAATATATAGCAATTATGCAGCTTGAGCGCTGACCTTGCCAGGAATTGCCAGCATCCACTTCCTATAGGCCAATTAAGTTTTATATCAGGACCCTGAAGGATCCCAGCAGTTGGATGTACTTTGGGGGACAAGTCGGCACTCAAGCTGTATGATTGCTATAGGTATACAATATTGTTCCCTCTTCCTAGGTTCAATCATTTTGTGTAACTAGTTTTGCCTTGCCCAAATTAATTGGATGGCATGGCATTGGCTATACATTATTTTGTCCCTCTACCATGATCCTTTCTCAAAAATCTAATTTCCCTATGTTTGGCAACATATTTATCCTATATAATAAAAGGCCAGATTATGTTTGTCCAATGCAGTCATGCACAGTAGAGACTGCCTGAACGCCCAGGTATAAATACACCTCACAGTCTGTATTACACATGACTTTGGCCCGTGTAAACAAAGGAAAATTTAACCGCACCACTCCACGAACTATAGACTGCCCAAACGCGCAGGTGTAACTACCCTCCCAGCATTCTGGGTGTTTGGGCAGTCTCTACTGCGCATGACGTTGGCCCATGTACAGAGGCTTTTACACTAGTTTTAACATAAAATAAATGCCCAGTGCTTATAGCAACATCCCTCATTACATCCTCAGTATTGGTCTGGGACTGGGATAGCTCATTAGACTGCACTACACACTTGGTATCCCAGTCTACCCTGGCTGGCATGTTTCTCTGCAACTATGTCAGTAATGGGGTGCACGCACTAAGAGCACTGACTGGCACACCTGGTCAGACCTTGGGAAACACTGATTTCTACACATGGTTTAGTTAAACCTTGAACACGGATTTGAACACCTGGTAACCATGGTTACAAATCAGTGTTCCCCTCAAGGTGTAACCATATGTACAAATCGGTGTTCCCCAAGGTCTGACCAGGTGTGCCAATCAGTGTTCCCCACTTCCCCTCCATGGTGTGACCAGGTGCATATTTTTGTTAATTTTATACCGAATAAAACATAGAACAACAGTATAATTTCATCAAAGAGAACTTGAGATGGGTGAGGGTTAAAGGCGGGGATATGGGTGGGGCTAGAAGTGGAAACTGGTGGCGAGTTACTTTTCAGGCCTGGCTAGTAGCTCAGGAGCCCTGAGATAGACCATACCCTGACAAATGTTGAACCGGAGACCCAGGAAGACCAGATTCTGAGAAGGAACTGGAGAAGACATGTCCATGTTCAGAATCCATCAATGCTGGAGGAGGATTTGGGCACGTTCCTGGACCCAGCAGTCCAGGAGGTCCCTGGAAGGAGCCTTCAGCAGAAGGTTATCCATGTACGGAGTCACCAGAATCTCCTTGGTGAGAAGGAAGGCAATCAAGGCTCCCAAAACACGTGCGAACAACTGAGGAGCAGTGGTGAGCCCAAAGGTGAGGGCACTGAACTGAAAATGTTCCAGAGTGCAAGCAAATCTGAGATACTTCTGACTGTCTGGATGAATTGAGATGTGCAGGCAAGCATCCTGCAGATCCAGAGAAGCCAGAAATTCCCCTGGACACATCGCTGCAATGACAGAGCACAAGGAGTCTATCTTATAGCAAGTAAAAATCACAAAAGAACTGAGGTCCTTGAGGGCCAGGATGGGAAGGCTCCTGCCATCCTTCTTGGGAACTGCAAATATGTTGGAATAAAAACCTAAACCTCTCTCTTGCAGGGGAACAGGAGTCAGGACTCCCTTGTCCAAGAGAGCCTGTATTGACCTGTTGAAAAGACTTAACCTTTCATAAGTCTGAGGAGCAAGAGAAAGGAAGAATCTGAAGGGAGGCAGGGATGTGAAGGGAATCCTGTAGCCTCCTGAAACCAACCTGTAATACCCATTGAACCACATCAGAGTCTGCCCAAATGCTTGAAAAATGTTGCAGGTGACCACCTACATGTGTATGCAGACCAGGGTTCAGTGAGTCATGCCAAAGGAGGTTTGATGGACTGGATTTGGTGGAGTGCTTGAACCTCTACTGTTACCTGGGCTTGGGGATAGAGACGGGGTGCTGGCCTGAGACCCACCTGGTTTTGGCCTTTACGCTTCGCTTTGGCGGGAACAAATAATTTTAAAAAAATGACGCTGTTTCCTAGCCATATTAGGGCGTTTAGGAACCATAGGCAACATGGTGCTCTTACCCCCAGTAGCATTACCGATAATTGTCTTCAGTTCAGGCCCAAAAAGAGACGTACCCTGAAAAGGGAGAGAAATGAGTGACTTCTTGGATGATAAATCAGTAGACCAAATCTTTAGCCACAGAGTGCATCTGGCAGCCACAGAAAAGGCAGAAGCCTTAGCTTCAAGCTTGACAGCTTTAAAGAGGGCATCAGTCACATAATTCTGAGCCTGAAACATATTGTCTAGAATGAACAAAAGGTCCTCCTTAGGGGCACCTTTGCGAACAGCTTCAATATGCTGTTCAGTCCAAACAGCAGGGGCTCTAGTAACCCAAACAGAAGCCAAGGTAGGCCTTAAAGGGGTAAAAGTAGACTTCAGTATAGCCTCAAGCTTCCTAGCAGTTAAATCCTTGAGTGCCATGGCATCCGTCAAAGGAAAAGCAGTGGATTTAGACAGTCTGAAATAGGGGGGTCCACCTGAGAAGGTGTAGCCCACTGAGCCAAAGCCATGTCAGAAAAGGGATACAGCTTAGAGAATCTCTTAGGAAGAGCAAGATGCTTGTCTGGAGTTTTCCTACTCATCCATGATAAGAGTAGGATTAGGTGGAAACACTGTACAGGACTTCTTGCTGCTTTGAAAGATGACAGAAGTAGACTGTGACACTACAGGGTCAACAAGAATGTTAAGGGTAGTCAAAACCTCCTTAATAAGAACCTCAGCAGAGGGTTTGGGATCAGCCTCAAAGGGGTAACCGTATGTATGGAATGAAGCCCCTTCTGCACATTCACCATCATCAGACTACTCAAAATAATCCTCTTCAAAGGAATCAGAGAGGTCAGAAATGCCAGGGGCCTCCAAGACTTGATAAGCGCGCCCTTAAAGGCTCGGAATAAAGATAAACAGCTAAAATAAAAAAAGTGTCCAAAAAGGATAGAAACATGTTTAGAGCACATAATAAAACATTAAAAACGCATTAATCCAAAAGGAAAGTGAGAAAAAAAGCACTCCAATTCACCAAAGCAAGATGTAAACATAAGTATTACCGTAATATTGTACTGTTCAGTGTACTGTACTGTTATTTATTCAGCGACTAATTACGGTATAAAGAGCTGGGTGTAAGACCAAAGTTCATGAACATCCATATAAATTTTTTTTTCTATTTAAAAATCTGATTCAAGTTAAAACATTTTGACTTAAAATATAATTGTCTGAAACCTAATCTGCTCAAGTGCCTGCCCTTATATGCAGTGAATATGACAACAGTTACAGCTTTAACATGTATTAGACTATAAAAGCAAGCAAAGAAATTGAATTCAATACATATGTAAAGAAAAAGTCCCAGAGGTGAGCCTGGCTAATTGTTATGTTATGAGCTAACTAGCGAAACACTGAAACCCTACCCTGATATATTCTCTTGTGGGATTTCAAAATAGTCATAGCCATATGAACCCCAATTTGCTATGGGTTGCTATTACCTGAACTGTGTAATTCGGTCCATTCATAAAAACACAGCTGTAACAATTAGGTGTTAAGGCCCATGATTTTTAAAGGGACACTCATACTTCCTGTTCAAACCTAAGGGTCACAGGTTCTATTCTCAGCAAGGTCAACTAATCAGCCTTTCACTCTTTAGAGGTAGATAAAAGGAGTACTCAGGGCATCCTTGAAAATGATAGTCAATGTCAATGTATCTTTCCTGGTAAAATACTTTCATTAAAAACAAAAAAGAAAAAAAGAAAAGTGCTTTAAAGCTACAACTTTCAAGTGTATTAAAACTTAAAGGAGCACTAAACTTATTTTTCTGAAAACACGTATTTTATAGAGCTTTTCCTGCTGAATAAAACAATGCTACTCCCACTGCTGTCAGATGTTTTATTCAACATTTATAGCAGTTCAAATAATCAGGAAGTGAATTTACTGTGTTTACTTCCTGATAGTTCTAACTGACAGGAAGTGACAGGCAGTTTCTATCACATTCTATGGAGAACTGTATGTCTCTGACTTTTCTGACTTTCCTCTCCATTAGAATCTAACAGGAAATCTAATTAGAATCTGACCACTAGAGGGCACTGATAATGTAAAAAAACATGGGTTTAAACTGTAATAACTCTGGAAATATAAATCTCTCGTCAATGGGAGTACCCTTATTGTACTCAGTAGGAAAATCCCTACAATATATATTTTTTCATAAAAAAAAGTTTACTGCTCCTTTAAGCTGTAAATTAATCAGCCTGGATGCTTCTACGAGTGCACTCTGGCCACACCCTCACCCATGTGACATAGCCAAGCAGCAGTGTGGGGTTTTTGAGTTGTAGCTGTCTGAATGTAGTAAGAGGGTACCAGAATCAAACTGTATTCAAATCCTATTGGAAGACATACATGGCCACTAGAGGTGCAAGAGAGGTGTGTGATATCACATGTTCAGCAAGGCCACCATCCTAATACATACCAGGTTGTATCCCTACTGATGTCAATGAAAGGCACTGCACAGTGTCAAAAGAGGGGAAATTCTGCTTCTCCATATGTAGTAAACAGTGCCACGATTTCCAGAGTAAAGAAACAAAGCAAAATCTTCTGCTTGACAGAAAGGCATATTATTAGCCCTTTAAAGGGATAGCAATGTTTTATAAACACATCAGCTCTGATTAATCTTAATAATATGTGGGTCATTTAGAGCTGTAGTACAATAATGACTGTGTAGTAGTTCAGTAGTAATTCAGAGTTAAAGGATCCCCCTCCAACTCCTTTTACCTCTCCCTAGCAGCCTCCACGGAGTTGCGGAATCCGGTCCTGAAACCGGACAGCTCACAGCGAGGGACAATCTTCATACACAGAGTGTAAGGAAAACCCTGCCCCCCTTAATGAAGGAGGGGAGGATTTTCCTTATGTTCAGCGAACACTGTCCCTTGCTGCGCTCCATCCAACCAGCTTAGCGAGGCATCTTTACATAGGAGGAAGAGGAGGGAGGAGGACACTTTAGAATTGAAATGCTCTTGCACTACTACAAGAATATTATTGTAATGCAGAGCTAAAAGGCCAACATACTCTGAAGATTAATCAGAGAAGATATGTTTAGAGAACATTACTATTGTTTTAAAGTGACCATAATGTCCCAAAAAAAAAATATTTATAATTTTGTAGTGCTTAAAAAGTTGAACTAAATGCAAAAAAACACTATCTCTCAAACCGCTATGGTTTGAGAGATATTCACTGTGAAAGTTTGATATTTCCTGCTGTCAGCATGACACGATGAGGCTCTTCAGCAGAGCCACAATCACGTTATTTAAAACAAATTACTTAATTGGAATGGTCTACAAAGTGTGTTTGCAAACCAGGCACACTTTGTAGACCTTTCCAATGAAGTAATTCTTTTTAAATAACGCTATTGTGGCTCTGCTGCAGAGTCGCCAGTTGGTCCCCGGACAAGATTCCCCTGCAGTCAAGCACAGCACTGACGTCAGGGAAAGGGGAGGGAGATGAGAACTTTGACAGTGAATATCTCTCAAACCATAGCAGTTTGAGAAACACGTTTTTTTTTTTCCATTTAGTTCAACTTTTTAACCCCTTTAAGACCCTTCACGGTCATAGTACGTCATGGGTCGATTTGAGTTAACGACCTATGATGTACTATGATCGTCATGGAATTCCGGGCTCCCCAGGGAGTCTGGAACTGGAAGGAGCCCAAAAAAAAAAAATGCTTTGTCGTCCTTAACTGACCGCGCCGATCGGCTGGTCGTTAAGGGGTTAAGCACTACAAAATGATAAATATTTTTTCTAGGACATCACTGTCCCTTTAAGGCCCAGAAGGGTTTTCAATAAATTGTTTTGCAAAGCACTGTGCACTCCACTATAGTCTTTAAGTAGGTAGAAGCACACAATGTATTAACCACTTCAGTGCCCGAGAGGTATGAACGCATTACTCTGCAATATGTTGCTTACCACTCTGGCACTGAAGGGGTTAATACTAAAGCAAGTTGTATGGGGGTAAGTGCCACTTTATTATACTGTAAAAGCATTGTATGCACTTATAATTCACAGACTGTACTCTAATGGGAGTTATTGTTAAAACTTCTAAAGACTTAACAGAGGAAATTATTCTTTTAGCCAACTGAATAGGACAGTTATATTCACTGGATGAATAACCCCATCTACTGGAAAAACTGCAGTATTAAAAATCTATTCATACAGTTCCATAATGCGAGTGCCAGTCAGTGTCGTACGTGACAATAGGCATTATATATAAGGTAAAGTGGAGCAGTTCTGGGGCAAATCAACTGCAACAAATACAAGCTCCCTTTTCTTTAAATGAGGTCTCTAACACATTGCTTTGCACTTGCAAATTCCGAAATCATAAAATTCCGAAAGCACCAGTTGGTACGAAACATATGAGAAGATGTGCTGCACAGGCCTCTGGTCCCGTTAAGGGGTTAAGAAACAGCACTATACTGCGCTTGCAGATACTGTAGCCGCTTTCAAAAAAAGCTATGGTTACCTATCTGCACAGAACAATATTGAGAATTATGACTGATGGCTGCAATGCAGATAGGTTGTTGATCCAGGGAAATATCTGACTGCCATTTGGAGTCAGGAAGGAATTTTTTTACCCACTTGGGGCTTAATTGGAAATGGCTTCAGGGTTTTTATTTTAATTTCTCTGGATCAAAGGGGGTGTTTTGGCATGGGCTGGACCTGATGGACGCAAGTCTTTTTTCAGCCTTGTCAACTATGTTATTATAATTTTTATGACAAGGGTGTGAAACCTTTGGCTCTCCAGCTACTGAAGACTATAATTCTTATCATCCCCAACCATATGTTTGTTGGTTGGGGATGTCAATTGTTGTAGTCTAAAGAAGCAGCTGGATACCAGAGAGGTGATGGGAGTTGTAGCCTGGTATCAGCGGGAGGATCTCATGTTGCCCATTATTCATGTGATGGTTTAAACCAGAAGATTCAAATTGCATTCCTAAAGTGCAGTGCAGTGCAAGGTTTGGGGTAATCCCAGCTTTCATACTGGTGCTGCAGTCAATAGCTAATTCAATTAAACTGCAGCACCTTTGCAAAACCACTCACTTCACAAAAAAAAGCTCAGCTCTTTAGAACCTGGTTTAACACGCCTGATGCTGGGGAGCTGCCCAGTATCTTTATGACTCAAGTCCTTACTTATATTAACACTGATCTGCAATGTGCTGCACACCCATTTGTTCCTTAAAAGCATATATAACAATAATTCTGGGGCAAATCAATTGCACTGGAGACCTCCAGCATTCAAGGAGTTACAAACCTCATTTGACTGAATGGGATTTTTGAGAATTTTTGTTTCTCCCTTATGGTGCAGTTGGTTCTCACCAGAATTACTCTTCTTTTTAACTTCATGACCCAAGAGGCTAAAATTAACATGCTGGTGTAAAGATCAGGGGCTGGATTCAAATGCAGGAGATAAAAGTTACCTCCCGTTTTATAAAAACATTTTCCTAAGTCTATGGGGAATACCTGGAGATAAAAGCAGAGATAAAATTAGCACCTGCATTTGAATCCAGCCACAGGTCCTTAAGAGTCTAAAAAATTCTACTACAATGAATGCATCAATATCAAAGAGCCATTTACAAATCTAATGCATCATAAGAAAACAGCTTACTGCAGTATCTTTAGTCGAGGCTGTCATTGGAATTTGCATGTGTGCTAAAATCATACAGCAGTGAAATATATTCTGAGTGACAAAGCAGCAAGACGTTTCCAAAGCCACATTACTCGTGTGGCATTTCTGCTCTGCTCAGCATGCATTCCAAACTGGATATTTATTAACCTTCTAAGTGCCAGAGGGAAATGCAAAACAAGAAACAGTAGTAATTTCCAGAAGCACGCAAAACCATTTTCAGAAGTAAATATCTCGATCTCACCAGTTGGTGCCTAGTGGCAATTAAAAAAAGTGTTAATGTGTTAACAGAGATACAACTTAAAATGTAGCTTCACCCTGAAAACCAAACATGGTGTGCAACACATTGCTTGTGGCATAAGGAAGGATTTGGAGATAAATCTAGTGATAATTTGATAATGTGCATTTTAAACCCTTAAGAACAGAGGTCCGGGGAACAGACCTTCCCTTAAGGACCACTTTTTATCATTGTCAGCACGCCAGCACACGTGACTGCACACCGAACGTGGGTTTGAGAGAGACCACTCCTCTAATGGAGCGGTCAATTTCAGACCCCACTTTAACTTACAGTACTCCCGCAGGTGCAAAGTAAGAAGTATGTGACATGCCAGGACAGTCACCAGTGCTTAAGGGGAAAAAAAATGTGGCAGTACAGGCACATCACCAGTCATTAAGGGGTTAAAGGAATAGTAATGTTTAATTATAAAAGTGGATTTTAGTGTAGCCTGTTAAATCCTTTACTCTTAGTCCATATGCCATACAGTTACCAAGGGGAGGTGACAGCTCCTCCCTGCAGGCTGGAACATTTCTAGAAAAAAGTTGAGGGTGGAGCCTCCCCTTTTCCTTATCAAGCTATACCACTTGTCCCCACCCAGTTAGACTTGAGACAAGCCTCTCCTAAATAGGACAGCATGAAAGAAGAAGGGAAAACTCCTGTGAGCAACAGACCCAAGCGGACTCCCACATCCAGCTAAGTGAGACCAAGCGTGGTCCCTTTCACTGGGTGGCAGGCCTGTATGTCATATGAACTAAGAGAAAAGGATTTAACAGGTAAGACTAAAATCCTCTTTTCTCTGTCATCCAATATGACATACAGGTACCATGGGGATATATCAACATTAAGCTCCAAGGGTGAGAAGAGAATGAAAGGACCAAGCACCAGTCTCAGTCCCCACGATTCCCAAGAACTATCCAGGACAAGGAACAGCCCAAATATAAACAAGTGTCAATGGACAGTGAATAACAATATCACAGCATACAAGAACACGAGCCAACCAGGCTCAAACTGTTAAAGAACGGTAAAGCACTGGAATGAATAGGCCCTAAACAGGCAGAACTGCTTGCAGCACCTTCCTGCCAAACATAGCTTCAGCCAAAGCCAGATCAACAACACAACAGTGTTTGGTGAAGGTGTGCATGGAGGACCAATTCACCACCTTGCACAGCTGTTTAGCAAAGGCCTGATTCTTGTAGGCCCAGGAGGCCCCAACACACCTGGTGGAGTGTACTGTAATGTGGAAAGGAACTAGTTTCCTATTAAGTTTGTAAGCCTTGCAAATGGTAGACTTAATCCAAGACACAATAATGACCTTGGGTGCACCCATACCTGCCCTTGGACCCTCAGGGATGACACGGCATCAGTCTTACATAAAGACTCAGTACAGTGCACACAGAACTTGAGGCAGTGGCCCACATCCAACAAGTGGAGATACATCTCCTTGTCAAATTTGGGGTCAGGACAAAATGAAGGCACAACAATCTATTGAACTAGCAGGGAAGGGGTTAAATACATAAATGTAGCCACCCAAGCTCCAAAAACCCTGGGATCAAACCAAAAAAAGATACTCAACATGAGTGCAGGAGTTCTAGACGCCAAGAAGACCCCTGTAAGGAGGGGAACACTGGGACAAGTGGACCATGGCACTCAAAGGGTTACTCGCCAAACAACTTCTGTCTTCAGATTAATATTGAAAGAACAGAGCCACGGAGAGACCCAGTCAGGAGAAAGAAACATGGGCTGCATGATTTACTCCAACAGGGTTGCAAGGGTCCACAATAGCAGCTGTTAGCTGGACAATCTTCCAGGGGAAGCCAGGAATGGTAATCCACCTTTTGGGGGAATTGTGACACCCCATACCTATCATAGAAAATAAAAAATCTAAAACTAAGCAGAAATGTTCTCAGCCTTCACCCAGGTTGCTGGAACAAGTCTAACTGGGGCGGGGCTAGCCTGATAAGGATACGGGGAAGCTCCACCAACAATTTTTTTCCTAGAAATGTTTCACCCTTACAGGGAGGAGCTGTCACCTCTCCATGGTACCTGTATGTCATATATTGGACGACAGAGAAAGTAAGGTTCAATCATTCCTTATACTTTGTACTAATGCTCTCCACCATTGCCAGTGTTAATATCAGTCTAGGAATGATCGAACCATACATACATTACAATGAAAATTACTCTCTTTTTAATCTAGTCCAGTCAAATCTGAATTATATGAAACAAAAGAAAATAGGGGGTGTGAATATTGGCTTATCACAATAAATTAAAACACACACACAGCTAAATAGGTATGCAGGGAACTTTGTACTGAATTATGACTGGAAACACTCTCGGTTCGACCCAGAGACTCCAGGTTTTAGTAAAGTATCAGTGTCTCGGGGGTACAAACACATTCTCATGTAATGCATTACAATGCCACCTCCATGCTTTGCTCTGTTTGGCTGCTGCTGCTAGAACTTCCTAGTGGATTCTGTCACTCCTGGTCATTTGAGTGGTCTGTCTCCAGTGGTGATCGGGTGTACCCATCCAGCCTTCAGGCTTTGCGGCTTCCACCTTTAACCCGACTTTGATGCAGCAAGGGTACACTCTTCACTGCCACTGCTCCCAAGCCACGGCCTCCAGCTGCTAACAGACCACTCAGGTGATCACCCCACCTAGCTTTAAAGCAATTCAGACTACCAAACCACAGGGAAATGTGGCTGACAGAGAGAGGAATATGAACATACTCACAGGATCTCTGCAATCTGCAGAAAATTCCTATTAAAGGGATAGTAATGTCCTAGATTGCTAAAAAGTAATATTGAACGTAAATTAAAAAGATCTTTAGGCACAAGTCCTATCTCTCAAACCTTTATGGTTTGACAGAATGTTTTAAACTTCTCTTCTCCCTCATGTTAGCTGTAAGCTGATGTCAGGAGATCCTGGTCCAGGGACAGGCAGGCGGCTCTTCATCAGAGCAGAGACAACAAAATCTAAAAATAAATACTTAATTGGAACTGTCTACAAAGTGTGCTTGCAAAACAGGCACACTTTGTAGACCATTCCAATGAAGTATTTCTTTTTCGATTTCAGTATCTCGTCTTTGCTGAAGAGCTGCCTCAAGTCGGCCCGACTCGAATCTCCTGCTTTCAACTCTACAGCTGACAGGAGAGAGAGGGGAACTTTAAAACGTTCACTCTCTCAAGGCATAAAGGTTTGAGAGATAGGATTGCTAACCCTTTAAGTCTTTAGGGCTCCTGTATGAACAGAGAAGCTTCATAGAAGCTATAAAGAATCAGGCTCATAAAACAAGCCATCCTCCACAGACCAGGTCCAGAAAGCTTGTGCACTGGTCAGTCCTTCCAAAGGAGGCCAGGAATATGAACATGTGTAATTGGCATTATACAGGCACATATTCCATAGAAGAAAATAAAGATTAAGAGCTTTGTACTTGCTTCCTCCTAAGTAACAGCACAGTTAAAACGGAGCATGTTTGGGAGGGGGTAAACTGGTGCAGGGGAGTCTCCACTTCAGAGACCTCTTTTTGTCAGTGCTATGTCTTCCTGAAGGAGGGAACTTTAACTCATCATCAGTATATCAATCGGTTCAATCATTCCTTATACTTTTGGCAATGGTGCACAGCTTTAGTACAGGGTTCATATAGGTCTAGTTTCTGTGAAATTATATTATAAAATTTCCCCCTCCCTTTTACATACATCAGTCTTCTTCCCTGAGATCTGAAATCCGGTCTCTTGACCAGACAGGTCTCAATGAGGGACAGTCTATCAGTATAAGGAAAACCCTGCCCCCTTGACAGAGGGTTAAGTATTTCCTTATACTGCTACAAGATTGTCCCTCGTCACGATCCGTCCAGACTGGCTCTCTGATCTGAAGGCAGAAGACTGACGCATGTAAAAGGGGCGTGAGGGGAAAACTTTATAATATAATTACACAGATACTAGACTGATATTAACACTGGCAATGGTGGAGAGCATTAGTACAAAGCATAAGGAATGATTGAGCCTTACTTTCTCTGTCATCCAATATGACATAGATGTACCATGGAGAGGTGACAGCTCCTCCCTGTAGATTGAAACATTCCTAGAAAAAAGTTGTGGGTGGAGCCTCCTCATCTCCTTATCAGGCTATCCCACTAGCCCCGCCCCAGTTAGACTTGTTCCAGCAACCTGGGTGAAGGCTGAGAAAGTTTCTGCTTAGTTTTAGATTTTTTATTTTCTAGGATTCCTGTGCTCCACACAGGCAGCAAGAGAAAAAAAAACCCACCTGGAAAAGAGAGAGATAGTAGAGCAACAGACATAAATAAGCAACAGAGTGGCAGTCTATGGATTTAATCACAGGCAGTACGAATATGGCTGCCAGGCAATGGTCAGGGACATACTCCCAGGACCTCTTCACTCTCATTACTGGAGATCTAGTCTTATTCTGTCTCCAAAGCTTTTACATACCATCGCAAATTTTGCTAAGAAAAGCCAAGCAAAACTTAGAGGAAAAAGACTGATAATGCAAGTCATCCTCTAGAAGATCCAAGTCCCATTCAGTCTACACTCTGGCTCAAAACGGACAATAGAGGCCAGAGATAGGAGCCCATCTATTGGGGATAAAATCCCAATCCTAAAAAAAGAAGTCGAACAGAGAAACTTTACCCAAAGCATTTCTTTGAGTTCATTTTTAAAACTGTTCAGACCTGGTGGGGTAAACTGAAGTAGGGAGAGTTTTTTTAAGAAAAGTGCCCTGCTTTTCTGACTAGAGGATACTTTATATCCCAAGGTTCCTGTTTTCCAAACTGGCCTAAAGAGAAATAAGGTTTTCATTCATCTGAGGGGAGGTGGCTTACACTAGGTAAAAGGGGCGGTAGGGAGATACTTTATCATTCTGTTACTCTTGAACCTCAACTCTGACAGTACTGAAATAACACTCTCCATGGCCCAAATACTATGAAAATTAATTGGAGTTGCTGTTTTTGTGAAACATTACTATCTCTTTAATTCAAGTGAGAAGTGTGGGACTCTATTTGTCCCCTATGGCATAGTTGATTTGTTCCAGAATTGCTCCACTTTAGAATATACAGCTATATGAAGCATAAAACCACTCACCTTTACGTCAAACCTACAGGCTGCGTTGATGAGACAGGCTCAGAATGTGGAAGCTGGTCAGAACTAGTCACTTCCTGTTACATTTCCTAAAACATAGCTGGCTTCAGTTGAAAATCTGCTTGAGGGCTTCTGGCCTATTCAGGACATTGGCAGGAAAACATGGGCATTCAAACCCTTTAAGAACAATAATGGTTTCCTTGCAGGATAAACGCTAAGACCACTTCCATATTTAAAAGAGATATTTACCCTAGGAATAAATAGCTTTTAATAGTTTAACAGAAGGACATACCTAGGTAGGTGTCCTTAAAGGGATAGTAACGTTTCACAATAAAAGCAGCTCCAATTAAGCTTCATAGTATTTGGGCCATGTGGAGTGTTATTTCAAAACTGTCAGAGTTGTAGTTTAAGAGTAATTGAATAATAAATTATCCCCCTCCTGCCCCTTTTATATAGTGTAAGCCGCCTCCCCTCAGATGTGGAATCTGGTCCTAGGACCAGACAGATCAAAGCAAGGGACAATATTCTTACTGTGAACATAAGGAAAACTCTGCCCCCCTTGACTGGTTTTTCTGGTTTTTCCTTATGCTCACGTAAGATTGGACCTCTCTGAGATCCATCCAGACAGTCTTGCTGCTCTGAGGTGAGCAGTGTTACATCAATAAAAGGGGAGGGAAGGGGATATTTTATCATTCAATTACTCTTGAACTACAACTCTAACAGTATTTAAATAACACTCACCATGGCCCAAATACCATGACGATTAAATTGGAGCTGCTTTTACTTTCAAATAATTACTATCCCTTTAAATCAGGAATCAGTTAGAGCTATACATAGTTTTTGTATTTCATCTCTGTAGTAGTATACTGCTAGCCATTTCAGATTAGTTTGATTAATCCATAAGAGCCATTCAGGTCCATTGAAGTCCATTGTTTGTTGTATGGTGGAGTAACAGAGGCAGACAATAGAAATCATAATAATGCAGTAGAGATAGGCAACTGGAGTTCACGTAGCTGAAGGACTACGATTCCCATAGTCCCCGTCTTGCAGGCCCTCAAGTTGTCCATTTGTAGATGTAATGCAAAGAAGACAATTTAGCCATAAGGTAGGCATACCTATGTAAGTAAATATGTTAATGGAAAAGTAATAACTCCTAATATCTAAGGTCTGAAAATCCTAATGGCCCCTATGAAATTTGCCTTGTGCCTTTGTTCGTGAGATAACATTGTCAGTCAGCCCTGGAGATCATGCCCATGGAAGCAGGTCATTTCTGGCATTTTGTCCAACTGAAGCACATGGAGTGCATGAACCTACTTAACCCTTTTAGGACCAAAGGGGTGCAAAAGGACTTATTCTGGAGTAAACCAACTGCACCATAGGGGACAAATACAGCTTTCTAATTTAACACATACTTGCATTGTGGTTTTTTTTAACCCCTTGAATGCTAGAGATATCTTCTCTGGCATTCAAAGGGTTAAAACCCCAATTTAATTTAACAGAAATGTGCCCCTTATGGTGCAGCTGCTTTACTATCCCATGCATTTATAAACATGGGTTAGTATCTCTAATTTTTTTTCTTTTCTTTAATAAGATTTGCAAGTTCTCCAGGTGGAGTTTCTTTTTCTTGGATTTGATCTGGAGGGATTTTCTCTATATGACTGAGCATGAGATTTTGTGGTTTCATTATTACAAATCCAGTGTTGACTATTCAGTACAGTTATAGTGGCACTGCAATGTAACAGAACACAACACATGGATGCCTAGTCTTGGCAAGCCTAGCATTTACACAAGATTACCACTCAATAGTTTAACCCTTTGAGTGCCACAGGGGTACGCAATGCATTTGCAATGCATTGCGTATCCCTTTGGCACTCAAAGGGTTAAAAAAGGTAAAATACACACATACATACATAAATAAGAAAAGTAGGGATAAAGGTGCAGTAAACACTCATAACTATTAAATCAGATTTATACCAGCAAGTATAGCAATTATGGGGCAAATCATCTGCACCACAGGGACATATACAACTTCCCACTGATTTAAAGGGGATTTTTAACTGATTGAATGCTAAAAGGGCTTCCAGTGAATAACACCACCTTGTGTAGCAGACCTCTCTAGCATTCAAGGGGTTAACTAAATATCACCATTTAAATAAATGGGAATTGTAGGTTGCTATGCATGTCCCTGTTGGTTTGCTCCCTTGAATGCTAGATAGGTATTTCATATTGCTTTGCAATGCACTGGGGACCTTTTTATATATACATTCTCTTTGGCCCTCCTCTGCTTGTACTGGTGGCTGGTTAAACAAAGCAAGGAATAATGCTGAAAGGTGGTACATCCTGCCTCTGCCTGGAGATGACTTAGGCACTATTAGTTTATATCCTGGATACACCATTACTTCCTCCAGCTAACGGGAACAGTCATTTCCTCTGACTTCTGCTCAGCGCCGAGGCCCATTAATATAATCTATCAAAAAAAAAGGAAACTATGCAAGGAAGGAATCCAAAATATTTAAATTTAATATGTTTAAAAGGGATTTTATCTTCATAAATTCAATGGATCTTTTGCAGAAAAGCAAACTTAGTACAATTATGAGGAAACCCAATTGCACCATATAAACATTCCACTGATGTGACCACATATTGCTTGACAACAGGGAGACAAACTATACATGCTGCAGGGCTGCACTGATTCCTATGTAGAGCTGTAGAAGCTTGATTTCATAAGCTTCCCTGACAAAGGCATAGGTGGTCATTATCTCAATAGGAAGGTTTTCTTTTGTTCACCATGGTGCGGTCAACTTGACACAACTGCACCAGTTAAACTTCTCCATTAATGTAAATGAACCATTTAAAATCAGTGGTAATTATTTTTTTGTTCATGATGATGAATTTGGTTTTCCTTTATATTATAAAAGTTCCAGTGCTTTGCTTCCCCCCAAAAATAAAAGTGTGTAAAGGAGGAGTAATCTTGTTTTATTAACCTTAGCGTTGCCTACCCCTCTGGCATTCAAAGGGTTAAAAAACATTATAGGCCTTTTCCTACTGAATAAAACAAAGGTACACCCTCTGCAGTCACTGACTCACCTCTATCATAGAATGCAACATAGAATGCAACAGAATATCTACCAGAACATATTTGGACACCAGATAATGGCCCTCAAAATCTACCATCATGTTTTCAGGATATCCAAGCTGAAGCACAACTGGGTTAATTAGTAGCTCTGACACTTTAATTGGTCTATTTGTTCTGATTCAGTGATATTGTGAAAAATGTACAGCTTGTAGCTCTTGAGGGCCATGGTTGGCTAACACTAGTTTAATTGGAAATGACTTTGGAACAATGGATTCCATTTATAAAAGTAAACTGGAGTTATCCTGGACTAAACCAACTACACTACAAGGTGTCATGCCAAGGAATGAGTTGGGCCTTGCAAGGCCCTGGTATGTGTAATTTGTTTGTTTGTTATTAAAAGTGCACCAGTCCTAGGCCATAAAATTAGCTAAGTAGATAACATCACCAGAAACTGAATGAGCATCGCCAGGGCAGAACAGAGTGTCATAAACTATATTGAACCCTCCCAGGTAACAACTGAAGGGGGTTGGCCTCTTAGAAGGAACTGTGGAAACTATTTAATATGTGTTTTTTGGATAAAACAGCACGGACATCTAGCCCTAGTGACATCCTGACATATTCTTAGGTCCCACAATCACAATGACAATAAAATACATACAGTGAATCACAATGTCTATAAAAGAGGATTTTAGTCTTACCTGTTAAATCCTTTTCTCTTAATCCATACAGGTTACTGGTAACTCTGGGTAGGCGATATGCCTCTTTAAGTAGGCAGGAGCAATAGTAGAATTGATTGCAGGGGGTGGAGCCTACCTTCCCTCCTTGGCTGCAGCTAGCTAACCAGCTCCAGAAAGATTTGAGACACTAATTATTAACTAGATAGGAGAAGAGAAGAAGACTCCTGTGAGCATGACCCCGAAGGACCCCCCACTATCTGCCACAGGAGAGCCAAGCATGGTTCCCTGACAGGGTGGGAGACTAGTATCCTGTATGGACTAAAAGAAAAGGATTTAACAGGTAAGGCTAAAATCCTCTTTTCTCTGTCATCCAATACAGGTTACTGGTAACTCTGGGATGTCCAACCATTGAGTTTCCCAGAGGTGGGAAGTAAGGCAAGGACCAGGAGCAAGGCCCCCAAAGTCACCAGTGCAGATATGAACCATCAGATCAGAGATAGCCCAACAAAACAACGAAGTGTCAATGGACACTGAACAGGGGTAACCAACACCCCAGGAACTGTTACACAGCACACTGAACTAGAGCCAACAGGGCTCAAAAGTGAAGGAAGCACCAAGAACCGAAGGAAATCCTAGACAGGCAAGACTGCCTCCAGGATTTTTCTCCCAAAGCTGGAGTCAGCCGATGCCAGCACATTAACACGGTAATGCTTCGAAAAGATGTGCACAGACGAACAAGTGGCCGCCTTGCACAGCTGATCAGCAGAGACCTGATTCTTGTAAGCCCAAGAGGCCCCAATAGATCTTGTAGAATGAGCCGTGACCCTGAAAGCGACAGGCTTTCCCTCAGCTCGTAAACCTTATGAATAGAGGACTTAATCCAAGAAGCAATAGTCACTTTGGATGCAGGTCTTCCTGCCCTAGGACCCTCAGGAATGACGAACAGAGCGTCAGATCTCCTGATAGACTCAGTGAGATGTACATAAAACTTGAGACAACGTACCACGTCTAACAAGTGGAAATCCCTCTCCTTGTCAGAAGTGGGGTCCGGGCAGAAAGAGGGCACCACAATCTCCTGATTGATGTGGAACTCAGAGACCAAGTTCAGGAGAAATTCTTGAGAAGTGCGAAGCACCGCCTTGTCTTTGTGAAACATCCAATAGAATGGTTTACAGGACAGAGCATGTAACTCCACAACATGGCGGACAGACACAAATCGCCAGGAGAAAGGCCATTTTCCAAGTCAAGAGGCGTAGAGGAATAGTAGCCAAAGACTCAAATGGGGGGCTCTGAAGAACGCCCAAAACCAAGTTAAGATCCCACTGAGAAGCAGGAATCTTAAAGGCAGGACGAGCATGAGCAACGCCCTGGAAGAAAACCTTGACATCAGGAAGGATGACAATGCGCCTCTGAAAGAAAACAGAAAGAGCAGAAGTCTGAACCTTAAGGGAACTCAAACTGAGGCCCTTATCCATACTGTCCTGCAAGAATGCCAGGACCGTAGGCAGTTCAAAATCCTGAGACAGGTCCTTGTCAGCACACCAAGACAGAAAAGCCGACCAGACACGATGGTAGATCTTGGAAGAAACAGGTTTGCGGGCACTGAGCATAGTAGCCAACACACCAAAAGAAACCACAGACAGACCACAGACAGATCCAGAAGCTCCAGAAACCAAAACTAACAAGGCCAGTATGGAGCAATCAGAATAACTGGACAATGCTCCAGTTGTAATTTCCGTAACACCCTGTGCAACCATTGGGAGGGGAGGAAAGATGTAGGCCAGAGGGAATAACCAAGGAATGGACATCGCATCTACTGCCAGAGCCAGAGGGTCTCTCCAAGAAGAGCAGAACCTCGGTACCTTCCTGTTGTGTCTTGTGGCCATCAGGTCAATGAGGAAGACCCTATTTCTGAACAATGAGGTTGAACACCTCTGGGTGCAGCTCTCACTCTCCGCTGTCCACTGTGTGTCTACTGAGGAAGTCCGCCATGACGTTGTCTGCACCAGGAATGTGCACTGCGGAAATGGCAGGAATGTGTTCTTCTGCCCAGGACAAAATAGCCTTGACCTCTAACCAAGCGGCAAGACTTCTTGTTCCGCCCTGCTTGTTGATGTAAGCCATGGCCGTGGCATTGTCGGACTCTACTCAGATCGGACAGTCTTCCAACTGAGATGTCCAAAGTCGAAGGGCATGAAATATCGCCCGAAGCTCCAATATGTTGATCGGAAGGAGAGATTCCTCTGGAGACCGCCGACCCAGAGTGCTCAGGCAACCCAGGATCGCTCCCCAGATGGAGAGGCTGGCATCCGTTGTCACATTGATCCAGAAGGATACCAGGAAGGCCTTGTCTTTCAGCAGGTTAGAGAGGTCGAGCCACCATGACAAACTCAGTACCACATGAAGAGGAAGAGACACTGAGGTCTTCAGAAGGTCCGGTTGACCCTTGCGCACCTGGATCACGAACCTCTGGAGCTTCCTGGTGTGCGCCATGGCAAAACGGGACCGCGTCTATAGTGGAGATGAATTTCCCCACTACAGTTAACAGCTTCTTGGCTGGAACTGGATCTTAAGCCAGAACCGCAGAAACCCTGTGGGCAATCTGTTGAGCCACCTCGTCCATGAGGAACACCATGCTATTCTGAGTGTCAAAGAGAAGGCCCAGGAAGACCAGACGCTGGGTTGGGATAAGATCCCACTTGTCCAAGTTGATGATCCACCTGTGATGAGAAGCAGGTCGTCCATGTATGGAGTAACTCTGATGCCGTTCCGGTGAAGGACAGACACTAAAGCTCCCAGGACACGGCTGAAGACTTGAGGAGCAGTCGTGAGACCAAATGGAAGAGTTGAAAATTTAAAATGTCCCCTGTCGCAGGCAAAACTAATGTACTGTCAGCTCTCTGGATGAAAGGCAATGTGTAAGTACTCATCCTGAAGATCCAGAGATGCAAGGAATTCCCCTGGGGACATGGCAGCAATCACCATGAGTAGAGACTCCTGGTGATAATGAGTCCGGATCACAATGGAACTGAGATCCTTTAAATCCAAAATGGGATGATAGCCGCCATCCTTCTTGGAGACCACAAAGAGGTTTGAGTAAAACCCCATACCTCTGTCGTGAACTGGAACCGGCTCTAGAACGGCCTTGTCCAGAAAAGCCTGAACAGCGCTGTCAGACAGACAGCGTTTCTCTGCTCCCTGAGGCGTGTGAGAAGGAAGAACACTAAAGGGAGGAAGAGAGACGAAAGGTATCCTGTACCCTTCCATCACCACCTATAACACCCATGGGTCCGTCACTGAATCCACCCAAATGCTGTGATAGTGTCGCAGACAACCACCCACAGCAGTGTGTGGACCCGGGTTTGGCGAGTCATGCCAAAGAAGGCTTGAAAGCCGTGGGCTTGGAGGAGACCTTGGGCTTCCATTGTTGTTCAGGCTTGGAGGAGGTACACGGAGCTGAAGGAACCGCCTGGTTCGCCTGACGTGTCTCATTCTGAAAGGAACAAAAATACCGATTATGCTTAAGCGGCAATTTCTTCCTAGGAATCAAGGGTAGAAGAGTACTCTTACCCCCGTGGCCTCACTGATCAGATCCTTAAGATGTGGCCCAAACAAGGAGGTACCCTGAAAGGGTAGGGAAAACAATGCTTTCTTAGAAGCAGTGTCAGCAGACCAGATCTTGAGCCAAAGAGCTCGTCTGGCCACCACAGACATGGTGGAAACCCTAGCCACCAAATGGATGGCATCAAACAAGGCAGCAGAAACATAGTGCTGTGCCTCAGAAATGCCGGAGAGAAGGAGCAACTTATCCTGACGGACAGCCAGGATGAGCTGTTCAGTCTAGACCGTAATAGCCCGGTTCACCCATGCAGCAGCGAATGCTGGACGCATGGCAGAACCAGCAGTGGCAAAAATGGACTTGAGGGAGACCTCAAGTTTCTTGTCAGTCCAGTCCTTCAGAGCAGACGCATCAGAGACTGGTAAGGCAGTAGACTTAGATAGCCTGGAAATAGGAGCATCCACTTTGGGAGGATGAACCCACTAAGTAAGCGCAGCCTCAGAAAAGGGATAAAGCGTGCCAAATTTCTTGGAAACAGAAGGTTTCCTGTCCGGGGATTTCCACTCTTCAGACACAAGGCGGTCAAGAGTGGGGTTAGGTGGAAAGCAAGTAAGGGTCTTTTTAGGTTCCTGAAACACATCAGAAGGGTCAGAAGGAACCTCCTGGACTAAGGAAATGTTAAAAGTAGTCAAGACAGCCCTGATCAGGCCCTCAGAGGAGGGCTCAGGATCAGACTCAAAAGGATCCCCAAAAAACTGAGAGGAGCCCACAGCAGAACATTCCTCAACATCTGAATCCACCAGCAGTTCATCTTCAGAGGAATCTGACACGTCAGGTACTCCCTGAGGTTTGGGCAGGGAAGACTTGACAGAGGAGGGAGCCTGCCAAGAATGAAAGACCCCCTGTAACTGGGATGGAAAGAGTTGCAATGTGGACCTAAGGTCCCTAGTAGAAGTCTTGAACTCTTGCACCCAAGCTGGCTCTAATGCATGACTGGAGGTCCCTGGAATACTTTCAGGGACATCAGAACATGCTGGGCATAAGTGACCTGAGAATTCTCTAGGTAGCCCTGAGTGACAGGAAGAGCAATGCACAATGGGGGATACAGAGACCCCAGCCTCCTTAGTCTTAGGTCTGGCCCCAAGCTCCAGTGATATAGACACTCTCACATTGTCAAATAACCTTACTGTATAAGAAATCACCCAATTATAGTGTGTAGGATTAAAGTTTCACCCCAGAAATCGCTAAAATAAACTTATCTGACAGGTGAAGGGTTAATCAGCAGAGGAAAGTCCAAGCCCTGCGTAGGATACCCATTCTGGAAATAGCACAAAATGGCTGCCGTGGAGGGAGCCAATCAGAAATGAGCACGAGAAGCAAGTGCTCATGGGATGTGTAGTTTTCCCAGAAAAGTACCCCAAACAGTGCCTGAAGCCCCCTGAGCCCCCAACATACTAGAAACATGAACCAGAGATAAGTAAAATGAGCCATCTCTGAAGTTGTTAGGTTAAACGGTTGCAGAGATATGTCCCAAACAGTACAGCCCCATAGAAGTGAATGGAGCAATGGCGTCTATGTGGTAAAGCGCACCTTAAAGGCACAGAACTCAAATTTTACAAAATTGAAAGTGTAAAACTAAAAAATACCTAAAACATCACTAGAATAGGTTAGGACACCCAAAAAACACTAAATCAGTAGGAAAAGGGTTAGAAAACCCCCCCAAAAATGCCAATCCAGCAGCTAAAGGGTTAAGTTACCACATAAACCTGCTCCAAAACACCCAAAAGACATACAGATAGACCCAAGGAGTGTGCAATAGGAACTCCAAATGAAACACCCCTGTGCGGATGGAGGGGCACTGTGGGACAAGTGGACCTGCAGCACTCAAAGGGTTGCTCACCTTTCCTGCAGATCTTCTGTCTTCAGATTACCATGTTTTAAGAAGAAGCCTCGGTGAGTGACCCCTGAGGAAAGAACTTGTAACCAAGATTTTCCCCCCAGGGCTTAAGGTCCACAAAAAGCACCTGGTCACTGAGCTAGCCACATCTAAAAGGACATTGTCAGTCATGGTAATCTGCCTAATGGTGGTATTCCGTATCGAACAGAAAAATAAAAAACTTCTAAAGGTACAGCAGAACTGTTCTCTTGCCTGTATTATCTTCACCAAGGAACAAATCTTTCTGGAGCTGGTTGGCTAGCTGCAGCCAAGGAGGGAAGGCAGTTTCCACCTCCTGCAATCAATTCTAGAATTGTTCCTGCCTACTTAAAGGGGTGGATCGCCAGTAACCTGTATTGGACAACAGAGAAATATGGATTTAAAACTCAGTCACATTCCAAAATCTTAAAGCACAACTACCACCCCTGTTCAAATTTGTCCCAAATAAATACCCATCTGGAGACTAGCTGCTCAATAGTGCTAGTCACCAGAATTGTTACCTGGTTATTGAGAATTAAACACTGTTCCAGGACTGACGCACAGGAAACAGCACAGACACCTTTCCATAGTGACATCTACGCGCTGGCCCTGTCAGTCCCAGCTGGCTCTAGAACGCGTTGTTAGAAGCCGTTAGGCTCCTCCAAAAGAGTCTGACAGCGCAGGCGAGCAGACATCACTATGGAAAGATGTCTGCGCTGTTTCCTGTGTGTCAGTCCAGGAACAGTGTTTAATTCTCAATAACCAGGTAATAATTCTGGTGACTAGTGCTATTGGGCAGCTAGTCGCCAGATGGGTATTTATTTGGGCAAAATTTTAACAGGGGTGGTAGTTCCGCTTTAATAGAAAATAATTGGAACCCTAAGCTGGAGCTTGTGGCACACTTAAGTGCCCGCTGTACCCATGCAGAGAACCACTGCTCAAGAACATTCCTTCTTCCAGAGAATACATTTACTGCATTGCAATACTTTGCACACCTCGACTAGTCCTTAATGGGTTAAAGAAAGCATTGGTTGATTTCATAAAAGCTGCTTTAAGAGTTGTTTTTTTTTGCATCTTCTGAATCACAGTACAGAGTAATGTTCACAGTCAGTGTTCTCCACACAGACTACAAAATGCTACATAGCCTACAGAATGCTGCAAGGCACTATGACAGATGATTTACTGCTAACCCAGCACTAACACATAAAAAAGGAATGTAGGAGATTGGTTGAGTTATTCAATTAGCCAGTAAAGGCATCACTTTCACTCTACCAGTCTCCCTCTTTTTCTACAACTAATAAGGTACCACACCTTTTACTTATACTACAAAAGTAATGTAGTTACTGTCTTATAAGTCTTATAATTAATCTGATAAATAAATCTTTCTGGACAATATCAAATCAGCAACTCAAGGAGATATATATTTAGTGTTATTGATACACCTTTTGCCCACCGTGTAGACAAGACAGTGACGAGTAACCAGATTCCCCCCAAGGGCCGCACATGGTCCTTGAATCCTCCAAAGCCATCAAGATAAAGAGGTGCCAATCTGGTGCACACCAACTGCAGCAAATATTTGAAATTACAATTCTGCCAATTTCCACTGATTTAAATAGTGGTTTTGCCCACTTAACTGCTAAAGAGATATTTAATGCATTGAAAGGAATGCACTGGTGAACTCTCTAGTATTCAGGGGCATAAATGACCCATTTAAATGAATGGAAATTGGAGGAAATGTCTGTTTAAGCCTATGTTGCAGTTGGTTCGCACCAGATTTACACCTCTTTAGCTTGATTAATGAGGTCATTATATTAATTTGTTTGAAACACAAGCAGCCAACAGAAAAAAGCACCAAAAGGGGTTCAATAAAAAATACCAGATTAATAATCCATTAAACTGTGTTAGTGAATTTGCTAGCATTCAACGGTATAAGTTTTTGCAATGTGCTGCAATATGTGTCTGTTGCTGACAATATTTCCCTTCCACTCAAAGTAACACGTGAGGTTCCCCAAGGCTCCATTCTTGGTCCTCTACTATTTTCTCTATTTATAAATGCTCTACCCACAGTTTGCCAAACATCTTCTGTGCACATGTATGCAGATCTATGGTAAAAAGTCAAATGTATCTCAACTAGAAGCCATATTACAACATGATTTCTCTGAAACTGGAAGATGGATGGCAAAGAACAAACTGTTCTTAAACAGACAAAAAGGTTACAATGGTATTTGGTACAAAGTAGAAACTGCATAATCTTGGCAATACCCATATCCATTTTAAGAGAGTCTAATCATAACTTGGCCCCAGTGGACTCCTACAAATCTTCGCATGTGGCTTGGCCCCAACCTCACTTTGTTTTTATATTGATAAATTAGCACCCAAACTTTATCCCAAAATAGGCACCCAGTCATAGACTATGGGGATGTAGTATATACTCCTGAGCAACAAATCCATCTGGTTAAACTTGACAATCTGTAGAACTCATTATGCCACTTTATCCTCCATTGTAATTAAGCCACTCATCACTGTGATATGCTTAAAGAACTAAATTGGTTAACAATAAAATTTAGATGTGCCGATCATGTTTCTTGCTTAGTATACATCCACCTCTCTGGTAAGCTACCAGACTACCTGAGCAGTATGGTCACTCCAGCTCTCCATACTAACTATAACCTCTGCTCCACTACTAACAACTCACTGCGCATACCGCACTACAAAAAGAAGCCAGGTGATCCGCCTTCTCCTTCAGGGCTCCAAAAACCTGGAATAACCTACCTGAAAAAAAAATACCAGATCTTCTCAAAGTCTAAAATCTTTAAAAAAAAAACTGTTTATATCTAAAAAAATATATAACTGTATATACTTTTTTAGTATGTATGTTTATGTGTGCGTATACATAATGTTTCTCTATTTGTGTAAATATTTAAATATCCAGGACATACTTGAAAACAAGAGAAATCTCAATGTATTCTTCCTGGTAAAGCATTTTCTAAATAAAATAAAAAGTAAAGTATGCCCGGAGGTAAAAGAGAGGATGTATAGCCACTAGTTTAAAAGGTAGGGAAAGTGAGATGGGAATAGACAATTCCCACATTTCTCAGCAATCTTCCCTTTTAAGGGGTCTATCACCCCTATACAAGTTTGTCTAAAAAGTTTAAACAGCAACTAGTTGATGTACCATAGTAATTGTCATTTTATTTATTTTTTTTTTAATTCTTTGTTTGTCCGAAATGAAACCTTGAATGATGATCCTGTGCCTTCCTTCCGGACAGACTGCGGTTACCAGCTCTGCACCTCAGTCTGTCACTCTTCCTCTGCTCCTCTCTATCAATCCAGTCGATGACGGAGGATTTCTCCTTGTAAACTGGAGGACTCTCTGGCCAATGAGACTGCTCCAGTTTACATGCAGAAATCCTCTGTCATCAGAGGAGGTTGGATAGAGGAAGAGGAGCAGAAGAAGAGTGGCAGACTGCAGTACAGAGCTGGTAACCACGGTCTGTCCAGAAGGAAGGCACAGGATCATCATTAAAGGTTTTATTTCAGCCAAAGAATTAAAAAAAAAAAAACTTACTTATATAAACTTACTTTTTAGACAACTTACTTTTTAGACAAAGTGTTATAGGAGTGATAGATCCCCTTTAAACTTTTAAATTTTAAATTTTGGAGAACAAATGCCCACAGATCTGATTCAAGGAAGCCATTAGGATTTTCTGCCCACAGTAAGCTAAGTGGGGGTTTATTAGTAGGTGTGTTGGTGTCCTTTTAACAATGGTCATCACAAATATTATAAAGAAGGTGTGCATGAGTATATCTGGAGACACTTTACAAGAAAGCTAATCCCCTCCCCCAAAAAATGAAATAGGTTTCTATAACTTTAAATATCATGTAACTATAGCTAGAAGGGGGTTCCATCAAAGAAATATTTGTGTTACATACCAAAAATATAATTCTAAACTTGCTTTTAACACGTGTAAATTGTCCTATTTGGTACTAAAGACATTGAATCGCGATTAGTGCCCACTGATCTTGCACTTATAGAAGCAGTTATCTTAACTCAATCAATGGGAGCCATGAAAAAAGGCAGGAATGTCTGCTGCCTCACAGCATGTATTAGGCTAGATTTTAGACCAAACAAAATGCTTTTTTTGTTAGTTGCGTGGGGGTTTTTTTGTTTTTTTTTTCCAGGTACTACCATGAAGTACAGGGTGTTCAAGTATATCCTTTTGAGTGCCAGAGGAGTATGCACTAAAAGGGTTAAATAAAAAGATCAATTTTAGAGGTTTGTCATTCTTTAATTTTTCAGTCTCGGCTCATGATATTTCCATAGAACATGTACTGAGCATTTGCTTACCCACTTCAACACTCTGCAAAGCTCAAAACAAACAGTTTTAAAGAGTATATAAATATGATTTGTAAAGTCAAGTCCTAGGTTTCACTAACACCTTCTTTAGCAATGTTTTACTGCAGCTAGGGTCAATAATCATTCCTCAAGATATGCTTCTCTGCAACTAAGAGATTAAAGGACAGAGTGAGCAAATACCAACAAAAATTACTTATTTTTTACAGACACATAGTACAGGTTTGTTTCCATCCACAGAAAGATTTGGTACTATTACCACCCACTAACACAAGTGCAAGTCATGCCGAGACCTCCATGAAATGGGAGGACTATAACAGGGTCAGTGGATATCTATGTGGAAGGTACTGAACAGCCTCCCAAATTCACAGGCATGTTACTGCTACCAGAAATAAAATACAAACATCTGGACTAGTTTATTTATTAGCTTGCATGGGAGACCAACAGTAAATAATAATAATAATAATCTTTATTTATATAGCGCCAACTTATTCCACAGTGCTTTACAATAGGGGATAGACATATAGAGATATTAAATAGTCATACCTGGGAGACCCGGTCTCCAGGGCAATGTGTGGATCACCATGTGGACAGAGTTTAAGTAGAAACTCTGCCCACTTGTGCTCCATCCCACCCGGTTCCTCCCACTCCCCGCCCTCTTACCCTCCATTCCCAGGTATTTTGCATTTTTTTTTGTCGTCCCCCCCCTCCCACGTCTAAGCCTCGCCCCTTTTATGATGCGATTTGCGTCGCTTTCCTCCCCGGTCGGCACTGACAGGGTTACCCTCCGTGTAGCCCTGCTTCAAAAGTTCCCAGGTATGTAAATAGTACAAATCATATGTGAAGAACAGAAGGATCAGAGGGCCCTGCTCGTGAGAGCTTACAGTCTAGAGTAAATGGTATTAACTCCTTAAGGACCAGAGGAATGTGAAACTTATTGTGAAGCAATGCAAGCACCCATCTCTAGTCTTTAAGTAGTTAATAAACAAAACAATTTTAGACTACTTAAAATGTAAATAGTATTACAAAGCAATACAATATAGATTTCTTTTACATACAGACTGCAACATATTAGAATTACATCCATATAACATAATAAAAAAGCCATGATTAAAAAAAGCACAGTGGGTTCAATTAGAGGCTGTGCCATATTGATTATCCTGCATCAAACAAGGCAGAGGTAGTCACACCTTGGGGAACCAGCCTGAACTTCACTATAAAGAGGAACTATTCACTAGTAATAAGTGGCTCTTAATTGATCAACTTACTTTTATCCAGGTAGGTGACCTTAATAAAGAAGTCCGATATATCCATATATTTGTTGCATTATATCAGCAGTTTCCTGTATACAGTGATATCTGATCAAGACTGTCTCTTGGCCACAAATTATCACAACAGTGGGCTTAATTAGACCTAAATGGCAAGTAAAGGACACTAGTCTTTATCAGACTGCAATATAGGCATTAGGATGATAACAGAGGTAGAGTATACATTATACGGAGAGATCCTAGCTGCAATGTTAAAGATACATGGCTAACTCTTTCAACTTGATTTTATTGGATGTGTAAATTGTCCAGTTAGAAGGCAAGTACTTAATAATGCTTGTGCTGTGATTGCATTGAGATAAGAGTCAATTCACTGTGATAAGTGCCCACTGCTTTTATATCCAGGAAGGCTTTTTTGTTATCTTGGCCTATTTAAACAATCCTGGACAATCAATGGGAGCCCTAGAAAAGGCAGGAGTGTCTGCTCCCTCAAGGGACACATAAGATTAGATTTTAGGCTTCCGAAAACAAACTGGGAATGTTTACAAGTCCTAGCATGACATACTTTGCATTTAAGCATATATAACGCCAGATACTTCTAGGTGATCATGTTCCCTTGACTCTTGAGTGCCGGAGGGGTATGCAATGCATTGCTTGGGCAATACACTGCAGAACCCACTGGCACTCAAAAGGTTAATGGTAGTTTAGTAAATGTTTATCCCCTATGGTGCATTTGGTTTCTCCCAGGATTGCTCATGTTTCCTTTTGTGAAAAAGACCCTGCGTCACTAAATATGCAACAAACTGATTAGTGTGCTTGTCTACATTTAGCACTAGTATTTTACATTAATTTTTTAAAAGAAGAAATAATGCATGGCTCCCAATAAGACATCCTGAGAAGGCCCATTGATGGTAAACGAGCATAGTGCGCTGTTAATGAAGTCTCCAGGCGTAGGGCCGATGTGCAGGGCCGGATTTACATCTCAGGAGCCTGTAGGCGCAGATATCTGAAGCGCCCCCCCCCCCGGCCATCTCCACAATGCTCCAAATCTCCATGTTGCCCTCACATTGCCTCCCCCCAATTGTCCATTTCCTACTTCCCTGGTAGGAGATCTGTTGTCTGTGCCTCCTTTGGCACAGTCCTGTAGTTACTGAAGCTCCCAAGCGGTCTCCTATTCAGGAATGCAGAGCGCTGGGAGATGATGTCATCTCCCAGCGCTCTGCATTCCTACAGAGCCGACGAGGGAGCTCAGCGCTTACAGGACTGTGCCAAAGGAGGCACAAACGACAGATCTTCTAGGGAGGTAGGAAATAGACAACGGGGTGGTGCAATATGAGTGCAGCATGGAGTGGGCGCCGGCACAGTCAGCGAGGTGGCAGCTTTTTTTTTTTTAAGAATTAAAAAAAAAAATCCCATTGGCAGGCGCCCCTCGGTGGTGTGCGCCTGTAGGCAGGTGCCTACTTTGCCTTATGGCAAATCCGGCCCTGCCGATGTGACACTTCACTGAACCAAGAGAACTAGACACAGGTTCCAGCTTGAAAGAGCCAGACATTTATATCATTGATTCTATGGGAACTTGCCTCGTGCCCAAAGGACACTACATTTACATTATTATCAACAAGTACAGTAACAGTCAGCTAGATTTATCCCAAGGGCCCCATATGGGGCACTCAAGTCCACTAAAGGGTTGCATATTATGGCCAGAAAATCTAAATACGGTGAAAAAGTTAATAAGATTAACCCTTTGGATGCTAAAATGGTCTAGAACCAAAGTGATTAAAGTGACTGTTTAACCTCCTTCTTGATTTACATATTCTACAAGTGCATAATATGTAATTTAAAATTGTTCACACTTTATTTTTCTTTTTAAACATCCCCACACCACCAATTTATTTTTTTTACACATGGTCAGGGAATGTGAAAGAAGGGATCGTGGAAAAACTTAAAAAATAAATAAATAAATAAATAAAAATACAATACAATACACACTTTGGGGGTTATGCACTAAGGAGTGAAAAAAGAGGTGGTAAAGTGGAGATGACTTCTCCAGGGATCACTTCTACATTCCCTATGTTATTCTATGGAGATTATGCATGAACATCTCCAAAGTTGGAGATATCTTAGTACATTGCCTCCATAGAATACATAGGAACTGGAGTAGTGATATCAATGGAGAAGTCATCTCCACGTTATCACCTCTTTATGACACCTTAGTGCACCTCCCCCAGTGTGATTCTAAAATCTCCATATTTTAACAATGCAAATTCCAGTGTTTGGACTCCCTAGTGTTAGGACTTACCATAATAAAACCTACACCGTATGTATTTTCATATACTTATGCTTTAAAGACCAGACAGATAGGCAACTCAGCCCACTTAATTCAACACAAATGCAACACAGCCCCATTAATTCAAATTCACAGGTATAATATATGGCCATAAGAAGGCATCCTCTTACCTGCTGACAAACAGACATACAAGATAATTTCTTAATACAAAGTGCCCAAGGGGTTTTCAGCACAATGTAAAGTAATGTGTTGGACACCCCTCTGGTACCCACAGGGTAAAACTGTTCATTAAAATCTTATCAATGTTATAGTGGGTAAACTAAGGACAGTCATCTCCAGCTCATTGTTTAGCAATGCATTTAAGACATCTCTAGTATTCATAGGGTTATATAAAATCAGCTTTCAGATTAGCGATGATGTTGCTTTAATCATCCCTGGATAAAATGAGATTAAGTTACACAGTTGACCCCCCCAGCACTGCCCTGCATGTTGGAAACCTCCTACTTGGTAACATAGCAACAGATGAACACAACAGGAATGTCCAGGCACAGAGAGACCGCCCAGTGAGGAGGCAAGCCCGGGACAGGGGTAAATCAGCCTTGCAGAGAGTAATCCTTTACTTCACAACAGCAAACTATTAATATTCATGAAACTGCATATTTATTCGCTTTTTTAGAACAGATGCTAGACAGTTTGGCTATATTCCTGTTAGCAGAAGAATTAAAATCACCAAATGAGGTGGAGGAGAGGCAGGAAGAAAGAAACTGGAGTAATTACTGGGCATCGCAACTGTATTACAGGGAAAAAAATACGAAGTCGCACTGAATTAAATGGAGACTTTAACCCCTTGAATGCCGAGGTCTTCACTGCATTGATAAAAACTCGAATTATAGGTTAACCCTTTAAAGTTCAGAGGGAAACACAATGTGTCTTCAAGTTGTTAAAGGGGAACTTTCACCTCCACATGACCGGGTCTCTGTCCTTTCTTCACCCTCAGTACTCTAAATCTATGGTTGTACAAACGTTCATAAGTCTACCTGAGCCTTGTAAAAGATATTTTAAGTTTGTACCTCTTGACGTGACATCAGTACTGCGCTGTACCTTACGTTGCAAAAGTCACTCCCACAGGGCATGATCAGTAACCGAGCGCGTTCACACTTCACTTCGGTGTGCTGTGAATGGCTCCTAACGTTACAACAAGAAGCGATTCGCATTATACTGAGGTTGCAACCTCAGTATAATACGAATCGCTTCTTGTTGTAACGTTGGGAGCCGGTCACAGCACACCGAAGTGAAGTGTGAACGCGCTCGCCGGGACAGCTGGGAGGGAGGTGGGAGGAGAATGAGCTAGTGCTGGGAGCTGTGCAGTGTGGAAGTGTGCGGCTAGAACATAAAATATCTTACTATTTATGTAGAATTAAAAAAAAAAAAAGAAGCACCTTTCCCAGCACTGATTAACCGTTTAATGAGTTGTTAAAAAAAAATATCTGAGCTGAAAGTTCCCCTTTAAACGGTTAAAAGCCCCAGCTTTACATGTACAAGTGGCATGGCAGAGCACTCAGCGGGTCAGACATGGTAGGTGGAGTTACTGCATGCCCAAGTCCATCTCATTTTGTGATTCTCCACTCCTAGAGAGACACGAATAGGATTTTTACCCAGGTGACATATACCATCATCGCAATGTTGTATTTTGCCATAAGAGAGCACAATAACAGTGTCTAAGTAAAGAGAAAAAGGCCAATATTCTTATAAAAATACTTCTTAACCATTTAAGGCAGGAATGGACAACATGAGGAACTTCAGGAGTCTGAGTACAATTCCTATCATGTCCCACCAATCAATGGTTGCCTGGGGATGATGGGAGTTGTAAACAACAGCTGGAGGGCCTCAGACAGCCCACCCTTACTTTATGATCAGAGAGGTGTGCAATGCATTAATTCAAGATGGACACTACTCTGGTTATCAAATGGTTAAGACAGATTACATAAATGGACACGTAACATTCTATTTATAGTACAATTAAATTTAAAGGGATAGTAATATCTACTTAAAGTGATTTTTCCGAGTCTTCTGAATATTAATACTAACATATTGTGCTAAATTTAAGTCCTTATTTTATTGTAGTTCAAAAGTTATGCAGAGATAAAATCCCCAGCCTGCCCCTTTCTGGCCACCTCCCTCTGGATCCGTAATCAGGTTATGCGACTCAACGGCTGCAGCGAGGGACAAACTTCATTAAGTAAAAGGGAAATCCTGCCACCACTTCCTTTTGCTTACTGAAGTCTGTCCCTCGCTGCAGCCTTCCTGACCCGACTGCAGCTTCTGCTGTGACATAGTCAGAAGGGGCAGACATTGGATCTTTATCTCTGCATAACTTTTAAAGCACAATAACGTAAGGACTTAAATATAGAGCAATATGCTCGTATTAATATACAGAAGACTTGGCGAAATCATTTTAACTAGAGACTACTAACCCTTTAAGCCTTTGACTGTCAGAGGTGTGTCTAACAAATGGCAAAGCAATGTGTTGGGCATCCCAGTGTCACTCAAAGGTTAAAAGCATATGAGGAAGGGGCTGGGGAGTAGCCGTTCACCAAAAAAGAGGACAGTATCACAAACGAGTCATACCTTTTTCATATTTGCTTCTACAATCTCATACAGAGTAATAATGGCAATATATTTTATTAACCGAGGAGAATTCAAGAGATGAGAGGATTCTCTTCCTATGAATACAAGGGTTCTAATCACAAAGCAATCATCTCTTTTAGGTTACAACAGTTGCCACTAAAGCTAATATGGGCCAATGAAGTGAAATCTTCCGTACAATTATTCCATGTTGCAACAAAGATTAAATCTAGAGGAAATGAGTCAAACGTTGTTGCTAGTGATTAATAGAACACTCCTACAATATTATTGTAAACCAGAAGAAAAAATACTGCTTCTGCAAGGAAATTATCTTTACATTGAAATACTTCCCACTGCAGTTTTGTGTACCATTTCTGCACAATACATCCAGATGATTACATGTGTACAAAACAAGCAGAACAATTTGGGGGCAAAACATGTGCACCAGCATCCCTGTTAGAGCACAAGCATTATACACAGCCTATTACCAATATCAGCACTCCAATGTACAGAGCTTGCCATCCTTGTACCAGTCTGTATATCTCCTATTAACAAATTAGACTGTGAGCTCCTTAGAGCAGAGACCCCTTTCCTATTAATTCTATGACTGAGGCAATTAAACATGAAATACACTCTAGTAACTGAATTTAACATAAGGACTAACCTAGGTAAGAGGCCCACAAACAGCTGTCAGGTATATCTATATAATAGTTCAATTTATTATATATTCAAAACTAAGGCAATATAAAACAGGACAAAGAGTATGGATTAAGTATAAAAACTATATAGTTGTGCTTAAAACAATATTAAAAAGTAGTGACAAGATAGGCCTATCAGAATTGTCACAATATAAAAAAAAAACAAACAAACAAACAATAGGGGTAATTCTCCAAAGTGGATAAGGCTGCCCACAACGAGACGGGATAACTGGTATAAATATGTTAGACACATGAAGACAATGAGTGACAGGGTACAGGGATAGATTGCCAATACTGGCACAAGTCTAGCATCTATGTGGTAGAATACACTGATGACCCCTCGCCCCCCCACAGTCAAACTATCTTGTCACTACTTTTTAATATTATTGTTTTAAGAACAACTATGCAGCACTTCTTATGTATGTATACATAGTTTTTATACTTGATCCATACTTTTTGTTCTGTTTTAGATTGCCTTAGTTTTGAATATCTAATAAATTGAGCTTTTTAATACATATCGCACTTCGATCTCTTGTGCACTGTCCTCCTTCTTACCTTTCATATATACACTGCTCGAGAGGACTCTGAGTTCACTGACAAGCAGAACAGAGGACCTACCAACTTAGCTCTACATTTGACCCATCATTAACTTTAGGGTTGCACCGATACCGATACTGGTATCGGTGCCGATACCAGCATTTGCGCGAGTACTTGTACTCGCGCAAATGCGGCCGATGCCAGCACCGATACCCTGTGTCAGGGTTGGTGCTGCAGAGAGGGAGCCCGGGGAGCTGCTCACAATGCTCCCCGGTCACCTCTCTCCTTCCTGCAGCGTCGGAGCGTTGCTGCGGGTTACCATGGCAACGCTCCGACACTGACCTCTGCCGGGGCTCGCGAGAGAACAGTGAGCACCCGGCAGAGGACAGTAAGGGAGGCAGGATGGGGCAGCTGGTGGTGAAAGAGGCAGAGAGGGGAGCAAGGAGCAAAAGGAGTAAGGATCAGGAGAGAGTGAGAGAGGCAAAAGGGTGAGTCAAGGAGAAGGAGGGGGATCAAAAGGGAGAGAGAAAGCAAAGGTAAAAGAAGGGGGCCAAGAGGGGTAAAATGAAGCAAAAGTTAGGAATCAAGAGGGGGAGAAAGAGTCAAAAGTGGAGAATCAAGAGGTGGTGTGTGTGTGTGTGTGTGTGTGTGTGTGTGTGTGTGTGTGTGTATATATATAAAAAATTTTTCAAGTACTCACCAATACCAATACTTTTTTTTGCGGTCATTTGCCAGTTTTCCAAGTACCTAAAGCATATAAGTACTTAGAAAACTGGCAAATGACTGCAAAAAAAAAAAAAAAGGTATCGGTAATTGGTATCGGTGAGTACTTGAAAAAAGTATCGGTACTCGTACTTGGTCTTAAAAAATTGGTATCGGTGCATCTCTAATTAACATTCCATTACCTCATTCCATTTCATTATTTCCATCACCTCCATCTCATCCACAGACCGTATTGGATGTAACATTGGACCTAGGGGACACTTGTTACCAACAGGGCTGGACTGGCCTACCGGGATACCGGGAAAAATCCCAGTAGGCCGCCAGCACTGGGCTTCCCTGGGGGCCGGCCGGGGCTGCTTAAGTAAACGTGCCAACTTTTGCCAAGCCAATCATCCCCGGCCGCAAGGTAACAGGCAGCCGCGAGATTTCAACAACCGCCGGCCGCGTCTAGTGAAAAGCACTGTGTCTGCGCACCGGGTAGGCCGGCCGCTCCTACCTCTGTGGAGACAGAGCTGAGCGGGAGGCTGGGAGTAGAGACAGCGTCAGCAGAAGCCAGACACGGTCACAGGCAAGAGGGGGGGGATCAAGACAGGGAGAAATGCTAAAGGGGGTTCAAGAGGGTTTATATAGAGGTAAGAGGGGGAGAAAGGCATAAGGGGGAACAATAGCGGGTAAAAGAGGCAGAGGGGGTCAAGAGGGAGAAAAAGAGGCAAAAATTAGAAAAAGAGGCAAAAGGAGGGGGGGGACCAAGAGGCAAAAGGAAGGGGGATCAAGAGGGGGAGAAAGAGACCAAAGGTTGGGATCAAGAGTCAAGAAGGGGGGAGAGAGAGGCAAAAGGGGGATCAAGAGTCAAGAAGGGGAGAGAGAGAGAGAGGCAAAAGGGGGATCAAGAGAGGGGAAAATGGGGGAGGGGAGAAAAAGGCAAAAGGAGAGGGATCAAGAGGGGGAGAAAGAGGTATAAGGGGGTAATCAGGAAAGGGGGAGAGAGAGGCAAGAGGGAGAGAAAGAGGCAAAAAGGGGGCTCAAGACAAGAGTCAAGGCTGGATTAAGGCAAGAGGGGGAAAGAGGCAAAGAAGGGGATCAAGAGGAAGAAAATGGCGAAAGGGGGGATGAAAAGACAATGGGGCAAAGAGGCAAAATGGGGGATCAAGAGGGGTAGAATGGCAAAAGGAAGATCAATAGGGGTAAAGAGAGGCAACTTTACAAGAGGGGGAATCAAGAGCGGGTGAAAGAGGCAGAGGGGGGTCAAGAGTGGGAAAAAAGAGGCAAATGGAAGGGGGATCATGAGGCGAGGGGCAATCAAGAGGCAAAAGGAGGGAGGGACCAAGAGGCAAAAGGAGGGGGGATCAGGAGGGGGAGAAAGAGGCAAAAGGGGGGAATCAAGAGTCAAGAGGTGGTGTGTGTGTGTGTGTGTGTATATATATATATATATATATATATATATTATAACTCTTTATTACTCTGTTGGTGACATATAACTCAGTATTGCTCTGGTGGTGGCATTCAGATGTGTTTTAAAATGCATGTGTTCCCCTTTTATAAACAAGAAAAAAATGCTATTATGCTATGGGTATAATGACGCAGTGCTATGAGGCTGGTATAATGGCGCAGTGCTATGGGGCTGGTATAATGACGCAGTGCTATGGGGCTGGTATAATGATGCAGTGGTATGGGGCTGGTCAGCAGTTTTTTCCAGGGCTGGTTTTTATTCCCAGTCCGGCCCTGGTTACCAACAGGTTCCCCTCCCCTCACGAACCTGTCGATCAGCCGTCTTATTTATTTTCCCCAACTAACCAATATTAGATGGACTGATTTATAGTGCCTCCCGAACGGTGAATGATTTGCTTACTTCCTATTTATATTGTATATTATATCTATACCACTCATATATATGAATCTTTTGTCCACTAACTATTAACAGGTACCCACCTAATAGGTATAGCTTGTATTGTGATCCGGTAAGCTCTTTGGAAAAAAATCTTTTATATTTATATAATATTTTTAAGCTGTTCTTGATCTCTCTTGTAGTCCACTACTAATTGTTCAAGAACTGATAACATCTGTATCCCTTATCACACGAATGTCTATTGAAGCCTACCGTTTACATTGGGGAGGTGTGGCCTAAAGGCACACTTCAATAAAGAATAGAATACTGGAACTGGAGATAATAATGCCAAACATAAAAAGACAGATAATACAATGGTTTTCACGGTATTAACATTTTGGACTTTTTTGTGCTGTGCAGTCCCCCTGTGCACAAGTAACTTTCCCTAGCTCACTTGTCCCCAACCCTGTGTGCTCTTCTCTTTCCTATAGCCAACCCAACTGCAACCTTAACCCTTTGCATTCCATGTATGTGTATAATGTCTAGTAATAGATTTCATATCTCTTTGGCACTCAAATTCTTAAATGCATTTTGCAAATGATCAAGGGGGTGACTGCTTCCCCAAAGCCTACTTATCCTAGGTCTACATGTGGCTCTGCCTCTGATCTACTGGGCAGAGGGGTACCCCAACCTTCCTCTACCCTACAGCTCAAAACACAATGGCATACACTCACAAATGCACATATCTGTTTAACCCATTAATTGCTGAAGTGCAAAACACAATTTTCATTCCTCTGACATACAGAGCTGAAATTCATCTGAAGGTGGAAAATGTCCTTACACGTAGCACTGACTTATCACATTTGTTATACTTCTAATCTCCCTATTTAACATAGAAATTGCAAAAGGTTTCAAAGAAAAAGGAAAAGAAAAAAAGAAAGTGCAAAACTATTTTATGCAGAGAATTAAAATCCTTATCAGCAGTAGATTATAGATTATAAATGCCTGCCATGTGAAGGAAAAGCTACTGACCCCTGGGAGAGAGCAGTCAATGCAATCACCAGCTGCAATAAAGGCTACTGCAACCATCGGCAATAAAACAACCATCTTCCAGTATGTAAGTAGTGAAAGGGGTTAACAAAAGAAAGGGTGGGGACATAAATAAATAAATATTATACATAGGACCTAGGTGGTATTAGAATATGTCCTATTCATGTTTTATGCTTACAAGTCAGACATCAAGGGTTAAATAATTTCAGTGCTGGGCGTGTGCAAACCCCTTTGGCACTCAAAGTATTTGAGTCATATGATTAAATGTATGTACAACCCTCTGAGTGACAGATAAGTGTGCAAAGGAATTTGCACTCTTCTTTGACAATCAAGGTGTTAACTACACAGGAGTTGTTCAGAGACCATTCGATGGGGGGGGGGCAGGATGTTTCTCTAATAATGAGGGAGGCAACTCCTATGCTAAACAGCACTATGACAGCTTCCTTGCTCACATATAAACAAACTAGTGTAAAGGTCTGTGTACACGGGCCAAGGTCCTGGTGATGTTAAGAGGCCAGTCCTTCTCTGCGTCCTGCCGCCGACGCAGTCATGCACTGTAGAGACAGCCCAAAAGCACAGAACGCTCTCAGCACAGAACTCCCAGCATTCTGTGCGTTTGGGCAGTCTCTACTGCTCATGACGGCTTCTGACAAACATCCTAGCGGATTATTATATAGGAGGATATGCCTTGTATAAAGTGTTGACACTTTGAGTGCCAGAGGGGTGTGCAATGAATTTCTTAGCAACACCTTGCATAACCCTCTGGCAGTCAAAAGGTTAATGGTGTATAGGTAGACAGGGGAGGGGGTGGGAGTTGCAAGATTTTAAAAACATTATTTTAAGGTATCCATTCTACTTTAATGTAACGCCCAATTTATGTATTGTAATTTTCCTTTTGTAAGGAGCACTGTATTGTGAAGCACCATATAAATAAAATGACACATAACGGTACAATTAAACAATCTCGTTAATTTAAATAGGGCTTTTAAATGCTTCAATTGCAGAAAGGTCTCTAACCTTTTGCTTCACAATACATTGGAGACAATATTGAATTCATGCGGTTAAAAGCCCTATTTAAAGCGGAACTAACACCCCTGCAAGATGTAGCCGCAGAACTATCATGTACATATAATTCACCAGGAATTAATTGTCAGTATATTGGTGAGCATGGAAATAGTGTCAAAACGTGTGTTAAGTGACGCCATTATTTGCATTCATAACTTCGTGTGGGACATCAACACAACAGCGCAGACATCTTGGCGGAGTGGGATCTGTGTGCATGTCCCTGACTGTAACACACGGTTAAAGTGCAACTCCCCCTTTTTGCAAGTAACCTATGAGTGATGAGACAGGGACAGACAGTGCAAGCATGCAGATCCCACTACACCAAGATGTCTGCACTGTTGTGTTGATGCAAGTCCCATACAAAGTTAAGCTTGCAAATAATGCTGGCACGTAAATGTTATGACACTATTTCCATGATTATCAGTCTCCTAACTATTCATTTGGGATGAATTATATGTACACTAGTGTAAAAGCCCATGTATACGGGCCAAGATCCGGGTGATCTTAAGAGGCCAGTCCTGCTCTGCGTCCTGCCACCGACGCAGTCATGCACTGTAGAGATTGCCCAAAAGCACAGAATGCTCCCAGCACAGAACTCCCAGCATTCTGTGCGTTCAAACAGTCTCTACTGCGCAAGACGGCTTCTGACAAAAATCCTCGTGAATGATTATATAGGATGATAGTCCACTTTAAAAGAAACAGGAATTTGGGGGATTTTTATGTACCATCGAGGTATCTCTCACATTGCTTCTTAATGTATTGAAGCACTCTAACCTTTTGAGTGCCAAAGGGGTTTGCAATGCACTGCACACCATTCTGGCACTCAATGAGTTAAAATAGCTCATTTTAATCAAAGGGCCTTATAAAATTATTCCCTTTCCTCCCTATGGTGGAGTCTGTTTGCTCCACTATTGTATTTCTACTTACGGCCCTAGTAATTCTAATATGTGAGAAGATTAGCCACTAGAAAGGAGTGGTGTACGCTGGAGAAGCGTATCCTATAAAAATATTCCGTTATAAAAACCAACAGCAATGAAAAGACACATGGAAACAAAGGCAATGTGCAATGCATACTAGGTCCTGTGATCTAGAGCAGACAATCCAATTTGGGATATTATACACTGGAACAGTCATTTGCCAGAGGTCACCAAGAGAGTGAATGCTGGTATTCACATGCAAAATACAGTGCCCTTCCAGGCGTAGACTATTATCCATCTAACAAATTTACTTGTTACAGAACATAACCAATCACAATATCGCATCTGTTCCAATCTTTCTCTGTTCACTCCTACTACACAGTCTGCTTCATGCAAGAAGGTTAATTTTTATGGTATGTATAAGCAGAACATAGATGACAACAAAACCTAGAGACAACAATTCCTTGAACTTAAAGGAACATTTGCACTTCCTAATAATAAACCCTCATTTACCTTAAAGGGACAGCCATTTTTATTTTGACAACATATTATGTACCTGTACTGCATGTGAAGTTGGGTCGCCTATATTTCGAATTTCTTTTTGCATCCCCAATAATGAGCTTCCTGGATCTGTTTTCAGCAAGCTGTCGGGGACTGTGAAAGAAGATATACTGATACAATATTAAAAAAGCATACAGAACATGCAGTTCTGCAGGGATAGTGTTACAATGTATCACTATCCTGCTGCCATGGCTGACTGGCCAGTCTGCTGGAAACAGATCTGGAAAGCTTACCGTCAGGGACATAAAAGTGAAAAAAGGAAAATAAAAAGATTAGGTAATATGACTTTAGCTCAGGGGTGGACAAACATAACTAAACTTAGTAGCCTGACAGAAGTTTTAGGAGCCAACGCAGGGGGTGCATGTATTCAGATGTATACAAAAGAGTGAAAGAGCCAGAATTAAACTGTTAGGAGCCTGGGCTTCCATGGTCCTGGGATTTTTCCACCCATGCTTAACATATCCACTTACATAATATGTAAAGTCCAAATAAAACATTACTGTCCCTATACTCTGAAGACTAGATGGCCACTGTGGGCCTTATGTATAACACCAAACAGGAGCAAATCAACTTCATATGTAGTGACAAACAACAGCTGAGTTAATTGCACTTTCAAGCCCTTGAATACTAGAGGCCTCCAACACAGTATAAAGCAATCAATGTGTTAAAGCCTCATTTAAATAATCAAGAAATTATATTTGTCCACAGAAAACCAATTTTAAACAGGGGGATTTGTCGAGTTTTTCGTTGTTCGTTACAGTGGTTTGTCACAGGATTGCACCACTTTGTTTGTGCATATGGCCCTTAGTCAGCACAATATAGTTAAAAGATAATCCATTATTGCAGTAGGACATTACTTCAGCACCATTTTACCTCCTTTGCCATCAATGTTCTGTGATGTTGCACAGGTATAAGGCTGATGACCCAAAAGCATACAGGAACCAAGGATTGAATGTTACAAAATAGAGCATTTTTTTTCCTGAAAGCCATACATTTATGTACTCTTTGAGTGTTCAGATTTTGATGCAAGAAACATACGAAACGCCTTGATGTTGAATACCAAATGCCAGATGTTCAAAAATGCGTACCAACCGCTTTGATGAATTTAGCACTAATCGCTAATCCTCTAACAACATGGTGGACATTTTAGCCATGTCCAATCTTTTTTTTTTTTGTTTGTTTGTTTTTTAAACGCATAAAAAGAAAAAAAAAAAAAAAAAATGAAAAAAGTGCACACATTTGTCAATTCATAAAAACATGCTCAATTCTGTAACTTTTTTCCCAACAATTTTTCCAACAAAAGTAGACTGTAAATAGCAATTGAGCACGTTTCTTGCATTCCACCCCAAATAACCAAACAGGGACCAACATCAAAATAAAGTGGACAGGCTGGAAGACTGTATGGTAGTAAACAAAACAGACTTAGACAAGGTAGGACACAAACATAAGACGGACTCTGAGATTACTGGACAGGCTAGAACACAGTAGTTATTGTGAGTATATAAAGAACAACCAGATAAAATATAGCGAGCAGAGACCATCTATAGGCATCCGCCCAACTCTGGGCTATGGGCCTCCCATTCAAGGTAGGAAACTATACTTTGTAAACCAGAGGTCTTTTTGAGACCCAGAGTAAATAATGAGGTGAAAGGCTAGAGTCAGGACGAGGACAAAGGTCAGTACAGGTAGACTATGTAACCTATAAACACACTGGTGTCAAACAATAAGAAGGATTCAGAGTCAAAACAAAAAGAAAGGAGAGGTAAAAACACAGGACTTCTTTGATTCTGTAACTATGATTCTACTTTTACACTGTAACTCCCATCGTCCCCAAACATGGGAGTCAAAGGTTGCCTACCCATGTCCTATGAACACAAGATTCGCTGCTCCAATTGGTTAGCAACTAAAATCCTCTTCTATGTAGCAGGTCATTAGCCACGATCACATTAGCAGCTTAAACTGCGCTCTGTTTTGCACATGCCAAGCTGTTGGTGCTTACTTATTTTATGATGTCCTGCATTCTCTGGTAGTCTTTTCACATGAAGGAATGAAAAAGTTGTGTCACAAGGTCTTTTCACTTGAGCGCCAACCACACATAGGTTTGGCAGACACACCCATGTGGGTTGGCAATTAACCCTTTGAAACAGGTTAATGGAGGTTAAGATGAGCAACTTGCTGTGTGAACAGGCTGCCATAAAGATCAGGAAGGCTGCACCATGCAATTCTCTAATGCAGAATGCATCCAAATTGCAGCATGAGGAGGTTAGGTGCATTCTGTGAGACCCCAATCGTCATTGTGAACAGCACCATCTGGGACCATTGGTTTCACAAATGTGCATTTATTACTGCATTAATAATGCTGCACCAAAGTCTTCAGTGCAAGCATAGCCAAACAGCATACACCTGTGTACAGTATGTCACGCAACAGTAAGAAGTCGATTTATATCTAATCCTTTGAGGACCAGAGCAATGTTCAGTTCATTGCTTCACAATGTGTTGGGCACCCATCAGGTCAATCTGCCACTATTGGCATACTGTTAGAATACAGTCTGAGGGAGCGATGACAGGAGGCTTGTTTACACCATTCTGCCTTCTCCTTCTCTTATTTGATCATGTGATACATTCAAGACAGAAGCCTTTGAGAAAGATTAGTAAGGATTATATACTAATCCTTAAAAGTATAATACATTATATATAATATAATGCCCAGGCATCAGATGACACTACAAAAAGTTATAAACTAAGGAGGGAAAGAAAAAAAAAAAAAAAGTATATGATTTGTGTGGCTGGAATAATAGACTTGGAGGGAAAACACTGTTGAACGAAGACATAGTCAAAAAGGTCAAAATTGCTCTGGTTCTTCTTAAGTGCAAACCACCCCAAAATTTCACAGTCCTTAAGGGGTTAAAGGGATAGTAAGGTCCCCAAAAAATATAAGCAAATTGGTAGAAGCAATAAAAAAAAACAAAAAAAAAAAAAAAAAAACTTAATGCCCTCTCCGCTCCCTCCCTCCCTCTTCTCATACATCAGCTGTATAGCTGACGCAGGAGATCCTGGTTCCACGAACACACGGTGGCTCTTCAGGAGCGCTGACATTGAGAGATCTAAAAATAAACACTTCATCAGAATGGTCTATAACGTGTGCCTGGTTTGCAAGCACACGTTGTAGACCATTCCGATGAAGTATTTATTTTTAGATGTCTCAATGTCAGCGCTACTGAAGAGCCGCGCCTGGTCGCGCAACCAGATTCCGCTTCTGACAGCTTTACAGCTTATCAGACAGAAAGGGGAGGGAATGGAGACCTTTATTTTCTTATATCTCTCAAACCACAAAGGTCTAAGAGAGAGAAATAAGGGCATTACATTTTTTTTTTTTTATTGCTTCTACCAATTCACTTATATTTATTTTGGGACGTTGAGAGGTCAATACAAGGATCTCTGCGGTGAGCTATTTATTCCAAGGCCCGATCAGGTGACCATGGGACACTCCTTGAGATTAAAGGAAAGGAGGTTTAAACTTCAGCAGAGGAAGGGGTTTTTTTACAGTAAGGTCTATTAAATTGTGGAATTCATCGCCCAGGGAGGTGGTTATGGAAGATACAATGGATACATTTAAGAGAAGATTAGATACATTTATTTCAAAAGGGAACATACAGCGTTATACTGTTTATCAGTAGGCTGATCAGGAAGGTCTGATAAAGACTAATTTAATTGGTATGTGTAATTAGTATGTGTAAATAATATACTTTGGTCTTGTTCTAAATCATTTACTCAGTTACACAAAGAGGTGTCAATAGGTTGTGAAATACAAGTTTCAAAGTTCCCCCCTTCCTCCCCTTCACCTGACGTCAGTATCTAGCTCACAGCAGGAGATCCCGGTGGACCAGCCAGCGGCTCTGCAGCAGAGCCGAAATAGTGTTATTTAAAAAAAATTACTTTGTTGGAGGGGTTTACAACGTATGCCTGGTTTGCAAGCACACTTTGTAGACCGTTTCCATGAATAGTTCTTTTTAAATAACGTCATTTCGGCTCTGCTGAAGAGCCTCCTCGAGTCGCATGACTCAAATCTCCCTCTGTCAGCTGTAAAGCTGACAGCAGGAGAGAGGGAACTTTAACAGTTAATATCGCTCAAAACTTCTGCCAAATTTATTTTTTAAACGTCTACAAAGCAAGAATAATTTTTTTTATGAGACATTACTGTTCCTTTAAATTAGATTTAGTTTTAGCTTAACCTTGGTTGTTTTCAAGAACTGTTTGGGAAGTACAATCATGCTAACCAAACATATATGGCTTTAAAAATATGAATCAAGGCAAGGGCCACTTCAAGGTGAATACTGCTTATCACAGCATAGTCAAGGGCAGCATTGTCAAATGGCATGGGGTGCAGGAGCTCAGCAAGCATTTCCAGCTCTGAAAGAGAAGAAAGAGGAAATGCTCGCCAGCTCATCAATACAACAATGCCCATATGTATAAAGGTAAAAACAGAGCAATTCTGGAACAAACCAACTGAACCACAGGAAACAAAAACATTCAAATGGATTTAAATGAGGCTTCTCTCTTCTTCAATGCTAAAAAGGTCTACAACTCACTGCAAACAACACATATATTAAAGGAACTGTGGAAGATTTTCTTTCTTGTAGGAGAGTTGGTAGGCTCCATATTTGTCTTTATATATAGTCCAGTGTAAACATGGACTCAAGGACAACTAATCTCATGCATTTCTACCACCCCCAAACAAGTTAGTCTTAATATGTAGGCTATATAGCAAATATGTATTATATTGTCTTCATTTTACCTACTTCAGGACAGACTGCGGGTACAGCTCCACCCCGCAGTCTGTCACTCTGCCTCTGCTCAGTTTCCTCTATCCAGCCTCCTCCAATGACGGAGGCTTTCTGTCTGTAAGCTGAAGCGATCTCTAGCCAATGAGACCGCTCCAGCTTACAGACAGAAAGCCTCCATCATCGGAGGAGGCTGGATAGAGGAAGGGGAGCAGAGGCAGAGTGACAGACTGAGGTATATAGAGCTGGTAACCTCAGTCTGTCCGGAAGTAGGTGCTGGGCTGTAGTTATTCTTTAGATTTCTGCCAAACAGTGTAAAAAAAAAAAAAAAAAAATGACAATATAAAACATTTGCTACATAGCCTACATATTAAGACTAACTTATTTAGGGGTGATAGATCCCCTTTAAAGTAGAACTGTCAGCAAAAAACATAGGCAATTTTAACCCCTTCCGTGTCAGATCCTTGGGGAATGTTGTGTACCCTGCTGGCCAGACCCATTTCAGCATTTTACTATCCACCTGTGTAGGTATGATTCCCGTTGAGAACTTTTGAGTTACACAAATTCAGCTTTTCATGGCACCTCGCAAAATCTAATTTCACAAGCTATGATGTCATAAATGCAAAAAACATTACTTTTTTTACACTATCGCGAACTATTTATCAAAAACATTTATGATGGTAGTGAAAATTTCAATTATTTTTAAAAGCCTTGAACTACAAGTATAAAAATACCAAATACGTTTAGGTTTACCAACATTCATGCCTGCACAGATCCCGAATTAGGAGGCATGCAAAATTATGTTTTCAGATTTATGAAGTCAAATGCAAAATCCAGTGGTTACATGGTAAAACTACCCTAAAATAGGTTAATATCTAGTTAAAACCATATATTTCCTAAAAGTAGAAATCTCACTGCATCAAATGGTCATTTGTCTTTCTACCCCTTGCCTGGTGTGCACAAAAGTTTCCAGAAAGTGGCGCTAAAGAAACAGAATTTTTTTTTTTTTTTTTTTTTTTTTTTTTTACACATTTCCAACTTGAATTACTAGCTGCTGCTCTTACGAGAAAAATGGCATACCATTGATATGATATGACACAACGTAGAAGGTACCGGTAGCACAACACTACACCAACTACAAGCTCTCGTTTTTCTTATTTTTTTTTGTTTTCACTGTACTAAAATGGTTGTCGCATACAACTACAGAAGTGAAGAAAGTAGACAAAGCACACCATTTTGGAAAGAAAACAACCCACTGCATTAAATGCAGAGTCACTTGCCTTTCTACCCCTAGCCTTGTGTGCACAAATGTTTTCAGATCCTGGAACTATAAGGAAAAAAAAAAAAAAAATATATATATATATGTTTAAATTTCCACCTCATTTTTTTAATATGCTGACTGAACTAAAATGGTCTAAAACAGTGGTTCTTAACTCCTGTCCTCAGAACCCACTAACAGGCCAGGATTTGATGATTTCCTTGTTAGAGCACAGGTGAGTTAATCAATGTGAATGAGCCTCTGATCATCACACCTGTGCTCTAGTACAGAAATCCCTAAGTCTTGGCCTGATAGTGGGTCCTGAGGACAGGAGTTGAGAATCACTGGTCTAAAACATTAGCGATATGAAGGAAAGGTATGAAAGTCATACAATTTGAGAAAGTATACATTTAATTCACATCAAATGAGGTGTTTGTTACCTTTCTACCCCTAGGCTGGTGTGCACAATTATTTCCAGAGGGGTATCTAATGCATTGGATACCTCTCTAGCACGTAAAAAAAGATTTAACTCAGACCTTGTGGGGGGCATCAGGACCCCTCCTGATCCCCCCCCCCCTAGCCACTGATCTCCCAGCCAATTTAGCTAGAAGGCCAATAAAGGTGACAAGGGAGCAGTGGTGCTCCTCTGCTTCCATCCCAACTGAAGTATCAGGTAGGAGTGAGAGGACTGGAGAAAGCTTTTTGCATCACCAATGACATGGTATGTAAGGCTTTAAAGTGTTAGTAATGTCCCGTTATAAATAGCCTTTATTTTGCAGAGCTTCAAAAGTTGAATACAATGCAAAAAAAGTATCTCTCAAACCGCTATGGTTTGAGAGATATCAGCGTTCAAACTTTGATGTGTCCTGCTGTCAGCTGTAAAGCTGTCAGCAGGAGATCCGTGTCAGCTGACACGGAGGCTCTGCAGCAGAGCCGCAATTGCGTTATTTAAAATGAATGACTTCCTTTCAATGGTCTAAAAAGTGTACTTGCAAACCAGGCACACTTTTTAGAAAATTCCAAGGAAGTAATTAGTTTTAAATAATGCAATTGCGGCTCTCAGTGTCAGCTGACACGGATGTCCTGCTGACAGCTTTACAGCTGACAGCAGGACACATCAAAGTTTGAACTCAGATATCTCTCAAACCATAGCGGTTTGAGAGATACTTTTTTTCCATGCTATTCAACTTTTGAAGGTCTACAAAATAAAAGCTATTTATAATGGGACATTATTAACACTTTAACCAGTCCCTCCCACTCCGAGCTGGAATTTTGGGTAGGATAGAAAACAAGGGAGGCATGCTACTCCTTCGTGTCACATTTATGGATCTCCCAGCCAAATTCTGGTGCCCCTCACATGGTCTACTTTCGTGGAGGCTGGCATAGCCAGAACAGCTGGACAAGCCCAAACACTGTACCGCTGTGGCACTGTGGGGATAAAACACCTTGAGTAGACAAAAAAAAAAAAAGCACCCACACCTAACTACTGTATATACCAGTGAAACTTTATACATAGTTAAAAACATATCTGTGTATATATGAGCAAGGAAACTACAATAGGCAAAGGAGACATGCACCCTCATCGTTAGAGAAACAACATTATCTGCCTCCCACTCATGATCAAATGGTCTCTGCGGACAACCCCAGTGTAGTTAACACCTTGATTGCCAAAGGTGTGCAACTTTTTTGCACATTTATCTGACACGCAAAGGTTACACATACATCTAACCATCTGACTCAAATTCTTTGAGTGCCAGAGGGATTTGCACAGACCAAGCATGGATTTAATTTAACCCTTGAAGTATCTGACCTGTGAGAACATACATAAATTGTACAAACATAGTATACGCCAAGATCCCATATTTAACCCTTTGAGTGCCATAGTCAGCAGCAGTTCAGTTTAGTGCAGCATTTTTTTTTTTTTTTTTTTTTGCTCAAGGCACCCCTTACACGACGTCTGGAATTTTCGAGGCACATTAACAGCTTGTAAGTTATATGACAAGTAGTAATGAAGAGTACAAATATATGAATATGTAGTTATCTTTAGGTCTCACAATCAGTATAACCAAAAAAAAAAAAAAATATAATACTAAAAAAGTATTATATGCATACATACAGCTCTTTCCTTTTAAGCCTGCCCCCTTCCCTTACACTGAACTACTCAGAGTGGGTGGATGCGCTACCTGCACAACCACAGAGAGAATGCAGAGCAGGAAGCATGCTGTCCAGGGGAGAACTTGGAATGCTGGTGGGTGGTATTACAATTGAAGGGGACGGCCAGACAACCTGCGGTACAGTATATTTGCATGTGGTATCGCAGGCATCCCCACTTACATCACCAGGCATGATTTCAAAAACAATATATATTCAAAAATATGTTTTTTAGAAAAAAAAGAATCAATGACTTAGAGGCCGATCCAAAAGGTCTGTGCATTGGAACCAAGTTGGATTGGGGTGAAAGTTCCTCTAACACTCTGAGTGTCAAAAGACTTGTGAAATGCAATGCATATACATGGAATGCAGAGGGTTAAAGTTGCACTTGGGTTGGAGGGGGAGGCTGGTGATCCAAGGAAGTCACTTGTTCTTGCAGAGGACTAGATAGCACAAAAAAGAAAACTGCAGCTTGTGTGTGTTGGGGGGGGGTGCGACGACACTTTAACACCTCAAGGACCAACGACATGCCAGGACCATCACGGCTGTCCTGCACTTAACGTCCTAGTACATCATGGAATTCAGGGCTCCCAAAAGTACCCCCCAAAGTATAGGAGCCAGACATTACATTTTACAAGCCTGGGATCTATCTGCCTATCCTATGGGAGCAGGGGAACACAGTCCAGTCCCAAAACAGATCCTATAAGCAGTTTGGTTGGGGTCAGAAAACCCCTCTGTGGCTGGCAGGTAGGAATGATTTCGCTTCAGCCTCAGGTACTCCAAAGCGTAAGTTCACATGGGCAATGTTTTGAACACTGAGGTAATGTCCTAAAATGAACTAGGCCCCAGTGGTGCTGTTCACATAAGCAATTCTTGCCTCGCAAGAATTGCTGGAACTTGCATGCGTAACTTGGATGTGTTCTGCAAAGGCAAAATACAAGTTGAGCCAGTGAAATGGTTCAGTTGTTAATGCACCAGCTGTAGAATCTGTACAAGCCGCAAGGTCGCAGGTTCTAGTCCCATCAAGGTTAGCTCGGCCTTTTACTTCTTCTGAGTTAGATAAAATGAGTCCAGGACATACTTGAAAATGAGAGAATCTCAATGTATCCTTCCTGGTAAAATACTTTCACACATACAAAAAATAAAATAAAAAAAAAAGTTGCCGCATGCATGATTTGAATGGCCTTACAGGTTACAGTAAAGAACATTCACACATGCAATATCAGAGGTTGAGATGCTCATCACAGACTCTAATAACCAGCCAATCCACATGGGTCAGCAATCTTACAGACCTCATCACATCCTCGCCCCCATGGATGACAATCACTGTGGGGAAGCAGGAAATCACAGGTGAGTAAATCCAAGTAACTTGGACTGTTCTTAACTGGCGCACACTTGAGTCACCTGTGTAAACACAGTCTAAAAGTACAGATATCCCTGCAGTTGTACAAGTACGTTAAAATAGTAGTGAAGTAATTCAGGCCCAAACCAACTGCACCACAGCGGAGATATATAAATTCCCATTGATTTTAAAGGGGGCTATTAACCCCCTGAACGTGAGATGTCTCCACTGAATTGTGGAACAATGTGTGGAAACCTCTTCAGGGGTTAAACACCCCAGTTAAATTAAAGGGAACATTTTACTTTCTCGATCCTGTGCAGAATTATACCACTTTTCTTTTGTACACAAGGCCCTTAGACCACTTCACAATTGCTCCTGTATGGGTATCATTAATCCTGTATAATCCACAAAGATGACCCACTGGAACTCAAATGGTTAAAGCCTTCCTGATTAGGGTACCTGAGGACAGTGGCTGAGATACCCTGACGTGGCTAATCAGCCAACATTCAGGCTAATCCCCTGTGGTTTCTTGACTATACTATATCCAGCCATGTCTTTCATCATGCCTTTTTTTCTTTCTAGCGGGCCAATGGCTCACTGCAATTCTAAAGCATTTTCACAAGCCAATAAGCCTGAACATGCTTGTGTGAATGAGTAATGAGAGGCAGAGCTCTGAGTATGCTTGAGTGTTTGGAACACTGTGTTTAACAGCATCTTATTCTCAGAGCCTGAGCCCTATCTGTATCTGTTACTGTTCATAGCAACTTCTGCAAGAAAGTAAAAGATGGCCAGTTTCCTTAAAGAGAAACTTATCATTGCAATTTTTATAATGCCAATTGTATTTGGAGGGTTAACCCATACATTCTATAGACTAGAATGTAGGATTCACTGGAGCATGACAAAGGTAATTAATCTAGTTTGCATCTTCTAGTCCAGTTGAGAGACTTTACTAGAGACTAGGGAATGAATTATGGTTATAGCAGTAAGTAGTAGAATTTACATTTTAAAATAATGTGCATGAGTTTTAAAGTCATGTATTGTGCAGTCAGCCTTAATTCTTATTTTGCCTAAAGAGACCTAGTTGTCTTTAAAACTTCCTTTTATTGGCTGACTGAGTGGCTCTAAGAGGAATCATTTTCACTCTTAGTCTCCTGCATTTCTATTTAGCACAGAGATATCCACATTCTAAAATCAAGATATCCTTTTTTCAGTAGTGACACGTGTAACATAAAAATGTAATTTCTGTGTGTGAAAAAAATATCATAACTCTATGAATATATCTGGAAAGGTGTTATACTTTAAGCTTTGTGACGCTACATATTTATGTGTTCCAATACATCTATCGGGTACCACTGCTGTAATAGTGTGATTGTTAGAGGTGTAAAACACAGTAGTGTGCAGTTTTCTGTTTCAGATTCTACACAATTCAGTTGGCCTTTTGAGTGCCACAGAGGTGTGCAGATGGTTACCTTCAGTAGTGCTCCATCTTGCTGTCACACACAAGGCCCTATATTGTGACTGTTGCCTTCTTGCATGATTTACTTTCTCTCCCATGCTACCAAATAAATATCTAAATACTTTATCTTACAACACGAACAAAAATCAATAGTCAGTGGAGAATTTTTTTTTTTTTTTTTTTTTTTTTTTTTTTTTTTTTTTTTTTTAAGAAAGACAAGTCTCGTGATTATTTAAGCAAGCAAAAATTGACATGGTTGGGGGAGTTAGTCTGTTACAGGGGAGCCTTAAGAAAATTTTCGGGATGGGTGGAGGCAAAGCCATACCAGCCAACCCAGCCCCTATGTTTATGTGGAGGGGGAAAGTACTCCTCCAGACACCCATGGTTAACATTTTTTCTTTAAGTAAGAGGTAATGTTAGGGATGCCTCCCATTCAAGCTTTTCAGTGAGGGACACATTTATTTAATTACTTTGCTGCAGTCATCACAGCGCACACCACTGGAAAAATAGTTTTACATTTGAAACACCAAGGGTTGTGCTCAAACTAGAAGTTGAATAATGTGGCAATCCACTGCACCATAGGGGACAAATAAAAATTCCTAAATGGAGCGCTGAAGAGGTCTACAACTTACTGCTTTGCAGTGCTTAGACACCTCTCTAGCATTCAAGTGGTTAAAAGGCAAGAGGGTGGATGGGGGAGGAAGTGGGAGTGGTGCAAGGGGGTGGAGGGGAGCAGAAGTGATGCAAAGTGGGGGTGGAGGGGAGCGGAAACAATGAAAAGGGGGGGATGGAGGGGAGCGGAAGTAATGCAAGGGGAGGATGGATGGGAGCAGAAGTAATGCAAAGGGGGATGGAGGGGAGCTGAAGCGATACAAAGGAGGGGGATGGAGGGGAGCGGAAGCGATACAAAGGAGGGGGATGGAGGGGAGTGGAAGCGATACAAAGGAGGGGGATGGAGGGGAGCGGAAGCGATACAAAGGAGGGGGATGGAGGGGAGCGGAAGTGATACAAAGGAGGGGGGTGGAGGGGAGCGGAAGCGATGCAGAGGGGGGATGGAGGGGAGCGGAAGCGATGCAGAGGGGGGATGGAGGGGAGCGGAAGCGATGCAGAGGGGGGATGGAGGGGAGCGGAAGCGATGCAGAGGGGGGATGGAGGGGAGTAGAAGCAATGCAAATTGGGGATGGAGGGGAGCAGAAGCGATGCAAGGAGATGGAGGAGGGAAGCAATGCAAGGGTTAAAGAACAAAATTAAAGCTCTATTCACTACCCATTAACCTTGAATGTCAGAGGTGTAAGCAATGCACTGCCCATCTCTCTAGCACTTTAAGGGTTAATGGAGGTGGAGGAAAGCATGGTTCAAGCAGCCGTGATATCTGCGTCATCAAACCCGATGGGACAAATGAGGACCAAATTTGTGATGGTTGTAATCAAGCCATGTGTATGCCAATGCACTGCAGACACCTCTAGCTAGAGATAGACATATCCTATGTTTTTCTTTCTGGCTCCTAAATTTTGGGTACATATATCTGTGTTCATGCAACTCTTCACTGGCTCCTACAAATTCTGAAATTGCATCTAGATAAAAAATGTATTATATTTTTCTCCTACTTTTTATGAAGGGGGGGCATAAAAATAAAGATTACAACAGTAAAATTCTTGCTATAGCTTAAAAACAGATGTAAAATCTTTGGCAACAGAATGAATTTTACAGGAGACAGCAGTCAAAGGCTTGCTGGAGATGACGAGAGTTGTACTTCCTAAATGCTGGAAGTCCTAGTATTGGCTACCCTTACTTTAACTCATGATCTGCTGGTAAAAAGCTGTGTATCCTGCAATTGTGTCTTAAAGCGCATTGTATTCTTTCTATTTTCATAAACCAATTGAGCCCCAGGAGATGTAAAGAAACACAGATTTTAAAACTGTGAACAGGCAGTTTCCAGTAGCATAAGATGATTGTGTGCACAGTAGAAACACTTAGAATATTTCAAAACAAGAGAAAAACATTGACTAATTGGAAAACATCAACAATCATTGCCAGTGACTGTATATCAATGGTGAGAGTTGTAGTTCAACAATATGTTAAGACTCAAAGATCATCCATCCCTGTTTTACTGAAAACAAAAAACATGGCGGGGTATAAAAAACTTTAAAGGCGAGCTATACACTACGAATAAGTGACTTTTAACTTGTTTAACATACTGACTTACCAAGGTAGGTTTACTTCTTATAGAAATCAGGTATATCTATATATTTTTGTACCATAGTTGCAGTTTCCTGTATACACTTTTCTATTGAAGTATAACTCTGGATCAGGTGTAGCCAACCCTGGCCTTCAAGACCTTCCAACAGTGTATGCTTCCAGGATCTCCCAGCTGGAGCACAGGTGGACTATTATTAGTCTTTATTTATATAGCGCCAACTTATTCTGCAGAGCTGTACAATAGGGAATAGACATACAGAGATATTAAATAATACAAATCAAATGTGGAGAACACAAGGATCAGAGGGCCCTGCTTGTGAGAGCGTACAGTCTAGAGGAAGTCACTAAGCCTCTAATTAGCCCACCTCTGCTCCAGCTGGGAGACCCTGAAAACATGCATTGCTGGTAGTTCTTGAGGACCAGGGTTGGCTATTATAACCCGCCTCACAAAAAATATTGGTTTCAACAGATGTGAATGGCTTTTAAGGGACACTAGTCTTGAGCAGACTGTAAACTTAAAGACTTAGCAATCAAATACAAGTGAAATCAGGTTTAAGTAAAAATAACTGAATCATGTATGAAGGACCCCTTACCTACAAGGCCGATTACAAATCTGTAAAAGGTACAATGCCTAACTGAAGGCATGGAAAGATGTATGAATCTGCTGGTCTCATACTAATTGAAATGGGTACCAAGTCATCAGCCTGGCATGGCTCAGCTGAAAATTAGCTCTCCCAACCTAGGTCAATACTTGCAATAAATTATTAATTATGTTTAAGATATAGTTCCACTTTAATTCTGATTAAATTAAACGGGGGAGGGGGAATCTTGAAGAGCAACTAAGTGTTATGAAATGCCCAGGGCCGCAGTTTTCCACTGTTCTACTGTGACTAGTAAAATAATCCAGCAGACAAGGAAAACACTTTACTGTTCTCTTTATTTAGCATAGTTGAACTGCGAAATTCATCTACTGACTAGTGATCCTCAATTATATCTTTCTGGCCCTTTACATGACTGTCAATATAATTATTCTAAAGGTTTACTGCCTTTTAATGAAAAAAAGACACAACTGTAACAGAAATTCTTAAGCAGTCTCACAACTTAGTATATTGATAGTTGGATAACTATTTGTTACAGGATATCAGATTTATATATAAAGCCCATTGAATGCCAGAGAGGTGTCAACACATTACACTGCAATGCACTGGATACCTCTTTGGCACGCAAAGGTTTAACCATCTGAGTGCCAGAGGGGTACACCATGTATTGCGTAGCAAAAAGGCACTTCAATATGCAAGATATTGTGTGTCAGATTGCCTTTATGTCTCTCACTAGCTGAATAGAACACTCCCTTCTAAGGAACAGATCCTTGAGGTGAAACAAAATATTTGGACTGTATGGCCATGATAACAGCACTGCCAATAGTCTGATCATATCTGTGTGTCTGTGTGGTTCTAAAGACAACAAAGTCATGTTGTGACAGAAAAGAGTATCATTAAGGTCTGTTAGTTTTAATGTTGTGGTTGGCCAACTGCCATCAACATTGGTTGATCACTTTTCAGGGAATAAACCACGCCTTACCCATAGGGCTTTATTGTTACAAACCAGAAAAGTGAGAGGCTTCAGCAGCTGTATTATACACAACAAGGAAATGTGCTGTCCACCTCTCTGGCACACATACGGTTAATAGGGTTGACATGTTAAAGGGATAGTAATACTTCGTTTTAACTTTATTTTATTTTGTAGGCATTAAAAAAACATGCAGAATGATATGTCTTATCTCTCAAACCTTTATGGTTTAAGAGATATTCACAAACAAAGTACCCCCCCTCCCTGTTCAACCAGATCAGAAGGGAGGTGCCCAGGTAGACTGCAGAGAGGGACAATCTTCAATTAAGATAAGGGAAAAAGCTGAAAAGCTTGTCAAGGGGGGGGAAGGGCTTTCATTGTTTTCAAACAAAGAAAATTGTCCCCTTCTGTTATCTGTCCTGTCATACAACCAGATTCACATCTGAGAAGAGATGGCTTACACTAGGTAAAAGGGGCGGGGAGGGGAACTTTGCTTGTGAATATCTCATAAACCATAAAGGTTTGAGAGATAAGACTTATATCATTCTTCATGTTTTTTTAATGCCTACAAAATAAAATAAAGTTAAAACGAAGTATTACTATCCCTTTAAGGGACAGTGCCTTCTAGCTGGAAAAAAAGTTTTATTTCCCTAATAAAATACAGTATCTGTGAGCTTAACACTAAAAACACACAGTTTCTGATATTTTGAGTATTATTGAAATGTCTTAGATGATCAACAGGTAAATCCACTAAAGGATGTTTTTAAGAACAGGTGGTCTGGTGGGATTAGAGAAGTTGATATCCCCAGAGCTAAGTGAAATTGTGAGAAAACCCTCCATTGTTATAGCCTGTACCTGAATAATACATCATAACCCAAGAAACTTGTTAAACTCTCTATTATTTTTCATATGAATAAGAGGACAAAAATAGAAACTTCAATGCATTTTCTTACTTTACCAAGCTATAATGCTCATCACAAATCTGACCAAGGAAGCACCACACTTATATGGCGCAATTTGTACATTTTAGTAAGTCTGCTCCCATGAGAAAGCTTAAAGGAAAAAAAAAAAATAGCTCAGGACTGTACTGTGCAACTACAAAGTCATATGGGGGTGAGAAAACTGTCCACTTCTGCTAGAATGCAACTCATATATCAGAGGCTCTCAGCCACAACTGCAGGACTTCAGTCTTGTAGAGGAGTCTCTTCCTGAGTGCCCAACAGCCGCTGGTCCTCTGAGAGGCAGTATCCTGGTAACATTTTCTCTTCAAATAAGACACAGAAATAAGCATACTAATAATAGGCTACATTCCAACAGAAATTAACCTTTTGAGTGCCAGAGGGGTACAAGCAATGCATTGCGTAACCCCACTGGCCCTCAAAGGGTTACGTTGAAATGTTAAATGCAAGTCTCAAAGCACTTCAGATCATACTCTTGAGTACACAAGCAGTCAACTATGCAGACTTTATATAATTTTTCTGTGCAGATAATATAAAAATCATTAGGTGAAGCTGCAGTAAAACATTAGGTAACTGATATTTACATAGACACGTACATATGTAAGGTCTTGAGTTGTGTGCAACATGCAGCTTCTTTGGCAGATCGCAACATGCTAATCCCTCCACCCTCGCATCCAAAGGAATGCATGCAGCACACAAAGGGATTATTAACTGCTGGAGCACTCAGCATACAGCCATCTGTATAAATGAATGCTCCCAAAAAATAATGATCCATCTCATGTGACAAACTTTGGATTTCTGGGCCATATTCCTCAGGAAAAGAGGTGCAATGTTTTTATTTTGGATCCCCCCCCCTCAAACTTAAGGTTTATTAAGACTTTTAATAAATGGTGCAGAAAAAAAGTTAGGGAGGGGAACTCCGCAGTAAAACTGTCATATCTGATTAAAGTGGTAGAGAGATACCTAACCCTTTGAGTGACAGAGGGGATTGCAACGCACTGCAAAGCAATGTGTTGCAAACTCCTCTGGCACTCAAAAGGTTAATAACAAAACACATCAATTCAGCTCATGAAATACAAGAATGTCTGTAGGAGGTGTGATCATCTATGTATGCTAGTGGCCTGGGTGAGCAGAAGTGTGTGGGGGGAGAATGAGGAGGAGAGGAAGGGGACATCCAGGACCGGAACTGGAAGAAGCATCCAGAAGCAGATGGAATGAGGTTACATGTTGACAACATCATAGTCTGGAACAAAAGCATGGTTCCCAGATTGAGAGTTGGAGAGCAGAGTGAAGATTTTCCAGATTCCATGAATGAGGGTTTACTGCTCAGGTAGCTCTTGTTTGTTCCAAGAAAAGGAAAGTAAATTTCTGGCTGCAAGGAGATAGTGGAAGGCAGGTGGCTAATAAGCTTAGGCAATCCTTCTGAGCACAAGCCAAGAACAAGCATTCACCGATTCAATTAATTGTGGAACTTAGTTATATCATAAATAAGGATATGACAATCGTCTTCCAGTTATCTTGAGCAACCGAGCAGGACCACCATATATGAAATAGGTCACCACACACCTGACAACCTCTGAAGCATAAAGCAGAAATGTTCAGGTAAATATTATTAAGCCTAACTGGAGTTAGCTACCAGCTAGAGAGGATTTTGTAAAATCTTTCCTTATGGTAATGGAAAAAAATTTTTTTTTTTTAGCTATTTGCTTGTTGAGACTCTCACTTCTTGTGTCCCCTTGTTTGGCAATATACATCAGCCCTGAAATATTGTCCAACCTGATTATAACTGCCACTTTATTGATGTCTTGTTGAAAAAAATTCCAATACCTCTGAACTCTAGAATATTGGTACTGAGTGCTGCCTCTTCCCTGCACTGTTTTTTGTCTCCAGACTCCTTCACAGCCCTTCTTGGGAAAATTCTGCTAAATCCCTGTTCCAGAAACAAATAATTTTCCTGTATATTCCTAATATGGAACCTTTACCACGCAATTATTTGAACCGCTGAGGACAGATTTCTTTGAAAAAATAAATAATGCTCTTTTGTAAAAGGGACAATAATATTAGAGATGCACCGATACCAATTTTGTTTAAAGACCGAGTACCGATACTTTTTTCAAGTACTCACCGATACTTTTTTTGTGGTCATTTGCCAGTTTTCCAAGTACCTAAAGCGCATATATATATATATATATATATATATATATATATATATATATATATATATATATATATATATATATATATAAAAATATATATACATACAAAGACAAAACAAGGAAAAGCGCTCTGAGTCACTATAAATTTATTGTACACAACAAATATGATAAAACATCACAAACAATAAAATAAATAAAAATATTTCCTCCTTTCATATCATGTCTTTTCATATATATATATATATATATATATATATATATATATATATATATATATATATATATATATATATATATATATATATATATATATATATATATATATATATATATGCTTTAGGTACTTGGAAAGCTGGCAAATGATCACAAAAAAAAGTATCGGTGAGTACTTGAAATATACACACACACACACACACACACACACACACACACACACAACCTCTTGACTGTCCTCTTTTGCCTCTTTCTCCCCCTCTTGATTCCCACCTTTTGCTTCATTATCCCCCTCTTGAGCTCCCTCCGTTTGCCTTGGCTTTTTCTCTCCCTTTTGATCCACCTTTCTCCCCCTCCTTGACTCTTGATCCCACCCTTTTGCCTCTCTCGCTCTCTCCTGATCCCCCCTCCTTTTGTCTCCTGATCTTTCCTCTTCTTTTGCCTTTTTTTTTTTCTTTTTCTTAGTCCCTTTTGCCTCTTTTTCTCCTTCTTGACCCCCCTCTCTGCCTCTTTCACCACCCGCTCGATGCCCCATCTTGCCTCCCTTACCCTCCTCTGCCAGGTGCTCGCTGTTCTCTCTCAGAAGTCAGTGTCGGAGCGTTGCCATGGTAACCCGCGGCAACGCTCTGACGCTACAGGAGGGAGAGAGGTGACCGGGAAGCATTGTGAGCAGCTCCCCGGGCTCCCTCTCTGCAGCACCGACCCTGACACAGGGTATCGGTGCTGGCATCGGCCGCATTTGCGTGAGTAGAAGTACTCGCGCAAATGCCAGTATCGGCACAGATACCGATACCAGTATCGGTATAGGTGCAACCCTAAATAATATCAACATATAAAGAAGTTATTGTTCATTGTCATTTTATAAAATGCATATTCCAGTTTAAAAAGTGTCCTTATCACTGTACAGTTTGTAATTCAAGTTTAAAGTTTCCCCCTCCCGACTGTTTCCAGTACATCAGTCATAATTTCCTCAGACCTGAAAGCCGGTCCAGATGGATTGCCTAGGCCAAGATCAGGTGGTTCCCCCTCTGTATGAGAATCAAGCTCGACCAAAATGGATGTTGTCACCTCCTGGGCATTCGAGGGGAGCAAGGCAGTTGATTTCAGGAACGTCATGTGAAAGATTAAGCTGGACAGAGATGGATAAACTTTGGTAAGACCAGTCAGATTGTGTCTGTTCACAACAGCTGCCAAGGCACGCTCCCAAAAGAGGTGCAATTCCTGAATTCACTATAGGGAGAAATTAAATTGCCCACTAAATTAATTGGGCATTTTAACCCCATGAAGCTACTAGAGAGGTCTCCAACATACTGAATATCTTGATTTGTTGGATATCTCTCTAGCATTTGAAGAGTTAAAATCTCCATTTAAAATCAGTGAGTATTTACAGAATTTCACTTCCCCCTATAATGAAGTTGGTTTGACCCAGAATTGCACCTCTAGCTAGAAGAATATGTCCATTAACCAAATGCACCGATTAGCATTTCAGATAATATAACGACAAGACTGCACAGATACATAAAAAACATATTTTGGGATAGAATAAGAAATTATTGTTTTATTTAGGTTAAAGTGGAATACATATAGACTAAGTGGGTCTTACAGTGTTTAGTACAAAGGAAACGGTTCAGTTAAAGATTACATAAGACCACAAAAAAAATATGAATGAATGGGCTTATTTATACTGCACCACAAGTGAATGAAGAGCTTTACAATATAAGGGTTTAGAAAATACAGGGTTACAAGTGCTTTCCAAACTGAAACACTGAAGGAGAGGTCCCTGCCTGAAAGCTTACAATCTAAAGTGGTAAAGGGAGACAGAGTACATAAAGGTCAAAAGCTGATTACAGTGCTAGAGTTCTGGACAGGATAGGGGGCACAAATAAAGTGAATAATTTATAAGTAACATAGTTGACAAGGCTGAAAAAAAGGCATACGTCCAAGTCCAGCTTATGCCAAAACACCCCACGCCTTAGTTGTACAAAATGAGTGCCTTTTAGCATGACTAGAAGACCATAAGGGAGGTGCAATGGCGCAGGGTGGGAGGTAGAGCATTCCATAGATAAGGAGCATTAAGAGAAAAAGATTTGATATGTGAGAGTGCTGTAGACACAAAAGGTGCTGAGGGAAGATTTTCACTGGATGATCATAATTGGCAGCATGGAGTATGTAAGAATTTTAGCTGCGGAGGAACAGAATTTTATATTTTAAAATGAATATACTATATTTCAGTGTAAAGACCTTTGGAGTCAACAGGGTGTTTTAGATGCCACTGAATAAGTCTATGTATAAAAACAAATAAAAATTTGGGAGCCAGCAATAAAATTTCAGGAGCCCCAGCAACAGATTAACTATAGACAGATACATGGCAGTAATTCTGTTTAAAAAAATACCTCATAGCAATGTAATGTATATATATATATATTTATTTTATATACACACACACCTATACAGTACTGTGCAAAAATTTTAGGCAGGTGGGAAAAATGCTGTAAAGTAAGAATGCTTTCAAAATTAGACATGTTAATAGTTTATGTTTATCAATAAACAAAATGCATAGGGAATGAACAGAAGAAAAATCTAAAATGAAATCATTATTTAGTGTGACCAACCTTTGCCTTCAAAACAGCATCAATTCTTCTAAGTACACTTGCACAAACTCAGGTTTTTGTAGTCATATAGTCAGGTGTATGATTAAACAATTATACCAAACAGGTGCTGAGGATCATCAGTGTAATATATGGATTGACTTTAAAGACAATCATTAACTGAAACAGCTATGTAGGAGGAATAAATCTAGGTGAGGAATAGCCAAACTCAGCTATCAAGGTGAGGTTGCTGAAGACAGTTTAATGTCAAAAATCATACACCGTGGCAAGACTGAGTACAGCAACAAGACACAAGGTAATTACACTGCATCAGCAAGGTCTCTCCCAGGCAGAAATTTCAAGGCACACAGGGGTATCCAGATGTGCTGTTTAGCTTTTTTGAAGAAGCACAAAGAAACGGGCAATGCTGAAGACCATAGATGCAGTGGTCGGCCAAGGAAACTTAGTGCAGCAGATGAAAGACACATCATGCTCAGAAATGGCAGAAAACAGTGGGACCCTGGTACAGGAAAAGTCTGGTCAGAAGTGGTCCTCATGGAAGAATTGCAGCCAAAAAGCCATACCTCCAAAGTGGAAACAAGGCCAAGAGACAAAACTATGCATGAAAATACAGGAACTAGGGTGCAGAAAAATGGCAGCAGTTTCTCTGGACTGACGAGTCAAAATTGAAATATCTCGCTCTATCAGAAAGAAGTTTGTTCGTCAAAGGGCTAGAGAGAGGTACAAGAATGAGTGCAGGCAACAGTGAAACATGGTTCCTTGCAAGTTTGAGGCTGCATTTCTGCAAATGGAGTTGTGGATTTGGTCAGAAGTAAAGACAGATACTTATCCATCATGCAGTACCATCAGGGAGGCATCTGACTGGCCCCAAATCTATTCTGCAGCATGACAATGACCCAAAACATACAGCCAATGTCATTAAGAACTATCTTCGGCGTAAAGAAGAAGCAGTCCTGGACATCGCGGGGGCCCCACAGAGCCTTGATCTCAACATGGAGTCTGTCTGAGATTACATGAAGAAAGAGAAGCAACTGTTGCTGCCTAAATCCACAAAAGAACTGTGCTTAGTTATCCAAGATGTTTAAAACAACATGTCTATTTTTGAAAGAGTTCTTACTTTACATCCTTTTTCACACTTGCCTAAAACCTTTGCACATTACTGTATATATTATTGATATATGCTAAGAGAGGTTATATTCTAAAGATAATGAAGTCCAAATGTACATTTTTTGAGATGCATTACTTCCATGCCTTAAAAAAGTAAGGGGGTGCAGTTGCTAGAGTACGATGGACACACAGCCAGTTGACTAGTAACCTCCACAAGGTGCTGTAGTAACAGCGCCACTGTAAAGTTTCAGGGCATAGCAGTACTGCACCCAAAAAAAAAAAAAAAATGCAAGGTTGAGCTGCAATAACATTTGAATAAAACATCTCAGCAGTGGGACTACCCTCATTTTACTCAGCAGGATAAAGCTTCATAAATTCATATTTTTCAATATTAAGCATTACTGTGCGTTTAAGAGACACTTATTTCAAGAGTATAGCTCTCCTTTAAAACCCTTTTTAACAAGTCTTCTGTGATGGTGCATTAAAGGATCTTGGTAGGGGTCTTCTGGTTTATTCTGTGACAGAGCACAGTCTGTTGTTAAATAAACTTTACTTATGTGCATCCTGAGGAAATGATCACAAGCTTAACATTGTGCTTGTTGTATCTCGCATTGCTGATTGTTTTGCTTGTAGAGAGGTAAGTTTAGTAAACTAAGCAAGAACTTGAATGAAAAGGTCGCTAGTTACTGAAGTGTTTGGCTTGTCAGAGAATGCCAGCCAGCAAAACCTGGTATGTACAGTTTATTTATTTCTGCTCTGTATCATCTCTGCTTGGCAGATTCCTTCAATATTTAAAAATCAACATGCTAAAAGATAGATAATAAAGCCTTTTAGAGTAGCAGTCTTTTTCCCCTATACTACATTTTAATCCCCTTTGATGCTAGAACAATGCTTTGCAGAGGTCTCTACAGGGCTGGATTTCCCATTATACAAAGTAATCATCCACCTAAAAAGTTTGAGAGTTTAGGGGGCACCTTAACCCCTTAAGGACCAGAGGTCTGGGGGGGTTCCCTTTAAGTACCAGGTAGAGGACGTTTGACACGCCGGCAGATGTGACCGGTCTTAGAGTGGTCAATTTCAGACCCCGCTACTACTCACAAAGCTCCTATAGGAAGGCTGTGAGTAAAAAATATATGACATGCCAGGACCATCACCGGTCCTTTAGGCAAGGACAGCATTGACTGTCCTGACATGTCACTGGTCCTTAAGTGGTTAATTGTGCTGGCCACACATCCTGAGCTTTGGGTACACAATTACAATGAGGTTGATGTACTCTAAGAGGACTTGGATAAAACCATATGGGACAAATAAAAAGCCCAGTCATTTACATGCCAGAGACGTTGCCACACAACTGCTCTAGTTCCTCTTTGTACCTCAAGTCACAATGTCACTACATCAGACATCAACTCCTGGTTTATGTTGACTGTATTATTTACTAGTGTATATTCCCCCTTTACTGGCTACTACTTAAAAGGGATAGTAATACTTATTATGTAAAATATATATTGTAATGTTTATCCCCCCAACCCTTGAGTAAACAAGTGTAATCCCACCTCTGAAAAGTGTTTTATTCAAAGTTATTAAGCTCAAACTTGGATTTTTTTTTAGGTGCAGTATCTCAATGGCCTGAAATTGTAGTGGCGCTGTTGCTACACCATCCTATGGAAAGCTCTGGTCAATTGACCATAAAGCTATATAGGATAGCGTACCAACAGCACCACTGTACAATTTCAGGCCACTGTGATACTGCACCTAAAAAAAAAATCCAAAATTTCAGCTGTAATAACTTTTGAATAAAACACCTTTCAGCAGTGGGAGTACCTTGGTTTTACTCAGGGGAATAAACTCTGCAAAATATTTTTATTACACTTTAAGTATTACTATCCCTTTAATGCCTTGGATGCAAGAGAGAACTTCATTGCACCTCCTTCCATAATGTTGGAGTCATCTTTACCAAGGAGTTAAGATACTTTGTGCTGGTAGGCTGGCAGTAGAGGACATTTTCTCTGCCAGGCAACAATGGGCAGGGCTACAGGAGTGGTCATTATTATTGTACAAGTGTCCATGGTTATGATCAAAAGCAACTTAGGGTGCATTTTCCTAGGACCAACAGGAAAGTAAATGACTCCTCACAACTCTGGCATCCAAGGAGTTAAAGGACACTGTTTTAGTAAATGGAGTGCTAAGTCTTAGAATTACCAATTAAATAAGCAGGGGTGGGCACTTACATTACAACTGCCATTATTTTAAACCATTAGCTGGCTAAGAATGATGGTAGTGTGCCAGAGTGGTAAACAATCCAACTACGAGTTAACCCTTTGAGTGCCAGAGGGGTACACAACACATTGCAAAGCAAAGAATTGCTTACCCTCTGACACTCAAAGGGTTAAACCAATGCTAGATAAGGCATGTCCAATTCCAGTCCACCAGGGCTACAAATAGGGCAGGATTGAAAAGATCCCTTGTTTGAGCATGTGGGCCAATCAAAATTCAGTCAGTTTGCCCACTTCCTAATATATAAGCCTCACTAATTAACTCTCCTTAGCTTGGACAAAGCCATGTTCAAAATATAAATTTTTTTTAGTCAATGCAACAATTTCAAAATGCTGCAGATTTCTAAGGGGTCCTAAAAGTGGTTCCTATTGGATGCTGCACCTCATAACAAAAGCGGTTTTGTGGACAGAGCGTGGGCAGATTCCAGTTTGCTTGTAAATCTAATGGATTCAAAATAGAACTACAAGCTTCTAAAAGCTAAATGAATGAATTAGTGAAAGAAGCTACACACAATCATCACTTCGGTGGTAAAGTACGATGACTGATACAGCAGAGCCAACAGGGCACAAAGTAACTGATAATGACAGAAAAGTATAAGTAGGGACCAAGGTTACTGGTAACAGGGAAGGATCATGATAAGTGCACCCGATGGGGAGATCAATGGCAATGAGGCATCCAAAACACTTCCCTACACCACAAACTGATTGTGTATAAGACAATGAAAATGTATAGGTGTGTGGAAATCTGTTTATCCATGAGTAATGGCCTGTGTATATAAGTATCAGTGTATGTCTGGAATAGTATGTGAGGGGGAAGAGAATTTAAAGGAAGACTGGAGCTATACACATGCCTTGAAAGCCATCTATAAAATGTATCCATTTACTTTCCGAGACCTAATATCCAGCCTTGCTCAAGCTTTATGGTGACAGCAATTCCTATCTCAAAATACCACAGCAACCCAGATAGGTCTATAAAGTGTCTGTCCAGGGGTGTCAGTAGATGGCCTAATTTACAGGTATTTATAAATGCGAGTGTTGAGTACCAACCTCAAATGTTCTACCTTAACTTGTCTCTCATTGCAAATGGCACAGAATTAACCACAGTGTCTGAAAACGGCAGTTTACACATGCATAAAGTATTTAGATTTTAGTTATTTAACATACAATAGATAATTTTTACAAATGCTTGCTGGTAGTTGTTATTTCAACCAATTTCACTTTCCTTTTATTTAACCCTTTTAGTACTAAAGGGTTATCCAAACCATTGCTTTGCAGTGTGTGTGACAACTATATAGTACTGAAATGGTTAACACCTTAAGGACCAGGGGCTTAAGGGGTTAAGCGAGGAAAGCAAGAAATGATCCACTCCATCTCTTCAAGCAGAATCCTAGGGATTGTTCCAATAGCTATTGTGGTTGATAGGAAGTAATGGAGTTCAATATCATCAAGACTTAGAGACTTGAGAAAGAAACCATATGTTTCAGAGTTTATATGACAGAATGTTTTGCATTTGTCTCTGGCACTCAGTAGGTTGACAAACATTTCCTTCAATCTAAATGTCTTCACTTTCAACCATGTGGAAAAGAGGAGACATTTTTCTTAGGTTGGTTCAAGTATTTTCTGAAATATTTATGGATTATTTTTGCATGACCTTCTACTGTAACTACCCCCCTGTGATCAGAAGCTGGATTAGCACAACATTTAACACAGACAGGAAAATCTGCGCCTCATTTTCCAAGGGGATAAATTACATCTGTCAGGTGTCAGTCCCACCATTTCAATTTCACAGAAACTCATTGCCCCCACTTTTTAGTATTCCGAATAAACAAGGGAGGTCACAAAGTCAACAGAAAACACATTTTATAAAATATACATGTTCACCTAATAAATATCACTATATTTATATACTTTTTTTAAACAAAGGCCAATTAGGAATAACTGATTGTTAAAAGAATATCAGTCCTATTCCTTTTTTGGGTGACAATGTCCCTTTAACTTCCATGTAGATTACAGCAGTATTTCCACACAAAGCAATGTAAACAATTGTTGAATGTATGAATGAGCTGACTATGAACCCACAACATGCTTTATAGTACAGAAAAAAACGTAAAATATACTACTGCTGATGTCTTCTACCACTGCTCAATGATTAAAAGACATTTTGTAAATCAAATAAGACAGTTCATCAGCAATGAAGACTAACCAGTTCTTTACTTTACTGCCCCAAGAGCGCATGAAGTACAGGGGTGCCATCCTTATGAAGAGCACAATACTGCTGTAGCAGTTAAACAACAAGCAAGTCTCTGGGCTCTGTAGGTACCAAGCACACGCATGCCTGATGGAAGTTGTTACTCTCTACATGTAGCCTGCTCCAGTAACCTTACCTGCGCCTAGGGCAGGAGGATTCAAATTACATTCCTAAAGGGCAAACACAATGCAGGTTTTTAGGAGGTTTACTCAGTCATGGTGACTGAGTAACATACAAAATTAGGGTATCCCAAAAGCATACTTTGTCTTGGCCCTTTATAAATGCATTTTGAGACATCTGGCTTAGAGAAGAGTTCTCAGTTATTATTTGTTCAAGGCACCATTTACAACAGTACAATGAATAAATCAATCTTAACATTACTTTCTCTTTAATTCTAATGACAATTAAAACTTCTTTCTAATATTGTATTAGCCATTTGTTTTTAATGTCTCAAAAACAATTTATATTGCATTATATTTGGTCATGACAAACTTATCCAAGTTAACAGGTCCACTTTAAGTAGCCTATTAAGTTTCCAAATCTGACTGTCAGCAGAGCTTTCCATTGGTCTATCTTCAGCCCTTCCTCGAAATGACATGACTTGCTGCATAGACCCTTATGCATTGCAATTTGTTACCTTGTGACTCTCTTCTTCACTTAGTTCCTCAACAACAGAGGTGACCAACTTACAGCCTTCCAGCTATTATTGATCTACAACTCCTAACAACAAGCTGAGCGTGTCTAACAACAAATGAATGGCTAGCAGGTTGGCTCTACCCTGCTCTAGAAAAAAAGAATTTATGAGCATTTTCATCACCGCTGCATCTGTATCTACATAAGCATGTCAAAGTTTTTAAGTTATTGCACCCAAGCTGAGCTATCGATTATGGACATAAAGTTTCACATAATCAGACTTTATATATTGAACCAAGTAAGGCCTGGATTCCATTGCAGTTGATACCTTTTTCAAGTGTTATCAGCAGATTTCTCCATATACTTCAATGGGAATGTGTTTGAAAAAACAAGTGGGAGTAATTACCGACTGCAATGTAATCTAGGCCTAAATTAGAATTGAAAGTAAAAAAAAAAAAAAAAAAAAAAGGAATGAAACCATATAATTTGTGATGTCTTTAAATTCCCCCTGCTTGTGCACAAGTGAGTAAAATTAAATGAGACTCTGCTTATCTCCCCAGTATATAAAACAGGGAACTCCCAAAGACATGGTTTGTTAGACACCCCTGAGGAAATGCCTGGCTGGGGGATGATGGGAGTTGTAGTCCACAACAGCAGGAGAGTCAAAGGTTGCTTACCCCCACTCTAGACAGTAATAAAGTCCCGTAATTATTTTGTATTAATGTCTGAGTGTACTCTGCAGAGCTTGTTAGAGTAGTGGACCTGTCACCTTAAGACAGTTTAGTTTCACAGAAAATTAACATCTGTCTATATATGACACCAGCAATATTTCTATAAAATAAAGAATTTGAGAATTTAAACTGTGTTTATTTCAGTGGCACAGTATGGCACGTTAATCCACTGCACAGTATGACAGATAGTTTTTACCCATCTAAAAAAAATGAACTAATCGCCTATTAAGGTGACAGATCCACTTTACTAAAAAGAAACCATTTTTGAAATGAAATCAAGCAGAATTATTTTGGCACAGGTAGGAGCAGGGGAAATGTATTCCAATGAGTGATAAATCCATAGCATTGCTGAAAGTCTTCTTCATATTTTTGTCAGTTTACACAAGCACAAAGGGGAGATTCACTAAGCGGTGATAAACAGATGATAAATTGGAGAGGACTTCTCCAGGACCTCTCCAGTTTATCACTTCTCCAATTTCTATGTTATTCTATGGAGCCAAAGCACAAAGATTTCTTCAGCTCTGGAGATCTTAGTGAATAGGCTCTGTAGAATAACATAGGGATTAGAGAAGTGATAAACTAGAGAAGTCATCAGCACTTTATGACTTAGTGAATCTCCCTCATTATGTACATGAACTCTACTTTTTTTAGCACTGTGCTCCAGGAACTGACATGTCCAGCATTATTCTCATCTAGATAACAAAACTAGTATATTTAAACCAGTTGACTGTCGAGGAAAGTTTGGGGATGCAGTCTAGCAGCAGCGGGAGGGCTTCTAGTTACCAATCAATGATTTAAACAAGTTGTTCTCAATCTTTTTTTCTCAAGGCACCCCTAACATCTTATAGATAAATTGTCAAGGAGTAAATACATAAATGTATAGTTATTTTTATGTCTCTTAAATGAGAATAGCAAGAACAAATATATGTTTTATATATTATATATATAATACAATACACACACACACCAATGAAACCCAGCACACATACTTTTTCAAAGTTTTATAGGAAAGAAGGGGCACCCAAAGTGGATGTCTATGGCGCCCTGCTTGAGAACCAGTGATTTAACCCTCTGAGAGCAGAGGGGTATGCAACGCATTGCAAAGCAATGCTTTGCATACCCCTCTGACACTCAAAGGATTAAACAACCAGCGAGTTATAATAAACACAATGCTGATACAGTGTAACAGGTTCTTCTGGATTTACTGTCTATATGATGTACAGTATACTAACCTCTTGGAACCTAAAGAGATCTACAAAGCATTGCTTGTAATGTGTTAAAGACCTCTCTAGCACACAAGAGGTTAAGTATTTTTCCAACCATCTTGCCAACTAACAGAATAAAGAATTAGACCCATATGTTATTAGATCTGTGTACAAAGGACGTGTGTGCTTGGGTGATGTTAATATCCTATAGAATAATTAGCTAAATGTGTATTTGTCAGAAGCCATCATGCGCAGTAGAGACGGCTGAGCGCACTGCAGTCACGCACTACTAACAGAGTGGGGATCCGAATTCAGACCATAGTCGGTGTGCAGAGAGGAGTACGGTCTCTGCTGTGCATGACTGCACCGCGGCCGTTGCTAGGTGGCACTGTGGCCAGTGTACATGGGCTCTTCAACTAGGTATGCTATAAAGAAATGTATCATTACCAAAAACTTTGCTAGATGCATAGATTATGTTATTATATCAGAAAAACAGGACAAAACATGGATGTAATGTTACACCAATAGACAGGATCAAGTGAAAATGATACATACACAAGATATTACATTACAGTTCTGTACATTAAAATGAACTGTCAAGTTCCAAGGAATTTGCTGTCAACAAGAAAAAAAATATAATTATTTTTGAATGATGAACAAAACTTGAAGACATTGCAAAACTAATAATGAATTATAAAATCTATGTTTGCATCTAACAAACCCACTGTGCCATAAAGCAGTTTCTCAAACCATGGTGCTTGCCTGTAGATGTACATCATTCATGTAATGTTCACACGCATCACTTGGTCATGGAATGTTTTAGCCCAGGCACACTTGCCTCCAATCTTGTACATTTCCCAGGCAATCCCACTGCACTGAGGGCATAGCAGATGTGTGACAGCCAGTTCATGTGAGCATCAGTGATATAGGATTATCTGAGATGTGCATTGCAACCTTCAATTTTGCTAATGTGAACAATTTGCAGAGCAGCTCAATGGCCACAGTGCAGATCAGGCATTCTGTAACTTAGATTTGCCTATTACAGAATGCACCATGTTGCAGCAAGTTGTGTTCTGGTGCATTCCATGAAGGGGTCACCCGTGTAAACAGAAGCATTGTGGGTAAGCAGCTTCATTTTTTTAGGAAAGTAGAACAACATTCAAAACACTGCACTAACTGTCAGTAGTAGTCAGTTGCTGGACTGGACCTCTTCCCACTGCATAAGAGAATACACTGGGGGGCACAGGAGAAGCCCCAGGACAGCTGATTGCCCAGTACTATATCTAGCAATAAAAGGGTTAAACGTACATTTAAAACAAATAGAACAAGTTCCATAAAATATCATAGAACCTGGAGAGTTTAGAACACAAGAGAGAAGTCATCTCCTCTTTATCACACTGTAGTGCTTCTCCCCCAGACTTTAGAATAATTCTAGTGGGCTTCACTAAACACAAATAAACTGGTCTAACTACAGTGTGCAAGCAGCATCTACTAAAAAACCTTGTGTAGCAAAAACATGAAGGAATTTACTGCTAACACCAAGCCACTGTACAGAACTCTGATGCTTGGAAATTTCTTCCCTGACCAAGTTTCTAAAAACAGAAGAACTGATAAAAGCTGGAAAAACTCTACAGCTGCTCAGAAGGTGTCTTTCTAAGGATGCTGAAAATAACAAGGGTCTGTTCTGGGTGCTGAAGAGATAGCAGAGAATAAAGCCACCAGATAACAACCTGCAAGATATACACGGGATGGAGTGAATGCCACCCTAGAATACTTATCATATACACACAGTGAGCTATACACTGCCAAACAGAGGCCCTAAGTATGAACCAATGGCTTTTCAGTAAGCTAGAGGTGCAATTCTGGAACAAATCAAATGCCCAATAAGGAAAAAATAAAAATCCTCATTATTTCTACTGATTAAAATGGGGCTTTAAACCCCTGAATACAAGTTGTGAAGCAATCCAACGAAGACCCCCCTCTAGAATTTAATTATTTAACCCTTTGAGTGCCAGATGAGTATGTGACGCATAGCAATGCGTTGCGTACCCCTCTGGCACTCAAAGGGTTAAAAACCATATTTAAATCAGACATTTCCATTTATTCTCTATAGCATAATTGGTTTGTTCAAGAAATGCACCTCTAGCTTCTTGAATACACCCCTAGATGTTCTAGCAAGGACAATGGGGTCATGCAAGTTTAACCCTTTGAGTTACAGAGGGATATACAACACACTGCAAACCCCATGACACCTCCAAATGCAAAAAAACGAATCCGGCTCTAGGCAAGTATATATAAACAGTAAAGCTGGAAAAGTCTGCTCCACTTATACAATAAAGTACGCTGAGGCCTAGTAGCAAGGCGTTGTCCATAGAACCGCCAAATTATCAATAGCCAGACCCACAGAATTGCCAAATCCTCTGACACTCAAAGAGTTAAAATAAAATAAAAAAGATAAAAATTTTAATTTGTCTTTTTGCATAATAAAAAAAATTGGTTAACAGTAAAAGATTATGTGAAAATGTTTACTTTTAGTTGCTATTTAAAACTGGAACATTTAACTTCTAAAGTGAAAACTGGCAGGACAGTAGTATATTTAATCTGGATCACCAAGTTTAGTGAAATACAACACGGTCAACTCAGAAAATGGCAAAGCAATTGTTTTACGATCGTATCAGTAATAAATGTCGTTAACTGATTTTGGTTAAAGGAGAAGTCACCTTCTAATAACCTGCCACACACAACATATTGGGCCAAAAAAAATCCTAAAGGCCCCTACGAAACTCATCCTTATGCCTTTTTTCAAGAGATAACAATGAGTCCGAGATGTCATGTTCATGGATGTGGAAACGACTGTTACTATCAGGACCACAGGACATAAACTCCACCTTCTACACACAGTAATCTTAACCCTTTAAGGACCAAAGGGATGTGCTTTGCAATGCTTCTAGAAGGGTTAAACAGACTCTTACACTCTGCATGACTGAACTTGAAAAAAAACAGACCACAACTGTCATGTCTGTCTCCATGGACATGACATCTACGACTGATTGAAGATGTTAAATCATAAGAATAGGCACTAGGGCAAAATTCATAGAGGCCATTAGGATTTCCTAGACATTGTAAGTGCGTGTGTGTGTGGGGGGGGGGAAAGTTATTATTATAAGGTGTTATGTCTCCTTAAAAGGGGAAATAGAAGCTAGGAATAAGTGGCTTTTAATGTAACTCATTAACCCATTTAGGACTGGACACGCACACATGCGGCCGTTACTTAAGGACCACGGAGCATTTTTTTTAATTCGATTCCAGACTCCCCGAACGGAGTGCAGCCGCGCTGGGAGCCCGGAATTCCATGACGGTCCTGGTATGTCAGGGGTCCTTAAAGCAAATCCAGCCATGACGTACCAGGACCGTCAAGGATCCTTAAGGGGTTAACATACCCAGAGAGTGTCTTGCTATACGTATAGCAGGTGTTATCAGATATAACTATTTTCTGCATTATAGCTGCAGTTTCTTATACATAGTGATTTCTTTTTAAGACTGCATCTAGGTCACACATTCTCACAGCAAACAAATGCTTCAAAAGACCTGAATGACTCTTAGGGACACTAGTCATTATCAGACTGTAAATGAAATCAGCTAGCAGGAGACTAAAGATAAGTTCACACAGGCATTTTGAATGAGCTGCTCTGCAAATGCCTGTCTAACTTACCGCCATAGTCCCTGTGTTCCTCCAAAAAAATATTGGTACAATGGCGGAGCTGATGGCCGGTCCATGGGGGTGTCAGCCACATGTTATCAGCTCACATCCACGTGGACCAGCCAATATTTTCAATGTTTTAGATAAATGCTCTAACTAATGAGCATTACAAGTATTTAGGTGAGAGATCCCCTTTAAACTCACTGCATTAAGTAAAGAGCATTTGTCAATACAAAAGAAGAATAGAAAACTTGCAAAAAATGCATCAGTGACACTAAAGACTAAAAGAAGCAGGGCTGGACAAAAATCAACAAGCTTTTGGAGCCAGGTTTGTGTACCCCTCTGGCACTCAAAGGATCAAGGAGTCACAGAAGAGGTACATGTACAGAGATGCATTTAAAAAAAAAACAAAAAAAAACACACAATGTAGAAGCCAGAAGTAAAACCTTTTAGGACCCTGGGCTCCCAGGCTCCAGAGACTTTTTTTCCACCACAAGAAGAGCATATTGAAATTGGACAGGTGGTACTTAAACTGTTTAAAACTAATGTGTTCTCCAATATCTCATGCAGCAGATCAATGTGTTTGAGACCTCTCTACCACCCAAGGAGGTTACACAAGTAGCAATATTAAATGGATTTGAATGATATATAGGACCAATAACACACAATTAAAATGTTAGTTCTGCTTTATAAAAAAAAAAAAAAAAAAAAAAATACCACCCCACCTAAAGTTTCCCCAAAGAATTACCCATCTGGCAACTAGTTGCTCAACAGTACTAGTTGCCAGAATTATTACCTCCTTATAAAGAAATTCTGGTGCTCCCGGGACTGACAGCCAGGAAACAGAGCAGACATCTTAGTATAGTGACGTCTGTGCTCCTGAGCTGTCAGTCCCAGTCTGCTGTAAGAGGCATTACTTGGAACCTTAAAGGGATAGTAATACTTCATTTTAACTTTATTTTATTTTGTAGGCATTACAAAAACATGAAGAATGATATAAGTCTTATCTCTGAAACCTTTATGGTTTAAGAGATATTCACAAACAAAGTATCCCCCCCCTGTTCAACCAGATCAGAAGGGAGATGCCCAGGTAGACTGCAGAGAGGGACAATCTTCAATTAAGATAATGAAAAAAGCTGAAAAACTTGTCAAGGGGGGAAGGGCTTTCATTGTTCTCATACAAAGAAAATTGTCCCCTTCTGTTATCTGTCCTGTCATACAACCAGACTCACATCTGAGAAGAGATGGCTTACACTAGGTAAAAGGGGCGGGAGGGGAACTTTGCTTGTGAATATCTCATAAACCATAAAGGTTTGAGAGATAAGACTTATATCATTCTTCATGTTTTTTTAATGCCTACAAAATAAAATAAAGTTAAAACGAAGTATTACTATCCCTTTAAGGTACGGAAGGGACTGACAGCGCAGGTGTGCAGACGTCACTATGCAAAGATGTCTGCGCTGTTTCCTGACTGTCAGTCCCAGGAGCAGCAGAATTTCTCTATAAGGAGGTAATAATTCTGGCAGCTAGTACTGTTGAGCAGCTAGTCGCCAAATGGGTAATTCTTTGGGGGAAACTTAAGATGGGGCGATAGTTCTGCTTTAAACATCGTCAGGTATTTTTTTCTTGAGGCTACATTATAGTGATGATTCCAGGAGAGATGAAACAGAAAATGAAACATTGCAGAGTATGAAGAGTTTCAACCCTCTACACATTCATTGTTTGTCACAGATCTACATTTAAACTGTAGGGATCACCCTAATCTTGTCAGACATATTTGCTCCAGAGAACCCATCATGCCTCTTCAGGGAACCTTGCAGTTCCACAAAACACAATTTGAGAACCACTGCAATAGACTGTTACACACTTAGATGCCATCTACACATAAATATACTACAGGGTCTCAAAGCAAAAAACACAAAAGGAGCCCAATAGCTTTGTGTTTTTTGTTTTGAGATTCTTTGGACTCTGAAGAGGGTGTGAACAAGCTGCCTCTGAGTAATTTATAAAGTTGTGGAATACCTCGTTTCCTGAGCTGAGTCAGGATTTACATCTCAGCAGGCATAACAGCGGTTATTCATGTATGTGATTTAACAGCCTTCACTTTCTGGAGTACCCACGTGTGGGGTGAAACCTGGTGTTGGATATGTGTTTTATAGTTTGATTGTACTAGCGCGCTCCTTGGTGCTCTTCCTTCTTGTTTTCTATACTACAGGGTCTGACTGACATTTCTTCTTAAACACAACAATGGCACTTAAATTTCAAAAATACATTTAAGTAAATATACTGGCCATCTTTTATTATTGACTTCCAAGTCTGAAATTAAAGGGATAGTTCTAGCATACAGCAAAAAGGTGCATTAGACATTTTGCTGTAAAGTAAAAAACAGTTAGTCCGACTGCTCAGGGAGGCCTACAGCAAAATAATAAAATGGAAAGGGGAGGGAAACAACTGTAAACATCCACTCATTAAAGGGATGGTATTTGTTAATTTTAAGTTGATGTAATATTGTAGACATTAAAAAAAGGTTAACATCAATGTAAGTCTTATCTCTCCAACCTTTATGGTTTGAGAGATATAACTTGCTAAAGTTACCTTTTCCTGGCTATTTTACTCGTCTGCCATCTAGCTGACAGCTGCAGATTCCAGTCATTTGACCAGACAGTGGCTCTTCAACAGAGCTGAAATCACGCTATTTAGAAATAAATACTTCATTGGAACGGTCTACAAAGTGTGCTTGCAAGCCAGGCACACTTTGTAGACCATTCCAAATTAAGTATTTATCTTTAGATATCGTTATATCAGCGCTGCTTAAGAGCCACATCTGGTCAAGTGACCAGAATCTGCTTCTGATAGCTTTACAGCTCGTCAAGCAGAAAGGGGAGGGACCGAAGAACTTTATTTTCCTATATCTTTCAAACCATAATGGTTTGAGAGATACGAATAAGTGCAAGTACTCTCTTTTAATTGTATATACCATATAGTTAATACTTTTTTTCTGACATTGCTGTCCCTTTAAAATACAATGTTGTTCTCTTGTGACTTTTGAATGTGGGGATACCCTTAACTTACTCATTGGGAGAAACCTTAAAGATTATAGTATGTAACATTTATCTTAATAATACATGGGTTACTATCCTGTAAAAGACTATAGGGCACAGGCATCCAAGTATTCTCAATGGTGGGCAACATGATCAGAGATCCACATGTGTGGGTGGCAAAACACATCACAATAAATTTGTAAAAGCATAAATTGAAATAAAACCAGCAGGGCAACATATAATTGTAAGACATCAAAATGTTATACTGAGTGAGGCTAACACAGAGAAAAGGTGAGAGGGGGGATAAGTGGGGCATGGGAAAGCACAGGGAGACAAAAAAAATAACAAAAGGGGCTCAGGAAAGGAAAGTATTACCAGAGAGGCAAACAGTGGACACAAGCAAGAACAGGGCACAGGAGAACAGAGTCAGAGATAACAGGCAAGAAAGAGGCAGAGAGAAGCAAGCACACTTTTGTTGAGTATAGCCATATAATGAACCCCTGGCTGTTTTCACTACTCAATAAATGCCAGACAAGGAATGACATGTCACAAATTATGACAAACTAGTGTAAAAGCCCTTGTACATGGGCCAAGGTCCAGGTGATGTTAACCCTTTGAGTGCCAGAGGTATACTGAATGCATTGCTTTGCAATGAATTGCGTACCCCTCTGGCACTCAAAGGGTTAAGAGGCTGGTCCTGCTCTGTATCCTGCCGTCAACACAGTCATGCACTGTAGAGATTGCCCAAAAGCACAGAATGCTCCCACCATTCTGTGCATTCGGGCAGTCTCTACTGCGCATGATGGCTTCTGACAAACATTCCAGCAAATTATTATATAGGATGTGTCAGAGACTAATCCTATGCTTTGCTTCACAATGATTTGGACATCACCTCTGGTTCTCAAAGAGTTACCATCTACTTGAAATTAAAAAGAGCATAACAAATAGAACACCATGCCCCTTATGTAATATTTTTCCTACAAGAGAAGCAGTATGACAAGACATAAAGCTTTACTACTGTGTTTCTGATAGATCACTCTTGTGTTATAAGACAGGGGTAGTCAGTTGTTGGATTTCTGGCTGTTGGTGACTAGAAATTCCTTAATTCCCAATTTGGGGATGACAGGAGTTGTAGTCCCCAACAGCTGGAGGTCCAATAATTGATTGTCCCTAACATAAGGACCAGCATAGTGAAAACAGAGATACCACTATTAAATATATTCCTGAAAACGGGTGCACCCTTGTACTTTTTCCAAGAACCCCAACACTTCCATTTCACAACCCCTTCCTTTTCAGTCATTTCTTCAATGCAACAAAATATAAGCAAAACTTTACTTGACAGGTTTATAAACCATTTGACAGAATGAAACGGGATTACATATTCAGAAGGATGAAGAAGACAAACTGGAATGCTAAAAACTGTACCAACTGTCCACATAGTACATATATTTCTCAAAAGTGAGTCACACTGAAAAACAAACCACTAAAAACGATATTTTCTATCAATACATTTGTAATGATTGCAGTAAGTTTAAGTAGTTCCCTTCCACAAATATTTAAAACACTCAGTAGCATAATGATGTTAAGTCACATCAGTAGAAAAACAACTGCAGTCTCTTTAATTTTATAACATACATGGGGGACTGACACTATTCATACTAGAAGTAATATACTTCATGAATTTCCCCTACCCCTCCCACACATTCTAACATTTCACTTTATGGAATACCATTGACAGTGGTTTCAGTTTTCAACGTATCAAAAGTGTATCCAAATATCCAATTTAAAATATATTAAAAAGTCTATAGACTACATATATGTATGGACCATGTCTAATTATCCGACAAACAAAACAAAACCATGCTGTACTTTCTTTTGAGACCTTCAAACCTTGAGAAACAGAAGAGTACGAAACGCATTGTCAAGCAATGAGTTGCACACACCTCTGGTCTCTAATGGATTTACCACGAGTAAATGTTTTCCTGGCTTGCCTATGGAAACACAATATACTGCCCGAAACAGGTTACTAAGAAGCACATTTGTTATTAAATGGTTGTTGGACTACAATTTGTAACCCCCGCAGGCTATGAATTAACCACAATTGTCTACTGCGCTCGTGAACTATAACTCCCATCATCCTCAGTAAACGAAGGGATTTGTAGCCCAACTACAGTCGGATAGCTCCATGTTTCCCATCTCTGTGTAGTAGACTATCTGCTGCAGAGTGACAGTGCATCCCAGGCTAGATCCCATCACCCCCACGTGATACTGCTGAGCCGGCTACCGGACAAGCCCCCCACCTGCCGCATCCGACACTTACCATGAGCACAGAACCTCGCACCACCTCTGATACACTCTGCCGGAGCTCCGCCGCGGTGCCAGGTTTGCTCAGCGCCCTGGTAAACTTGCGAGTCTCCGGGTGCGTTGTGTGGTGGGAAGACATGGCAGCAGGGAAGAAGCGCGGTGCCTGTCACCGGGACCATTTACTGAAGCCAAGTATATGTATGCAGAGCTCACTTAGGGAGGAAGACGGGGAAAGCACAGCCCTCAGTACAATCCTTATTATCCTAACTGCACATCCGAAAGAACCTGGGCTCCTGCGACATGTATATCAGGGTTCTTGGAACGTTAGGATCACGCGCGCTCACGCTAGGCAAGCACCTCCTAGGGGCGCGCGCCGTTGTGTCAACAATCAAGGGGCGTGGTTCGAGGGGCGCGTTGCTGTCAAGTAGAATCCACGCCTACCCTTAACGTCTAATTGTTGTGATGTTGTACATGGTCACTGCTTGGCGGAATCTATCGTGGCCATTTTGAAAGAGGTAACTGGATTCAGATTTAGGAGGTGGGGAATGCAAATGACATGAAAAAGGAAACCAAGAGAAGATAGCCAGGCGTTTTTTGTTTTCTATGAATGGACACCAGTTTAGTGTATGAACATTTTCTGTGAGGTCTACTTTGAACAAAAATGTAATTTTGGCTTTAAATTGTACATTTATAATTTTTTTATTGTGGTTTTATATGCATTGATATGCACAAGTTAGCTGTCATTTTTATTGTTTGCTTCATGTACAGTAAGACAAACTGAGTACTATCTGTACATAAAAGTCACTGGCCTGAATGCAAATCTAGAAATCAATTTGTAAATTAAAATTCAGAAAGGTATAACAAACTCACAGCCCAGGGTAAAATTGTGCTGATGTATTTTATTGTTTCAGCCCATGGTACAGCCAAAAATATAGTTTACTTAGCTTAGCTAAAGTACCCCTTGTATTCACTATATGGGAAGTGCACAGTCAATTTTGTATTAAATCTTAGTTAGATTGCCACTGCCAACCCTTGCTATATATATATATATATACACACACACACACACACACACCTACCTACCTACCTCCCAACATTTCAAATTGCCAAAGAGGGACACTTGTGTTTTATGGGGTGTTTCTGGGGGCCTGACTGGTGGGCGGGCCATTACCAAGAATGTTTAGGCTATTTCTTGACCTACTGACACCTCCTTGTGTGACCTAATAAATGACTTATAACCATACCTGGGAAGTCTCCGGATTTGCCCCGGAGACTCCGGTTCTGACAGAGCTTTACCAGGTCTCCGGGGCAGAGGCTGATTCCTCCGGATGTGGAGAGTTTCTATTGAAACTCTGCCACATCTGCTTTTTCTCCCGTTGTGCCTCCGTCCCCAGCCTTCTGTGTGACACATTTAACCCTCTGAGTGCCAGAGTGGTACGGAATGCATTGCTTTGCAATGCATTCCGTACCACTCTGGCACTCAAAGGGTTAAATCCCCCCCCAACACTCAAGTTAAGCTCCGCCCCTTTTTGACGCGATTAGCCCTCAACTGAAAGTTCCCAGGTATGCTTATAACAAGACCAATGTATTTTATTTACACAGGCTAATTTATAAACACACATACTGACCTTTAAACAAGCAATAATGTGAGTTTTATTGCTGTGGAGCAATGTGATGCACTTATATACATACCACACAGTCTGATCTCCTAAAAAGAGGGACATCGGGGTGGAAAAGAGGGACAGAGGGACTCGGGTCTAAAAGAGGGACTGTCCCTCCTAAAGAGGGACACTTGTAGGCATGTATATATATATATATATATATATATATATATATATATATATAGATAGATGTAAAATAAACAAAATTAATATCTTGTAATACCTTTTTTATTGGACTAACAGAATTATGGATTGACAAGCTTTTGGGATAAACTCCCTTTCTCAAGTCTAAAGCATTGAGAAAGGGAGTTTATCCTAAAAGCTTGTCAATCCATAATTCTGTTAGTCCAATAAAAAAGGTATTACAAGATATTCATTTTGTTTGTTATTTTACATCTACATCACTGGACTAATACAGCTACAATCTTAACTCTATATATGTACGTGTGTATATATATATATATATATATATATATATATATATATGTATATATATATATATATATATATATATATATATATATATATATATATATATATATATATATATATATATATATGAGAAACCTGATCTCCACAAACACATCCAGGGGTGACAGTAAGGAGGAAATATTCAAATCTCCTCCATACTGCCTGTCCTGGAGATACAGGGGTGTGTGATTTTTACAGGAGTGGGCATAGGCCCTGGCCACTCACGTCAAAACCTTTTCAAGGACTTTGCCCTCCCTCGACATCAGCCTGAAAAAGAAAAAAACATGGCTCACACGCATACTCTCTCACACACACATATACTCTGCTCTGACCCAATAATCCTCTCATGCTCTCCTTTGCACAAGCTAAATCAACAAAAGCTGTTTTTCTGTCCCAGCAATGTATGTTTTGGAAGAGGAGACAGGCCGCAGCTCTGTCCCCAGTCTTCCAGCCATCCCACTGGGCCACCGGATCCCTTTAATAAAAGTACCACTTCTCACAAGGAACAACACATACTGTGCTTACTGTCAGGCATTACAAACTGTGCATCCCAGCAGTGATTTTTATGCTACCAAATGCCGTCTGAACACTCCTACAACAATTTATCAGAGTGTACACTGAAAATACTCCGTTCACTGCCAAATTGCTGTATGACTCTTCCTACAGCATTTGCCACCTTGCAAATTATGCATGGGACACACCGTTCGTAATGCCTCATTGTCAGCACAGTATGTCGTTCTGCCTTGTGGATCAGTGGCACATCAGCAGCTCCCGTGAAATGGCCGACTACATCTTTCTGTACATATGCTCTTTCTTCAAGCACTGTCAATTCAGTGCAAATAAACAGACTCAGTATTTCTTCTCCGATCATCCTCCGCTGCCTCTGTATCCCTATCCTTAGTCCTACTCCGCTCTACTTCTTCCCATCTTCAGCTCAAGAGGAAGGAGTCGTGTGGCATGGGAGCCAACACACCACTCAGCGACAAGGACCGAACCTTTGCAGCCACGTGGGACTCCAGGGAGCAAAGAAAGGAGCAGGACTAAGGAGAAGGATACAGAGGCAGCGGAGTACAATCGGAGAGGAGGACAAGAAAACACTCAATCGTATTTATTTGCACAGAATCTACAGTGCTTCAAGTAAGCTCATAGCTACTGTGTTCTACCTGCCCTTTAACCCTTTAATAATATAGCACTATTCAATGCATTACTTATCCGTCTAGCACTGAAACGTTTAAGCATTGCTGAAAAAAAAAAGACGGCCACACACTGCTACTTTTATCTAAAGCTAATCTCTTCGCTCCACATCTCAGAAGCATATGTTTATGCTACTGCGCTCCCTCCATTCTCCAAAACACAAGTTCACATCTACACTAAGCCGTACAATAAGGCTTTAATGATATCCTATTGGAGTGCGTCGGTGGGCCTCTGGTGCACCTAGATGCAGGCAAAAAACTACAAAATCAGGGAATAATCTGAAGAGAAAAATCACTTAATCAACCCATTGTACTCAGAACTTGTTGTTAGATAGCGTATCCATCCTACCTTCAGATCACACAGTCAATCACATGTATTGGCACAATAAGAGAAGGCAACCTTATAGCGATATTCATCAAAGGCAATATCTGGGATGAAGATTCGCAGAGGTAACAAAGACCAATGACTTGGTTTCTTACACTCTTAGTAGCCAACAATCATTCCAACTCAATAATTGCTCAATAATATACAATATCCATTATATCACTTCAATGTGGTCTAACGAATGCAGTGTAAACAAAACAAAGATAAAGCGGCTTACTGCTCACTCACCGGGATCACCAAAAGGGGAAATCCTCACACATCACAGGGACTCCGTGATAATGGAGCCCATGGTAATACTCAGGGGAAATGCTCCCGACAATACATTGCATCTGTTATACCAAAGTGAAATCATATAATTGATATTGTATACTATTGAGCAGTTAATGTGTTTGAATAATTGTTGTCTGCTAAGAGTGTAAGCCACCAGTCTTTGTTAGCTCTGCGAATCTTCACCCCAGATATTGCCTTTCATGAGTATCGCTATAAGTTTGCCTTTTCTTATTGTGCTAATATATGTGATTGACTGTCTGGTCTAATTGTTTCCATTTGGAGGTAAATCTAAGGGGTAGGATGGACACTCTATCCAACAACAAGTTCTGGGTACACTGGATTGATTAAGGTGATTTTTCACTTCAGATTATTCCCTAATTTTGTATTTATTTTCCTGCATCTAGGTGCACAGGAGACCCACCCATGCACTCCAATAGGATATCATTACAGCCTTATTCTGCTTGGTTATTGTACGGCTTTATCATCGTCTACTTCTGTTTTTACTTTTGTGTGCTTTAAGATGGGCAACGCCATTCCACACACATCTTCCAATTCAACCTGCCTGGGTACATTGCAAAACAAATATTGGGATGTATAAGAAGAGCACTTACAATACTTTAAAATTTCAAACACATTTATTGTTCCAAAGTTTCGGTCCAGTAGGGGCCTTTATCAGTACTGTGCAAAAGTTCTAGACAGGTGTGAAAAAATTCTGTAAAGTAAGAATGCTTTCAAAAATAGACATGTTAATAGTTTATGTTTATCAACTAACAAAATGCAAAGTGAGTGAACTGAAGAAAAATCTAAATCAAATCAATATTTGGTGTGACCACCCTTTGCCCTCAATACAGCATCAATTCTTCTAGGTACACTAGCACAGTTTTTTAACCCCTTAAGGACCAGCCGCGCACGCATGGTACGGTCACTTAAGGACCAGGGACCTTTTTTTTTTTTTCCGTGTGGGGAGCCCAGAATTCCATGATGGTCCTGGACCATCATGGGTCTTTAAGGGTATAACAAACCATGATGGTCCAGGACCGTCATGGGTCCTTAAGGGGTTAAGGAACCTGGCAGGTAGGTTGTTCCAAACATCTTGGAGATTTAACCACAGTTCTTCTGTGCATTTAAGCAGCCTTCATTGCTTCTCTCTCTTCATGTAATTGCAGACAGACTTGATGACGTTGAACTCAGGGCTCTGTGGGGGGCCATGCCATGATTTCAAGGACTCCTTGTTCTTCTTTACACTGAATATAGTTCTTAATGACTTTGGCTGTATGTTTGTGGCTGTTGTCATGCTGCACATTAAATTTGGGACCAATCAGATGCCTCCCTGATGGTATTGCATGATGGATAAGTATCTGCCTGTACTTCTCAGCATTGAAGAGACCACTCATTCTGACCAAATCTCCAACTCCATTTGCAGAAATGCAGCCCCAAACTTGCAAGGAACCTCCACCATGCTTCACTGTTGCCTGTAGACACTCATTCTTGTACCGCTCTCCAGCCCTTCGGTGAGCAAACTGTCTTCTTCTAGAGCCAGATATTTCAAATTTTGACTCCACAGTCCAGAGCACCTGCTGCTATTTTTCTGCAAACCAGTTCCTTTGTTTTTGTGCATAATTGAGTTGTTTGGCCTTGTTTCCATGTCGGAGGTATGGCTTTTTGGCCATAAGTCTTCCATGAAGACCACTTCTGACCAGACTTCTCCGGACAGTAGATGGTTGTACCAGGGTCTCACTGTTTTCTGCCAATTCTGAGCTGATGGCACATCTTCCGATTGTGAAGGGAAGTAAGCATGATGTGTCTTTCATCTGCTGCACTAAGTTTCCTTGGCCGACCACTGCTTCTACGTTCCTCAGTGTTGCTCGTTTCTTTGTGATTCTTCAAAAGAGCTTGGACAGCACATCTAAAACCCCTGTATGCCTTCAAATTTCTGCCTGGGAGAGACCGTGCTGATGCATTATAACTACCTTGTGTCTTGTTGCTGTGCTTAGTCTTGTCATGGTGTATGACTTTTGACATTAATTGTGTTCAGAAACCTCACCTTGTTAGCTGAGTTTGGCTGTTCCTCACCCAGTCTTATTCCTGTTTCAGTTAATGATTGTGTTTCAACCTACACATTATATTGATGATCATTAGCTCCCGTTTGATAGAATTGTTTAATCATACACCTGACTATATATATATATATATATATATATATATATATATATATATATATATATATATATATACATATAATTATACTAGTAAATGGTGTATGTCATCCATTCGATTGGGTGCACCATGCATTGGGAGAACCCTCTGTACCTCTGTAGAGGTGATCTGTAGAGGTGAGTCTCGCTACAGAGATTTTAACAGGAGTGGGCAGGGGGCTTCACTGCACTGCCCACTTCTGCGTAAACGGCCATCCTCAGTTCGATATTACAAACTGTGTGTTAGGTGTGCACCCCTTATCAAGGGGGGCAGGGTTTTCCTTACTTCCTTACTCTCATAGCGAGAAGCTTGTCCCTAGCTGTGAGTTGTCCGGTCAAGTGACTGGATTCCACATCTGCGGGGAGGCACATACAAGAAGCAAAAGGAGGGGGACTCTTTAAATCTGAATTACTTTTGAGCTACAAGTCGGACACAATTGAAATACAGCACTTCATGGACTATAACATATGAGCATTAATCGGAGCTGCATTTATTGCCATCCATTACTATCCCTTTAATGTAAAAAATCAAGGGTTTAAAGAGGAAGTACCACCCTATATAAAGTCGCCCCCCCAATAATTAGGCATATGGCGACTAGCTTCTTAATAGTGCTATTATCTCGCACAAGTGCCCGGTTATGAAGTAATCCTTTTTCTTCTGAGACTGACGGCCAGACTTCTTGCTTTAGAACCATCTGCTCGTCTGCGCCATCAGTTTCTTCTGGCACCATGAAATGCCTCCTAGAGGAGACCGGGATGGACAGTGCAGGCTCACAGATGTCTCTAAGCCAAGAGGTCTGCGCGCAATCCTGGCCGCCGGTCTCAGAAGAAAAAGGATTACTTCAGAAACGGGTACTTGTGTGGGATAATAGCACTATTAAGAAGCTAGTGGCCATATGCCTAATTATTGGGGGGGCTACTTTATATAGGGTGGTAATTCTGCTTTAAACAGTAATAACTCTGGAAATATGCACCATGCACATGTCAGTAGTGGAAGTACACTTGTTTTTCTCAACAGGAAAAGCCCTACAGTATATATTTTTTCATAACAAATATTTACTGCTCCTTTAAGTAATGAGAGCAAATTGTAAAATAGACATTGAAAATATATGTATGTAACCCCTTCTGGATTAGACTGTGTCGAAGTACTAGCCTTAGTCATAACTACCACAGATTCTGGCACTAATAGGAAGATGATAACCCACCACAGATCTGAGAGACTGGGGATTAGCAAGCTTTTGGCAGTTCCTCTACTTAGGTAGTTATCTAGTGGTATATATTAATCCTGGTTAGATGGTACAAAGGATTCTAATAATGACAGTGTATCATGATCATACAGGTAAATATAACAAAATCCCACATTCCCAATAGTCATCAGTCCCAGTGTGAAAATCCAGCACCCATCAGTGTTGCCTTCCAACAGTGATGTTCTCTTTCCTTCAGCTGATACCCAGACTCTGTCTTCCAGAGAGTGGTGGTGTACATGGGGTGGCCCTTTCTGGAGGTAGCACTACCCATATGGTGTGTGATATATAATGCAATATCTTTTTGCTGTTTGCATTCATTAACCCTGTCTTACATTGAAAGGGGCTGACCATGGAACTATGCTTTGCCACATGCCTGCTGGTTGCAGGGGCTTTCTTTCTGGCAGCTTTACCTTGCACCTAACTGTGCTCTGCGAGCAACCTTAGCTCACTGACAGTTGCAGGTCTTTCTCCATGTAGCAGCATTACACTTGAACTCCTTGACAGAAATACTCTGACTGTCTGGCTTGTCACCAGCAGGGGAATAGTACACAACCTGGGGAGATGCACTAAAGTGTGTTAAAGAGGGTATAATATGGAGACAACCTCTCAAATGAGATCAGGGTGGCGATGCACTGAGGTGTGAAAAAGAGGTGATAATATGGAGATGATTTCTTCAGTGTGATAAACTCTCTAAGTCCTATGTTGGTCTATGGAGTCAATGCACTAAGACGTCTCCAACTTGAGAGATCTTAGTGCATAGGCTCTATATAATAACAGAGTTTGGAGTGATTATCACTCTGGAGAAGTCATCTTCACGTTATTAACTCTTTATCACACCGTAGTTCATAACCCTGTAGTTCTCATGTTAATCTGTGGAGTCTATGCAGTAAGATCTCTCAAGTTGATGTTAGTGCATAGGCTCCATAGAATAACATAAGAATTGGAGAAGTGATATCACTGGAGAAGTTATCACCTCTTTATGACACCTTAGTGCATATCCCGCCTGAATGCACTAAGGTGGGATAAAGTGTTGATGAAGTGGAGATGACTTCTCCAGTGTTCTAAACACCCCAATTCCTATGTTATTCTATGGAGTCAATGCACTAAGATATCTCTAGCTCCATAGAATAATACAGTACTTGGATAGTTTAGAACACTGGAGAAGTCATATCCAATGTATCACCTCTTTATCATGACCACATGGTATTTCAGCAGACCTGTGGCCTATGACTCTCTTATTCTGAGCAGCAGGGCATTCTTTACACTTCCCCTTCTCAAGCAGAACTGCAACTCCTGCTTAGCTCCGCACAGATCACTCTTCCTGGGAAACTTAGCAGGATTCCCATTGTGTCATAGCTTACCTTGTTTCCAGCGCCGCTGCTTCAGCGACACTCGGTGTCTTTCCACGCGTCATCTGCTGGCGCAAGGCTTCAGAGAGAAGCAGGCCTCTGTTTTATGCCATGCTTCCTGTAGTCTCATCCTACTTACTTCCTTTCTCTGAGCCTGCTCCTCCTACCTACTTCCTGAGGAGGGTTTTAAAGGGCAGTCTGAGTCCTGACTCAGTTGCCCTTGCGTTGTTGTTTAAAGCAGTTATATTACCTTGGGCTCTGTGTATGACCTGGCTTGTCTTCCATCCAACCTGGTGCTGACCTGTGGCTCTGTCTGACTATTCTTTTGTCTATCCCTATAGTGAACACCCAACCTGGTGCAGACCTGTGGCTCTGGCTGACTACCTGAACTGTGTATGACCTGGCTTGTCTGGCTACCCTCTCTGGTGCTGACTTGTGGCTCTGTCTGACTATTATTACGTTTGTCCCTTGTACCTAGCAGACACCCAGTCTAGTGCAGACCGGGGGCACTGGCAGACTAGCTCTGATACTCACTGGATGCGTGAGTCAGGTATCCATTTCCCTATACTGACTGCAGGCGTGAGTCAGAAATCGCTCCATACCGACGGCAGGCGTGAGTCAGTATTCTCGCTACGTTGTATCAAGATCCTGTGTTCCTGTTCCTGGTTCCTGCAGAGACTACCAGTGGCTGAGGCCAAGTCTCCAGCAGTGTGGTCAAACGTGGCAGCCTACTATTCCTGATAGCAGTGCTTGCTGGCTTGTAACTCTAACCCTCTGCTTGTTCCTGTTGTATTAGTTGTGTACTACCTTTCTTATATTATAATAAATTGTTTAACTAGACCGTACTGACTCCTGAATATCTTTGGGGAACCGTGACACATTGGTTGAAGGGATAGTTCTTTGTTTTCACAGCTCATAGAACTGGGCTGACAACAGGATTCTGGCCCTAAATTTTCATTTTTCCTTATAGCCCTGTTGCTGACCTCTGCTTTAGGATCGCTGGTAGACACAGGGTTTCTGAAACTACTCCGGGCGGGGGGGCGGGGGGGTTGAGGAGTTGCTAAAGTAGAGATGACTTCTCCAGTTTCTTTATTATTCTGTAGAGCCTGTGCACTAAGACCTCCAATGCTGGAGAAATCTTAATTCATTGGATCCATAGAATAACATGAAGTTATATCACTTTTGTAGACATCTCCACTCTGCCAGCTTCCCATCACACCTTAATTCATCTCCCCTAGGAGTCCAGTTTCAGTTGTAAGCTCTGAGGTTTCAGTAATTTAGCTATATATCAGTTGTAAGCTCAGAGTATCAATAGTGTATATCAGTTATTGTCTGCGTATGTGTGTCCTTCCTCCCAGCAACACCTGTCCACATCAGCAGGGCCTTCTTCTCGGCCCTCATCGATGGGGTGTTGTCAGTCAACCATGTCGGCGTTGTGGTGCGACATCATGACATCACACAGTTGTCTCTGTATCTACCGTGTGGCCACTCTGGACCGATGCTCAGTGTGATTGAGTTGCTCAGTGAAGCTGGTTCATTATTTGGCTCCTTACTATTGTTTCACCCCTCGCTTGGACCTGGATTTTTGCTTTTGTGCTGCCTGCCCTGACCTATTGCCTGGACATTGACCTTGCTACTGTGCTGCCTGCCGTGACTTACTGCCCGAATCTTGACCTTTCTACTGTGTTTTCTGCCCTGACCTTCTGCCTGGACCTGGCCTTTGTATACTGTGCTGCCTGGCCGGACCTTCTGCCTGTCACGCCCCTTGATTTTATTGGCTTCTTGAACCTTTTTAATCTTGGCTCCAGGATGGCTCATGGCTAGATTATTGAGCCTGTTTCCACTGTTGTTAGCTGTGTTCCTGATCTCTCTGTTCCAGTACGACTTGGCCTGTCTTGTTGCTGTGTTCTGATTTGGTACCTTTGCACTGATCTGATTGATCTTGTCATACGACTCGGCCTGTCTGACTTTGCCTCTGCCTGCTCCTCTGATTGATCTCCTGGTATGACTCAGCCTGTCTAACATCACCTTTGCCTGCTCCTTTGATTGATCTACTGGTACGAATCGGCCTGTCTGATTCGTCTCTGTCTGCTCCTCTAATTGATCTCCTGGTATGACTCAGCCTGTCTGACATTGTTTCTGCCTGCTCCTTTGATTGATCTACTGGTACGACCCATCCTGTCTGACTTCGCCTCTGCCTGCTTCCCTGATTGTTCTCCTGGTAGGACTCGGCCTGTCTGATATCACCTCTGCCTGCTCCTTTGTTTGAGCTACTGGTATGACTCGGCTTGTCTGACTTCGCCTCTGCCTGCTCCTCTGATTGATCTCCTGGTTTGACTCGGCCTGTCTGACATCACCTCTGCCTGCTCCTTTGATTGATCTACTGCCTGCTGTCTATTCAACGACTGGTATCCAGCACGTTGCAACTCATCGACTGCTGCCTTCTGATCAACCAGCTATTCCTGTCCAACTCTGCCTTATCACTGTGTCATGATTCGGGCCTTGGCTACCTGATTATTCCTGCAGTGGCTGGCGGTTCATTCTGGTTGTGGACTTCCTGGTTGCTTGCGCGTCATTATGTGCTCAATAATTTTATAGGCCACGCTCACCTTAGCGTTGTAACTCCTTCTTCCTAGGAGGCCTTATAAGCCACGTTCGCTCTTTCGTGGTGTTTCCGAGCGTTATTGTTCTCTGTTGCGATCCATTTCTGGCTGCCTTTCCAATTTGTGTATGACCCGCGGCTTTGTCTGACTACCCGATTAGTGTCTGAACCTCTGGCCTTGTCTGACTACCCAGTCCGTGCTCGACCCGGCTTGTCTGTGTTAGCCTTTAAGTACTGAGCCCTGTCACTTCTGCAGGGCCCTTTCGTGGTATTCCCGTTGCTTAGTGCTTGCTCTGTGTTTCGTGTGAATCCTGTGTATGACCTGGACTGCCTGACTACTCTGCCTGAATACGTTCCTGCTCTGTGTACCAACCCGGCCTGGCTGTCGTTCCTGCTCTGTGTATCGACTCGGATTGGCTGACGTTCCTGCTCTGTGTACCGACCCGGCTTGGCTGACGTTCCTGCTCTGTGTATCAACCGGGATTGGCTGACATTCCTGCTCTGTGTACCGACCCGGTTAGGAGGACATTCCTGCTCTGTGTACTGATCCGGATTGGCTGATACTCCTGCTCTGTGTACCACTCAGGCCCGGTTCACCACTCCATCCGGTTATCCAGCTTGGGGATCTTTCCGGTGCTCTGTCCAGGTCTCGCATAGACCCTTTTGGTTGCCTTGATTACTGCTCTGCCATTCAGCTACTGCGACCCAGTCACTCTATTGTGCGTCGTATCTCCATGCTCCAGGGTAGGAGGTATTTCTGGTTGCACACAGTACGCTTGGCCTGTCACCGCTCCCCTTCTGAGGTTGGTCTCCTGGGTGCCTCAGTTTGTCTCTACTACCTGGCAGTTGCCATCAGGCTTGAGCGTTCGTTAACCCTTGCGGGTTGGTGCCGTTATCCTTGGGTCACAGTTACTGCTGTCTCGGTTTGGTTTTACACTGAACCCCGGTTGCAGTCACCCAGTGTTGTTCCGGTAGTCCGTTACGCATCCAGGGCCTCGTTCACCCTTGTGGTTATAAGTCGCTATTGTATCACTCTCTGAGTAGAGAGTGTTCCTTGGGCCTTCCGCTATTAAGGCCTATTAGCCTCCTGGCTTATAGTGCCTTCCTATCGTGTCTCGCTATCACGGTGTCACGGTTTTATTGAACACTCAGATAATTGGGTAGGATAAAATAGAAAAGCTTTATTAGTCAAAATAAAGCGCAACAAGGCCCCTCACGGGTCCAAACTCTACAAACAGCAGTAAGAAAGTTTGACACCGGACAGGGCATACAAATAGCAATACAATAGGGAGGCTCTACCGGCCTTACCGAATACCGGGTAAGGCAGCCTAATCTCTGGTGCAACAAGGAACTGAGGAGGCTCTACTGGCCTTACCGAATACCGGGTAAGGCAGCCTGATATCTGGTGCAACAAGGAACTGAGGAGGCTTTACCAGCCTTACCGAATACCGGGTAAGGCAGCCTGATATCTGGTGCAACAAGGAACTGAGGATGCTCTACCGGCCTTACCGAATACTGGGTAAGGCGGCCTGATATCTGGTGCAACAGGGAACTGAGGAGGCTCTACCGGGTCACAGGCTGAGTGAGTGAAATGAGCTGACAACGTAACTGCTAGTGACCTGACAGCACAGACTGGGAGAATGTAACGGAGGCCACAGAGAGTCACAGGCTGAGATAGTGTAATGAGCTGGTAACGGTAACCGCTAGACCGGACAGCACAGACTGAGTCTACGTGACGGAGGCCACCGGGAATCACAGGCTGCGTGTAGGTAATGAACTGGCAACGGTAACCGCTTAGTGACTGGATAGCACTGACTGGGTGTATTTAACGGAGGCCACAGGGAATCACAGGCTGCGTGTAGGTAATGAACTGGCAACGGTAACCACTTAGTGACCGGATAGCACTGACTGGGTGTACTTAACGGAGGCCACAGATAGTCACAGGCTGAGCGTATAGTGGCTAGGCAACAGTAACCGCTAGTGACTGGATAGTACAGGCTGGAAGCCACACTGATACACAGGCAGAGAGTAGCGCAACCGGAGGCAACAAATCTGGGAGGACTGACAATAATAGCGAGGGCAACACAAATAGCGTAAGTCAGTCAATGCCTGGATTAGTATCAGAAAGCGGGAGTTAGCCACAACCTGGATCGGTACACAGAGAGCGGTAGTCAGCCAAAGCCTGGATCGGTACACACAGAGCGGTAGTCAGCCAAAGCCTGGATCAGTACACAGAGAGCGGTGGTCAGCCAAAGCCTGGATCGGTACACAGGAGCAGAACAGGAGCAAGGTCAGATGGAAACCGGATCAACACGGAACAGGAGCACCGAAGAACGTAAGATCAGGAACACCACGAAAGGGCACCGGCCTAGTGACAGGAGAGCATATATAAAGGCTAGCCCTGGGAGGGGCTAGCCAGCTAGCACCAATAAGAGACAAACCCGGAAGTAAGAATGTCGCACATAGAATCATAGGCACCGTGATACACAGTGCCTGTGCTTTTTGTTTTTCTGTCAGTCTAGTCTGTGCCTTGCTCCCATTGGCTACTGTGTGTTAGTCCCTCCCAGTGTGACCTTTATATACTGGGCTGGGGACACCCCTCCGGTGGCCTTTTGTGGTGTTCCTGTGCCAGTGCGTTATCTGCTCTATGTTTCCCAGTGTACCGACTTGGCCTGCCTCACTACTCTGCATATTGTCTGCTGCCCTTGTTCTGACCCGGATTGCCTGACTATTCTCTGAGGTTCCTGCTCCGTGATTCGACCCAGCTTGGCTGACATTCCTGCTCCGTGACCCTGACCCGGCTTTGGCCGACATTCCTGCTCCGTGATTCGACCCGGCTTGGCTGACGTTCCTGCTCCGTGATCTGAACGGCTTGCCCGACATTCCTGCTCAGTGATCCGTCTCGGCTTGTTGGCGTTCCTTTACTGTGTCGCCTAGGCGACATTCTGACTGTCTGGCAGTGGGTCATTTCCTTGCAGAGTATCAGCGGCCAGTCCCGTTACCATTCCGGCTGTTGAGCCACCAGTTGCCTCCGGTTAGCTGTGCAGAGTGCAAGTTGTCTCCGTTACTGCTACGGCAGGTTCCATTGGGCCTAGTCTCCGTTATTGCCTCTGCTCAAGCAAGTGTCTGTCTCCATTACCACTCCGGCTGTTGAGCCACCGGTTGCCTCTGGTTAAGCTGTGCAGAGCGCAAGTTGTCTCCGTTACTGCTACTGCAGGTTCCATTGGGCCTAGTCTCCGTTACTGCCTCTGCTCAAGCAAGTGTCTGCCTCCGTTGCCACTCCGGCTGTTGAGCCACCAGTTGCCTCCGGTTAAGCTGTGCAGAGTGCAAGTTGTCTCTGTTACTGCTACGGCAGGTTCCATTGGGCCTAGTCTCCGTTATTGTCTCTGCTCAAGCAAGTGTCCGCCTCCGTTACCACCCTGGCTATTGAGCCACCGGTTGCCTCCAGTTAAACTGAACTGAGTGCAGTGTTGACTCCGTTACTGCTACGGCAGGTTATCCTGGGCCTAGTCTCCGTTGCTGCTTTTTGCTCAGAACAAGTGTTGCCTCCGTTACTGCTCCCGCAGTACCTCACGTTACTCTATTCCAGTATTGCCAAGACTGCTGATCTGGCTACTGACTTCATCCACTCCTCAGCTGGTTATATGCAGAGAGACCCATCACTGATCTCTTTGCACATGGGACTGTTTACACTCTGAAGTTCATTAACCCGTTCTACACCTTGTTCCTGGGAAACTATTACTCTGCCTGACCTGTGTCAGTATAGACTATTGTGGTCTTATTGTTTATGCTGTACCTGTGTGGGATGATATTTATATAACCTGTCGTGTGTCTGTACAAGTCTGCTTACTACAGGACCTGTGAAGGTTATTCCTTTTAATAAAACTGTGTTTTATCCTAAACCTGTGTCTGTGTGTCAAACAAATCGTTACACGCGCTGATTCACACGAACTGTAACCTGACCTGTGTCAGTATTATATTTTGCTCTCATTTATATATACTGGACCCGTGTGGGTTAATGATTCCTCTGTAACCTGTCCTGTGTCAGTAGAACGTTGTATCTGTATGCTGGACCCGCGAGGGTTACTCAATTCCGTGGGTTTCAATAAAACTGTGTTTTACCAAACATTCTGCCTCTGAGTGTACTGAAAACCATTACACTGTAAGACTGTAGTCTTCCTTTAGGATATCACCCACGGGCAGAAGGAGCGGAACAACCAAACCCTCGAACAGTACCTTCGCTGTTATATCACACACTGACAAGATGATCGGGAGTTCAGTTACAACAACCATTATCACCGCTCAATTAAAATATTCCCATTCTATGCCACTTAGGGTTATCATTCACAGGCATTTCCTAGGATGATGAATGATTCATCTGTTCCTGCTATCATCCACCAAGTTCAGACTCTTCGGTCTTCTCCTGTCACTCTCTAGAATGTCTTGCTTGAAGCTCACCACTCCTATAAAACACAAACTTATACATTCGGCTACCTGCCCCTGTGTATTAAGTCTGGCTGTCCTCCTCTCATCTACGTTTATCCTGTCCTTCTAAGATCCTGGGAACAGAATATCTGGGCCTCCTCAGTTCTTCATGTTAGTAATTTGGTTGCTGTTCACCTACAACTCATCTCTGGTTGGCAGATTCATCCTACTTTCCACGTATCCCAACTAAAGCCCTGGAAACCCAGTATCTCTCCTTCACCTCCTCTTATGCAACCTTCTCCAGTGATTGTGGATGGGTCAGAGGAATATAAAGTGGAATCCATTGTGGTCTCTCGGATACATAGAGAACACTTCGAGTACCTGGTCCATTGGCTCTGTTATAGTCCTGAGGAGCGGCCTTTCCAATGTGTATGCCCCGGCGCTACTGCACTTGTTTCGTTGTCTCTTTTCGTCCAGAGGTTGCGCATTGGGGAGGCCCTGTCGGCATATGCAAGTCCTTCCCACCACACCAGTCCGCATAGACAGGGCCTTCCTCTAAGCCGCATTGATGGGGCATTGCTGGGCAACCACGTCGGCGTTGCGGTGTGACATCATGATGTCACTCTGCTGTCTCTATATCTTCCGTGTGGCCTCGCTTAGCTGATGCACAGTGGTTTGAGTTCTTTAGCGAAGCTGGTTCATTATTTGGCTCTTTCCTATTGTTTTCCCCACCTTCCTGGACCTGGATTTTTGATTCTTTGCTGCCTGGCCTGACCTATTGCTTGGAACTTGACCTTGCTACTGTGCTGCCTGCCCTGAACCTCTGCCTGAATCTTGACCTTGCTACTGTGCTGCCTGCCCTGACTTTCTGCCTGGACCTGGACTTTGTATACTGTGTTGCCTGTCCTGACCTTCTGCCTTGACTTAGGCCTGGGAATTCCAGTGGATATTCAGGTACCCTCTCTTGTTTATATATATTATACCATATAAATACATATTTATTGTGGGCCTTATCTGTCCTGCTATTGGTATCTAGCCTTTCCCGCTCCTACTTTGGGGTTATTGCTTCTATTCAGACTATACCTGAGCAGCTTGCTAGTACTAAGAACATCCCTAATCTTCTCTGAGTGGGGTTTAACGCAGAACACATATCTGCCTTGTACATAGGAGTCTTACAGCTATAAGCTCTGTGTATCACTAGTGCAGTTAATTTCAATTGTAAGCTTTGTGGAAATAGCTTAAATATTAAAAATGATTCAAAGTCAGACTGCCATATTACCAAAGTAAGTGCTACATGAGAAAACCCCGCTGCAAGACTGCACTACTCAAAATGTACATCCTTTAAATAACTGATTGACACCTTACTTCCCAACATTAATACTAATTATAAAAATGAAATAAAGGTGGGGGGGTGCTGGGCCTGTGGGCTGTCGGAATAGTCAAATGGGCCATTGTGGTTAGGTGTTAATATTATATCTGCCACTGTTCCACATGTGTTTTGACTATGCACTGAACATATTGTGCTTAAATATTTGTGTCTCTGGGCATCTTTTGTTACTAAAACCCCTGAAGTGTGGCTTTATGACCTTCCCAAAGTGTATAAGGGGAGTCAAATAAGTTTGTAATCAGAGCAGAATATTTAGAAATAGAGTCTGAGATTTGGGAATGTATCAGAAAGAACGAAAGGACCAATGAGTGCTCAGGCTATGTGTCAGGCCGCCCGCTGTACCCGCGGGTCAATCGCCCGCCGAGCGCATACTATCATGGGTAGGCGGTCCTTACCTTCCAGCCGTCCGTCACGACAGCTGCCTCCTGCTGTTCCCCACTGCTGTCTGCAGAATGGTGCCCATTCGGCACCTCCCAGGAAAGGCTCACGGCACGCACACATCCAGCCTCCATTGTGTGCGCGTCCTGCTGGTGGCTCTGCAGACTCCCAGGCGTCGCTGTGGCAACGCTGTGTTTGGCTCCGCCCCCTACAACCTTGACACACCCTCAGTCCATCCCATAAGAATCTAGAGCTCCTATGGACTGGTGCTCAGTTACACTGTGGCTTCCCTGGTGTTCAGTCGCCTCTTGTCTGTTTCTTCTCCCAGTTTATCTCTGGTATCCTGACCCCGGCTTGACCTTCTGACTTCGCTGCTCTCTGGTATCCTGACCCCAGCTTGACCTTCTGGACTTCTCTGCTCTCTGGTATCCTGACCTCGGCTTGACCTTCTGGACTTCGCTGCTCTCTGGTATCCTGCCCCAGGCTTGACCTTCTGGACTTTGCTGGTCTCTGGTATCCTGACCTCGGCTTGACCTCCCGGACTTCGCTGCTCTCTGGTATCCTGACCGTGGCTTGTCTCTCTGGACTCTGCGGCTCTCCTGTATCCTGACCCCGGCTTGGCCTATGGACCCTCTCCTGCCTACTTGTTGCCCATGCTTGCAGTCTACTCCAGGAAGGGGTCTGTAGTCTGGCTTATTCCTCTTCCTGGGTACTGCTTCAGTAAGAGTGACAACTTGCTTCTGGGTTCCTGCATCTGAAAGCGAGTACACTCCCTGCTACAGTCGTGACACCATCGTACTACTTCATTAGTGGATTTCATCACGTTTTGGAGAATCTCTTGAGGAAACAAAGATGAAACCTATCCAGGAGTAGCTGTTGCAAGGTTGTTGTGTATGATAGTGTTAAAGCCCCCTTTCCCCAATTACACAAGTGGATGCATGGAAAGACTGTAGTTTGAGAATGAAAGAACACTTTCTTGCCAGAGTTTGACAAGTAAACACTAGCTAAGGTGATTGCTTATGTAATGTTTCCTATACACTGCCAGTGTAGGAAAAGCAGTTGCCATAGTATTATTTGTCTCTTTTTTATTAGGCACATCCAACATACATGTTTTTTAGGTTCTGCATATTTTTATAGCCTGAGAAACAGAAGAGTCCCACTTAAAACATGATTAGATGCACACTTCCTCAAAAAGACTTGCGTCTATCCAGTCCAACCCTTTTCTTATTCCTTTTTACCATCGTTGATCCAATAGAAGGCAAAAAAACACTCAATACAGCTATTACAAATTCTGCCTTGAATGGGGGGAAAAAATTCCTTCTTGATTCCAAATGGCAATCAGATTTCTCCTTGGATCAACAAGCACTAACTAAATATTAATCCCAATACTAACGTACATAACCCTCTATGTTCTGCTCTTTTAAATAAGTATCCAGGCCCTTTTTAAAGGCATCTAATATATTCAATAGCACCACCTCCTCAGGCAGTGAATTCCATGCCTTTATTGTCCTTACTGTAAAGAAACATTTCCGCTACTGTAGATGAACTCTCTCTAAGTGGGTGGCCCCTTGTCCTTTGTACTGTTCTGTTAATGGACAGGTCTTTGGAGAGTCCTTTGTATGGGCCCTGAACATATTTATATAGTGTTATCATATCCCCATTAAAGGGATAGTAATACTTAAAATGTAAAAAAAAATGTTGTAGGGGTTATCCCCCTGAATAAAACAAGAGTACTCCCACTGCTGAAAGGTGTTTCATTCAAAAGTTATTAATTTTCAAAGTTTAATTTTTTTGGTGCAATATCACAGTGGCCTGAAATTGTACAGTGGCACTGTTGCTACACCATCCTATGGAGATTTATGGTCCCGGGACCAGAGCTGTCCATAGGATCATGTAGAAACAGCGCCACTGTACAATTTCAGGCCACTGTGATATTGCACCTAAAAAAATTCAACTTTGAAAATTAATAACTTTTGACTGAAACACCTTTCAGCAGTGGGAGTACTCTTGTTTTACTCAGGGGGATAAATCCTACAACATATTTTCTTTTACATTTTAAGTATTACTATCCCTTTAAGATGCTGTTTCTCTAGTGTGTACAAGTTTAACTTTTCTAGCCTTTCTACATGACTAAAACTTTCCATTCCACTTACTAATTTTGTAGCCCTCCTCTGCACTTTCTCTAGTTCTATAATGTCCTTTTTCAGAAAGGGCTCCCAGAATTGAACAGCATATTCTGTGTGGGGTCTTACCATGGACCTGTAAAGAGGCATATTAATATCTTCCTCCCTTGAGTCAATACCCCTTTTAATACATGCCAATTTCTTATTGGCCTTTGCAGCTGCCAGCTGGCACTGCACGCTACTGCTAAGTCTATTGTCTATCATTTCTCCCAAATCCTTTTCATTAGTAGATTTCCCCAGAGAAACGCAATTTAAACTATATGTTGCATTTTTATTATTATAACCAAAATATAAGATTAATATATAAAAATCATTTTATCAGTAATTTTTTATGTATCTAAGTATAAAGGGAAAAAGAAAACAAAAATGTTGGTTTAGGGTTAGTAAAAGTAGGAATTACCTCCCAGGAGTGAGGTCCAAGAATGTGGTTTTCCCCTTAGAGAGGACTTATTGCCTTCCTAAGGCTTGTCCTAAGTAGGTGCCTCCATCTTAAAAGGATTTGCAAGATTATTTCTCCTTATCAGTGTATTCTGACTCTCTTTTTTTAAACTGTATGTATGCATTTTTAAATTACAAGCCAACAATTGTAGATAAAATAAGAAAATATGCTGTCACTCTGGTGGAAACGGTTTTATCATCCTAAGAAAGTGGACAGAGGGGATTTTCTAGACATGTCAACAATTAATTTGTCTCAACAGGACCCACAGATATCAGATTCACCAACTGTTAAATCAAACATCTTTAAACTGTTTAAAAACAAAAAAGTCACTTTGGTAGGTGGAAAATCACTTGGTGAAACCATCCTTTTTGGCCTCATATACAGGGGTAGACTGACAACACTCAGAGACCCTGGGGAAATGGAAATCATGGGCCCCCTTTACCCTGCCCCCAGCCCCCCCCCTTCTGCTAACTGTATAACTGGCATTAATATTGTGAAGTAAGGCAAATGATTTATTTTGACCAAAAATTCTACGGCCGTGTCTGACACACCTAGGGGCAGCAGCTAGGAGAAGATATGCATATCTCCTCCACATTGTCTGAGCCCAACATACAAAGGAACACCTGACACACCCTGGGGCGGCAGCTAGGAGGAGATATGCATATCTCTTCCACGTTGTCTAAGGCCGACATATGCATCCCAGGGAGGCAGCAAGGAGGAGATATATGTATCTCCTCTTGACTGCCTTTCTAAAAGATACAACGGCCATGATTTTGCCTGCCTTTGATTTCTGTTTCCAACAGAAAAAACATGGCCAAAGCACACTCACTATATCACAATACACACATGTTCCACTGTCACGGTTTCCCAGGAACAAACCAGGAGTCAGTACGGTATAGTAAAACAGTATCACGGTGCCTGTGATTCGTGCTGCTCTCTGTCTGTCACTTGGTGAGTATACGTGATTGGCTGTCTGTCTTTAGCCCTCCTCATACAGCCTTTTTAAACCCAGGGTGAGCACTTCCAGGTTGCCCTTTCGTGGTGTTTCTGACTCCACTCTGCCTGACCTGCTTGTCAGATCTCTGGGCCTGTTTCCAGTGTTCCTGTATGCTACGTTCCGGTGTTCCAGTGTTCCAGTGTTCCTGTACATTAATGTTCCGGTGTTCCAGTGTTCCTGTACGTTAATGTTCCGGTGTTCCAGAGTTCCTGCGTTCCTGTGTGCCTGTATTCCGGGGTTCCTGTGCTCCAGCACCGTGCAGGTTTACTTGTACGAGTTTCTGAGTCTCGTGCTCCAGCTGTTGCTTCGGCGACATTGTTCTCCTCGCTATTTGCATACACATTGTTGTTTCCAGTGTGCGGACGCTGGTTTACTCCACTAACCTGGTTGCTATACACATTGAAGGTTCCGGCATACGGACGCTGGTTTACGCCACTAAACCTGGTTGCTATATACGTTGTTGGTCCCAGCGTGCAGACGCTGGTTTACTCCACTAGACTGGTTGTGAGATACATTGTTGGTTCCAGCGTGCGGACGCTGGTTTGCTCCACTACCTGGTTGCAATACACATTGATGGTTCCAGCGTGCGGACGCTGGTTTACTCCACTAAACCTGGTTGCGATATACATTGTTGGTCGCAGCGTGCGGACGCTGGTTTACTCCACTAAACCTGGTTGCTATATACATTGTTGGTCCCAGCGTGCGGATGCTGGTTTACTCCACTAGACTGGTTGCGAGATACATTGATGGTTCCAGTGTGCGGACGCTGGTTTACTCCACTAAACCTGGTTGCGATATACATTGTTGGTCCCAGCGTGCGGACTCTGGTTTGCTCCATTAATCCTGGTTGCGATATACATCATTGGTCCCAGCGTGCGGATGCTGGTTTACTCCATTAAACCTGGTTGCGATATACATTGTTGGTCCCAGCGTGCGGACGCTGGTTTACTCCACTAGACTGGTTGCGATTTACACTGTTGGTTCCAGTGTACGGTCGCTGGTTTGCTCCATTAAACCTGGTGGCGCTATTTACCATTAGTCCCAACGTGCGGACGTTGGTTTGCTCCTGTACATCCAGTACTGTGGTCAGTCTCTATCCACTTCCTTGCAGTTGTCTGATTATTCTTGACAATAGACTTCTGCTGATTAGACCTCTATACTTATGCTCTCTGCTGTCTTAGTCACCTGACAGCTGGTCTACTTGCTCAGGCTGCCCTGCCCGGTATTGGTGAGGCCGGTAGAACCTTGTCAACACCATCCTGTAGGTTGCCTCACCCGGTATTGGCAGGGCCGGTAGAGCCTACTACAGTACTCCTTTGGGCTGCCCTGCCCGGTATTGGTAAGGCCGGTAGAACCTTGTATATCACCATCTTTAAGGTTGCCTTACCCGGTATTGGCAGGGCCGGTAGAGCCTACATTTTGCATGCCATTGGGCTGCCTTGCCCGGTATTGGTAAGGCTGGTAGAACCGGTATACGTCATCTCGCGGTTGCCTTACCTGGCATAGGCAAGGCCGGTAGAGCCTGTCATTAAACTGTCACTTGGGTTGCCTTGCCCGGTATTTAGGCAAGGCCGGTAGAACCTATTGTATGTTCTATTACTGTTGGTAGAACCTATTGTATATTCTTTTACTGTTGTATTGTTATGTATGTTACCCTATGGGGACTGCCTTTAACTTTTAATAAAGTTAAGTCATTTTACCAAACCTTAAGTCTGAGAGTCTTCAAAAACCGTGACTGTACAAAAGGGCACAAACGTCAGACACTAAGAGTGACGGTAATGCACAGAATATCCATTTGGAGGATGGATATGCACGAGCAACGTTTGGATCAGCTAGCGGTTGCTATCCAAACTATTCTTGAACGCAAGGTACTTGCGGATAAGTCCGGTTCTAACCCGGTGGTCCCGCCAATTCCGACACCGGAGAATGAGTCTAAGCCCTCAGGGGCCGCAGTTAAAGGGTTAACGGCTTCTGCACCCTTGCCGCTGAGATATGACGGTGACCCTCAACTATGCAGAGGGTTTATTAATCAACTTGAAATATTTATGGAATTGACGGAACACGCATTTCCTAGTGATCGCAGCAAGGTTGGGTTCATGATATCCCTGCTGACTGGCAGAGCATTGGCTTGGGCCAACCCACTTTGGGAAAACGCTAAACCTTGCACAAAGAATTTCTGTGATTTTGTGCAGTCCTTTCGGAGAGTATTTGAGCCTCCTGGTAGAACTACCTCTGCTGCTAAACGTCTCATGGAGATACAACAGGGCAGGCGCACGATTGGAGATTATGCCATTGAATTCCGCACCTTGGCATCAGAGGTAGGATGGAATAACGAGGCCCTGTTGGCAGCCTTTGCTCAAGGATTGAGTGACCAGATTAAAGATGAGATTGCAGCTAAAGAATTACCTACTGACCTAGATGATTATATCGAATACGTGATTCTAATTGACTCCAGAATACGTGAAATATTAACCGCCAGAGAGCGACGAGTACAGTTAAAGAATAATGAGTCCGGTAGCATATTTTGCCCACCCAACCCTCCCTCTGCATCCAAACCTAGTGAACTTATTTCGGAACCAAGTGAACCTATGCAGGTGGGGTTCACTAGGTTAACTAAGGAGCACACACCTAGGGTACCTTGGGGGACAGGCCCTAGGTGGTGTCCAATCGTCCCCATTGTTGGGCACACTTAAACCCACCATACAGGTGGTATTGTCATGGGCACAACGCTCGGTTGAGGTTTTGGCCTTAGTTGATTCTGGTGCTGCTGGGTATTTTATGGACAATACCTTTGCTGAATTGCACGGGGTACCACAGATTGAGAGAGAAACCCCTCTTGCTATTGAAGCAATTGATGGCAGACCTTTGGAACCCGCCCAAGTTACTTTTGAAACGATGCCCTTGTCCATGACTATTGGGGCTCTTCATAAGGAAGAGCAGCAGTTCCAATTGATTAATTCTCCTCACCATGCCGTGATTTTGGGCTTTCCTTGGTTACAGTTGCACAACCCACAATTTGATTGGCAGAAATGTGAGATTGCTGCTTGGTCTCAGTTCTGTATGGATAAGTGCGTTACCCATCCTGTTAAGGTCTTGTGCACCTCCCCTTCACTACCTGATGCCTACCAGCAGTTTAGCGACGTTTTCAGTAAGGGAGAGGCTGGCGCCCTACCTCAGCACAGACCATACGATTGTCGCATAGAACTGAGTCCTGGAGCAGTACCACCGAGGGGACGCACGTATCCATTGTCTTGTGAGGAGAACCAAGCTATGGAGGAATACATAGCAGATGCCCTCAGTAGAGGGATCATTAGGAAATCTACTTCTCCGGCCGGTGCCGGGTTCTTTTTTGTTAAGAAAAAAAGTAGCGAACTGCGACCTTGCATAGACTATCGTGGGCTGAATAAGCTGATGGCAAAAAATGCTTACCCTATACCACTCATCACCAAGCTGTTTGATAGACTTAAGGGGTCCTCGATTTTCACCAAATTGGACCTAAGGGCAGCCTACAATTTGATACGTATCAGAGCCGGTGATGAGTGGAAAACTGCCTTCAGTACGAGATCTGGGCATTATGAATACCTAGTCATGCCATTTGGTCTATGTAATGCTCCTGCAGTATTTCAAGAACTGATCAATGACATTCTTAGAGATATGTTACAATCTTGTGTCGTAGTCTATCTTGACGACATACTTATCCACTCCAAAGACCTGTCACAACACATCAAGGATGTGTCTGAAGTCTTGCTGCGCTTACAAAAAAATAAATTATTTTGTAAACTGGAGAAATGCGAGTTCCACAAAACCAGTGTACCGTTTCTGGGGTTTATAATTGGCAAAGACGGCATTGCCATGGATAAAGAGAAATTGACGGCAGTCTTACAATGGCCTAAACCCAAGAGCCTCAAAGCCATCCAACGATTTCTGGGCTTCGCCAATTATTACAGGAAGTTTATTAAAAACTTCTCCTCTATTGTGAAACCTCTGTCTGACCTCACGCATAAGGGCGCTAACCCATCCCTTTGGCCGGTGGCTGCTGAAGAGGCCTTTGAGAAGTTGAAGGTAGCCTTTGCTGAAGCACCTGTGTTGTCCTACCCTAATCCAATATTCCCCTTTACTTTGGAAGTTGATGCCTCAGATATTGGGGTCGGGGTGGTGCTCTCTCAGCGACAGGTTAAAGGCGGTACACTCAGACCCTGTGGATTCTTCTCAAAAAAATTGACTAGTGCTCAAAGTCATTACGAGATTGGTGATCGAGAATTACTGGCCATTATCCTCGCTCTCAAAGAATGGCGTCATTTACTTGAAGGCACAAAAAACCCCGTTTTGATCCTGACTGATCACAAAAATCTGACGTATCTTTCTGAGGCCAAGAGACTGTCTTCTCGCCAGGCCAGATGGGCACTGTTTCTATCCCGATTCAATTTAGTTGTATCATACCTGCCGGGATCAAAGAATGTTAGGGCTGATGCTCTGTCTAGACAATTTGAAGCAGAGGTTGACAGAGAGGAGGCACCAGCACCTATCATTCAACCTGATCGAATATTGGCTACCATATGTACTAGTATTACTTCACCACTAGGGGAGGAGATTTTGGCATCCCAAGCCTCTGCTCCCCATGAGACTCCAACGGACAAATGTTTGGTCGCTGAGCCATTCCGTACTCGATTACTTGAGACCTATCACTCCTCTAAGGCTGCGGGACATATTGGTAGGGATCAATTGTTCTGGTTTCTCTCTCAGCTATTTTGGTGGCCTTCTATGAGAACAGATTGTGGCAATTTTACAAATGCCTGTGCCACCTGTGCCCGTGCCAAAACCCCTAGACATCTCCCTGTGGGCTTGCTTCAGCCGGTGCCTAATGGTGAACGCCCTTGGTCTCATGTCTCTATCGACTTTATGGGAGAATTGCCCAGGTCTAGTGGGTACTCCTTCATATTGATGGTGGTAGACAGGTTCTCTAAAATGGCACACTTCGTACCCCTCCGTGGTCTTCCTTCGGCCAAAGAACTGGCAATGGTATTCTCTCGAGAAGTATTTCGGTTACATGGAGTACCCAGGGTGCTGGTGTCTGACAGGGGGAGCCAGTTTGTGTCCAGATTCTGGAGGGCATTTTGCGAACAGATGGGCATACAGCTATCATTTTCCTCGGCATATCATCCCCACACTAACGGGGCCGCTGAGAGGGCCAATCAAGGATTGGAACAGTTTCTGCGATGTTTTGTGACTGACCATCAGGATAATTGGGCCGACTTGTTGCCTTGGGCAGAGTTCGCCAGGAACTGCACAGTTAATTCTTCTTCTGGGAGCTCTCCGTTTTTGATCAATTATGGGTTCCAACCCTGTCTGCTCCCGGATTCCTTTCAATCACAGCAGATTCCAGCTCTGGATGAGCATATAGAGCAACTCCGTTCCACATGGGCACAAGTTCAGAGGGCATTGGGCCAGTCTTTTCAGCTACATCAGCGTCATGCCAGTCGCAGAAGGCTTCCAGCGGTTTCCTTCCAAGTCGGGGATAGAGTATGGCTGTCTAAAGAATCTAAAGCTCAAGGTCCCATCTAATAAGCTGGCACCTCGGTTCATTGGTCCTTACAAGATCATTCGCAAAATTAACCCTGTTTCTTATGCCTTGGAATTGCCTGCTTCTATGCGCATTCATAATGTATTCCATGTGTCTCTCCTTAAACCTCTGGTTTGTAACAGTTATACTACCACACTTGTGATGCCAGGTCCTGTTGAAGTCGAGGGGCAGGAGGAGTATGAAGTACAAAACATTATTGATTCCCGCAGACGTAGAGGAGGGGTACAGTATCTGGTGCATTGGAAAGGTTATGGTCCTGAGGATCGTTCCTGGGTAGACAGTAAGGACCTTCATGCACCCAAGTTATTACGAGTATTTCATGCCAAATACCCTCAGAAGCCTGGACCCTACTCTAGGAGAGGGGGTCTTTGAAAGGGGGGTACTATCACGGTGCCCGTGATTCGTGCTGCTCTCTGTCTGTCACTTGCTGAGTATACGTGATTGGCTGTCTGTCATTAGCCCTCCTCATACAGCCTTTTTAAACCCAGGGTGAGCACTTCCAGGTTGCCCTTTCGTGGTGTTTCTGACTCCACTCTGCCTGACCTGCTTGTCAGATGTGTGGGCCTGTTTCCAGTGTTCCTGTATGCTACGTTCCGGCGTTCCAGTGTTCCAGTGTTCCTGTACGTTAATGTTCCGGTGTTCCAGAGTTCCAGCGTTCCTGTGTGCCTGTATTCCGGGGTTCCTGTGCTCCAGCACTGTGCGGGTTTACTTGTACGAGTTTCTGAGTCTCGTGCTCCAGCTGTCGCTTCGGCGACATTATTCTCCTCGCTATTTGCATATACATTGTTGTTTCCAGCGTGCGGACGCTGGTTTACTCCACTAACCTGGTTGCTATACACATTGAAGGTTCCGACGTACGGAAGCTGGTTTACTCCACTAAACCTGGTTGCTATATACATTGTTGGTCCCAGCGTGCGGACGCTGGTTTACTCCACTACCTGGTTGCAATACACATTGATGGTTCCAGCGTGCGGACGCTGGTTTACTCCACTAAACCTGGTTGTGATATACATTGTTGGTCCCAGCGTGCGGACGCTGGTTTACTCCACTAAACCTGGTTGCTATATACATTGTTGGTCCCAGCGTGCGGACGCTGGTTTACTCCACTAGACTGGTTGCGAGATACATTGATGGTTCCAGCGTGTGGACGCTGGTTTACTCCACTAAACCTGGTTGCGATATACATTGTTGGTCCCAGCGTGCGAACGCTGGTTTGCTCCATTAAACCTGGTTGCGATATACATCATTGTTCCCAGCGTGCAGACGTGCTACTGACAGCGATAGGAGTACCCTTGTTTTATTCAGCAGGAAAAGCTCTATAAAATATGTGTTTTCATAAAAAAAAGTTTACTGCTCCTTTAAGGTTGCCTTACCCAGTATTTGCAGGGCCGGTAGAGCCTACATTTTGCATGCCATTGGCCTGCCTTGCCCGGTATTGGTAAGGCCGGTAGAACCGGTATACGTCATCTCACGGTTGCCTTACCTGGCATAGGCAAGGCCGGTAGAGCCTGTCATTAAACTGTCACTTGGGTTGCCTTGCCCGGTATTTAGGCAAGGCCGGTAGAACCTATTGTATGTTCTATTACTGTTGGTAGAACCTATTGTATATTCTTTTACTGTTGTATTGTTATGTATGTTACCCTACGGGGACTGCCTTTAACTTTTAATAAAGTTAAGTCATTTTACCAAACCTTAAGTCTGAGAGTCTTCAAAAACCGTGACTAACAGTCTTTATTGAATATATATAAATACAGTAAATCACAGAGCAATTAGTAAGTAAATCACAGAACAATAAGTAGAGGTCCTTCTAGCGGCCAATGACTCTATCAGAAATAGGAGTCTGCCAAAAGTTGGAACGCTCTTAAAGAGACCGGCAGAAGCCTTTGGAGTCTCTATATAACAAAGGCCCAGAAGGAATCCCAGTAAGAGACTAACTGACTCACACTTACAGTCAGCAGGTAGATCTAGGGATCTCCCTAAAGATGATATAGTAAGGGAGAAGTATTTTATATTGCTGTCTAGAATCATTGCGGGAGGAGTGTGGACATTATACACCTTACTCAGTGCACTTTATTAACGAACATTGCCGATAGGTAGCTATCTTTATTTGAGACGGGAGTGAACAGTTCAATTGGGCAGTGGAACAGCCAGAGAGCCTACAGCTGATTGCCTTACACTGTCCGCGAAAAAGTTTTGTATTGGAGAGAGTGTTTCCGTTTCAGTCGGGAGTGAGTGCATTCGGAGGGCTGTGTTGGCAGCCGTAGAAGATACAGAGGACATTGTTGCACTGCCCGCAGGAGGAACACAGACTGCAGTTATTGTATCGTGAGTAGTCGGGAGTGAGTACACCCAGGGGCTGTGTTAACGGCCAATGAGGTAACAGCTGATTTCTATACACTGCCCGCTGGAGAGCAAAAGATAGCGGTACCGTTACACATTCCAGCACTGATGTAGGGTTGTTATGCGTTACATCTGAACTGTGTCCAGCTGCATACCCGCTTATTTATTAGTCAGGATTTATATTAGTACCTGCTATAATAGCATATATTGCTGGATAGTTAGGTATTTGTTGTTGTTTTTTTGTTTATGTGATATATCATTTTTGGATTTTTATATTTATATATTCACTTATACTGGTTCTAGAGCTCGGACCCTTGCCTTGTCTGCTGAGCTGGCATCTCTCCTTGGAGTATTCTATTTCTATTTCCTGTTTGCAGCTGCATGAACCCAGGGCATTAACCTCTGGGGAAAGCAGTTGCTTTTGCCTGCACCAGGCCTAGGTCCTTGGATTGTACATGCTGAAGATCCCTTGTTGTTTGCAACAGACACTTGTGCCGTTCGTCTCTATAGTTCTGTGGCAGCCTATCCTGAAATTGTTGGACTTTCAGTCATTTTGCTGATTTTGTATGTCACTAACTGTTGGTTTCCCCAGTCTGTATGCTTTTTCATGACATCCTTGATTTCCTGCAAGTGCAGTGAGCTGCCAATTGGCAACTGCTGGCGAAATGGAAGGGATGCCCTTCCTTACACTTCACCAGCAGTTCGACAACCCTGAAGTCTGAGTACATTCTCTCTGCTCCCCCACTTGTTCACTGGGGCAGCGGAGGAGATCCTTCCCATAACTCTTTCAGTGCCATAGTGATGTGCTCCCTGTATCATTAATAAAGACACACACACACACAGTCACTCTCAACTTCATTTATGCACACACACACAGAGCCACTCTCACTGTCATTCATATACACAGACACACACAGACATGCAAGCAATAGATGTGAGAGAGTTAAGTAAGAGGGCGTATAAACATCTCACACAAGGCGGGGTCGGGGGTGGATATGGTGGAAGTGGCAGAGAGAGAGAGAGATAGACTGGGAGAAGATTGGTTGAGATGTACTGTACAATTTTTGAATACTCTCCTCTATGATCAGCTACCCACCTGGTGATACTGTGCCACACCAGGCAGGTCTGTACAATCCTCTTCCTTCTTCTCTGCCAGAAGAAGCTTACTTTACTGTCAGACACTATTATAGAGACTGCCTGTCCCACACCAGCATCATATCACCAGGTGGGGAGTTGATCAGGATGGAGGCGACTCAAAAACAGTGCAGTGGACAATTAAAGTGGAACTTTTGCTCTCTACAAAGTCACCCTCCAAAAATTATGAATATGCCTACTATCTTCATACTATTGCTATTAGCTCTCATAAGTACCTGGTTCTGAAGTAATCCTTAGTTTTCGGAGACGGAAAACCAGGCATCAGCGCAGACATCTTGCTTTAGTTCCGTCTGCGCGCCTGCATGGTCAGTCCTGCTCTCCTGTAGGAGGCATTGCATGGTGCCTTAAGGCACCGGAAGGGACTGACGGCACAGGCGCGCAGATGGCAGTCAGGAAAAACCCTGGCTGTCATTATCCGAAGAATAAGGATTACTTCAGAAGCGGGTAATTATGAGAGCTAATAGCACTATTATGAAGCTAGTCGACATATGCCTAATTAGTGGAGGGTGACTTTATAGAGGGCGAAAGTTACGCTTTAATTAGAGCTTGGTTGAAGGAGTGATAAGACCATATGAGAATCCCCATCTGCAGATAGCACACATGGAGCAGGAAGATTTATGGGGTGTGAAGCATTGTGGTGCACCCCCTCCGGCACTTAAAAGGTGGAAGTTGTGACAGGAACACTGGCACATATTACTATTCTGATTATGAGTTCTGAGCTTTACTTTTATTCATCAGCTGTCACCCCTCAGTGAACAGGTTTCAAACTTGTTGAGCCTAAAAACGTACCCAAGCACTCATGGGTGACAGATGATGAATAAAAGCAAAGTGCACAGAACTCATACACTAAAAAACTTTTCTCCATTGACATCTATGGGCGAACTTCATTGGGACATATCTCTGCAACTATTTGACATACATAAGTAAAAGTGGACTCTTTCTTCTTGTCTCCTCATGCCCTTTCAACGGTTCAGGTCCTGAATGTCTTGGGGTCTGTGGCGTTCTGCAGACAGAGTTGTAGAAGTTGCTAGGCAACAGCAACAGGGAAGACTACGTTTCCCAGAGTCTCCGTTTCACAGGCCTTCTTCTGATTGGCTGCTTGTTTTGCAGTTGCCATTTTACTTCTCTCTTGCTTATCCTACACAGAGGCAGACTTTTCTCCTCCAGATTTACCCTTTTCCTGCCAGATAAGTACTTTCTGGGCTTTTCTTGGGTGAATTATAAGTCTGGGGAACTGTTAGTACTTGTTTATATTAATTTTAGACACTACTTCTGTCAGGATGTCGGATTCTAAGTTACATGGGACTAGACCTAAGACTAAGGACTCAAGGCCGTCCCTGACCCCCTTGCTTACTTACTTGCTTACTGTTCCTCATGTCAAAAAGGGGCTCATTAGAGAGTATTCTAGATCTCTCTGCCCTTCCTGTTCTGTGGCCCCTACTACTCCGCCGGGGCCCTCCAGCACTGAACAAGAGCCAGCTTGCATGAAATCACTGTTGTCTACAATGGTTCAACTTTCTCTCTCCCTCCAGGGGGATTCTTCAGTCCTGGAAGCCCCCCCACTAACTTCACGTATGTGGCCCCTAGACCTCAGAGTATGCCTGCCCTCATTGGGGCCTCCTCTGAGGAGGAACTTTTGGGAGGATGAGGAAGGGGAATATGAGGATACGGATTCTTCCTACTCCTATGGAGATTCTTATGAGACAGACTGTGGATGTCTTCAATAGGACATAGGAAATCCTCTACTGTATTTCCTCTACTGTATTTCCCCATAATGCCACTCTTGACCAGTGGAAGATACCTGATAAGAGGTTGTCTATCACAGAGAGGTTTTTTTGAGAGTCCACTTTGTCGCAGTGAACTACTACTCCTACTGTGAATCCCCCAGTCTCCAAGCTAGCCAAGTCCACTGCCCTGCCTTCAGAGCATGCAGCGGGACTAAAGGATGTGGCCGATAAGAAACTTGATTCCATACGCAGGGCCATTGGGCCTCTGCCTTGGTTAAAAGGGCTGTTGCCGTGTGGGGTGAACAGATGGTGGAAGCTATCCGTGCAGATACTTCTGTTAGCCAACATGAAGGAGCAAAACACTTATATTTCTGAGGCGTTTTTGAGGCTGTCAGATTGTCTGCTAAAGTCAACCTTCTCAGTTACTGCGCGACACACTTTATAGCTTAAGATTTGGTTGCGGACCAATCTTCCAAGACGTCACTGGTTTCCTTACCCTTTCAGAGCAAATCACTGTTTGGACCTGAGCTGATTATTGGAGATGCTACTGGGGGCAAGAGCACTTTGTTGCCTCAGATTCCCACCATATGTCCAACTATGGAGAGCAAACTGCATCTTTTTCTTCCCTGCCAAATGGAGGCGCAAAGGCCTTTGCAGACCTCCCACTAGCGCCCCTCCACCAAGCCCAGACAGCAGTGGCAGCCCAAGTGAACAGCTTGAAAGGCTAAGCCTGTCAAGCAAGTTTCCTCATGACTTGCGAAATTCTGGTCCGCTGGTTGCCATGGCAGGGTGCCCTCACCTGTTCGGGATGCCTAGGAATAATCAATCATGGACCAGTGGATTTTGCAGGTACAGAAGGGAACAGAATACATTTCAGATCCCTTCCTCCTATTTGTTTCTGATTGTCCAGAGATCCAGCAGTGCCGACCAAATTAAGGCTGTTCCGGGAGGCAGTGAATTTACTGCTAGAAAAAAAGGGCTCTGTATCCAGTACCTCCCCAGGAGCAATGTTCAGGTTTCTACTCCAGCCTGTTTGTGGTCCCAAAGAAGGATGGCGGATGCCATCCCATTTTGGACCTCAAATGTTTCAACAAGTATGTGGAGACTGCATGCTTCAAGAACACAGAGATGTGCCCAGGGGAGTAGCTGGACCTACAGAATGTGTACCTACACATCCCTGTCTACCCCAACAGGCAATGATATCTGCATTTTGCCTTAGGCTTGGATCATTACCAGTTCATCGCTCTTCCATTTGGTCTGGCCTCATCTCCTTGGGTGTTTACCAGGGTCATGGGGCCCTTAGCAGCCTTCATTCACACCCGGTGCATTTTCATGACTCCTTATATGTGTAATGGGAGCCTAAGTCCTTGGGCTGACTTAGGCCATCATTCTGGGTCTCTCCCTCGTGGATGCTGCTACAAGCTGGTAGCCTGTCTGGTGAAACAGGATAACTGGCTGAATCTCTGGCACTGCATACTCATTTGGACACTGCTGGGCTCCTACTGTCAGCTACAAGGTGGGTAGCTGAAGAAAGCAGGCTGGTAGCTGTAATACAGGAACACTGGAAGGCTGGAACATAAGCTGTCTGAATGGGGAGCTATCACGGTGCCCGTGATTGCCTTTAGCAACGCTGTGTTTGCAGGCGACATTGCTGTACTTCCTGGTTGTCGCACTGAAACACATTCACAATTCTTATTGGTCACCACTAATTGCCAGATTGAGTCTCCACCTACTTGCTAGGCCTTATAGGCCTCAGCCTGCCTTTACTCATTTGCCCTTTGTGGTGTACCTGTGCGCTATAGCTCTTGTGATTCCGATGCTTGATTCCTGTGTATGACTCCTGGCTACGTTTTACTTCGGCTCCATTGATCCCTAACTAGTTTTCTTCTCCAGTTTGACTCCAGGCTCTGGCTGACTACCCACTCCGGTTTGACTTCTGGCTCTGGCTGACTACCCACTCCGGTTTGACTCCTGGCTCTGGCTGACTACCCTCTCCGGTCTGACTCTTGGCTTTGGCTGACTACCCGCTCCATACTACCCGGCTCTGGCTGACTATCGATCCTCTATACCCTAGACCTACTGTTTCCACCTGCCCTCTCCGTGCTCTGGTATTTCCTCCATCTGAGCAGTACTCAGTTTGCGTCAGTCCGTGCTACTGGCCTTCCTACTTCACCAGTCCACTCTGGGCCATTGGGTACCCTAATGTGCTAGGGCTATTAGTCACCGTTGCATATTGATTCAGCCTAGCGTTCTAGGGAGTTTCAGTCACCACTGCCTGTCCAGTTACCCTAGCGTTCTAGGGAGCTCAGTTACCACTGCCTGTCTGGTTACGCTAGCGTTCTAGGGAGCCTCAGTCACCACTACCTGTACGGCTACCCTAGCGTTCTAGGGAGTTTTAGTTACCACTGCCTGTCTGGTTACCCTAGCGTTCTAGGGAGCTTCCGTTACCATTGCCTATTTGGTTACCCTAGTGTTTTAGGGATCCTTAGTTCCTGCTGCCTGTTGGGTTACCCTAGCATTCTAGGGAGATCTGTCTCTGCTCTGATACACCCTAGCGTACTAGTGTGCTGCCTGAATGGGGGACAGAGTGGTCCCTTTAAACTATTCAAAATAAGGACACCAGGAATCCTTCTTAGTTCCAGATGACTAACATTTTATTAGTGAACATCAGCTCTTTTATACAGATTTTATCACATTATATTGGGGGTGGTAGCACAGGGGATACAATACAATACAATATCATACAGTGGGCAACAGCAAATGGTGTGAACATTACACAATGGGGCCAGACATGATTTAATTACTTAGACAATGTGGGAAGGGAAGGGTAAACATTGAGACACAGAATTGTTGGTGGAGAGGCTTGCAATACCATGGGAGTCCCTGGGGCTACTGTACACCCATGACCAAAGGGACAATACAAAGGCTGTGGCAGGCAGTATGACTGAAACAATCATGAACACAACACAATGGGACCAGGTGTTACCTACAGTCAGAACCCCAGACTAATCCCATCACACAGACAACAGTGGATACACAACAGAGAGGAGATTAGTAGGTGGAACCCTAATCAACCTCTGGACCAGACAGTAATACAATACACATTTGAAGTAGCCTTGCTCAAACACAAATAATTAACCCCTAACTGCCTAGTCCCTTTAAAGCAAGCCAGCAGGCTATGATTTTAGTCTTTTTGGCATAGATGTCCGCCAGTATAATGTCTCAAAGTTCTCCATAGCCTGTGACAATGGGCTGACAATCCGTTCTCCCAGAGAGAGCATCCAGTAACTGACTGTGGTCCGTTACATTTCTCCCCCTTTTCAGTACCAAGCCAGCGGCAGCTTGGTCGAACGCTGGCTTGGGACTCCATGAGGTCCATGTGGATAGCCCCTTGTCCTGGGCCAGGAATAAAACATTAGCCCCTTGTCCTGGGCTATGAAGCAAATGGTTAACCCTTGGTCCCGGGCTGAGCAAAGAATGGTTAGCCCCTTGTCCTGGGCTAAGAAACATGGCAGAAGCCCCTTGTCCTGGGCCAGGAAACAAATTGTTAGCCCCTTGTCCTGGGCCAGGAAACAAATGGTTAGCCCCTTGTCCTGGGCCAGGAAACAACTTGGAAGCCCCTTGTCCTAGGCCAGGAAACAAATCATTAACCCCTTGTCCTGGGCCAGGAAACAAATGGTTAGCCCCTTGTCCTGGTCCTGGAAAAAGTTGTAGCTTCTGGTCCTGGGCTAGCAGCATGCTGGGGGGCCTCTGCCGGTCTGTAATCCGGGCAGAGCTTGGGTCAGATTCCCCTGGGTCTGGGGCCATTGGTTCTGGGTCCAGGGTCATTCTGTGAGGTGGAGTTCCATGGGGCCAAGGGGTTTCCACCAATGGAACTGGGCTGGGAATAGGCGGGTTCTGGCAGCCCCTCTTCGTACTCCAGGGGTCCAGTTTGGGACTATTCTGTGGGTAGATGGAAGCATCTCCTCCTTTTTCTATGGCAGGTACCACACAGTTGAAGGAGAGGACGTTGCTCCCACTCTCCTCTGCTGGGACGACAGAGCCCCTAGGGAAGACGGTGGTCCCACTCCCTGAGGCATGGTCAGGGGGACCATTACAGAGGACAGGGGTCACGCTCTCTAAGGCTGGGGCAAGGTTTAGGGGGCCACTGGGAAGGATGGTGGTCCTACTTCCCAGAGTAGGGGCATTAAGATGACTAGTGAGGAGCGTACTCCCACTCACCAATCCAGAGGAAACAAGAGCACAGGGGAGGACACTGATCCCACTCCCCAAGGGTGAAACAACAGAATCCACAGGGAGAACGTTGGTCCCACTCCCTATTGCAGTATAATCACTTGCCCTGGTGAGGAGCGGATTCCCACTCACCAGGCTGGGGTCAATGTATTCAAGGGTAACAAAGGGACCACTGGTGAGGACCTGAATCCCACTCACGAAGGTAGGTTAGCAGGGAATGGGGCAAGATCACAGGGACTGCTGGTGAGGACCAGAGTCCCACTCACCGCAGCAGGTTTAGCAGTGAAAGGGGCAATTTCACAGGGGCTGTTGGTGAGGACCTTGGTCCCACCCACCAGGGCAGGGGTCGCGCAGAGGCTGGTGAGGAGCGCACTCCCACTCACCGGTTCGGGGCCAACAGGGTCAGCAGCACTGTGTTGCTTCAGTCCGCTGAGGTCATCATAATCAGGTGCAACAAAGGGACCGCTGGTGAGGACCTGAGTCCCACTCACGACGGCAGGGGGGCAACCTGCACATCAGGGAAAACGTCTGTCCTACTCCCTGATGCAGGGGCATCACTTGCCCTGGTGAGGAGCGGATTCACACTCGCCAGGACTGGGGTCAACTTATTCAGGGGTAACAAAGGGACCGCTGGTGAGGACCTGAGTGTTATGGTTCAGTACACTCAGACACGGAGGTATAGGTAAAAACACAGCTTTATTAAGAGACACAATGAACGATGTAACCCTCACGGGTCCAGTATAGCACAAACTGACACAAGACAGGTTACAAATGGTTAACTCACAGGGGTCCAGTAAAGTGAACACACAATACTGACACAGGTCAGGTAAATAAAGTAGATACAGTGTATGAAAGTCCACTTAACCAGTGCAGTGCTGGTCGTAGCGCAATACAGGCCAAACGTCGCCCAATGGTAATAGGAGGAAACAAGAACGGGACTGCAAACTCAGGCTTTGGACGCCTGTAAATGTGACCAATGGTGGACGCCCAACCAACAACTACGCAATGGTCAGAACTGGTGCTTATACGGAGGCCCTACTGGAGCAACCCAGCACCGTGTGCACGTACTACCTGAAAGGGTTAATGGGCAATGGTATAAATGGATGGCAACCGGAAGCGCCCTACTCGATAACGGGAGACAATAGCCCAAACAACGCAGCTCAACGGAAACCAATATGGTAGTGATAAGAGAGGCCCCTTCCCCCGAAGGGGTTAATGGCGCTATGGTCTGTGCAACGGAAATCACCGGAGGTGCCCTACTGAACCAACACAGACCAAGCGAGTGCAACACTGAGTGGAAGCAGCGAGACTCTGACCACTGGTCTAGTGTGTGAGCAATGGAACACAGCTACTAGGACCAGTACACAGGAACGGTGCCCAACTGGTGGGCAAGCAGGAGTAATACGGATCAACCAATTGGAACTGCAGAACAGGAACCACGCCAAGTAGAGTTGGTAGAGAGAGCAGGAACGTCAGCCAGGCCAAGTCGGTACACGGAGCAGGATCCTCAGACGCTCCGGGTTGGTACACAGAGCTGGGTCATCAATCTCACCGGGTCGGTACACGGAGCAGGAACGTCAGCCAGGCCGGGTCAGAACAGGAAGCAGGAATGTCAGCCAATCCGAATCGGTACACAGAATCAGGAACAAGACAATAGCGTGGTCACGCAGTCCGGGGTCATACACTGGATCAGAACAACGACAACTAGCGCCAGGCATCAGGTACACCATGAAAGGGCACTAGCAGAGTGACAGCCCAGGGTATAAAAAGGCTGTCACTAGGTGGAGCAGTACAGGGCAGCCAACAGGAGAGCAGTATCAGCGAGATGGACAGAATGTTGCCCAGATCACGGGCGCAGTGATACTGAGTCCCACTCACTACAGTAGTATTAGCAGGGAAAGGGGCAACATCACAGGGGCTGCTGGTGAGGACCGCAGTCCCACTCACCACAGCAGGTTTAGCAGTGAAAGGGGCAATATCACAGGGGCTGTTGGTGAGGACCTTGGTCCCACTCCCCAGGGCAGGGGCAACAAAGGAAGGAGAAAGAGATCCACTGGGGAGGATGCAGGTCTCACTCCCCAGAGCAGTAGCAATGGAGTCCCTGGAGAGGATACATTTCCCATTTTCCAGGGCAGTGTCACGGTTTTTGATGAACATACAGACAGAACGGTAAGATTAAAATGACTTTATTAAAATAAAGAGCATGCATGAATATAGGCCCTAAGGCCCACAATACAGATCGTACAGATATATATATACACAGTAGGATACAGCCAGAAGGACCAGAATAGGTAGACTGGATGGACAGGGTACAGACTGGCAGTGAGGATTCTGGCAGAACCAGTGAGATTGGAGGTACACCGTTCTGGAGCTGACAACAGGAGAGCATACAAAGGAGGTGCAATATAGGAGGACTTGCACAACCCTGACGCCTGGGTACCGAACCAAAAGGAGCGAGGTAACACTGACCCAGGCTGTATGCCGCAGGAAATGAGGCAACAGTGTAATGGCAGCACTAACCCTAGGGAAGGGTTACCGGAGACCAAAGCAACTGCTAACAGACAAACCCTAGAACGCTAGGGGTGGATCGAGACAACAGTAAGCAGATGTAACGCAACCAGTGTCCCCTCAACCTGTGGAATGGTAGGTGCAACGCTGGCTCTAGAGCTCGAGGCTTCTGCAGTGAACAGTGCTCGCCCTTACCTGGAAGATCCAGGTATTCACAGGGTTAATGGTCAACGCCCAGAGAATAACTGCAACTCCCAGAGGGAGTGAGCCCAGCGCTATTAGGAAGGAGGACACAGAGAGTGATCAGAGTAACACAGTCAGTGATAGAACACTGTACTGGTACTTTGATTGTGCACACCGCCAGCAGCGGTTAAGAGAGCAGCTTAAGCACAGGCTTAGCCTTTGGTCGACAAGAAATAGCGCCACGCTGCAAACACCGACAATGACATACAAGGCCCAGTAATCACGGTGACCACACGGGGTTGCCAAAGGGTACAGCCAGACACAGTCGGTACTGGAGCCGGTACTTCAGCCAGAAGTAGTCAGCAATGGAGCGGTTCACAGCCACAAGCAGTCAGCAACGGAGCAGGATCTTCAGCCGGATACGGTCAGCAGCAGAGTGGGTTCTCAGCCAGATACGGTCATTAACAGAGCGGGTTCTTCAGCCAGATACAGTCAGAAATGGAGCAGGTTCTCAGCCAGATACGGTCAGCAATGAAACAGCAGAAACAGGAACGTAGTCAGGCAGGCCAGGTCATACACGATAAGCAATAGCACGGATACTGTCACGGTTTGTTAAGACTCTCAGAGGTAAGGTTAGGTAAAAACACAACTTTATTGAAAGGTTTAAAATAATCCCATAGGGTTTTATACAGATACAAACAATACATAGAATAGGCAGACTGTCAGATGGCAATGACAGTATAGGGGAAACGACAGCGCCTACCAGGTCAAGTGGTTTCACTGTAGTCTGAAACTCTAGTACCCTTGGGTACCCAAAGGGTACAGCCAGACACAGTCGGTACTGGAGCCGGTACTTCAGCCAGAAGTAGTCAGCAACGGAGCGGTTCACAGCCACAAGCAGTCAGCAACGAGCAGGATCTTCAGACGGATACGGTCAGCAACGGAGCAGATACTACAGCCAGATACTGTCAGCAACGGAGCAGGTTCTTCAGCCAGATACAAACAGCAGCAGAGTGGGTTCTCAGCCAGATACGGTCATTAACGGAGCGGGTTCTTCAGCCAGATACAGTCAGCAACGGAGCGGGTTCTTCAGCCAGATACAGTCAGAAATGGAGCGGGTTCTCAGCCAGATACGGTCAGCAATGAAACAGCAGAAACAGGAACGTAGTCAGGCAGGCCAGGTCATACACGATAAGCAATAGCACGGATACTGTCACGGTTTGTTAAGACTCTCAGACGTAAGGTTAGGTAAAAACACAACTTTATTGAAAGGTTTAAAATAATCCCATAGGGTTTTATACAGATACAAACAATACATAGAATAGGCAGACGATAATGACAATAGCAATACAGGTTCTACCGGCCTTGCCAATACACCGGGCAAGGCAACCTGGGCGAGTCTAGAACAGATGGCTCTACCGACCCTGCCAATATACCGGGCAGGGCAGCCAAACGGAATACCAGAGTAGTAGGCTCTACCGGCTTTGCCAATACCGGGTAAGGTAACCTAAGATGGAATAATAAACGGTTCTACCGGCTTTACCAATATACCGGGCAAGGCAGCCTGATGGAATACCAATGTAGTAGGCTCTACCGGCCCTGCCAATACCGGGTAAGGCAACCTTAAGATGGAATAGTGAACGGTTCTACCGGCCTTACCAATATACTGGGCAAGGCAGCCCAAAGGGAAGGTGACCACCACAATGACCTTAGAGACTGTCAGATGGCAATGACAGTATAGGGGAAACGACAGCGCCTACCAGGTCAAGTGGTTTCACTGTAGTCTGAAACTCTAGTACCCGTGTACTGTAGGAATCATAGCTGTCTAGGACTGGACAGCGCACTCTGGACCATCAGGTACATGAGTGTAGAGACCTGGAGTAAACCAGCGCCCTTACATTGGGAAACATCAAGCAAGATCTTGAGTAAACCCACAGGTCATGGAGCGAACCAACGCCCGCGCGTTGGTAACCAATAAACAGAGAAATGTCGCCACAAGGCAGTGGATCAAACCAGCGTCTGCACGCTGGGGCCAACAGACTAGTAAAGTACAGGTACTGGGCTAAAGGAGCTAGCCAGCGTCCGCACGCTGGGACCAACAGTACTGTAAGACCAAGGAGTAAACCAGCACCCGCGCGCTGGAATCAACAGGCAGTGAAGTGTAGCCGCAAGGCTTAGTGGAGCTAACCAGCGTCCGCACGCTGGGAACAATAGTACAATGTATAGACCTTCAGGCCAAGGAGTAAACCAGCGCCCGCACGCTGGAACCAACAGGCAGTGAAGTGAGCCGCAAGGCTTAGTGGAGCAAACCAGCGTCCGCATGCTGGAACTAACAGGCAGCAAGGAGTAGCCGCAAGGCCAGTGGAGCGAACCAGCGTCCGGACGCTGGGAACCAGCAAGGTAGTATATACGGTCGTAAGGCCAAGGAGCAAACCAGCGCCCGCACGCTGGGACCAACAGGTGTAAGAGTAGCCGCAAGGCTTAATGGAGCAAACCAGTGTCCACACGCTGGGACCAACAGGTGTGAGAGTAGCCACAAGGCTTAATAGAGCAAACCAGCGTCCGCACGCTGGGACCAACAGGTGTTAAGTGTAGGCGCAAGGCCAGTGGAGCAAACCAGCGTCCTCACGCTGGCAAACAGAAGAAAAAAAAAAAAACAGAAGAAAAAAAGGGCGCTCCTACTGCAACACGTTGCAAATACTGAACCTCCACCAATACACCTCTCCACTCACATGTTCCAAGACCACTAATAGTGATCAGCGTGTATACGTGAAGGAATCAAACTGCCTCCACTCAGTTGTACACTGCGGCGGATGCTGCGTCTTAAAAAGGAATCCTCTAATGATCTTCTGGGATCCTTAAAGCAAAAGAAGCACACAAACAGAAAGAGCGCAAACCACCTCTAAAGAATCTGTTGGACACTAAATGAAAGGTGCATCAATACTCACACTTTCCAAGTAAAGTAGCTGGTGAATCTCTAACCAGCTAAAGCGAACGGGGAATTGTAAACTGCCCCGATACAGTTATCACCAGGCAACTCCGGATCCACAATCTCATAAAAAATATCTTTTATTAAAAAATATACATACAAAATGCCTCATAATAAACAAATAGCGTTATACATATAATATAAAAGCCAAATAACGCGTTTCGGGGCTCAACCCCTTTGTCAAATTATATAGGCAATGTAAAAGAATTATGTAGACAATATAAAAAATATATAATAACAGATAGAGGACCAACAGGTGTTAAGTGTAGCCGCAAGGCCAGTGGAGCAAACCAGCGTCCGCATGCTGGGACCAACAGGTGCAAGAGTAGCCGCAAGGCTTAATGGAGCAAACCAGCGTCCGCACGCTGGGACCAACAGGTGTGAGAGTAGCCGCAAGGCTTAATAGAGCAAACCAGCGTCCGCACGCTGGGACCAACATGTGTTAAATGGAGCCGCAAGCCTAGTGGAGCGAACCAGCGCCCGCATGCTGGGAACCAACAGGAGGAATGTTGCCGAAGCGAGCAAGGAACAATGTCGCCACAGATGCAGGAACTGGAAGCAGGTAACAACCGGAACCAGCAGAGAAGATCAACTGGATCAAGTACGGCAATGAAGACTGGCAGAGGGAACATCAGCTACTGACAAATACAACCGGAACCGGACTGGAACTGACATAGCAGGCAGGAACTCAAGAACAGGTCGACTCAGGAACTCAGCAACAGGCCCAATCAGCTACTGTAGCAAGGTGAAACTGGATGCTGTCAGAGACACCACGAAAGGGCAACCAAAGGGTGCCCAGACTGAGTTTAAAAAGGCAATGTGAGGCGGGCTGAAGGCAGACAGCCAATGGGAGCCCCCTACAGGTGATAGACACTGGATTGCAGCAATCACGGGCACCGTGATAGATACACAGTCAGGAACTCGTATACCACGAAAGGGCTCCTAAGGAAAGACATCCCAGGGTATATAACGGCAAGCCCTGGTAGGAGCAATTATGACCAGCCAATCAGAGAACAGCAATGTATAACAATGTCACCGTCAGAGCAGGAAGCACGGGCACCGTGATAGGCAGGGGTATCAGAGCCGCTGGGGACGACCATGGTCCCACTCCCCAGGGCAGTAGCAAAAGAGGAAGGGGCTACAGCTCCTCTGTGGAGGACGCAAGTCCCTCTCCCTAGGGCAGTAGCATCAGCGTCCCTGGAGAGAACACATTTCCCACTCTCCAGGGCAGTAGCAAAAGAGGAAGGGGCTACAGCTCCTCTGTGGAGGACGCAAGTCCCTCTCCCTAGGGCAGTAGCATCAGCGTCCCTGGAGAGAACACATTTCCCACTCTCCAGGGCAGTAGCAACAGAGGAAGAGGCTACAGCTCCTCTGGGGAGGACGCAGGTCCCACTCTCCAGGGCAGTAGCATCAGCACCCCTGGAGAGAACACATTTCCCACTCTGCAGGGCAGTAGCAACAGTACAATATTCGTTGAGTTTGCAGAGGTAACGCTTATGCACTGTCGCCATAAGTCGGCTCACCATCTTATCCGGTGGATTGGGTCCCAGGAGGGGCATCAGCCTCCACATTCTCCTTGACACCGGGTCAGGGTTTCCCCCCATTCCTATACGTGTCCATCGCTTCTCCACCAGGAACTCTATATAGCTCCAGTCAGGTTGCATGTTTCACCCATGCAATCCGCTTTGGTGAGAGAGAAATCTCTCCGCTGCCACCAGTGTAACGGGAGCCTAAGTCCTTGGGCTGACTTAGGCTGTCATTCTGGGTCTCTCCCTCCTGGATGCAGCTACAAGTTGGTAGCCGTCCAGTGAAACAGGATAACTGGCTGAATCTCTGGCACTACATACTCAATTGGACACTGCTGGGCTCTTACTGTCAGCTACCAGGTGGGTAGCTGAAGAAAGCAGGCTGGTAGCTGTAATGCTGGAACACTGGAAGGCTGGAACATAAGCTGCCTGAATTGGGAGCATAGGGGCCCCTTTAAGCCATCCAGAATGCTACCTGAATGGGGGACAGAGTGGTTCCTTTAAACCATTCAGAATAAGGACACCAGGACTCCTTCTTAGTTCCAAATGACTAACAGTTTATTAGTGAACATCAGCTCTTTTATACAGAGTATATCACATTATTTTGGGAGAGGTAGCACAGGGGATACAATACAATGCAATACCATACAGTGGGCAACAGCAAATGGTGTGGACATAACACAATGGGGTCAGATATGATTGAATTACTTAGACAATGTGGGAAGGGAGGGTAAACAGTGAGACACAGGATTGTTGGTGGAGAGGCTTTTGCAATACCATGGGAACCCCTGGGGCTACTGTACACACATGAACAAAGGGACAATACAAAGGCTGTGGCAGGCAGTATGACTGACACAAACATGAGCACAGCACAATGGGACCAGGTGTTACCTACAGTCAGAACTCCAGACTAATCCCATCACACAGGCAACAGTGGATACACAACAGCAAGGAGATTAGTAGGTGGAACCCTAATCAACCTCTGGACCAGACAGTAATACAATACACATTTGAAGTAGCCTTGCCCAAACACAAATAATTAACCCCTAACTGCCCAGTCCATTTAAAGCAAGCCAGCATGCTATGATTTTAGTCTTTTTGGCATAGCTGTCCTCCAGTATAATGTCTCAAAGTTCTCCATAGCTTGTGACAATGGTCTGACAATCCGTACTCCCAGGAAGAGCTTCCAGTAACGGACTGCGGTATGTTACAATAAGGATGACCTTTTGATCAAGGCTCCTTTACAGGAACTTTTCATCCAAAAATGTTCTCAACTCCTGGTGCACCATGGGTGGATCCTGAGCATGTTGAAATCATCTCCAGTGTCATCCCAGGAGCTGGTGTTCCTAGGCATGAGGTTCGACACCCACCTAGGGAAGGTCTTTTTGCTGAAAGACAAGATCCTGCAGATTATGCAGGGAGTACATGAGAGTTCTGTGCCAGCTAGTGTATAGCTGACAGCAGGAGATCCGTGTCGGCCGACACGAGGAGGCTCTTCAGCAGAGCCGCAATCGTTTTATTTAAAACAAATTACTTCATTGGAATGGTCTACAAAGTGTGCTTGCAAATCAGGCACACTTTGCAGACCTTTCCAATGAAGTAATTTTTTTAAATAACATGATTGCGGATCTGCTGCAGAGCCTCCAGTTGGTCCCCGGCCAGGATTCCCTTGCAGTCAGCACAGCACTGACGTCAGGGAAAGGGGAGGGAGGGGGGAACTTTGAATAGGAATATCTCTCAAACCATAGTGGTTTGACAGATAGGATTTGTTGCATTTAGTTGAACTTTTTAAGCACTACAAAATGATAAATATTTTTTCTTGGACATTACTAACACTTTAAAGGGATAGTAATGTTTCATAATAAAAGCAGCTCTAATTAATCATCATAGTATTTGGACTTTGGAGAGTGTTATTTCAATTCTGTCAGAGTTGTAGTTCCAGAGTAATTCAATGACAAAGTGTCCCCCTCCCGCCCCTTTTATTGATGTCACACTGCTCAGCCAGATCAGAAGGGAGGTGCCCAGCTAGACTGCAGAGAGGGACAATCTTCAATTAAGATAAGGGAAAAACCTGAAAAACTTGTCCAGGGGGGAAGGGTTTTCATTGTTCTCATAGGAAGAAGATTGTCCCCTTCTGTTATCTGTCTGGTCTATGGACTGGATTCCACATCTGAGAAGAGATGGCTTACACTAGGTAAAAGGTGCGGGAGGGGGAAACTTTGCTTGTGAATATCTCATAAACCATAAAGGTTTGAGAGATAAGACATATCATTCTTCATGTGTTTTTTAATGCCTACAAAATAAAGTTAAAACGAAGTATTACTATCCCTTTAAGTTCTATGTACACCGTTCAGAGTCTTTCCATAATACGGATTCCCTGCTTGACATTCCTAAGGGTCCTAGGACTGGTCAGGCTGCTTCCAAGGTCGCCATGGCCTCTTGGATCAAGACTACTATTCGACAGGCATACAAACTTAGGAACAAACCTGTTCCCTTCAAGGTCACAGCACATTCCACTAGGTCTGTAGGGGCCTCCTGGGCCTATATGAATCAGGCCACGGCTGAGCAGTTGTGCAAGGCAGGAACTTGGTCCTCCTTGCATACCATTGCAAAGCATTATCGCGTGGATGTCCAAGCTTCGGCTGAAGTCAGCTTTGGCCAGAAGATTCTTCATGCTGTTCTGCTTGTCTATGGACCTGTCTTTTTCTTGGGCCTCACTGTTGTTCAGCTGTTCTTTTGTTATTGTATGCTGTGCAAGTTTTAGTGTCTGTTGACACTTTGGTTTGAGCTATTCGGGTTCTGGATAGTCCTAAGGAACTCCGGTATCGTGGGGGCAGATGTGAGGTCCTTTCTTCTTCTTCCCACTGCTGGGAGCCTACTATTGGTATATCCCCATGGTCCCTGTGTTCCATATTGGATGACAGAGAAAACTGGATTTTAGTCTTACCTGTTAAATCATTTCCTCTAGTTCATATGGAACACTGGTCTCCCACCCAGCAAAAGGGACCTCTGTTGGTTTTGCTTGTCTGGAGGTGGGAGTCCTTGCTTAGGGTCTTTATTCTCACAGGAGCTTCCATCTTCTTCTCTTGCTGTCCCTGGAGCTGGAGAAGAGGCTGTGAGTCTCCACCCACAAGACACAAGATTTAACAGGTAAGACTAAAATCCTTTTATATAGGCACACAGCATATTTCGAAAGGAACACAGTGGCAGCAGTGGTTGGTTGAACCCTCATCAACCAATCAGCGCTTTCCATCCATGGTCCCTGACAGCAAACCAGATTAATTTTCATTTTTTATATATGTACAAATGTAATACAATTGTATGAACTTAATAACAGTGGCGTAACTATAGGGGTCGCACCTGCGACCAGGCCCGTGTACTTCAGGGGCCTGGCCTCCGCCTGCGACCCC